>WQNJ02000003.1:7187500-7787500 GCA_016584745.2 Phylloscopus trochilus trochilus | reverse complement strand
GCAGGGGGCTGGTGGCAGTCCAGCATTAAATCCACAGACCTGGCACACAGATTCATCCTGTATTCTCCCACAGAAAGACAGTGCTCCAGCAAGAAGATGGAAGAGGCTATGTTGCTACTGCCGAAGTAGACTTAGGCCTAAAAACATATTTTCATCTCTTCTCATGCTGCTCTTAGCCTTGCCTATCCCTATGCAGACTCCTGGCCAAAGTGCCCTTTTCTTCTGCTCAGACACTAGCACAGATTCTATCCCGTAGTCTCACAAGTCCCTGATGTGCCTCTTCTCCCTTGGACTGCATTGCAATATCTCAATCCCACTTCTGTTTTGGTGGTACTATACTGCTGCAAAGCTATTGCTCAGGGAAAAGGGGAAAAAGCCAGCCTAGGAGAGGCCCCAGGTCTGCACCCAACCCTGCAGTCAGCTGGGGTAGAATGGGTTCCCTCATTTCATTCTCACTGGAGTTTGAGAAGGGCAGCCACCAGCAGCAGGCCACTGTAAGGAGTCTGCACTACCTTTGCCACCTCTGCAGCTGCGTAGGCAGCCTATGCCATTGTCTAGATGGACCTGGACAGAATCAGAAGTTTGGTTTCTCCTTTCAGAGAGCATCACCTTTCCTCATTAATTATCACATCTCTAGCAGACCAAGACTGTTCACCCACTGCAGTCAAAAGAAACTTAGAAGCTCGAAGACAGCTCATGAAGCAATGCAACCAGCCAGCGTCTCCTGCTTAGCATCCTCATGCTAGAGCTGAGCACTGGCCCCCTCCATATGCTGGGATTTTCCTTTGCTGCAGTCCTAAAGGCAAAATGCAGCCTGCGCTGAGGTACTAAGGGAGAATTTAATCGAAAACTGAGACATCCTCTTTCCAAATGAAAATATGCTGCAGCTACAGCATGGCTGTCAGACCATCATCTAGCAAAGACAAACTCCTGACATGGTTCCAGGATCACAATGACACCAAGACTCAGCATCCTGGATGCCTTGCTATTGCTGTGACGCCTTATGCATTTCTGATGCCTGTATGGGTGCAGCCAGGATGCAGCTCTTCAAGTCTTCTTCCCTTCTTGTTACTCCTGTACACCCTGAGTGCCAGCCTTATCCTCCCAACACCTCAGATGCTCACTGAAGCCCTAGGGAAATCATCTCAGGTCCACATAGAGCTGATGTTGCTGGAATCCTGGCATGGGGTATCAGCTTCACCCCTACCACAGCTGCTACTACCTGCTGTAGATGTCTTTGGACTGCTCTGTGTGGGGCCCTGCTTGGCTATTCCTGGTCTTGGGGCACTGCTGCCGTCCAGGGCAGGTTCTGCCAAACAGCAAACCGAGAAAAGGCTGAGGTTTACTGGCGCCGGAGCTGCGAGGGAACTTCTGCCCCTGCCAGCCGGAGCCCACCGGGCAGTCTGCGGGGCCGGCACCGCACCCGCGGCCGGCGCCTGCAGAGGGGGCGCGAAGGGTTAAATCGTTCGGCGAGGCCACCAGCGAGATAAATGCAGCCATCGGCGGAGCCAGCGCCTCCCACCGCCCCCGGGGTCGGACTGGCGGGAGCGGGCGGGCGGCGGCGGCGGGGACTCTTATCCTGATACGGCGCTTTCCGCCGAGCGCGGCTCTGGAAATACCGAGCGGCGGGACTGGCTCCGCGGCCGCGGCTCTCGGCGACACAAAGCACGCAGAGCCCTCGCCCAAAAACCAGGCGGAAGGGAGCGGGGGGCGGGAGCAGCCGGGGGGCCGGGGGTCTTGGCAGGGATGCGGGGCTTTCCGTCGCCGGCATCTGCCGTCCGGGGGCATCCCGGCCGGCCACGCAGGCAGAAGCAGCCTCCACACGGGCAGCGGGGGATCCCGCGCCTGCTGGAACAGAACGGCGGCTCCCGGAGCTCCGTGCCCGCTCCGCCAGCCCGCCCGCGGCCGCTGACCGGAGCTCTGCGCCGCCCCGGTCCCTGCCGGGCACGGCGGGAGCCCCGGGCAGCACACACCGTGCTCACCTGCGCAGGCAAACGCACATCGCAGACGGGCAAATCATCACGCAGATGTGCCCAGAATGGGTGTTGGCAACTACACCGGGGAGACACACGTTCTGCAGGCACGCACGAGCATGTGCAACCACAAACAGCAGGGACAGGACACTGCACATGGGCGCCAGCCCTAGAGCTATAGTTAGAGCAAGCAATCCGTGGTGCGTTGTACCAGGGAATAAGGAGATAGTCAAGGAAAGTGCAAAAACAGCTTTTGCTGTCACTGCTGCTACAGTCTTACAAGCAGGCTGAACTAGAAACAGAGCAATCTCACCCTTTGATTTATTTACTCAGTGCTTTTATCTCCAGAGAACGCCTGGAAGCCTGGTCACTGCAAATGTGCAAGCCTGTGCCAACGAGCTGCAGAGCAGAGATCAGGAGAGTTTTCAGAAAGGTCACAGGCCTGACACAAATCCAATTTTATACAATGTCTCTATTAGTATTTGGGGTCACTTGAAATCACCACTCTGTAAACTGGGTCATAACAGGAAAAGTTACCAAGCTGCTGCCTTATGCCATCTGCCAGCATGACAAGCACTTGTTTCAGTGGTAGCTTGGACTACCACTTGAGAGCCCCATAATTCCCACATACAGTCTGTTCCTAAGACAATCATGTGCATCTTGTTGTGTGCAGTGCCTCAACCACACAATCTCTGCCTTGGGGAGAACCTCTCCCACAGCATCTCAGGAGCAGACCTGTTTTTCAGGGAAGCAGGGTGTATGCCTGGCAGAAATGGCTAACAAAGCCCAATTCACCTCCATCAGCACTCAGCTGCCTGGCTAGGCCCATGAGCCCTCCGTGTTCCAGCAAGGGTGACCATTTGAGCGAAGCCACAGGCTCTACCTGTGTGTTCAGGCTCTGTTTCCTAGGTTTTCACCCAGCCCTGCTTCATCTGTACCTCTGTCTACCAAAACATGTGTGTATGTACACAGGTCTGATGGTACTTCCAGGCCAAAAGTGCTGAGCACCTTGTCCAAATGCTGCAAGGACTCTACAGAATTTGGGACAAGAAAAAGATCCCACTTGTCGAGATCACCCCACCCCTGAGCAGCTACTTATTACTTTCATTTCTGTTCGGTGTCCTCTCATACTCCTGATATCTCCACCTTCTCTGACAACCTGCAGTGTGCCTCAGAGGAACTCTCAAACTCCCGTCTACCCTTGCCACAGTGCCAGCACGGTGAACTCGGTCCTGAAGACTGGCTGCGTCTCCCGCAGCTCCTCCCGTGCAGTGTCAGGGTTATTGAACATTCGTGCTACTACCTGCCGCCCTTAGAGCGGGCGGCTGCTCCAGCTTTGCGAGCATTCGTGCATCCCTGGCTGCGTGTGCACAGGCATAGAGACAGGCTGTCTCCTGCCACCAGCGAGCCGGGGGACACACGGCCGGGGCGGGGGGCGGCCCGATCCTCCCCGCACACACGGCCGGGGCGGGGGGCGGCCCGACCCTCTCCGCACACACGGCCGGGGCGGGGGGCGGCCCGACCCTCCCCGCACACACGGCCGGGGCGGGGGGCGGCCCGACCCTCCCCGCACACACGGCAGACGGCGCGGAGCTGGCGCCGGGGCCCGGTGGCGCCACCTGGCGGGCAGCATCCCGCGGGCTCCCCGCCGGGCCGGGCCGGGCCGGGCCGAGCCGGGCCGGGCCGGGCGGGGCAGGGCGGACACGTCCCGGCCCTTCCGCGGGTCCGTGCGGGGACGGCGGGGCGGCTCCCACCGCAGCTGGATTGTCCCTCGATACTCCTGATGCCGGGGGGCAGTACTAGAGCTGGGACAAGGAACACCAGAACACACGTTGCCTTATTGTATTTCCCCCACTTCTCCCTCTGATGCTGCAAAGGAGATGCAGCCATCTCCGAGGTTGTGCATGACAGAAGAGCAGTGTGTGCACAGCAGAGGACGATGCTTTAATTAACAGGAAAAGGAGAAACCATGGCTCTGATGACAAATGCCAAATGGGGCTAGGTGTAGAAGCAAGGAAATGGATTTCCATGACATGCAATATTATCTTTGTCTCTGCGCTAGAATATGAGGAGCTAAACAAGCCCTCCATCCCCACTAGCAGCAGCAGCACACAGCTGGCACTTCAACCATAAAATCAACTGGGTTAGAAAAGACCTCTGACATCACTGAGTCCTACCTAAGACCAAACACCACCATGTCAACTCGACCATGGCACTAAGTGTCATGTCCAGTCTTTCCTTAAACACCTTCAGGGATGGTAACTCCACCACTTCCTGGGCAGTCCATTCACCCTTTGAAGTCTAATCACCCTTTCTCTGCAGAAATTCTTCCTAATGTCCAACCTAAACGTCCCCTCATGCAGCTTAAGACTACGTCCTTTAGACCATTAGATCTTTCTTTCCTGCATAGTTGATCCTTCTTGAATACCTGTGTAACAGGTACCTTAACACACTTTACAACTGCCCTCTCTGAGTCATGGACACTGAAACCAAGTGATGACCCTGGCAGGAAGCAATGCCAGAGCTGCAGGAGGGCTGTGTGTCTGGACACAGGTAGCAAAATCAGCATCCACCCATTTGCATCACTGTTGCCTGGTTGGATTCTGGGGGACTTCAATCAGGATGCCTGATTGTTCCTTCTGCCTGAGACCACAGACAGTAATACACGTCAGTAGTGGACCCCTGATCATACTGCTGCTAAATCATGCTCAAGAATTTGAGACAAGCTGAGCCTCTCTGTAGGCAGTCCTGTGTTGTGCTGTTCAGTCCATTTTCTTTCTGCTCTTTGCATGTACTTCAGATTTTCAGAGACTCGCAGACAGGACCCACTCTACACATTGTACAATCCAAACAGAATCTCAGACCTCACTCTCCTTTTGAATGGAGGAAATTGTATTGAGTGCCTACAGGGCATCTATTACACAGTTTGTACCAAATGCAGTCCAGTTCCCCATGAGATGTCTTTTCTGGTTCCAGTTGGATATTGTGCCTCTTTAGAACCTAGACTCCAGTTAAGAATGACCCTTCAGTTACTTCTAGCACTTTGGAGCTGGTGCAGCATTCTGTCAGGGTCTTAGCTACTGGGGATGTCCTGGGGACTGATAGGGCTGCCCTGCTATCTCCCACCAGGTCAAGCCAACCTGCAGTCTTCCCTGTTGGGATATTGCATCCAGGTAAAGAATGGCAGGTGTGTGCAGGAGCTGCTGGCACCACCTGTGGCTCATTGTACCACTGGCCTTGCAGAAAAAAGGTGGGTGGGCCCAGAAGGTCCCTTTACCCTTGGGAGTCTTCTCTTCTCACTGGACTTCTGGGATCTGTTCTCCTTTGTCCCTTATAGCACAACGCAAATCCACATTTGCATCATGCTGCTGAAGCATCCTCTCCCTGTCATGAAATATTCATGCCCACTTCCAAAAGGGGTCCAGCACAGCAAATCTGTGTGTCCCTCTGCAGACAGGGAATCTGTGCTGCAGAGTGTGGCCAAGGGCTTTGCTGGGAGGTCAAGCCAGATCCAGACAGCTGATCTCTGTCTTTGAGGAAATAAAACAGAGATGAAAAGAAGTAGCAAAAACCCAGGAGGTGCTTTTGAGATTTAACCCTTTCCAGTCTGGAAAGCACTGGCAGATAGTCTGCAGCAAGCAGCCTAAGCAGTGCAGAAGAGACAGGTCTAGAGAGCATCCCAAATGGTGAAGTCCTTCCTCAGGTTGGAAAGATTGTTCCTGAGCCATCACAGATTGGCTCTGTCAGACTGAGTGGAAGTTTCTAGCAGCTTCTCACAGAAGCCACCTCTGTGGTTCCCCGTCGCCCCCCCCCCCCCAAAAAAAACAAAACAAAACAAAAAACCAGGCTGTGTTAAGCCAACACACTGAGAAATATCCTGCCTGTTTCTGTGGGAAAGCTGTTGTAGTGACTGCTGTGTGGTTGAGAGGCAGGCAGGAGATGCTGCTCTAGGCTCTCGACTGTCACCTTCTTGCTGTCTTTTGTCTTGTTCAGAAAATTTGTGCTTCGGCCTCACAGATTAAGAGCATGCACAGAAAGTTGCAAACAGTTACAACGACATATTTTAATAAATTGTCATTTGTTCACTTCTTTGCTCCTTAAGTAATTGTGGCCTGGTGTTTTCCAGTACAGCATATTTACTTAAATTGAGCAAGAGGCTGCATTTGAAGGAGGAAAGAACAGTGGCAGAGGGGAGGAGCAAGATTTCAGCAAGGGAACCTGTGGAGAACTACTGCTCTGGAATATAATCAAGACAAAATTTCGACACTTTTCTTGGACATGAATTGGAGTGGGAGGTGTTTGTTACTGCCAGTGCAGTTTTCTTCATACCCAGTTCTTCCACACAAGGTTGAATCGTTAAGCGTTGACAGTGCATCTGTTAAGATTGGTTCTAGAAACCAAATGTTCTTGAAAATAAAAGAAGCATGTGCTTGCCCTTCATCGTCCCAGCCATTCAGCTCCCAGTACGATGGAGAAAAGCCACACGGAGCAACCCACACGCACACAAATGGCCTAAGACTGGCCATGTAAAGGGCTTCTCTGTGTGAAAGATGCAGCAGACTGAGGAACAAGAAGTTCCCTGAGGATGACATCAGTCTTTCTTTTACTGAAAATATAGGGCTTCAAGTAAAAGTCCCAGAAAAGATTTCCAAGAAGAGTTCTTCCCAATATTTAATTTTCCTCTCCCAGTTTGCGTTTTCTTTTTACAACTGCATTTCTGTTCTACCACTCATGGCAGCTACCTTGCACTTGGAGCACACAGTCAGCCTGCTTCCTCAGAAAGATCCTGCACCCAGCAGATAGCACTGGGATCGCTGCAGATTACAAGCACTAGGAGAGGAATTCCCAGGAAAGACATGAACACGATCTTCCTCCAAGGTCACACACTCTGTTAATCAAAGGAAGGAAAAAGAAATAGAAAGGCCAAGGCAGCCTTCCCACTTGACTCCCTTTAATTAGTAACCATCTGGTTTTGAGAAGAGCTGTCAGCCAATGTAGAGCATTTGGCAAGCTTCCTCAGCGGCTGCTCTCCTAATGTCAATTCTTCTTGGAAAGGCTTTAAGCCCCAAGATGCCAAAAGGAAATGAAAGACAAAAGAGAGGGCACAAGAGTGAAAAGGAAGAACAAGGATGCAGTATAGCCCAGCAGACAGAGCAAGACATTCCCCAGTTTCACTTCTAGATCAGGGAGCAAACTACAAACACTGCTGGCCATCCAATAGCCAGGAAACATTCCACCCAGCCAGCCACCTGGAAGGAACTGCAATACTTCAAGCACCATTCTCAAACAAGCAATTACAAATTCCTCAACTCAGTGTTCTGTCCAAACTCCAACTTTAGAAGTGACTTTCTATCTTCCAAATTTCCTTGCCTCACTTTAATTTCTTTGTCCCAGCTCATGTGCAATGGCACTGTGGGGAGACAAGAGAAGCTGCTGAAGGCAGTCATCTTCTTGATATCTTACACTTGTGTTAATTATCTTTGAGTAGAAACAGTCTTGCTTTCACAGTTAAGAGCATGATAAAAAGTCAGTTAGCTGGGAGGAGTTGTGTTGGAGTCTGCTTGCTGTGCTGAGAAGACCTAGGGACAGGAGGTTGTGCAAGGGCTAGAAAAGGTAAGCTGCTGTACTTAGGACAGACAGGGTTAAGTGGCTGTGTGAGAGCCAGAGCTGAAGGAGCTGTTCTTAGGAGACACAGAGAAAAGGTATGAGAGACTTTTTGTATATCAAGATGCTGATACTTGAAGCCTTCTGATAATAACCACAAGTGCAGTGCACATATCAACTACTGCTACATGTTAACTGTGACATGGCACAGTGTATTTACATGTGCTGCTCCAGCAAGGTGTTCATCTACAAGGAGAGGCATAGGCAATTTTACAAATCAAATTCATTATGCTTGGCATCTTCTCAAATTTTGCCCTGATTCTTCCTGATGCCATGCTCTGCTCAAATAAAGGTGCCTCTGGTCCAATAGAGAGGTGCTGCTGCTCTCCACCAAGAAACCCATGGGTGCAAAGGGAGTGGTCCACCTAGCTTTGGATGGCATCAGGAGGCACAATAACTATTCTGCACAAGTCCTCAGGCACAAGGCCTTTTGGTCGTTGCAGGGAAATAGCCACACTGGTAGCAAAGCTAGGCAGCAGGAGCTGGGCTGCAGCATTTTTGTGAGTGCTGCCTCCCTCATTAAGATGCAGCACATGGCTCAAACAGCTTTTAGATTATTCCTTCCTGACTCTAGGACACCATGTATGAGGCAGAGGCTTGCATACTTGCTTCTCCTGATCCCTGTGAGTCCCCAGCACATGGCAAACTACATTTTGAACAGTTCCCATAAGTTCTGCATGCATACAACCTTCTTCTCACTTTTGCAAAGAAGCAGAATTATCCTCTTCTCTCTTAAATAGCATCATACACACACTACCTTCTTTCCTTACAGATGCATTCAAATTCTGCAGTACCCTCTTGTAAGCAGGTGCATCACATTCACAGTTTCTCATTCCCACCCCACTTCCCATACAGTGCTTGGGCTTCCCACAAGGTATGTGTAGTAGTCAGCCCCTTTCCCCAGACTGTGGTATTGGGGTTCTGGGGTTCACAGCTGAAGGAGCAGAGGATCCCCCTGTTAAACACATTAGTGCCAAGCTACAAAGAGGGAAGATGTCTCCAAATGCATTTCTGCAGATCTCTCCCTTGTGGCAAAAGAGTCAAAGACCCAAACCTGTGAGGTCCTCCCACTGTACCTGCCCTGTCAGAGAAGCAGAGATGTAATTTCAGAGGTTTCTGACCGGTAGGATGTTGCGGTCAATATGTGGTAGTCGAGACGGACACTGCACTCAAAGTGCTTCACTAAAAACCATCAGAAGGCTCCAAGCATCAGTACCTTGTTATTCAAGTCTCTCCCATACCTTTTCTCTGTACTCCCTATGCACAGCTCTGGCTCTTTCTCTCTTTCTTCTTCAGTTCTGGCTCGCTCCTTCCTATCCCTGGCACAGCTGCCTAACCCTGTCTGTCCTACATACAGCATCTCACCTTTTCTGTCCTGAGCTCTTCACAGCATGGCCAGCGGACTCCAACTGACACCTAACCAGCTCACTCACTCTTTCTCACACCCATGGCTGTGAGGGCAAGGCTGTTTCCACTCTAGGATAAGTATCAAGACCTGGACCACTACTTCTTGACACTGCCAATTTACATCAAGGAACCAAATGGAAAATGTTGTGGACACTGTTCCTCTTTTTCTCAGCCTTGGTTGGGGAAAACAAAGCTTTTCCTTGACACTACGTGCTCCATTCAAAGCCATCAGAGCCTCTGTGCGAAACTTCTTTCTCTCATGCCTCTCCTCCAAAGCCTTTCTTCCTTGAGGATTAGCATTATACAGAGTGCCCAACTGCCAATGCCAGTGCAACCTCAGGAAGAAATCCATCTATTTCTCCCCTTCAGCTCTTAATTAACATGTGGATTTTAATTACATTTCCCATTTTTATGACAAAATATGTCTCTCCCCTCCACTTGCCCCTCCCTGAGATCATTACAAGAGCTCTTAATAATAATCACCATCATCTGTCTACTCTGAGACCAAGGCAGGGAGGCACCTGCTCCATCTTCCCAAGTTACTCTATCCTACCTAGCCCTGGGTCACTCAGTCCTTGGAGAGCCACATGCTCTGGTCCTGTGTTGATGGGGAGGGGTGGAAGCAGTGCTAACATGTTGGCACGACATATTGCCAGGGCTGGATAGTGCCTTAAGGCTTTGGCTGCAGTGAAAGACATTACAATTCAAAGGTAGACACAGAAAAAAAGTCAGTTTGGGGAGGTATTAGGGATTCTCTTGTTTTCAGAAGTAAGAATCTCTTGCTGAAGCTCTATTCTCCCTGTCCATACAAAGCACAGCAAATGCTGCTAGGGAGTTTTGCAGTAATTCTCATCTGGCTCACAGATCTAGGCAGTAAAAAAACAGGAAAACTTCCTAATAGACCTCCCAACTGTCATCGATTCAGCCACTAAAAAAGCAATACCTTAGTAAATCACAAAGCATCCATTTTCTGGCAGAAAGTGAAAACGGAGGAGGAATCAGTCCCTATCCATCTTGATAGGAGCAGGCAAGAAGTGGATACAATGCACCCAAGCATGGACCTGCTGCAGTCAGGTTTTCACTAAACTCGGGCATTTGGCTGAAGGTAACTCAAACCACTACAACTCTCCTCACAAATCTGGAAACCTCATTCAGATGCAATCTGTCACAGTGGGGAGACTGAGTCCTACACTACATCAACCTTGTGTTTGCAAACTCAAAATCAGAATCAGCTCTCAGACTGACTATTTTATCTGAATGTGCAAAATTCAGCAGGCTGCTGGTGGCTTTGTCCACTTACAGAGATCTGGAAAATGAGATTTTCTGTAGTTGTTACTTCACCTCTCAGGCTTTCAGTGCTCCTTGATGACAATCTATATCCCTCCCAGCAGCAAACAGTAAGGTTATACAGAAGTGAATAACAAGCTCTGCAATGTTTGCAGACAGAAGACAGAGAGCTGCTCACCTCTACTATTGCCAAGTTCTGAAGAATTAGCAATACCTCACAAAGCAGACATGACATCAGGCTCTGGGGACAGAGACAGTAAGGGCAGCATCGAGGTGACCACAATACAAAAAAATACACTAAGTATTGCCCAGATACAGTCCACAAGGCAAAGACTGCACGATCCAAATGTACAGCTAAGTGCATCATGAATACCTTGAACAGAAGGAAGAGCTCCCTGCAGAGCTCCATGCAAGCACATAGAAGCTCCAAGCATGCCATGAGCACAGACAGTGTATCTGCTGCTTGCAGAAAACCTTATTGCTCCTCATAAGTGTGGCAGAAAGGAGACAATGTCCCTTTAAATGTGACTAAAATGTTGTCAATGGATCTGCCATGGTAGAGGAGTTAATCCCCCCCCAGCCCCTCTCAGCCACTGTGATGGGATAATTAGATGCGAGGGCTCACCACAGATGATGCTCCAGTTGCTTAGCAACTAATGGTTTCCATAGAAACAGCAAAGCACAGCCTTCGGAGCAGCAAGTGAACAGTGCAGCAGGGCAGGCAAAGATGCCTTAAACTCCTGCACTGATCCTCTCCTCTAGAATCATTCAGAGGCCTAGAGGTATTAGGGGAATGAGAAGGGGGTGCCTTAAAGATACAATATCCCTATTTCAAGTAGCAGTGTTAAGAGAATGTTTTTTTATCAGACTAAACCTTCACTGATATGGTCCTCCTAATCTCAGTGACTCTCAGCTAGGAGGATGAGCAGGGTTGAATCACAGAGAGTGATCTTACACAGAGGTTTAAGCCCCAACATGTGGGTCATCCTGTAGTAAGCAGCTGAGTATGATTCCAGCATCAATTCTTGCACCTGGAGTTTGAGAGGGAAACACACAAAACCATACAAAACAACACACAAATATATTTGCATTTTCAACACTGTCACAAAAGCAGCCTTATACAGGCGTTCAGCCTCACCCTGAACCAGGAGGCAAAGGAGGTTTCCTCTTGATTTTGCAGCTTCACAATACATACAAAAGTGACTATAAAGCATGGAGAGCTTCACCAGAATAACAAAGGTCAGATTAATTAACCTTCAAGACTGTCATCTGGTACTTCCTTCAGCATGACCAATTTCTACTGCTTTATTATCCTACTTCTCCCTGCACTAAGTCAGCATACCACTATTTCTGAGCATCACAGCCACCACCTGCAGCACCTGCACTAAATACCGTGCATGTCCTGTGCAGCTGCAGTGCTGCAAGGCATGATTCTGTCATCTTGTAAGCTTAGCAGAGACAAGCTCTCTTTGCATTTTGCTAAGAGAGCTCTGGGACACTGAGATGGGGCTGTAGGTTCTGTATTATGTAGTCTGCTCCAGGCCAGGGACAGGCTGCATCACTGCCTGCTTGCAAATGACAGCCCTCTGTGTTAAAGCTTTGCAAACCTCTCCAGTCCTGATGGCACAGAAGGAAGTAAAGAAACTCACATCACAAAAACAAGCCCCGCTTTCCTCTCTTCTCCATCCAACCTCACAACTGGGATACGATCCCTTTCAGAGAGGGCAAGCAGCCTGTGCCTTGGGCACTGGCTGAGGCACCCAAACTCAAACTGCTTTTCTCCTCTTTGCCTGGCAGGAGACTGGCAGTATGCATTCCACTCTGCCTTGTGCCATCTCTCTTGGCAAAGAAACAGAGAACAGGGCAGACCCCTCCATCCCTGGGGCAGTAGCTGTGTGGAGGTGGCATGTACTGCTGGTGGCGGGCAGCCAGGCTGCACTCTGCAACCCCTGCATGCATTAGTCAAAGCTACCGAATCCCAGACACTGAGGCTCCTTCCCCGTGTTGCTGCAGTGTTACCTCACCCTACCCACAAACCTGGGGATGCCGGTTGCAACACCCAGGAGGGTGGAGCATCCCATCGGCCAATTTAGCCACAAGCCAGGTCTCCTTCCTGGAGCCTTGTCCTGATCCATTCAGCACTTCAGGAAGGTACCAGAGAAGAGACACTAAAAAACTTGTGGGCCATTTCAGACTCTGTCCCCTATGGCTTTCAAAATGGGAAATCAAAGGGAAATGATGTGCTTTGTTCCACGGGGGAGCGGCAGGAAAGGTGAGCAGAAACGAGCCTGGCGGAACCAGTCGCTTCAGTCATCTGCGAGCTCACCTTTGAAGTGGTTTTAAAAATCACAGAGGAGGGGCAGATATGAGTTCAGCTCTTTTACTGCAACTTCACAGAATTTGAAGATGTGGAGGCTAAGAGGCCACCTTTCCCCACCAGAAAAATAGTGTATCCATTCAGAGAGAAGAGAATACGGCTAATAAAACAGGCTGCGATTCTCATCAAGTACATCTGTGGTATTCTCACATCCTGAGGAGCTATGAACAGCTACAATGACAGCAGCGTGTACTTACGATACCATCAAAGACATGTTAGTCATTTGCAGGAATAACTGAGCACCCTGACACAGCCTCGGGTCCTGTGCCAATGGAGCAAGCATCTCCCACCAGTCACAGCCTTCTCTCTGTCTCGTGTTCCCTATCATGGAGCCTGCCCAAAGTTTTCCTGCTGCCTCTCTTTAACAGAAAGGATCGTTTCTAACCCCAGCCCATGCAAATCTTGGGAGCTCTGTCTGTATTACACAGCATCAGCTATTTACTGCAGCACAAGGAACTGAAGCAATGCCAGCAGAGCAGGAGTGGCCTGGTGTGATGATAAGCCAGGCATCTACTGTACACCCTGTACTAGGAAGAGCGGGAAAAGGACAACTTAATTGGAAATCAATCTCTGTTCTACTACTGGGGGAAAAATTATATAAACCCCACAGCTGCTTGGCATGACCTCAAGGGTCCCCACCAAATCCACTGAGCTTGCCTCCAAACAAATGTCATTGGTTGGGCAAAGCCCAAACAAGAGATGATACCCTTGACACTCATGTTGCCACAGACAAGCAGATGTCACTCTGTAGAGATTCAAAGCTTTCAGGGGCTGAGGAATGCCACAGCCATCAAGCCAGACTCCTGTAACAACTCTGGATTGGAAGCCAAGTTATAGAGCTACCCTATCTTCAGGGGAGCTTGCACCTAACATTTTTCAAAAACAGGAGCAAATACAGTGTCTCTGCCTTGCTGAGAAGACCCTAAAGAGCACATTCACATCAAGCCATGACTGAAGGCATATACCTACACCTTACATGCACACACAAAAGTCAGACACCCTGAGAAGCAATTGAGCACTGGGTACTTTGGCCTTCTGCATGTGACAGCAAGTTCTCTTCTATCTTCTGTTCCACTTTCTGAAGCTAGAGGGTGCCGGAAAATGATGTTACAAGCATGAGCTCCTGCATAAACCACAAGGAACTGGCAGATTAGCAGATTTACATTCAATTTGCCCCAAATCAGCTCTATCAGTCTTATCAAAATCTCTCTCCCTGAGAATGCAGGGGTGGCAAGGCAGCACTCAGGGGTTACATGCTTTCATGCAGAATACACAGCATACAAACCACCAAGACTAGGATTCAGTAACTGAATAGCCAAAGGGAAAATTAAGACCTTTTAGCCTTTTCCTGTACTTCACGGCAAAGTTTGTGGTTACAAACATATATATTTAAAACATATTTAGGCTTTAAGCTAGAAACCAAGATTTCTGTTTCCAATCTTGCTAGCTTTGTTGAACAGACAAGGCAGACCACAGGATTAACTTCTTTGTTTACCTCTGTGTGTTATGGCAGCACCTCCAATCTCTACCAGTAGGAAATAAACATTACCAAATGGGGGAATGTTTTCCATCTCTACAGCAGAGGCAGGAAAAATTAGCAAAGTCTTTTCACACCCTTTTTTTGTTTTGAGAATGGTCTAAGTACAGGGCTTCTCTTGGTGGACCACTGTATCATAATACATTCTATCTGATCCCACCCCTTCCCTAGTAATACTTACCACTTCTAAACACCAGTGCAGCCTCCTCTGAGGACACAGAGACCCAGGGAAAGATGGGAGAAAGTAAACTAGTCATCTGCAGCCTGTTTCTGCTACCAGCCCTAAAAGTTCTGTAGCTGCTTCTTATCTCCTTTATTGCTCTGTAATTAGCCTTTGCTGGAGAGCCTCCACTGAACTCTAGGGGTACCGATTCCAAACATGCTAGAGGTGAATTCAGTCCCTCCCTGCAAAATGCCAGCTCACACGGCCTCTGGTGGCCAAGCCACAGGTTCTGGTTATCCTCTTCCAGCACTGCCAGGCTGCTCTTCTCAGGGCAGCTCCTGGGAAGCAGCACAGAGAACCGTGTCTTCCCGTGGACAAGTTGTCCTGGGGTGACTTTATGATGCTGGTATCCCCATTTCTCTCTTCTGTTTACACTGGATATTAAGTTCTACATCTTTAAGACTGGTTCTGAGAGCAAAGGGGGGGAAAGAAGAAGTGCAGGGCTCGTTTGCAGAAACTTCATTCACTCTGCAGTCTGCTCCTGGACTGTGTTGTCTGCGGACGGACAGCGAGAGAGAGGTCTCCTTTGCTTTTTTAGTCAGTTTTCACTTTTCAGCTAGCTGAGGCAGAGAAGTTCCTTGGACTGTTTTTGTGATGGTTTTTTGGTTTTGGGTTTGGTTTTTTTTGTGTGTATTTTTGTGGGTTTTTGTGTATGTGTGTGTTTTTGTTGTTGTTGTTGTTTTTTCTTTTTGTTTTTTTTTTCTTTTTTTTTTTTCTTTTTATTGGAACTGTTTAAACCTGTTCTAGACTGAAGACCCAGAGAGACACCAGGAGCTCATGCCTGTGGCCCATGGAGGCCCAGGACTGCATTTTCCAGTGCTGGAAGGACTGACAAGAGACTGGGTGAGCTGAGCTACAATCCTCGCCAAGGACTTTCTCAATTTTGTCATCTCTCTTCAGAACGGTGAGAGGTTTTATTGTTTAATTTTTTTTTAAGGCTTGTGAATATTTTGCTTGTTGAATAAACAGTTTTCTCCCCTTTTCGCTACAGAAATTTTTTCCCGAACTGGTTGGGGGAGGGGCCACTTGAATTTGCTTTCTAGAGGAACCCCATTCAGAGGTTTTCTTCCAAAATTTGCCCTAAACCAGTAGGCAAGTCCATCATCCAAATATTCTTGTGTCTTTTACTCACATTGGTGCCTCATACATTGCCCCACGTGTCTTTCAAAACCCCCCCAAAATACTCACATTGTTCTGAGACAATTAACATGACTGCATTCAGTCTAGCACTCTTGAGCGAGTTTATTTCTGAAGCACCAAAGTTAAGTGGGTAGATGAAGTGCCTATGTGAAAGTGCATACAGATAATCATAGGCTTAGTGGGTTACCATGCCTCAGCTGGTGCATTCAGCACTGTGGAAGGGTTTGACTCCAGGAAGGAAGGGAAAAGCAACTTAGTGGTGCGACAGGTCAACTGATATGTGGTAAATTATTAAACTATAATAGCCAGCTTGTTTGCAACACATCCTAAGTTAAATACCAAACTCCAGCCTCAGGAAGGGAAAAGGCACCATGAAGGAAGTCTTCTCTTTCAGCCTAGGCAGGGAACTCTACGGTAAATCTTCCCAGGCAAAGCCTGTAAGTTTCCCTGAGGCGGGTTTTAGGGTTCCCACACATCACACAGTCTCATTGCTCAGCAATACAGTACCTGCAACTTAACATGGAAAAGACTGAGGCAGCAGCACTAGTGCCCAAGCAGTTGTTACGGCCAAAGTAACAGTTGCAACTTTCTTTCTCTCTTCTGCACCGTGCAGGTCAGGTCTGTATAGTTAATACGATCTGAGTCACTGTAGCAGTCACAGAATCAATTCGGTTGGAAAAGACTTCTGAGATTATTGCGTCCAACCTAGGACCAAAGACTACCATGTCAACTATGCCATGACCATGTCAACTCGCCATGTCCAGTCTTTCCTTAAACACCTCCAGGGACGGACTCCACCACCTCCCTGGGCAGCCCATTCCAGTAGCGAATCACCCTTTCTCTGCAGAAATTCTTCTAATGTCCAATCTAAATCTCCCCTACTTCACCTTAAGACTATGTCTTCTTGTCTTATCTCTGATGGCCTGGCAGAAGAGACCAACCCCCACCTGGCTCCAGCCTCCTTTCAGGCAGGTGTAGAGAGTGGTAAGATAAGCCTCTTTTTCTCCAGGCTAAACAATCCGAGCTCCCTCAGCCGCTCCTCGCAGGACACACGCTCCAGACCCTACAGCAGCTTCGTTGCCCTTCTGTGGCGATGAGATCGTGTCAGAGACAGCGCGGGCTGCCAGCGCCGCTGCCCGCGCAGGGCCCGCCTCGGCCCGAGCGCCGCGGGGTCTGCCCTGGGCGGCTCGCAGGGGCCGGCTCTCGGCGCCGCGCCTGCGCTCTGCGGCGCGGCCGCCATGGCTGTGTACTACTGCGGGCTGTGCCGCCGCAGCGCCTTCACGGGCCGCCGGCACCTGTACAGCGCGGGGCATCGCCAGCGGCTGCGGGAGGCGCTGGCCCGGCTGCAGGAGGCGACGGCGGCGGCGCGGGCAGCGGTGGCCGCGGCCGATGGGGCCGCGGCCGTGCGGCGCTACGACCCAGCGGAACACGATGGGCGCGTGTGGTGCCCGTGCTGCGGGCGCGGCGTGAGGCGGGACGGGCGGCGCGGCGGGATGGCGCTGCTGCAAGCCGGGCTGATGCGGCACTTGGCCGGGTGCGTGGGCAGGAACAGGGCGGGCCGGCGCTGCCGTAGGCCGGGCTCCTGTGGCTTTTGGCCGGGTGCGGGCGGTGCTGACGGTGTCCCGGTGTCCCGCAGGCCCGAGCACCGCCGCGAGACGGCGCGGTTCTGGCGGGAGAACCGGGCGGAGGCGGCGCTGCGGGAGCGGTGCCTGGTGCCGGCCGAGGAGTACGAGCGCTTCGCGCAGGCTCTGGAGCGGGCGCTGAGCGAGCACCAGCAGCGGGAGGAGGAGCGCATTCTCCAGGTAACCTCGGTCACCTCACCGCCTTGGCATCGGCCCGGCCTCCGCTGGCCCCACCTCACCGCTCTCTCCCCGCAGATGGCGGCCGACATCCGGGAGGCCGAGCGCCGGCAGCGAGAGACGGTGCAAGCCGCGCTCCAGGTCGGTGAGCTGTATCCTGCCCTGGCTGCACCCTGGCGGGGAGCGGGCACTGCACTCCGCACCTCCACCACCGGCACCCGGGTGCGCTCGGGAGGGGCTAGGGGCGGCTGGGTGGGGGCTGTGCTCAGTACCAGAAATATTCCTTTTTCCTGAATCACACTCAGCTTCAACCAGAGACAGAACTTTGTGCAGGACCTTCTGTTTGCAGACCCCCCGCAGGACCTGAACGGTAAGCACCACTTTCCTTAGCAGTGGTTGATGCATCCCTGCTAAAAGCACACGGGCTGTTTGACACTGTCATTACCAGGATCTTGCAAATCTTTTGCAAACTTCTGTATGCACTACAGTAAGCACTAGCCTGTTATTTCAGGGACAGCCCTTGTGCTGCAGAACAGCCTGGCCCGAGCGGAATGCAGACAGGAGCTGATTTAGCCTGGATGGAATCAGGCAAGGTTCTGACCTTCATTGGCCACCAGGTAGGTGTAACTGGCTAGCAAAGGTGACTTCAGTTTAACTGCAAGTCACCTACAACACGTCAAAGCAGAATAAGGGGTGGTCTCCATCACAAAAAGAAACAGTTTTGTGGATTTGGGTGAGCAGCTAGCCCAGTTTCAGTTATCCAGGTTTAACTTTCATTGAGAAAACTTTCTTTATTACGCTGTGGGAAAAAACCCCACCAAACTCTCTTTTAAAGAAGAGCTTTCCTCTGCCTTTTTCCAATATAACTTGATTCTGGAAGGGAATGAAGACAATGCTCTTCTGTTCAGAGAAATCTTAAATCTTAATCTTAAATGTAAGAGTCTCATAAACATTTTATTTTCCTCTTAACAGGAAACAGAAGGGAAAGGAAATGTCCACACAGGTAAGTGCACCTGCATCATGACTCACTGGCTTGCTACCTCATGGCTTGCAAATGTCACAGGGATAACTCAAAGTTTTGCAGCAGTTTTGCAGCATAACCAGGAGGTGGTCACTCTTTTGGCAATATCTGACATACTAGAGAAGAAAACATATCAGCACAGTAAAAACTGTTGATGCTGCTGCTGTGGGGAGTGTATGATTTGGGGTGTGATGTGCCATGGCCTTAGCTGAGGAAGCCAGTAGCACGAGCAGCAGATGGGGAAGAGGGGACACTTTTCTCCTTTCAGTTTAGGATAACTTCAGTGGCTAAGTAAGTATTCCCTGTGACTTCCAGGAGCAAAACCTCCGTGGCTAACAGAGGAAGAAGATGGAAGTAAACAACAAATTGGACCTTCCTATGAGGAATTTCTCAAACACAGTGAGCAGCTTGCACACCTTTTAGTTAACCTTACTTTACCATGCTAGAGAAACAAAAGCAATTTTAAAAACTTGCTGAACAAAGTATTTGGACTTTCGTGCAACTTGGTCTAGGGGAAGTGTCCCTGTTCATGGTATAGGGGTTGCAGCAACGTGATCCTTAAGTCCCTTCCAACCCAAACCAATCTACAATCCTATTTTTTTTTTTTCAGAGGAGAAGCAGAAGCTAAAAAAGCTCCCAGTGGAACGTGTTGGTGCCAACTTTGACCATACCTCTCAGACAAGTGACAGCTGGCTGCCTTCCTTTGGGCGTGTATGGAATCATGGCAGGAGGTGGCAGTCCCGGTGAGCTTCAGGGCAGCACAGATGGGTGCCAGGGGGGAGAGTCTGTGGATTCTGTCCATGCAAGCTATTCATGGAGCAGGCTCTGAGATAGCAGCAAGCATAATGAGCATGACAGCATCCTGCTGTATGAGTTGTGCCACACAGTGCTTAATCCAGGCAGAGAGAGTATCATTCTTGTCCTGGAGCAGCACATGGCTTGCAAGGAAGCATGCTTATGGCTGTAGAGGCTGCAGACATGAAGGCATCTGCCTCATTTTGCTTGCTCACCTTTCAGACCCACATACTGCCCCACTGGCGCCTTTTAATGTTCCAGAATTCTGTCGAGTGGTAGCTAGCTGGAGCTACCACTCTCACTGAGGTAACAAAAATAATGAGGGAGCTTCCATGCTAGAACACTATACACAGCACTTTCTTACTTTTTTAAGGAGAGTGTTCATTAGCTCTGTCTAAAGGCTGCTGCAGTCTGACTTCTATGCTCTCTTTCAGACATCAGTTTAGAACTGAATCAGGGGAAAAGAAGAAAAAAAGGTGATGAGAAACACCAGACATCAGCTCTGCTGTGGAAAGGCTGACTGTTGGTCGCTGCAGTTTTGTTGCTGACTGCCCTGTAAGGATACAGTGTCCATCTGAGGATCACCTCTAAAGCCACACAAAGTCAGTTCCTGCCAGGCTCCTGTGGATGCTGTATCTTCCCTATCAGAAAGCCTACTCTGTACAGCAAGTCATGCCAGTGGCCTATGCTGACATGGAACACTCCGCTAAAGGAAGAATTTTCAGAGAAATAAATTTTTTTTAATGCCTCTGTGTTTGTAGACCAACTGAAACTCATTTCAAATACAGGGCCCACCCTTCAGGCAACTAATGCCAGGTGTGTGATATTTTTATTCAAATTTATATTGCTTTCCTTCATTCTAACATTCATCCTTTAAATTGTCTAACATCACTGGCTGCTGTAGGTGATGCAGAAGTTTCTTCCCTTTCAGCAACACATTTGTAACACTAATAAAGACAAAAACTGGCTGGCACAGGACAATAGCCATGACCTCTACCAGAAATCCACTATAAACAATACATCAGTAATGAAACATACACATTCTTGAAAAAGCAAGAAAAATTATAATCAGTAATTTTATTGTGTGCATCTACATATGATGCATTGTTGACCAAGTCACTGGAGAACCTGAAATGCAAGAAATCCCCAATCAGAAAACAAGATCAAAGCAGGCTGGCACAAAGCAAACAGTCTGAGTTTTATTCCAGCAGGAACACTTGGCCAAGGAGCCCTGTGAGAGCAGGGAGGACAAATGCCCATCTGCCCTGCAGCCCACAGAGGAATAAACAATGCTTCATCCAATGAGCACAGGGATAAAATCTGAAATTGCTCTTTAATTCTGGAGAACCAAAGTTTCCACTCATGTTTCCCCAGGAAGTTGCTTAGGAGGTGAACAAAATACTCTCGAGCGTCTGGAAGAACAGCCCACCACAGCCATGTAGAAGTTGCCCATTACACATTGCATAGCTGAACTCAGCTCCTCAGCACCCAGCCTCACCTCCCTATGCGTCCTCTCCTGCAGGAGGTGCATCTCCACCTTTCGTGTTTCGGGTATAGATCACTTGGGCTCGGTGCTTGGACACAAGTTTGATCAACCCTATGAAAAAACAGAATTCCGTCAGTGTGCATGTACTGACAGGTGCCAGGGATGCTGAGGTGCCTCCTAGAGAGGCAGGGCAATGTACAAGAGGAAATAATAGGGGGTAGCAGCTTATAGAAGTCTTTAGTTCCCATCTGGTTGCAGTTACATCAGAGCCCATCCTTCCAGCACCATTCTTCTTGTACAGCAATGCCTCTATGCTGCTCCATACTTCGGAGCACTTCTGAAGTGCAAGCTAAGGCAGTGGCTCTCCAAACCCAATTTACGCATGGAGCACTTCAGATGCTGTAGGAAAGCTACTGAGCAAACAAGGAAGACCAAACAGCCAATTCAAGCAGCTGTTTTTTTCTGAGTGCTCACCTTTGCTGAGCAGCTCCTGGAGGGCAGCCCGAGCCAGGGAGCCTCGAATCTTCAGCCTTTCTGAGACAACTGCAGGTGTGATGAGTTTGTAGTTGGGCACTTCTTTGCACAGTTTGTCATAAGTGGCCTTGTCAAACAGGACAAGGTTGTTCAGTTTGTCTCTCACTTTCCCCTTGGACCACTTCTACTTGAAAAGAGAGAAAAAACAACACCCCCCTAAGCCGTCTTGTATGCAAGAACAAAAGATGGAACTAAACGATACCCCAAGAACTGCACTATCAAATGTCTCCGTATCACATCCCAAACTAAAAGACTGCTGAGATGCACAAAGATGCCTTTGTAAATTAACGTGTTGCAGATAAAATACGTGCAGTATCTAAAAATAAAAGGACTAAAGCCTTCTGTTACTCGGATTTAACACTATTATGTACAACTTGCTGGCAGATGAAGACCTGGCTCCTCTAACACGATGGTCCCGCCCCCGCCCTCACGCCGCTCTCGGGGCGCGGCCACGCCGCACACGCGCCAGGCCCGGGGATGCCTCCAAGCCCTCAGTCCCGCCGGCTCCCACCTTCTTCTTGGCTTTGCCGCCGGACTTGTTAACCGGGTCCTTGTCCTTCTTGGCGGACTTGCCCGCGTCCTTTTTCTTCTTGTCGTCTTTGGGCGGCTGAGAGAGGGTGAGAAGGATGGGGGGTGAGCGCCGAAGCGCAGGGTCGCTCCTCCGGGCACCTCGCAGAGCTTCCCGCCCCGCTCAGGGAACCGCCACGGTCTCTCGGAGGGCCCGGCCCGGCTCGCCGCCCGCCCCCCGGCCCGGCCCCGCTCACCATGATGCGGCCGCAGCTGCTCCGCAAGATGTCGGCGAGAAAGGAAGAGCCTGGCGTGGGGCGGGGGCGGGCCCCGCGGGGGCGTGACGTCACTGCCGGGGCGGGGCCGCTGTGGGGCCGCGGGGGCGGGGCCGCTGCCGGGCGCCATGGCCATCTTCAGCGTCTACGTGGTCAACAAGGCGGGCGGCCTCATCTACCAGCTGGACCACTACGCGCCCCGCGCCGACACCGAGAAGACCTTCAGCTTTCCGCTCGATCTCGTCCTGCGCCCGCATGACGAGCGCGTCGTCGTCGCCTTCGGGCAGCGGGACGGCATCCGTGGTGCGGCGGGTGGGAAGGGCCGGGCCGGGCCGGGCCGGGCCGGGCCGGGCCGGGTGAAGCCGGGCTGACTGACAGACCCACTAATGCCGCCGCGCTGTCTCCGCAGTGGGTCACGCCGTGCTCGCCATCAACGGCGCCGAGGTCAACGGTCGCTTCACGGCAGACGGGAAGGACGTGCTGGAGTTCCTGGGTAACCCCGCCAACTACCCGGTGTCCATCCGCTTTGGCCGCCACCGGCTCTCCTCCAACGAGAAGCTGATGCTGGCCTCCATGTTCCACTCGTAAGGGAGGGTGGGCCGTGACGGGACGGGGGTGGCACGGTCAGGGTGGTGAGGGGCACTGAGGGGACTGTCCCCACAGGCTGTTCGCCATCGGGTCACAGCTGTCACCTGAAGTTGGGAGCTCTGGGATAGAGATGCTGGAGACCGACACGTTCAAGTTGCACTGCTTCCAGACACTGACAGGTACCATGGGGTCCTGGGCACCCAGCCCCGCTCTGCTTTGTCAGGGCTGTCTCTGTGCTTGGCCTTACTTATGCTCCTGGCATTACGGCTCCAGGGATCAAATTCATGGTTCTTGCTGACCCAAGGCAGACAGGGATAGACACTCTTCTCCGCAAGATCTATGAGATTTACTCAGACTTCGCTCTGAAGAATCCTTTCTACTCCCTGGAGATGCCAATAAGGTAAGGAACCCCTCAGTTGCTTTCTGCCTATACAGTAGCAAATGCAGACAGTCCTTAAGTAGCAGAACTGGCTGAGGGAAGGGAAGGGAAGCCACAGCACACTGCTGCAGAGAGAGGACACAGACGTAAGCTCTTTCCAGTGCTGGCTCTGCTGGGGAAATAGGAGGTGCACTTCCTTGGCACACACCCTACTGTCCTACCATATATTCAGGCCTATACAAGAAGCTTTAATCTTAACTAAGGACCAAGGCAGACTTTGACAGGAGTCACATTGCTGTATCATAACTTCCTGAATGAAGGATGCAGAGCCAAAGGATGTGGAGATCCTTTGTTAGCATTGTTAACTCACTTCCGTATGTAAGTAATCTGTTTTGCTTTTCTGGCTGTTTCAGATGCGAATTGTTTGATCAGAACTTGAAGCTTGCTCTGGAGGTGGCAGAAAAAGCCGGACCCTTCGGACCTGGATCATAGAGAAAGCCTTGCCTGTTGCAGAGATTGATTCGGTGAAGAGTGGGGCCTCTTTCTTCCCTGGTCGGCCTCTCACAAAGCTCCCCTCTCCACAGCAGAGACTGCACATTCCCAAAACATGCTTCAGTATCTCCCAAAATACCGGTTTATCCCCTTGGTTGTGAAACTTACCTTAAACAGATTCCTTAGCACTGTTTACATTGGGCCACAGGGCCTTATTTTGCTGTTGCAACTCTGCTGCATTTGGTGAAGGAGAAAGTGCAGGTCTGTGGCCTTACCACAGTCAGTGCTTTCCTTTCCTGTCATAAATGTACATATGTTTTTTTCCTGTATAGCTCTAACTTACGGTCTTGCAGAGGGTTTCTGTATAGAAGTAATAAGTGTTTATTAATGAGACAAATGGCTGTTTGCTTTCTGTTGATGGGGACATTTGCGCCAGTGGCACCTCAAGAAGATACGTGAGTTTGGATGGTTTTGCTTGCACCACTCTCCATAAGACAACCAGGGCTCTTGTGACACTGCTCCATTTTTATTTCACATATAGAAGAAGATCATGTAATTAAGTACAAAATGTAATTCATTTCCATTTTTTTTAAATTAAGGCTAACTACTCTTGCAACCCAGGTACTCAGCGAAGTACCTGCATGCAGGTTCTTTACAAGTTGAATTTGCCCTTTCAGGACCCTAAGACAGTAAATCCTTTTGGGGAAAAAACAAGAATATTCAACAGATTCCTAGTTAAATACCTGAGTGTACTTATTGCAGGGTGCTGGGCCTGACTGCTAAGGCTTAGCTCTGTTAAGGCTAACTCAGGCAGCCCGAGCCCCTACCTGCAGCCATGAGAGATGCAACTCTTGACCAAAACCATCCCAGTCTTCACATCTTGTACTGAAAAAATACAAGCTAGAAATGTGGGTTATCACAAAACCCAGCTGCAGAAATTGTGGGTTGGTGGTGGTTGCTGTTGCAATTCCTGCTGCTGGGATAATTTTCCTGGCTGATTTGCAGAGCACTGGCTACGAGCTGCCCTGGCAGCAGCTGCCTCCCTTGCAAATCATTAACACTGCACACAGACATCACACCAGGCAGGATCAGTTCACTTAGAAGGAGCTTCTCTAAATGCCGTGAATTCCCTGGAAACGTGCCTATTTCTAAATGCTGTGGAGAGCCCTGCCGCAGCACGTCCCGCTGTTCTGCTTATCTGCAGCACCGCACTCCCTCACTCCAACTAACCCCACGTACAGCTAAAGCCTTGCTGCTGTCAAAGCAGGCTGGACTTCAGTCATCACCACTCCCTGGTCTGCTGCTGGCGTGTGGCTGGGCACACAGAGCTCACGCTGAAGTGACCTGGGACAGCTGTGCTTATGGCAGCGGGATGGGATGGACGCAGGCAGCAAAAGCTCGGTTCAGGGCCCCTAAGCAGCGAAGCAGAACTGATTAATATCTCAGTTAATGGCTGAGACAAACAATAATGACAAAACCAGAGGTAAGTGCACCTGAAGCCAGTCATTTCAGACCGCTTGTAGTGGGGAAGCTCGGGCTACAGAGCCTGCCTGCTTCACTAACAGTGCTGTGAGGAAGAGGTACAGTAAAATCATTGCAAATGTAAACTAGGTGAATTATCACATCTTGAGGGAAAAAGTGATCAGTAGCAGGAACCCTGTGCACTCTGGCACCTGACACTAGATGAGAAGTTGAGACATTTTTATCTAGGTTGCAGCAATAGGTAAACTCACTCCTAGGCCAGTTAAACAAAAACGAGCATCATTCACGTCAGCATGGGGAACATCCTTTCCACCAAGCAGCTTATCCTCAGTCAGCCTTCCTGGAAACCCGGCCCATCTTGGTGCGGATGTTTCGCAGGAAGAAGAAAGACACTGTGCTGGCGATACAGATGACTTCAGCTACCCAGAAGGCTGTGGCCCAGCTGTAGTGCTTGGCAATTGTACTGAAAGGTAGTCCAGCCAGGAAACCCCCAACTGTAAAAAAAAACCAAACAGAAAGCTAACAACACTTGTGCGCTCCCATATTATCTATCAATACCTGCTTCGGCACATATAACAATTCCTCAGGCCTGGTTTGAACTTAAAGCACAACGCAAAACCTGTCGGGCACAGCAGGAAAGCATGCCTGAGGCTTCCAGCCCCATTATCTTCCTTAGGTGCTTTCCCATGATCAGTAGCTTGGCACCCAGGGGCTAGACCATGCTTCATCAGGAACCTGCACGGGTTTTGTTTGTTTTTTGGGGAAATGGGTATTACTTACCATTGGCCATGAGGGCCACTATGGCATGGGAGGTGCCACACAGGTTGGCAGGAGCACTTTCGTTGGCTATGACCCCAAACAGGGCAATTGGCCCATACGAGGAGAACCCAAACACAGCTCCCAGAGTCAGAATCCAGAGCTGTCAAAATCAGAAACAGGATCTGTGAATCTCACCACTGTCAGTTAGCAACTTTTGACAATTCTCAGATTCTATGCACAGTTCCAGGGAGTTTCGACATTTTCAGGCTGACACCAGCTCCCCAGCCTTGCAGCCAGAAGAGCTCAAACCTGTAGAGACCCCACATCCATAAAGGCTAGCTGCATCTCCACCACTCCATCTTGCTAGCCAGTGCAAGCTCTCCTCCCTCCCACAGTTTTGCTTCCCACACCACGTAACACATCCTGGGCTGATTTGCAAGAAACAGAACATCGAAGAGAAGAGGGCAATGAGCCTATGAAATCAGAGGAAAGAACTGTGAATCAGGTTGCTTTCATAAAACAATCCTGGAGCTACCAACTGAAAACTTTTCTCAGTTTAGATGCATGGGACTGATCAGAACATGTTTATTTGTGAGACACCTCTTTCTGGTAACCTCTATGTATCTGCCAGAGCAGAATCATTCTTTTCTTTCTTTTCTTTCTTTTCTTTTCTTTCTTTCTTTCTCATCTCACCCACAAGACCCCTTTAGCTGGCTATATTTTACCTGATGAACACAGGTCCTCAGAACTTTCTGTATAAAACTTAAAAGTCACAGAGTTAGACTTTTTAAAGTCAATTAGTGCACTCAAATTATTATAAGAAAATGTTTCTTTTACCAAACTTACAGTAATCTTTTCTCAATGCCCTGGTTCTAAGTTCTGAGGTGCTAACCAACGTCTCAGGATAGGAGTAAGGCAGACCAGGGAAAGAAGAAACAGGCAGAGAGAGAAAAAATGCAAGCAGAAACCTCATGTTCTTTTAGGCCTGTAAGATCAGCTAGAGGTTGCAAGGCTACAGTCCAGAAGTGGTTTTCCTGAAGAAAAAAAATGAAAGGAGAAAAGAAGTTTTATTTATTTATTTAGCAATCATAAGGGCAGATGCAAATCACATCTCATGCAAAGACTGGAAGGCAGGCTGCCCGCAACAACAGGACAGCAAGAATACCCCAAGCCAGGCTAAGCCAGCCCTTCTCCATAGCACAAACAAAGAAACCCTTGGGAATGGTGAAGAAAACAATCATGTTCCCTGCCATCGAACATCCCTATAACTGATGGCCAGCTGCTGCATGTGAATTACCTTGGGAGAGTCGCCTGTGACTGTGATCCGAAAGAGAAACATGGACACACACATCCCGGCCATCATGGAAAGCAGCAGCGCATGCCGAGGATTCCCATAGCTTGACAGGCCCACCTGTGACACAAGGAAGGAAAGCTGAGAGTCAGAAACTGGAGAGACTTTTATACCTGTGGTGACTAACACCATCCACAGCCCAGTCAGAAACACGGATGGCACATCAACAGCACATCTGCTGGCATGTCGTGTTAGGGTGGTTTAAGGGCTGCACACAGTCAAACTGTGCTAAACAGAAGCTCTAAGTGATGAATGGTACTTCAGTTATCAACCACTTCCACCCTGAATCTGGCTCCAGATCCCACCACTGGATTTAAATGTGGGGGTTTTTTTCCAGCCAGAAGACAACTATCAGCAAACAGTTCTTCAACATGCAAATCTGGAGACTACAGTAAAGCAAACAAATTAAACGGATTAAATACCTCAAATCTGAGAGGCATATTGCAACCCCTAAAATCAACACACCTATCCCCCAGCACCTTCTGTAGGGTTTGGCAGCTGTGCCCATGCACATGGCAGAACTGAGTATGAGCTGGTTTCTCTGCCTGAGCACCTTAGTGAAGCAGCTCAGATTGCTGCTGTGTTCCCTGCCCAGCACACCTGAGGGTGCATATGACTTACTTTTGCTACTGCTCTATCAGAAAGGTATCCAGCAGCAATGCTTCCCACCAGGCCCCCAATCTCCAAGGCACTCATGTAGGAACTGCCTAGAATACAAATGAAGCAAAGAATGGCCCATCAGATTTGGTCAAAACAGAAAAGCTGCTGTGGGCTCCAGACCAGGCCCACTGCTGTAAGCTCACAGAGCACTTGAGCAGCTCTGCTGGACAGAACCATCTGAATCATCCCTGTTCAGGAATGCCTGTCTGCCAGTCCCAGGAAGGTCCTGGCATTGAGGTGCTTGGTGCATGCAGTAACTTCATCACTGAGTTATTTCAGAACCTATGTGTATCTAAGCAGACAACTAGGAGGTGGGCAAACAAGTCCCTCAGGTGGAAGGGCCTCTACCCAGGCGAACCCAGGGCCACACCTCCCAGATTGCAGCCCCAGAGCTTAATAATGCAGCTTTGTATCTTACCCACAAGCATGGACTGTCCCCTCTCCTGGATGAGGAAGAGCTGTCCCCAGTCAGTACAGCATGTTTTCACTCCAAAAACAACCAGGTAGCCTGTTGAGAGCACCCACAGGTAGGGTGAGAGCAGCAGCTCTGTCAAGGTGCTATTGTCATTGGAGGAACCTGTAGAAAGGTCAGGAAGAGTGTTACCACAGCTCAAACCACACCAACCAGCAGCCCAGCAGACAGTTCTGCAGGCAGGATCCAAGCATGAGAACATCCCCACACACAGAGGTATTCACAGCTGCTGAATGATAGTGAATGGTTCTACCTCCCCCTTGTTCTGGTAATTTCAGAATCTCTTCTGTCATTTTATCCCACATTCATTAAAGATTTGAAAAGAATAATCAAAACACTACTCCCAGTAATTTTCCCTATTGCAGTTGCCAGTAAACCCTTCACAAAGGTTGTTAGAAAAATTACCTCTGCATTCTTTGGGAGTGTTTTTAAGCTGTGCCTTCAAAAGCCACTGCACAGACCCAAACAAAGATGGTTTCAGATGCTACCTTGATTTTTGCATCAGTCTTCCAGGATCACCTACAAACTCACTCTCCCCAGAGAATGCTCTGGGGAAACAACACTCTTTTCTTATGCAAGGAGGTTAAGTCTGGCAGCACAGGCAGTATGGGACAGCATGGAAGATAGGTTGAGTTTCTACTGGCCTTTAAATTCCTACTGGAAACCTGTGTTGCAATTCTCATCTACATGTTCTGCTTTCAGAGGCACGCCATGCTCAGTGGTCTGAACAAACATTTACTAACTAGATGTCCTAGGTTAGGACAAAAACACTGAGCAGAGTCCACCATGAGCCAGGGGTCAAGAGAGCCTAAGGTGGGGTGAGGGGAGAACTGCCTGTCCGTCATCACAGCGGAGGAGCAGAAGGTCAGGCTTAAGGAAGCATTCCTTGCTGTTGTACTTTCTCTCTCCACCAGCCCACCAAAACTATTCACAATCTGAGCACACAAGGCTCCAAGAAAACACTGATGCTGATAACAGGAAGACATGACATATACAGGGAGAGCCCACCCTGAGCATCTCAGCAACACACAGGTGTCTGCTGGCAGGCTAAGGAGCGAGGCTAACAGAGGGCTAGCAGCAGGCTTTTCCCCTGCTGTCACAGTCTCAGGAAACCCTACACCAGCCCCTTCCCACAAGATCACAGTGGGCCTTGGTTTATACCATTTCTAACTTCAATTACCAGAAAAAAGCTGCCAAAATCAACCCATTACCACAGGCCTGCCAAACTGTGACTTCAGAAGTTGGAGAGGAGGGGAGTGTCGGTATGCTGAAAGCGACACATCTGGACCAGAATACAGACAGAAGGCACTGCATCTTCTCCTGCAGCTGCCTGCCTGCATCGAAGTCACATGCTCACCTTTCTTCCCTTTCTTGGCTCCTTGTTCAATGTTGGGCAGCCCAACATCCGATGGCTCATTTTTAATCAGGACAAGGCAAACAAAAGAGACAACCATGCAGGTGAAGCCAGAGAAGGACAAAGTCTTCCGCCAATCGTAGTTCATAGCCACCAGAGCAGCGACAATGGGGCCCAAGCCTCCAGCCAAGTTCATGCTTGTAGACAGGACTGCCCACCAAGTCCCAAACTGGGAAGGTTCAAACCACTGTGCAACAAGAAAAACAGCATGAGGTGTTAGAGAGCGACAGCACAGCTGAAAACCCTCCCATGAGGCCCATGATGTGGGGTTGGGGCAATTCAGACACAGAACTCCAAAAGCAGGTAGAAGGAGCACCCACACCTCCCTACTTTATGCAGGAAACTCCAAATGTTACTCAAGTGTCAGCCATAAGAGCTTGACAGGTGCTCATACTGTGAGCCAGCTCAAAGTTATTTCCATTTACAGACCATGAAACTGAGACGTGGGGCAGGGGAGGCAAGTTTAAGAGCACATGGTTTTTGCGTACTCACTTCCTAGGAACAGCGTCCTCCTGGAGAGGTCTGCTGGCTCAGGAACTTGGATGGCTACACAGAGAGCCACAGGGTAATTTTAGGACTTGCTATTGCATTAAGTATCAGACATGATGGGCTCCATATTGCAATAAGCACTCGGAGCCAGAACTGCTTGGGTGGTTCCTGTCAGCAGGAAAATGTTTGAGATCTACATTCATGAACATCTTCAGAAAACGCCATGGCTGGTATTCCTGTTATTTGGGCCCTTCTTTTCTGTGTGTTCTACAGTCCTGGACAGCCCTCTCCCCGTCAGTTAGGGGAGGCTAGGTGCCTCACAGAAGGGCAATAAAGCTGTTTATCTCTTCCCCGCCCCACAAGTACATGCACTACATTCATTCCTGGATTTTACATCTTCCATGTGGAACCAGCATAAAGCTAACCAATCTCCTTTCCTGCTGTCCGAGGAAGAAATCAATCTGGTCCTTTTAGGTTGTTCCAAACCCCAAGTACATACAGCTTAAGAGACTCATCTCAGGCTGCTGCTCCATCTTATCCAGTTTTCTACCTGAACCACCCGTGGTTTGGAATTCCTAAGTTGCCCAAGCGTGTAGACAGAACTGTGCTCATTGCCCCCTGACTCAGAGCAAACCCTGACTTGCAGCAGCAGAGACAAGAAGTCCTGTGCGCCTACACCTAAAATACTCCAACAAAGTGGGGCAGAACTCTGCTACCAGGAGATGTTACTCACCAAACTGAGGTACACTCAAGGTGCACAGGGGCAAGGGCTACAGACTGAATCTTTGCTAGAATAAGCAGATCCCCATACACTGAAACTTGTTCCACAGGCAGCAGAACGCAGACAGTACTCTAGACCTCCTTGGCTGGGAGAGAGTGAGAAAAGCTCCAAGTCCCTCTGGATTCTGAGCAAGCATGGTCTGCACAGCCCTGACCAGGACAGGTCAAGAGAGCAGAGGCAAGTTCCCGCACCTTTCTCAGCACCCACCTTGCGCAGGATCTTCCCGCAGGGCGGCCAGCCCAGCCCCTGGGCCAGGCCGTTGAGGAACCAGAGCCCGGCGAAGGCCACGACGGTGGAGCTCCAGGAGAAGATCACGTTGACCAAGCCCACCATGAGGAGGCCGGAGGAGAAGAGCCAGCGGGCGCTCATCTGGTCCGAAAGGACGCCGCTGATGAACTTGCTGATGGCGTAGGCTGCAGACTGGCTGCTGGTGATGAGACCTGCGGCGGGCAGAGCCCGGGGGTGCCTCAGCCCGCGGAACGGCCACCACCGGGCCGGCGGGCGGAGGGGACCGGCACCGACACTCACCCAGCTCGTCCTTCCCCAGCGGCACCTCGGCCATGACGGCGGGCATGACGAACGAGAAGGTTTTGCGGTTGAAGTAGTACAAGGTGTACCCCACGAACATGGCCGCGAAGATCACAGCCCGGTACCGCCCGTAGCCGCCGGCCGCCATCGCGCCGCGCTGCCCGCGGGCCCGCAGCGCTGCGGGGCGCTCGGCTCGGCTCGGCTCGGCTCGGCTCGGCTCGGGCGGGCTCGGCCCGCGGCCCCGCCCCGCGGAAGTCCCGCCCCGGCCCGCCCCAGCTCCCGGCACACACGGCACCGCTCCGCACAGCCCGTCAGGAAGTGTCGTTTTATTTTTGGTTGAAGAGGCCAGAATGGAGAACAATGTCAGATGCACATTCGCAGCCGTCGGACCCCACTCGCGTGTGTGGCAGCAGCAGGGCCGGTCCGAGCAGGCAGGAGGTCACAGCCAGGGACAGGGAAGGTCACACGATCAAGTCGTTCCAAGTGCACAAAATATTGAGGAAGGAAGGCAGCTCCCATGAGACTTTCCAGGTTTGGTTGATCCGTATCACTGTCCTTGTGACTTGACTACAGGATGAGCCAACACGGCCCACCTTTCCCTCTCCTCTGCATTCAATGTTCAGAAAACGCCTTTTCTGAACTTTTAGAACTATCAACAGAATCTTTTTGTCAAGTCTCACTTCATGGTTTTTGGACTCTGCTACAGAGCACAGTTTTAACAAACACCTATGGTATACAGACACAGCCATATCTCAAAGCACAGATAATCTACCTTCCCAATTTTGTTCCACCTTCCCATGTATACTTCCAAGTATTAATACATCTCCCACCAGCTGAAATCACACATTTGCTCCAAGTCAGGGCCTCATATGCAAAGATAACAGCACTTCAGGTCTGTATCCTTCTGCAATTATCTTCACAAGAGGTGGGGCAGAGTTTATGTTCCAAGTTACTTCCTACACCTTAAGATGTTTCTTTACTGCTTTCTCCCCACAGGAAAGTCACTTTGGTGACTTCGGCACTGAAACAGAGACAATTCTTGGTGGGCAGTCTGCCACACATAACAGAAGAAAAACAAAAACCAATTCACTAAGTTAGTAGAGGCAAAATCCGCAGAAAGAAGAAAAAAAAATGTACATCTCTATCCCATTGTGTTGTCAGACTCTTGTTGTGTTCCATTTACATCATGACTAACCAAGTCCGTAAGAAAAACAAGAAAGTAACTGTGAAATAAATAGATGCTGACACTCATGGGATTTCAGGGTGTTACAATTCATCGTTTTTCCTGCTTTCTCCTCCAGCTTCTGCCTTCTCTTTTTTGGACCCTGTGTAATGAAGCAAACTCAGTTTCACACTGCAATGGTTTTCACAGTGTGCAAAGCAGCACCGAGAGTCTCTGACATTTGCAAAATTTGCCACAAAACTTGCAGTCCATGGTACAGAGGTTTTGGGGCTTGACACTCAGCTCCATGGGGCTCAAGACATGAACTCTCTGCCCCTGTTACCAGAGCTGCCCTGGCAGCAGGAGCTGCACAGCAGCTCTCAAGCACAGCCTGTCTCACAGCCACGGGACTGGCTGTAACCTGCAGGCACAAGGGGCACAAAGCAGCAGTGGTGCATTAGAATTCCACTCTGAACAACAAAAACATAGGAACAGCAAGGAACCATAATTTGTCTTCCTGTTTGCAGAATTAATAGTGGATCAGTGGTCGGGGTTCTACCATCGTACTACCTCTTACAGCTAAAAATCTGCAAAGGAGCCCCCAGACACCTTGCACCTGCAGCTCCCAAGTTCCAGATCATTAGCAAAACATTTACCCACCAGAGTCTGATCCAGGCTTATCATCTATTGCTGCTTTCTCTGCTGTAGGAGGTTCCTTGGCCGGATCAATATCCTCCAGTTTGTCTATGTTTAAAGCAGAAAGAAACAAAAGTCAAGGGAGAACACAGAGGAGACAAGGTGCAAAGAGATTAGGTGAGTAATGGTGAGGTTAAACCAGCCAGCTGTGGAACCTCAGCAGGACTGTAATAGTTCACTCACAGCAGATTCCTCTACAACACTCAAGAGAAGCACCACAAAACTGCTCCGTATTCCGTATTTGAGTGCCAGGCTTTTTGTCCCCAGAAGCCCTGGAGACTGACTGCACAGGCAGAAGACCTTTGGAGCTGTGACTATGAGCAGAATTTGTTGCTCAGACCAGTGGAACCAGCAGGAATGCTGACAAACAGCACTCCAGATTTAAAAGGACCAAGACACTTGGGACCTGAGGATCTCAGAAAGTTAAAAAAACTTTTAAGTTCCAGTGCCCCAAGAGATTTTTTTTCCTGGGGTCCATCTAGGTGACAAACCTGTCTCATCAACATTTCATTCTACTCATTTATCTAGGACAGGACCTTGAGTATTTGGCCCAGTACATCAGAGTGCAGTCAATGGCTTACCTTTCCTAGAAGTCAACACACCAGCAAGACTGACTATTGGAAATTTATAAATTATTTCTGCTTCTTCACGAAAACCCAAACAAATGGGGGGGGAAGGACACAGCAATACATAGATTTTTCCCAGCTGTCTTTGAAAATTAAGAGCAAACTCAATCTCACAGTTAACTACTGTCCTCCCTTTTTTAGCTCCCATTCAATCAAGAGAAATACCACATGGCACATGTAGTAATTATATAATAGGGAGTTACACACATGCTCCAAGCCTACTACTTACCTTCTTGTTTCCCCTCCGTGGGAGGGATAGTATTGTCAGTCTCAGGGGCTGCTGTAGCATTCTTGCCTGAATCAGTTTTTGTGGTGTCCTTCTCCCTTTTGGGTTTGGGTTTTGCAAACTTGGCTTTATTCAGGAGATACTGCACTTCCCTGTCCAGGGCTGCTATCTTGAGCTCTATATCTTTAGAAAGCAGCACAGGTTTCTCAGTAGGAGTAAGCTTGTTCTGTTCAGCCAGCGTCTCATTTTTCCAAATCTGTGGGACGCGAGGGAAGAGGTGCTTTTGGAATGCTTCTGGATTCCAGGAGCTGCTGCATATCACAGTATCTCAAAGTCACTGCCCTTGGCTATTCTGCTTTACTCAGGACAACTCTCCTCCGTGCTACACTTCCACCAACCTCTCAGTTACCCAGACATAGGACAAAGAGAAACAAAACCCAGCATATGCCTTTAAAAACCCAGTGCAGTCAGATCACTGGGCCCCACCCTGGAGACAATTCCACATGCAATACAGGAACCACAATTCCCCCCAGACACAACGGGGCTCAGGCTGGGCATTAGGAAACACTGAAACACACAAAAGATTTGCTGGTGGCACAAAAACAAAACATGCATGTTCTACTCCATGACCTTGAGTGAAAGTATAGGTCATAACCCAAACTACCACCCCACCGACACCCAGCATCACTCCATCCCTCAGTACCGTTGTTTCATTGATGGCTTTTTCCAGTGTACTCAGCTCCACTTCTGTGAATATCTGGTCAGACTCTGGGATCATTCGGGCTCCCCTTGTAGATAAGAAATCTTATTTTTGTTAAGCCAAGCAGACTGCACTTAGGCAACTCTGTGGTTACAGCTCCAGCAATACAAAAACATCACAACAACCATGCTGGACCCTTCCTGCCCCCCATTCTGGACAGAGAATGCGCCTGTTCACAGGTCCTGCAGAACAGGACACCAGGGAGGAGGGTTCTGCTCACCTTTTCTCAGGAAGTGCCACTGACTTTCACATTCACTCTGGTATCATTCTGCTGGCAGCTGATACATGACTGGTTGCATGATAATTCCTTCACAAAACCCTGTCCTTACCTGAGAAAGATGGTGGAGTGATTGAGCAGACTTTCCAGAGCAGCCAGGCGTTCTGGCCACTTTCTCCTTTCCTCAACACGAAAGAAAAGGTTCCTACAAAGCTTTTTCAGCTCTGAAAGCTTGTCTTTCAGCTCCTGAAAGTGGGCGAGAGGAGAAAGCAGCCAGTTAGTTTGACCACTGCCTAACATTGGCAACTTCAGACGTTATAACTGCATTTGTTTTTCACTCTGTCAAATCCACCATTTCAGCGCAGTAAAAAGACAACTTTCACACAACAAAGCTTTCAGTCAACAGGCTCCTGCTGAAGCTCTTGTAGAAGCATCAATAGCTGGGACAACTTCTTACTTTGTTTTGTTCTGTGAGTAAGGGACTGATGAAGCATGAAACTCTCAAGAATCAGATTACAAAGGCTCTGTCAGCCTCTGTGGTCACTTCCATGTCAGTGACAGCTGACTGGTATCCTGACTGCACACAGCAATACCTTTGTTGCAGCTGCATAGCCCTCTTCCTCCATCCAGTTGGAAGCCTCACTAAGCTTTTTGGAAATTTCTTCTCTCTGCTCCTCTGTTGAGACAAACTGATACTCCTCTTGGTAAAGCTTGTCCTGAAAAAACAGAGCAAGCACTCTGGTCAAACACCACTGAGCCTGGAAGCATAAAAAGACCAGAGCACCCACTTGCAACTGGGCTGGGGTGGTGCCTGCACTCTCCCAAATCTGAGCTCTGCTCCTAGCATTGCCAGGAGCACAAGGGTAATACACCAGGTACAGCTACACCCACATACCACGATGGTAACACCGCAACACTCATTATTTCACACTCACTTAACACTAGTTGCTTCGTCTGTACAACAGTTACTGAGAAGCTGTAGCTGCTTTACAGTCTGGGGGCAATTGTTCAAAGTGTTAGACATGCTGAAGGGAAGCCTCATTTTGTATTGAGGAAACACAGGCCTAGGAAGCCTAACAGCATTAGAGGTCACTGAAAGACAAAACCTGGGCTCTTCAAATCAGCTTTTCCCCCAGCTCAAACAACTCCTCTGCACTCAGATCAGCCAAAAGCTGTGCAAAACACTTCTACTGCTCCCCTGGAATTCTTGTTTCTTTATATCCCTCTATTACCTGGGTCTCAAAGATGAATGATTCCAAGCTGTTGGCTGATTTTTCTCTTTCCTGTTTCTCTAGATCTCTGATCGTCAAGTCTTGGAGTCTAACATGCAAAGAGAAGAGAAATCAAAGGCAGCAAGTGCCTTTGGTTGAGCAGCACATCCCACACACCGGCCTCTGAGGTCAGCAGCACTCTATGTGAGCCATCACCATTCCAAAGCAATTTACTTCCTTCATCTAGAGTTCTAACTCAGCAGAGCCATTTCAAACCTACTTTTTCATTGAGCTCTTCAGCTCATCTTCCTCCAGGTCAGGCACATCATTTACATCCAGCTCCATGGTGATCTCATGGACAAGCTTCTGCTTCTTGGGTGCTTTGAGTTTCTCTTCTTCTGCTTTGGTAGCTGTGCTGTCACTGGAACTTTTGGACAGTTCTTCCTCTTTTGCAGTTTCTTTGTTTTCTTTGGGACCCTATAAAACAAGGTACGTTCTCAAGCAAGGGAACAGATTTTCAGATTCTGCAACTCTTTTCAAAGGCAGGGCACTTCAGAGAAGGCAGAATTCCACTGAGGAAATGCCATTTCTTAAGACACTAAAACCAGTCCCATTCCTTCAGTCTGATGCTCACCTGAGGCTCCAATTTCTCGCCTTCTTCCTTTCTCTGTGACTCTACTTTCGGAGAGGCAGTTTCTCCTTGACCTGAAGACTGCTGTTTCTCTGGTCCCTGCTCTCCACCAGCACCTACAGTATGGCTTTTCTGGTCTTCTTTCTCCCCCTGTTCTTCTTTACCTGTTTCTGCTAGGCTCTCTTCTTCTTCCTGGCCATCACAAGCAAGTAAAGGAGAAAGCAAAACAACGTTTTAAAAGTGGAAATTCCATGCAATGGAATTGCACAGAACAGGTAATTCTACATAATTGCCACAGCAAGACAAAAGGGCTTCCTTCCAATAGCAGTCACCCTGGGGGCTCACCTGAACAGAGTCTGTCAGGTTCTCTCCAGTCTCCGGTGCAGGGCCACCACCCCCAAACAGACTTGAGATAGTGTTTCCAAGTTCTGTTGATGGGAGACAAAAAATTCAGAATGTTACGTATCCAGAGGAAGAAAGTAATCTTCAGTTCTCAGTCCTTCCCCTCACAACTGCAATGATCACCAAGGGGCTCCCTTGGTCATGTGAGTGAGTTTCACACACTCCACTCATACTACTCCAACCTCCCTACATGTCCTTGTGTGCACAGACAGCCACACATACAGTCAGAATGTGTAAATTCCACACCCCAAACCCAAAGAAACACAATGCTTGTAGTTACTTCAACCACTACAGGTACCAACATAGTCAGTATGAATATCAAAGTTCTGCATTTACTTGTCAGTGTTGACTCTTCCTCCAGCTTGTCTTCCACCAAGGTCTCAAACACTGATTCCACCTTGGAAATAGAAGCTCAGGATTAGTTTTAAGCAGAGACCAGAGAGAGGGACAGAACTGAAAAATACATCAGCTGACAACCATCCCAATGGGTGGTGCTTACCCGGTCAAGACTCAGTACACCACTCTCATCCATGTTGAAGTGTGCTTTGATGCCTTTGGATTCATAGTCCAAGTGCTTCTTGAAACTGTCTCCAACTCCCTTCAGCCTCACAGTAGTGAGATTGAGAGAACCAAAAACTCTGATGAGACAGAGACAAAAGCAGAGAGAGAACTCAGGATAATAGTGCTGCAGAACAGCCAATCCCTGCTCTCGATCATGCTGGTGGTGATGGGCAACAGCAAAAACTGGCAGGGCTCAGTTTGCTAAGGGACATGCAGCTCAGAGAACAGATGAGCCAGTGCCAGTCAGACACACTGGCAATACATTTCCAGCCAGGCAAGCTGCATTGCCACCAAGCTGCTGGCTGGCGTGCTGGCCTCAACTCACCGCAGGTCATCCTCGCTCAGGAATGTCAGATCTCCGTAGTTGACATAGAACTCAAAGTCATCTGTGTAGCGGTTGAAAGTGATTACTTTGCGCTGGGGATAGGGTGCCATGCGCTGGAACAAAATCCTCTTGTTATGCTTTAAACTCCTGGATTTATCATCCTCCTCAACTTCACGAGTAAACTCCACCTGCATCACAAACAGAAAGTAAGAATCAACAACTGCAAACTCTGGCATCTTACAGCAGCAATGTTTGACTGCTCTGCCTCATGCAAAAGCTGGGGGGCAGGCAAATAGTCCTCAACTGATATTTGCATATGCCTGGCCCCTTGGATACTGCACTTCTATTATAAAGAGGATTTCCTTCTGCCTTCTTTGTCAGATTGGCAGAAAGATCTCCAGAGCTTCCATACTCAAGCCAAGAGGTTCCAACCTGGATCCCTTCTCCCAGCACAGCCCCATACCTTGCACAAGAGAAGGAAAACCAAAGGTTACCTGGATAGGAAACACAGCAGCGTCCCGAACAATGAAGGGCTTCACCTTAAAGGCTTTGCTCAGAGCAGCTGCCTGGTAGACTGCACCCATAGCAGCAGCCTCGTCAGCATTGATATTCTTGCCCAGCTCTTCTCTACAAAGCGAAAAGCAACAGACATGAAGTTTGCAGCCCCTACATAAACAGTAGCTTGTCAATGGGAGACAGACTGGAAGGGGGCCTCACATACTCACTTGCCCACAGCTTTCAGCAAAACCTCCTGCACTTTGGGGACCCGTGTGGCACCTCCAACTAGAATCACCTGGTCAATTCCATCCTAGGGATTGGAAACAGTCACCTTGTCTTAAGAAAGCAATTTTGGAAAACTAAGTCCAGGGCTTCCTTACAGTCCTTCCTCAGTCAGCACGTGCTGACATGGTGCTCTAATAACACCCACACTACACCCTGCTGTCCCTGTGCAGGCCAGCGCCCAGCAGATCTCAGATGGACATCAGCTGTGCCAACAACGAGGCACCTGGGGTCAGGTCTGTAAAACAGTGACAACATGACCGTGGCTTCAAGCCACCTGAAACATAGGGCTTGATTCAAAATTAGACAAACTATAGCTCAATGCCATAGGAGACAGCGACCCCAAGATCCAGCTGGATCTGAACAGACAGAAATCCAGACTCTAAGAAGTAACTCAGTGTCTTGCATTGAGTATCAGAGTCCAAAGCTGCTCAAAAGCTGCGGCAGCCTAGAAAGTGAGCATTTAACCCGCAGTGACTCCCTCCAAAGGACTGCCTCAGATTTGGTCCAGCTGCAGCCCACAAGAGGGCTCCCTTTAGGGAGTGTGCAAAGGAGAAGCCCAAACACCCATAATTCTGTTTCCAGACTCATTCAGTTAAAACTTCAGGAGTGAGACCAGAACCAGTATCCAAGACAAAAAGAGGAAATATCATTATTTCAAACCTACAGCACAAGAGTGAAGTGTTTTAAGACAAAGAAGCCCCTCCTCCAAGTCCCTAATTTCTGGTAGATAGTGCAGGGGAAGTGTGACACACTCCTGCTTGACACTGCAGCAGGCAAACTCTCTGTAGCATCAACATCACTGTCACAATAGCAGTCATCTACCTCCTGACAGTTCTGATAACACAACCACTGATGCCTCAATCATGATGTGGCAGCAGCTCCACATACAGAAGCTTCAGGCTTGGTAATGCATTTTCTTAAACACACCATGCTCATCTCTGCGCTACTCAGAGCCTGCTGCACGGGTCCTGGGACGCGCTTGAACAAGTCATAGCACAAATCCTCAAATTCTTGTCTTGAGACCTTGGCTTTGAAGTCTATGTCATCCAATAGTCCCTCAATCTGTTGAGAAAAAAAAGACAGACAAAATGAAATTAACTGTGGAGCATCTTCCAAGCAAAATCTTTGCCCAGGGTGCAAAAAGTTCTGGCTTTTGTAACACACAACAGACCTGACCACACTCATCTGAACCCTACCATTGCTAAGGTGATGAGAGGATGGAACATGGGTGTAACGGACAGCTTCCCTCAGTGAAAGTTTATTTAACATACTTGACACGAATAACTCTTCTTCAATCCACTCAATCACCGGTGCTCCCAAGCGGGCACAAGCTGAGAGGGACCACCGGGAGCGATGCTCCTCAGCAGACCTGCACTGCAGAGGGACAGTGTTCCCTTACAGCACTCCTCAAACCACCCCACACTGAGCCCAAAAAGAGCAGGAGCCCCCAGCAGGTCAGACCTGCGCCATGTGGTCGGCATTTGCACTCAGCACAGTTTTCAGGCGGTTGGCCTCCTTCAGCAGCTTGGCCATGGCCCGAGGATTCTTCCGGACATCTTTGGAAGGGTGCTGCTCATTAAAGAGCTTTGCCAAGTAGTCCCGGAGACGAAGCTCCATCTCTAAACCTCCAAGAGTACGGTCAAACCTGAGCAAAAGAGTGAACAGAGGTATAATAACCAAAGCCAGATTGAAATACAAATAAATTTCAGGTATTACTTCACAAATAGGCAGAGCAGCAAGTGGTCAAAAGTAGCTGCAGTATTATCAGCTGTGATGACTGCGAAAGAATAAAGGTTGCCCCCAAAATAACATATTGTAATGAAAGAAAGAAAGATAGAAATAAGAAATAAGAGATTCACCACCACCACAGCTTTTCAACAGGAAATTTCACTATATTTTAGGTAAATGCCTTATTGCCAAGCATGTCAAACTTGACAGGTCCCAGGTATTTTCTTGAAAAACAGCAATCTAAATGCTTTGGAGTTAAAATTGCTGGGCTGGGTACGCAGAGCACCCTCCTCTTTATTTGGCAATGCATTAAGTGCACTGCATTTTCATTCCTCTCTAGAAGTATATTCCTCTTCTTCCAACTGATACACTCAATAAGATTATATGAAATGGAACAGGCTTACATGGCTTGAGACTATCAAATGCAAGCCTAAAGCAAACTAAGTACACTGGTTCCCCCCTAGGCTGCTGAAAGTTCTGTTACCTTCTGCAAAAGACAGGAACACCAAAATCATTCCCAACTGGAGCTTTGCTCCAAATGTTTCCCCCTCAGCCATCCAAATTACTGTACTGAAGCCTCACTGCAAAATTCTACATGATGAAGAGATTATGAAACAAATGGTTTCTTTCCTGAGAAAAGATTTGTGCAACTCATATGGAATTCTTACCCAATGCCTTGGATCTGCAATTGAGGTTGGGTTCCTGAGTCCTTAGTTTTCACTGTCTGATACGTAACAATAGTACAAACAGTGCTTCCTGCTCCCATGTCGTAAAACATGATATTCTGAAAAGAAAAGCTGGGACAGTGAAGCAGAAACACCTGGATATCCCCCACAAATAAGGATTCAGTGTAATACAGGCCACAGCTATCCACTCCCTGGACTGACTTTATACCATAAGGGCAGGACTCATATTTTGACCAAACACAGGCATTGTTCAGGGTCATGTCTGACAGAAGGAGATGAGAAAACTTTTAATCTATTTCACAGTTCAAAATCCTTAGTTTTGCTCTTTCTTCAGCCTCAGGAAAATCAAGTACATCTGAGTTGGTGCTCCAATACTTCAAGTAATCACTGCTGTTATTTTCCCCAGCTGATGGGCAAGGAACAAATACAGGTTTACAAAATGGAACTCCCAGGACCTGCCCTCAGTCCAGCAGCTTTCAGGCTTCACCATACATGCACACAGGGTTTAATCTCTTTGTCTCGTTGGTGAACACATGAAAAGAGAGGAGATTGCTTATTCAGCAGAGCCCACTTTTAAGTTCTCTGGGTTTTTTCTGCAGCACTTCTTCCCTTGCATGCAGGCAACTTGGCAGGACTCTCCACACCTCCCAAATGCACCTACCTGTGCCGTGGCATTGATGTCTTTCCTCCTAAAAACCCCATAGTTCAATGCTACAGCCGTGTTGTCATTGATCAGTTGCAGCACCTTGAGATCAGCCATGCGGGCAGCGTGCAGCACTGCTCTCCTCTCGGCTTGGTTGAAGTAGGCAGGAACTGTGATCACTGCATCTTTGATGGGCTGCTCTGAAACAGTTGCAGGGAACTCTGCATCAGTGTAGCCACGTGCAAAGGCTTGTTGAGATGGAGTGACAGCAGCAAACCCAGAGCACCCAAGGTGAAGACACGCACAGAATGCAACCCTGCAGCAGCAGCGAGGATCCCTAGGGATGAATCTCAGTATCCTGCTGAAACCAAGCAGACTTGGCATATTGGTGCAAAGCCACAAGTCTACTGACCTCTCTTTCACGTATCAGGATACTCTCAAATGCTCTGGATAGCCTTCCACTTCAACAAATACTATCTTCGTGGAGCCTTACATCGTCACTAGATGATATTCACTCTCCAGTAAGAAGTCTTTGGACTGGCTGTAGTGCCACTGACCACATGACAAAGCCTCCTAGTAATTTATCCCCTTTTTCATTACTATGGTACTACATTAACAACACCGCACAAAATATGTATGACAGCCTCTTCTCTGTTAGCAAGTTTAACAGCAAAGGGCTATTTTTGCTTTTAGTTCAGCTCCAACAGCAAGTTTCCATCCAGAACAGCTACAGCACAGCCGTCACAGAGCCACTTCCACCCTCCCCTGCAGCCACCTCCCATGTGCCTCCACTCTGATCACACATGTGAGAAACAAAACACTTCACTTTTCTCCAGAGACTGCCTGTAAGGCTCCTTCATTGCAAGGCTAGGTGGTAAATGGGGTGTCTGCCCCCAAGAGCAAGATTAAGATCCCAAATGTGCATCATATTAGAAACAAATGATAACTGGATAGATACTAAGTCTTTCTTACAGCAAACAGCTGGAGAGAACCAACATCCTGTTTCTAAAACCCCTGGGTTTCTGAACGCTTTCTCTCTCTACTTGAATCCTATAGTGTACGAACACATACACATACAAACAAGAAAAAGCTAAATCCTTCCAACCTGCAAATTCTTCAGCCAGACCACGTGAATAGTTCAGGACCATTCCCAGCATCTCCTCAGGAGAATACCGTATCGTTCTACAAGAGGAAAGAAAATGATGGCATCAACAGTGAGCTGCAGAAGCCTGGCAGCTGAAGTTCATCCCACAAAGAACCTAAAAGCAACCACTTACGGGGACAACTTGAAGATAACAGTCTGCCTCGTCTCATCCTTCACCAGCTCATGCTCGGGGAATCGGGACTGGTACAGTGCCACGTGGGGATTATCGATCCGCTTTCCCAGCAGATCCTGGAAGTATCGGAAGGCCACTTTGGGCGTCCTTATGGACTGCGGAAAAAAAACCCACATCACCCACTTGTACTCCTTCAGTTACACCGTTCTCAAACCAACCTCTCCCAGACTACGTGGGGAACAACTCCCACCATGGGAGTAGGAGCACACAGCCACTACACAGCGCCAGTAACATCAAGGGGATAAGAAGCGCAGGACAACGATAAAACAGGGCTCAGACATTTATCAAAAGGTGGGATACATGCATGCTGCGAACAGGAACTCTTACCATCCCCAGCGCACCGTCACCAAAGAGACGCTCGTTCTCCTTCAAAGAAACAGCCACGGGCGTTTTCCTTCGTGATTCCCTGATGAGAGAGAGGGAGGAATAAACCAGTTGAAACAGGTGAACATTCCAGTCTCCAGTGAAGAAAGATGTTGTTCCCATTCCAGGACTAAGGGAAGGTGCTTAGATACTTGCTGTTGAGACGGGGCTCAGCCTCTGCTCAGCTGAGTGGCTACCAGAGAAGGCCCCCCCACCCCCTTTAGTGCTTTGATGAGACTATTTTTTGCTTTCCTTCACCCATAATCAAGGCAAAACAGTTCCCTCAATCTATCCATAACTGCCTATAAGTTTCAGGGAGGTGAGTGAGTTATCTCCTTGTTATCTCCAGGCTCCCAGAAACTGAGGACATTCCTGATCATGTGTTCTCTCTCACCTGTTTGAGTGCCTGCTCAGTGGCTTGAGGATGGGCTGCAGCAGCAGCTGAATCAACAGATTCACCTGCATTATAAGTATGGGCTTTGAACCGCTGCAACAAAACAAACCTGGCTCTGGGCTCCCTCGTGGGGAACTAGGAATCAGGGGACAGATGGGAACTGGGTGCCCTTTTGGGTTTGCACCCCGACATGTCCTTAACCACGTGCGCTTTTGGCTCTCGCTCGAAAGGTGCCCAAAGCACACCCAAAAAACCTTAAAGGTGAGTTAACAAACTGCCTTGGACGATGGCCCACAGCAGCCCACCTAGGGCACGACTGAGCCACAAGCCCGCGTGGAGGGCGGGAGGAGCGGGGATGGCCGAGTCCCAGCGGGGATGGCCGAGTCCCAGCCACTCTCCCGTTCCTGTTCCGCCGCTCCCGGTGGCGGGGGGGCCGCGGCCGCGGCCGGACAGAGCGGATCCCGCCGGGGCCCCTGCCACGGCAGCCCTCAGCGCGCTGAACTGCCGCTCACTTGTTCAGGACGATCTCCATGGGCACCCCAGGCTTCACGATGGCAATCTTCATCGACTCGCTGCCCACGTCCACCGACATCACCGCCACCGGCTCTGAAAACAAACCCTCGCTGAGGACCTGCTCCCGGTGTGGCCGGCCCAGACAAAGACGTGCCAGGACGGGGCGCTGGGGCAGCACTTAGCACCGGCCGCTCCTCTCCGACGGCCCCGCACCGTCGGCGTCGTGGCCCAGGCTGAGAGGGCCCGGGGAGCCGCCGCCTCCCCACATCGTCCCGCACGTACCTGCGGCGGGCAGGAAGCAGAAGAGAAGCAGCCAGGGCAGCGCCCGGCCGGGCAACCGCGCCATGCTCGGCACCGCTCGGCTGGGTTCGGCTGGGTTCGGCTGGGCTCGGCACTGGCCGGCTCGGCTCGGCTGCACTGGGCCCGGCCCGGCGCGCGGAGCAGCCCCGCCGCGGCGGCCCCGCCGTCTGGCCCCGCCCCCGCCCGCACGCGGCATGCGCCCATTGGCGCCTCTGCCAAGGCTAGCCCCGCGCGCCAATCCCGCGGCGCGCGCGCCTCCATTGGGCCACGTCGGGGGAAGCCGGAAGCAGTCACAAACGGGAGCCGCAGCCCCATTGGCCGAGAGCACAGGGCGCGGGGCCGCGGGGCCGGCCTCAGCGGCGCGAGCGCTGGCATCACTCGAGCGCTCGCGCGCGCGCCTCACGGCAACCGAGCCACGTGCGATCCGTCTGTACCGTGGGCGCCCCCTGGCGGCCGAGAGCCGCCTCGCCGCCAGGCCGCCACCAAGCCACGCCCCCCGCCAAGCCACGCCCCCGGAGTCCGCCCTGGCCCCGCCCTCCCTCCGCTGGGCTCGGCCCCGGTTTTGGCTTGACTCAGATTGGGCACGGCTCGGGTTCGGTTCGGGCTTGGCACGGCTCGCGTGGACTCAGCCGGGCCCGGCGCATCCCCAGACCCGTCCCTCGTTTGGGCTCTGCCCCTTTCACTGGTCTCTCCCGGTCCCGATGTTCCGGTCGCTTCCCGCTGGTGCCTCCTGCACCTTCCTGCGGTCCCTGCAATCTCTTGTGCACGATGCCGTGCCCTTCAGCTCACTCCCAGCGATCTCCTCTGGATCCCTGTCCAGTGTCCCCCGTCAGTGTCTCCCCCAGCCCAGGGGCAGACTCTGGTCTGTTTGTAACCTGCTGCCAGTTCAGAGGCCACACAGAAGGGTCAGCCCGGTTCACAAAATGCTTTATGACTGGGCAATCCACACCGCAATCCCCATCGGGCCCGGGGGACAACGATCCGAAATTACAAAAGGTTTACAAAGAGGGGTCTGAGTCTACCTCAGTGGGACAGCCTGGCCACACGGCCAGATGGCAGCACAGCACGGCCTCACTGTCTCCTTCCCTGGGCCACTATGGCAGCAACTATCAGAATCAGCCTCAAAACTAGCACCTCCCCGAGACAGAGAGCTCGGGACCCAGCAGGTCTTTGGCAGCTTTTTACATTTCAGCACTTTGATATTGTTCCAGTATGGTTTGTTTTTAAAAAGTCAACATAATAAACCTATTCCCTTGCCTGAACAGGCAACGCTCAGTACCACCCAGCTGGGCCCAGCGCAGGTCCACCACCTCGGTGTGCACAGCCCTTGGCATGAGGCGTAGCAGAAGCTCCAAGAACCTCAGAAGCTCCTTGCTGCTTGGCACGCTCAGAAGTCCAGCTGGTGGATCTGGGGTGCACAGCACCCCCCTCAGTTCATGAACTGGGTATAGCCCTCTGCCCCAGTGACAATGACGTCCATCCAGATGCGCATGGCCTCGGCTGATGGTGCCACCATGTAGTAGAGTCGGTCATGGGTCTTGACACAGAAAGTGAGCGCAGGGTTGGGGCTCTGGAGGAGAGGATGAAATCAGCACTCTGTTCCCCTCTGAGCAGCAGTAGTCCCCTCCTTGTCCCCCCACAAAGCCCAGCACTGGGGTCCTGCCCTTGGTGCCCTAAAGCTGGCACCATCAGGGGCCATGGACCATTCCAGGAGTATCCCTGGCACGCATTGCCAGCATGACCGAGGACAATGCAGGAGAACGGGGATACCCACAGGGGCTCCCAGCAGACACCAGAGCAGTGGCAGCTCTTACCTTTGCAGCACTGCGGAGGTGGTCATAGTAAACCTCTTCAATGGCTTGGAAGTAGATAACACCCTTCAGCTTTGTCTCATGTTTATCTGCCCAGGAGAGGGAACTGTTGGTCACTGTGGGTGATGGCACGGGGAGCAGACATGAGGCAGCACAGGGACTCACCCACGTAGTATGAGAGGGTGCGCTTCATGCGGTCGAAGACAAACCAGCGCTTCTTCCAAGATTTGATCTTCCCGCCCATCTTGACCAGGTAGCCCTTGCACATCTTCTCTGTCAGGATGATGTGATAGCAGGTGTCAACGTTGTGGCCTGAGGACTCGATGTGCAGCCGCAGGTTGAAATCCTCCTTGCGGATGGGGAGGTACCGTGTCAGGGGACGAGCCTGGAAAAGCAACACAGCCCTGCAAAGCCCACCAAGGGTAACAAGAGCCACGTCCCCCTGCTGCGAGCTGGGACAGCAGTAGCAAGTTGGCTGTCCCTCACCGTCCAGGCTCGGAGAGGGGGATGGCAGCCTGCCCCACACCTGTGAGAAGTGCTTCTCCCGCAGTTTGACTTCCTTCTCCACCAGCTTCTGCCGCCGCACAGTCTCATCCTGCAGTCGGCGTTCCAGCTGCTCCCGGCGCAAGCGCTCATCCTCCAGTGCCTGTTGACGCAGCTCCATTTCCCGCTCCTGCCAGCATGTGCAGGTACTTAGCCCCAAGGACTGGAGACCTGCTTGCCCTCTAGCCATGGTGCTGGTGCCCCCGCTTACCTGGGACTCCATCAGCCGCGACTTCTCCTCGTGTGCCTCCTTCAGCTTCTTCTCCATCTCCTCAATCTTCCCTGTCTCCATCCCGCTGGCACTGCAAAACAGCCACAGCTGCTGCCCCAGCAGGAAGGACCTTGAGCCAGCAGCATACCAGCAGAGCAGGCTGTCCCTGGCCACACAAGCTGGCCCCAGGGTTACCTGGAGATGTTGTCAGGTGAGCACGCGGAGTTGTTGCCAATGGAGATGCTGGTCTCCATGCTGTCTGAGCTCTCCAGGCTGAGTGTGTCATATGCATGGTCCAGCTCCTCAGCCCGGGGCCCGGCTCCATGGGGACGGTGGTGGTGGAGGATGGAGTGGTGCACAAGTCGGGGGAAGGCAGTGGGAAAAGGGGGCTGCCCATGCAGGGCTTCCCACTGGGACTGCGCCTCAGCAGCTGCTTTCTGCTTAAGCTCTGCGAGCCGCCGTTTCTGTTCCTCGATTACCTGCCGACCTGTGCCATGGGGAGACGACAATGTCAAGTTCAATGTGCCACATTCAGAGCTGCATCATGGTGGGTGACAGGGTGGCACAGGCAGAAAACACTACAGGCACTGCTGGAGCCATGAAGGCATGGCAGGGGCAAAGGTGGGAGCTGCTGTCATAACTCTCTGGCAAGCACCTCAATCTCTCCGGGCAGGAGCAGGGGGGCACATGCACCAGGCTGGTAGGAACAAGCTGGGCAAAGCATTAGCGGGTTAGGGATGCACAGGGTTGTCTCTAAGCGGACGTTGAGATGCAGCTGGGGTCCTGGACTGGTCATGCCCCTCTGATGTACGGCAGAAAGTGCCAGCAAACAGCCATGCTGCTGCCTCTGGGCTGCTCTAGGCAGTCCAAGTCACCCCACATCTCTACCTGGTAGATTGCCCGGCTGCAAGGGCTCTGCTGGGAGCAGCTTGGCTGGAGATGGGCCATCAGGTGGAGGGGTCAGAAGGAAAGAGAGGGGGAAAAGCAAGAGACTGTGAGACAGGCACCGCATCCTGCTGGAGCACTGCTGCTGTTGCCACCCTTGGCCAGGCTCCCTTCTCCACTGACCAAGTGGCAGTAGGGACAGCGTCTCCCCAAGTCCCACCACCCCACAGAGCCAGGACGCAGAGCCAGAGCTCACCCTTCTGCTGCAGGGCCAGCTGGCGCTTGGTCTCGATGTCCTGCAGTGTGGCCACCAGGCTGCGCGAAAGGCTGCCCGCCGGGCTTGGGGGGCCCTGGGCAGGACAGCAGGTGGTCAGCTGCAAGGCTGGGGATGGGGGCTGGCACCAGCATGTGTGAGCCATGGCCAGGGTGCCTGGGTCCCTCTGGCAGCCATACCTTGGGTGAGGGGCTGCGCTCCAGCATGGAGAGGTTGAGCTGTGAGGATGAAGGGGTCCCACTCTTCATCCGAGGGGTGAGGACAGCAGCACCACCCTCTGTTTTTGCACGGTAGACCTGAGCACATAAACACACGTGTGAGAGAGACACGGGGGAACTGCAGAAGTCCCCCAGGACAGATGGCTCCCCAGATCCTGCTCTGTGTCAGTGCCATCCTGGCAGGGATGCAGGCCAAGAGGAGGCAGAGATCGCCTACCCTAGGCCACACATCTGCTCTGCCTTTTCTCGCTGTGGCAGCCAGGCTCCCACCAGCACTCAGGGTATAGGGTCCACAGGAACATCCCCACATTGCCCCACTTTTGTCACAACCAGCAGCCCCAAAGCCTGAGCCTCAGCAGCAGGGAGCCAGGATTACCTGGAGAGCCTTGTGAGAAGAGTGAGCTTTAGCTGGAAGTGGAGGAGGGGAAGAAGAAGGAGAGACAGAGGAAGAGGAGGTCTCAAACCCAGCCATAACCTCCTGGTACCACTTCTCTAAATCAAGAGCCGGGAGACACACAGGGCCTCCCAACAGCTGCTGCTCCATCTGGAGAGAGAGGCTGCGTGAGAAATGATGAACTACAAATGCAGCAAAAGGGACAGATGCACAGACAAGAGGTTGAAGCCGTCCTGCCTATGCCTGCACCATTCCCCTAGAACTTAACATGCAGACCCCTGGGGATCCTGTGCACTCCCAGGCTAAGTCCCAGCAGCTATAGGAGCCACTTGCTGTTCAAGAGAATGTGAGAACTGATCAGCGCCTGCCCTGGAGGCCGTGGAGCAGCAGACAGGACAGCCAAGGGTGTGCAGACTGTAAAGAGCCCAAGCTGCTGCTCAGCTCCATCTGCAGCTCATCCCTTCTCATGCATCTCCATCACCTCCCAGTGAGAATGAAAGGGGCCAAAGGGAGGGAAACAGGGCACCAACCTCTGCAGAGACGAAGGGAGAAGGGAGAGATGCAAGAGGAGGAAGAGGAGCAACACAGCCTGAGGATGAAGGAGCCAGAGGGGTACAGCCCGGCAGGGAAGCAGCAGGGGTGTGGAGGCTGCCCAGGATACCGGAGAGTTGCTCAATGGTCACATACTGGGCAGAGAGAAGCAGATGAAACCAGGATAAGAGCTAGGGCAAGCAGGCAGGGAGGAACCAGCAGGCAGCTCCAACCCCCATAGGAAGGTTCATTGTCCTGGGAGGAAAAGCAGTTGGTGCTGCAGCCACCCTGGTGCTGGGCACTGGGTCAGGCCTGCTCTGCATCCCCCATGCTTGAGATAAGCAGCCAGAACTTCATCCAAGAGATAAAGGGCCACCCCTCCCACTGCTGGGCACCCACTCTGCTCCTGAACCCTGCCACTACATGTAGAGCACCCCAGCAAGGAGACTGGACAGCTTGAGCCTCTCCTCCCCACTCAGCTGCAGCCAGACAAGTCTCCTGACCCCAGAGAGATGTGGGCTCCAAGCACCAGGGCACACAGGGAGGCTGTGTGTCTGCAGCCTCCTCACTGTCTGCAGCAGGCAACCCGAGGGAGCAAACCCAAGCATGCTCTGGGGCAGGTACCTCGTCAGCTGTGGGAGCTACAGCAAGCAAGAAAGAGCGCTGAGCAGCAGCAGGGGCAGCAGCAGAAGCTTTAGTGTCCAGGTTGGGGCCATGTGCACTACTGCAGAACCTGAAAACGTCAGACAGCCTCATGTACTCCTAGAAATCCATGGCAAGGGAGAAGGAGAAGAGTTAGACCTGTGTGCTGGCATCATGGCACTGACTGCATAGTGGGAGCAAACCTCCCTGTGCATTCATGCCCCAACACTGCCTCCCCAGCCCTGCCCTGTTGCCCATGGTGTCCCTGGTGTGCAGCACCATGCACCTTGGGATGCTCAAGCTGGGCGGGGTGTGCTGACACCCATCTTGCTCCAGCCTTCAGCACAGCTTTGCTGAGTGCCTATGAGGGGCAGGGATGCTTCAGGGTCTTCCACGGTCACTGGCCACAAGTATTCCCTAGAGCAGCAGCACTGGATGAGGCACTTCAAGCTGTGCTGAGCCAGCTTAAAATCCAGTTCCCCATCCTTTCTAAACCAAACATACTAAAGCTGGGGACTTGTTCTCATTTTGGGAAAGCCAGGCTAGCAGGACCCTACAGGATGCTGTCAGGAGGTGCCCAGCCAGATGGCAAGCATCGAGCAAGGGGGAAGCTTGTGCCTCACACCACTGCACCAGGATTAAAAGACAGGGCAGCAGCAGGAACTGGGATGCCCGGCAGGCTCAGGAGAGCACCTGGAATCAGGGACTGAGTGTTAATGAGCACAGCGGCCAGAGAGCTATATGATAAATGCTCCAGCCATGCTGCTGTGGGGTTGCCCTGCTGCCTGGGGGTGGCATCAGTCCACAAAAGGGGTCTCGGCCAAGGAGGGGTAAGTGAGCAAGCACATGCAGCTAGTCCCTCTAGTTAGTTACCTCTTGTGCCTTGGGGTAGGAGTAGGTGGCAGGAGAAGCTAAGGAGGCAGCTGCTGCTGGCAGGGGGTTCAGGGGCTTAGTTCCCTCCAACAGCTCATAAGGTTCTGAGATGTGGAGGGTCTCCTGTTAAAGGGTAAAGATCACGTAGGCAAGGTGGGCACAGACAGCAGGGTGGCAGCAGCAGGAGACCCACTGCAGGCAGGCACAACAGGACTCTGCCATCTTGTGCCTCTTACCAGCAACTGGTCAGGCAGCACCACAGCCCCTGAGGGCATCATGGTTCTGGCTCCCTGTTCAGAGCCACTAGCAGGGTAATGGGGCAACTAACTTCCACCTAAAAGTCCCCTGGACCAGCACCAAGACAAGCCCACACTTGCTCTCCAGCAAGGATGGGATCCTAGGCAGTCCTGTCCCATGTGCTGCTCTGTTGCATTTCCCTTCCTCCCTCCCAATCTCTGCAGCCCATGGAGAGACTCTGAGCAGCTGAAGCACCTGGCTCTGGTCAGAAGGTACTTGGGAACACAGGAACTGCTGCAGAGCAAAGCTGCTAGTACACAAGGCTCGTCCTCACTGATGACAGCAGCTTAGGAGAGCAGCTCTAAGCACCACAGCCTCCTCTACCCACTTACCTCTCGGAGAGCCGACGACATTTTTGGGAAGCTCCTGCCACCTGTGACAAGCTGGTATCGCCTCTCCAGAGACACAAGCTTCTCCTTCTCCTGTGCATAGGGTGACACGTCAGAGGCAGCTGATGGTTACTGGCACATGGCCAGTCACCCCCCAAGCTCACCCTACCTGCCAGCAACCTGCCAGGAGCTGGCATGATCTTGTCCCCTGCCTCGAGCACCCTCAGGAGCACACAGTCATGGCATTACCTTCTGCAGAAGCTGCAGGATGCTGCTCCGCTCCCTGGCCAGGCGCTCAGTCTCCTGGGCACTCTGAAGCTGAATCTGGGCAGCCTGAGCATCCAGGGCAGCCACCCGCTCCTGGGGAGCAGGCAGCCGAGTTCAGCTGGCTGCTGGTGAGCCATGGGATGCAGCCTGGCCATGCCAGACCCGGGAGGCACAGCCTGGCCATGCTGGCCCCACTGCTCCTCCATCCCTACCTTCCTGCGGGCAATGCTCCGATGGCACTCAGCCCGGCTCTGCAGGAGCTGCTGGCCTCGTGCCTCGCGCTCCTCTTCAAGGTGGCTCTCTCGCTCCAGCTGCTGGAACTCCAGGTCTTCAAACAGCTTGGCCTCCGTCTCCAGTGCCTCTGCCTCCTTTGAACACACAAGAGCACTGTGAGTGGATCAGTCCCACTGGATGGGCACCTCTGCATCCTATAGGCAGGTCTCCCACAGCAAAACCTCCTGCCATGTCTCCACATCCTACTGGTGCTGGCCAAGGAAAAGGGCTAGTGGCCAAGCCTGCCCCCATACCTGGTGTGGGAAGCAGGCAGTTCTGCCTTCTGCTGGGCACCAGAAATAAGAGATATATTGACAGGAGTGTCTGCCATCAGAAGGCAATGGAAGCACCCAGAATTGGTCAGGACAGAGCAGTCACCCCCATGAGATGAGTTGCCACAGCCAAGGGGTTCGCCAGCCCTCAGAGACCAGCTGCCCCTCCTGAACCACACATGGGCTAAGGCCATGCCCTGACAGGTAGCAAAACACCATGTGCCGGGATAACCACCAAAACGCAACACTGTGTCACCAAGCCTACAGGTGGCAAAGCCCCAACAGACAAGCACCATGCTGGACAAAGTCCTGTGTGTCCTTCCAGCCCTCATGCATCAACAGCACGTGGCAGCACTCAGCTCCAGGCCTGCCAGTGCCCTCCTAGCAGCCATTGCACCATGCACCCCACAGGGATGTGTTTCATCCTGCTCCATGAGACAAGCAGCCAGTGACACAGCACTGATCTGGTGGCTCCTGAGGGCTCCCACACACAGAGACCACTCCATTACCCCCCTGTCCACTGTACACCAGACCCTCATCCAGAATACGAGTGCCTGGCCAGAGCAGGCTGTGGCAATGTGGGTTTATCTGGGCAGGCACTAGCCACGGGCTGGGGAAAGTCAACCACTTCCAGAAAATACCAGATAACAGGAAAAAATGCTGAGGACTAACAGCAACATAGATCAACATCACTATGTAAATAAACATTCTCAGGAAATAGCTGGAGGCAGCCAGATGAGGATGCAGCAGCCCCAAAGACTCCCCAGCCTGCCCTCCTTTGCAGGGCAGGGTCCATGCTGGTGCCCTGCCCGGTCCCGAGGAGCTCTGCCAAGCCGGTCCCGAGGAGCTCTGCCGAGCCGGTCCCACGCCCCGGGCCCGGGCGAGTGGCAAGCTTACCAGGACGATGGTGCCCGGTGCCAGCCGCCTCCAGCCCGGGTGCGATGCTCCCAGTGCAGCCCCGGCTGGCAGGGAAGAGCTGGCCTGAGCTGGAGCGGAGGGAGGTGGGCCATGGTCCGGGAGGGGTGGGGGGAGACACTGACCCTTCGCATCTGCTCCTGAAATTGCTCCCGCATTGACTCAGGGCACTTATCAAGGTGGCTCTTCGACTCATGGTAAAGCACCCGGAGTTGCTCTAGCTCCTTCCTTTCAGCATCAACCTTTGCCCTTTCCTGAATCAGGGGAGAACAAGACAAAACAAAAAAAAAAAGGAAAAGAAAAAGGAAAGAAAAAAAAAAAAGAAGAGAGAAAACACACTTCTCAAATGGGCGCCATGCAGAAGCTGTAAGTTAGAGAGGGGCTCAGGAGAAGGAGCATCATGGCAGCTACAGGGGGATCAAGAGATCAAGACACACAGGAGCCAGGGCTGAGCAGCGTTAGAGGGGTTACAGCCTACCCTTGGCCTCAGCTTTGTGTTTCCAAAAACAAACATGCAGGCAGCATGGTTCAAGTCATCCCAATCCTGCACACAGCTGCATCACAAGAACCACTAGCTGGATTTGTTAACTGCTGCCAGTTAGGAACTGCAGGTCCTGAATGCAGCCTGAGGGCATGGATCACCCTCATCCATTAGAAGGAGAGGGCTGCCCACAGGGCAGCAAGGAAAACAGAAGGCTGTGGGCCAGCAAGAGATGCTCAAGCTATGATGAGTCGGCAGCAGAGCAGACATTTACTGCTGGGCCTGGGATGAGGGGCCTGGCCACAGGAGTAGCAAAATGGGGCCAGCAACATGGGACTGGCACAGGGAAACCACCTCCCACAGGTCTGACACTACCATTTTGGGGCTTGGCATTGACAAATACTTGCTGCAAAGAACCCTGTCCTCCACATTATTAAAAGGGCTATGAGGAGACATGCTGGCAGGGAGGCAAGGCTGGTACAGGCAGGTGCCCCAGGAGAGGAGCTGTGGATTGCCTGGGGGCTCCTGGACATGCAGAAATGTCAGATGACAGAGTTCAGAGCAGGCACTATTAGAGCGAGTAGTGCAGATGGGTTAAGAAAGTGGGCGGTTAGGTCAGCAAAGAGGCTGGGAGAGGGCTTTCCCTGCACTCCTCTCCTGGCTCTGCATGAGGCTGTCCCTGCCTACAGAAGATGCCTACAAAGGGCTGGAAGACCAAAACCAGAACAAACCCCCCAAATGCTGTAGGAGCATCACTGGCAGGCACAAATGGCCACTCTGCCAGGCCACAGGTGCCCTGACGGCCCTGGCACCCACAGCCATGGGGCTGGCCAGACCCTGAGGGATGCTGACGCCACATCATGGTGGCACACAGCTGCTGGTGGAACTTTTGCATAGGCTGCACAGGGACGATGGCCTCAGGCAGCAGGCAACTCTCCTGACAACGACAAGGCCATGCCACACTGCCTGCAAGGCTGTGGGATAGCCAGCAACCAGCAGCTGGGACAAATGTGCCATACACGCAGCATCAAAGGTGCCTTCAGGCAGTAACTGCACCACAGGCAACATCGGGGGAAGGGGGCCAGGACCCCCTCCGAAAGCCATGAAGTTAAACACCTGCAGTGGTTTCCCAGCCACCTCCAGGCAAGCTGAACACTACAGCAACAGCTGCCATCACACATGAAGGCGCAGCAGAGTCAGATGACTTGCTGCAAGACACAGTTCCCTAGCAAGGGCAGGCAATGGAGAGTGCCAAGGCCTCTACTTCGGCACTGCCCACTACAGACAGCAACCATCCAGAAAGCCTCACACCACAGTCTCCCTGCCAGAGCAAGAGGCAGCAGCCAAAATGCTTCCTGAGCATCGGCTGTGCTGTCCTCCAGCAGGGCTGTTTGACCAACCCCAAGCAGACAGACGGACAGATCTCCCCACAACGCAAACCACAGGGGCTGCTCCCCAAAGCCTCTGCAGAGCCCAGGGTCTGGAGAACATGTCCGCAGGGGAATGCTGCAGCATGAGGCAGTGCAGCACTGGCTGTGAGTGCCAGGGAGGGTACGGCACAGCTGGTGACAATGGGAACCTGTGACTGGGCTCACCTTGTCCCGCTCCTTGCGGATGCTGGCGTCCAGGCTGGAGAGCTTCTCCTGCAGCTGCTGCACTGCTTCCTGCTCCTGCCGCAGCCGCACCACCTCAGATTCCCGCTCACCCTGCAGCAGCGCCCGCTCCATCTCTGCCTGGACAAGCAAAGCAGTGTCAGGATTGCTGTTCCAGCTGGATCTAGCTCATACCCTTAGGATTCAGTGCTGACTGGTGAGGGCAGCAAGCAGCAGTGTCCCCTAACCCCTCACCTCTCGTGATGTCTCCTGCAGCTGCTGCTCCAGCTCCTTGACACGGCCCTTCAACTGGTCCAGGCGTCCAAGGACACTGGCACGCTCCTCCTCGAGCCGCTGTGCCTCCTTGGCTCGGGGTCCTGTCAGCTTCTCGTGCTGTGGAGAGAGCTGAATTGGCATGGCACAGTGCAGCATGGCACGGTAACAGAACAGCACAGCTGTCCCCTTACCTCGTGGTGGGTACTCTCAGTGCTGCTGCACTCCTCCTTCAGGTTTTCCTCATCCGACCTCTCCAGGCTCTCCCTCTGCTGCAGCTCTTCAACAGCATGGCCCAGAGCCATGGCACCCCTGGGCACCCACTGGCCAGCATCTGTGTCGCCAGCCAGGAGCCTGTGCATGTCACCTGGCTCAGTGCCATCTGTCTTGGTGTACTCAGCACAGAGGTTCAGGATGGTCTCCAGGCGCTGCCGCTCCTGTGAAGAAGAACAGACCCCATCCAGCACGTGCTGTGGCAGGAGCAGACAGAACCCTGTGCCAATGGTGGCCACCAGAATATGGGCCCACACGCTGGGATGCAACATTACAAAGTGCAATGCAGCCAGCTCGACCCCACAGCGGAGCCAGGCACACGATGTGCTGGGAGCTTGAGACAGACTAATTACAGGCAGCAGTGGCAGCTGCCGAGCGCCTCCGCTATTTCCAGGCAGTGACTCAGGCTGCCTGCACCAGGCGTGAGTCAGGGCTGAGCAAACACGGCCCTGGCGGCTCGGCCTGCAGGACTGGCAGAGACACGGCAAACCTCATCCAGGCAGATGCCAATCCCATAAAAACTCCATCAGCCCTAAATATAGATGCAATGTCCACAGAGCCATGGCACCACCACCAGCAGATGGGCCCTGGCAAGGATGGGCAAGATGTGGAGAAGGCAGGGGCACCACTATTTGGCTGGTAGCCCTGGGGCCATGCCAGCCCCACCAGCTTCCACAGGCTGCTGTAACTTGGGGGCTTTGTATTCCTGGAAAGCTGCTGAGCATCGATGGCTTCTCCTGGCCATAATACCCCTCGATAAACCAGCAGCCTGGCAGCTGTGGCAAAGCCCCAGGAGGCAAAGACCAGGTTTCAAAGCAGCAAATGACAATAGGTATCCAGACCCTGCAAAGAGGATCCCATGCTCAAATGTGTCCCTTCCCAGCCCCAAGGCTCACCAAGCGCTCCATCTCCTGCTCCCGAACCCGCTCCTGCCGCTGCCGCCGATGGTACTCCAGCAACTCATCCTCGTTGTCACTGATCTCAGTGATGCTGTTCTTGCGCTCCCGTGACCCCACTGGCAGACGTGGGTCTCCCAACTGCTTCCTGGGAGTGCGGGGGCTCTGCCGGGGCGAGGGCACAGCTGGGGAGCCCAGCCCGTATGTTGGGCTCAGGCAAGTACTGAAACTGGGACGGCGTGTGGGGTTCTCTGCCAGCAGTGGGGGTGAGGGACCCCCAGCACCTTTTGACTCCTCTGGGCCCTTGCGCCTGGCATGGGGACTGCCAGGCACCTCCCTGCCCAGCCGGGGCTGCGGGGAGGGTGTGTCAGGGGCCACCCGGGGGCTGGCAGCCCGGCGTGACAAAGAGGGACTCAGGGGAGGCAGCTCCCGCATGCTCTCAATGTTCCTCCGGGCCACCCGTGGGCTCTCGGGGGGCTGCAAGCGGGCCTCTGGGACTGCCCTGCCGGTGGGCTGCCGGCTGGGGGCCAGAGAGTCCCGTGGCTCCCGGAAGGGACTGGGGGGCCGCTCCTGCAGGGCCACCCGCGGCCGTGGCGCCACCCTGGATGTCAGCCGGGGGCTGCCCGCTCGGTGGTCCCCAAGCCTCTCAGCTGGCCAAGGCTCACTAGAACCCCCACCAGGCAGAGTGGGTGGCTGGACAGTGTGGTTGTAGCTGGAGGAGCGAAGTGGGAGGGGGGGTGGCACAGCTGGGCCCTGCTCTTGGCTGCTGAGTGAGGGGCTGGTGTAGCTACTGCTGCTGGCTGGTGAGGAGAGGGGAGAGAAATTCTCATAGCTCGAGCCCCCTGAGGCAGCCCCAGGGCTGGGTGGAGGGGACAGGAGGCAGCGCCCACCCCCATTCAACACAGGGGAGAGGGGGGATCGGCCATAGGCAGGTGGCTTCTGGATGCCGGGGGATGCCGATTCCTCCAGCACCAGCGAGTCCATGATGTCCTGCAGGTCCTTCTCGATGGAGCTGACAAGGGAGCTGTGGCTGTGACACCCACGCTCTGACAGCTGGTGGCCACCATTCACCAGGGCCTCGGATTCTGCAGGGAAACAATGGAGCAGGCATCAGTGTGGTGTGACTCCACCACAGCCCCTGCTTGGGCTGGGTCCTACAGGGCAGCCTGGCATCATTCTTCCACACAGCCTTGCCGAGTCAGAGCTGGGTTGCACCCTGAGCTGCCTGCACCCTGCTGCCACCCTTTCCCACTCCAGCAGGGGAGTCAGGGCAGGGAGGCGGCTGGAATCCCGCTAGCCCCATCACCCAGGAGACAGAAACCTGAGAGGACAGCCCAGCCGCCCTCCTTGCGTCGCAGCTCCCTGCTCCACTCCCTGGAGTGCAGCTACCCGCACCACCCACTGGCACCCACCACTTGCCCCCTGCACCCTGTGGCTTCCCAGCAAGGGGTCAAAGATGCAATAGCCAAAAGCTGCTGACCTGCAGCGCCTCCGGACCCACCACCACGCCGCCCGCAGCCTCCCCACACTGCAGCCAGGGTGTCCCTGCCCTGCCCTCCCTCGCAGCACCGATGTGCCTGTCACTCAGGGGACTAGCGAATCGCAGCAGGCACGGAGCCCAGCCAGGACAGCGTGCCACCCAGGCTGCGTCACCCCCTAGCACCCAGCAGCTCCCCCACAGCAGCTGGCACTGCCTTCATGCCTGGAAAGATGTGCTGCAGCCCTGTCAATCTGATCTCTCCCAGTCCTGTGTGGCAGAGTCAGCATGCAGGGCCCACAAGGGATGCTGCATGGTTGCATGATGCTCCTCGGCCACAGCACCTCCCTCTGTCCCTCCTCCCGTCCCCCAGCTGCAGGCATGCTGCCTTCCCAACACACACGTGGCACGGGAAGGCAGCCAAGCTCCTCTCCCCGTGCCAGGGTGTGCTGGCTGGGACAGGGATAAGGCTACCAGCCCAGGGATCAGTGCTGGAGATTTGGACATCCTCAGGAACTGGGCACGGTACTGGCACCTGGCCCATTGCCCCACGTACAGGCAGACACAGCAAGATAAGATCACGAGATGAAGGACAGCAGCCAGAAGAATGGCCTTCACAGTCCCAGCACAGCTACCCCAGCACATAAACACCCGCTTTCAGGCAGCTGGGGGGGCTCCGACGGGCGATGGCTTTGCCATGGCCAGGCTGGGCAGAAGTGAAGGCCACGCCTCACTGTCCCCACAGTCAACCTCTTTGAGGTGATATTAGTCTTTAACAAATACCAGTGCAGCTGCCATACCATGCTGAGCTGATGGATGGCACACTGCAGCCAGATGTGAGCCCACTCCTGAGTGCAACAGGACAGGCCTGGGAGAGCATTGGGAAGCGGTAAGGCTGATGGCATGGGTCAGGGTGCACCTCAGCGTCTGTCCTACCCCACCTGGGACAACGCGGGGATCACCTACTTGCTGGTAGCCCATAGAGAGCCGACGGGCTTCTGCCCCCTGCTGGGATCATGCTCTTAATCCACTTGGCTTCGGCAGGGTGGTTGAAGCGGAGGAAGGTGGCCTGGCCCAGGCAGATGGTGCACCCTTGGGAGAGAGGAGAGAGGGTTCAGCTGCTAGCCGGCAATATCAGAGTGGTGCCAGAGAGTGCAGGGAGGCAGTCAGGCATTGCTGGCCCTAAGATGCCCTTCCCTCAGGAAGGGAGCAGGCTCCTGCTGTCAGCAGAGGCTTAGGGGGAGGCTGAAATCCAGGTCATCTCTGGCAGCTGCCGGCAGCGCATCTCAGGCGCAGGCACAGCTGGGGTCCCCGCCGGGGGCCGCGGGGGAGTTGGCAGCACTCCAGGGCTTGCGTGGCTGCCAGCTGCAGACAAGACAGCTCCTGTCCCTGCTTGCAAAGCATCTCTTCTTGGCCCAAAGCAGCAGCCCTCTTGGGTCAAGGGAGGCATCTCGGGAAGGGGAGCAGAGCCATGGGCACTCGTTGTCCGTTCACCTGCTGCCCGTGGTGCTGGGGAGGTATGTGCTGGCAGCAGGGAGCATCAGGCGGCTCCAAGGCGGGTTGCTGCTGACACACCCCACTTTGAAGCGCCTGCCAGGGCTCTGGGGAGAGGCTCACTCCATACCAACAGCCGCTGCTGAAAATCCCTCGCCGGAGGGGACATGTTTTTTGGAGCCCCGTCAGCCCAGCTTGCAGCAAAGTGAGCGAGAGGCAGAATAGACTGCCTGCCATCGCTGTCTCGGGAGCCTGGTTCCCCTGTCTGAGCGCCAGGGAGGGATGGAGTTCTGCTCACTCCGGCTCAACGGGGGCATCCTCCTGCCCGCCCGATGGCAGTGCCAACGCCCAGCCTGGCAATGGCTGTTCCGAGAGATGCTTCACTGTCCTGTGCCTCCCCCACGTGCCGGCACCAGTGAAGCCACAGGTAGCCCAGCAAAGCGAGTAATCACCAAACCGCACCACGAGCGTCGGCCTGACAGCCACGCAGCTCATCCCGCTGTGGCCGTGCACCGACGCTGTCCGTGCTCTGCCGTGTCTCTGCCTGGCCCCGGCGACAGGAGGACGGGCGGCTCGGCTGACCCCTGCCCGCACCCGCAGCCTACCACGGCCCTCGCTGCCCACCCTGGGACCTGAGGGACCCGGCGGGACCCCGCGGGCCGTCGCGCCCGAGCCTCCTCCCGCGGCCACGTGGCTGCCATTGTCCCCCGCGGGGACGCCCGCGGCAGCGCCCACGCGGGTGGGTCCGCCCTTCCCGGGGGTCGGGGTCAGGCGGGGGAGCCGCAGCGCCACCGCCCGCGGGGGGCGTCACGGCTCCGCGGGGAACGGGAGCGAGCCCCCCGCCCCGCACGGACACGCGTGGTCCGCAGCACCGCACTCACCGCACTCACCGCACCACCGCCGCCGCCGCCGCCACCGCCCGGGCAGCGCCGCGCCGCCCCCGGGGAGGGACGGGGGGCTGGGCCTCGCCCGCCCCGCCCGAGGGTCCTCCCCGGGAAGCGAGACACGAGTCTGGTGGGGCGGGGATGGCGTGGGAAGGGCCTGGAGCTTTGTCCGTGCTCGCTGGGAGCGGCCATCAGGGGCCGGCCGGCTCCAAGCCCTGTAGCCACGCAGGCAGAGCAGCAGTGTCCCGGCACCCATCCCCGGGAGGACACCCAAGGTGTTTTCCTCTGTCATCTCCCTTCCCAAAGTCGGCTCAGCATCTCCGCTGTTCTTCAAAGCCTGCCCGGGTCTCTCCCTTCCCACCTCACTTGCAAAGCCAGCTCTCAGACTATGCAGGACCTGGCAGGTTCGCACCGCAGAGCACAGAGGCCAGGAGTATGCCAGCTGGGCTATGCAGTTACTGGATGGCTCCTCAAACACCCCAACACTCAGCAGCACAACTCCACAGGCAAAGGCTCCGGTGAACCACAGCCTGTTCCTACCTTGGGTGAGGTGCACGGGCCGCTGGAGTGGCATGCCATCGATGGCACAGGCATTGCCACAGGGGTGCAGGGTGAGCGTCCCTCGCACGTTCTCGATGTAGCAGTGCTGGGGCGCCAGCCCGGGGCCCTGCAGGACGATGTCTGTCGCAGCTGTGCCAATGGTGGTCCTCCCTGCCAGCAGAGAGGGCGTCTCAGTGTCTCTGTCACCAGCGTGCCCATGGAGGCCCCGTGGCACTCACCTTCCTCCAGGGGCAGAAGTGTGATGGCAGTGCTGAGCCGACCGCTGCCCAGGCTCACCAAATGTGGCTTCTCTGTCTGCACTTTCAGCCCCTTGCCCGTGTCGATCAGGTCCAGGGGGCTGTTCTGTAGGAGGAGAGGGAGGGATGCTCACAGCTCCCGCAGCTGCAGCCCGCTCCCCCACCCTGGCCGCCTGGCTGAGCTGCTCCAAAGTGGCCACATAGCCAGGGTCAATGTGCAGGCACAGCCACATGACAGTAGGACTGTCCAGCAGGACTGTCCAGCAGCAAGATGCAGGAGAGAAGGGCTCTCCTGCCTGTGCTACCTATCCCGGGAAGCAGAGGGATGCCGCGGGAGCTGGAGATCCGTGGGGCTTGGGCAGCATCTAAGAGGATCCAAGCTGCCACCCGCTTAGCTCAATGGGCTTTGCTAGGATCCTGTAATAGGATTGGCTGAGACCGAGGAGAGGCTGCAGGGCAGCACCAGTGCTGGTGGTAGGGCTGGCTGCAGAGGAGGACTCCCAGCCAGATTCCCCTGTTCCCACAGAGCAGAGGTCATGTGCTCCTGTGTGCTCACCTGGATGACAGTCTGGATTCTACGGGTTGGGCTGTGGGGGGTCCTGCCAGATGCCTCCATGGTGCCTTCTTGGAGACGTTGGATGGTATTGGACACAGGCTGCCAGAAGAAACAGAATGGCAGTACAAGTGACCACACTAGGCATGGCCTTTATGTACTTTTCCTGCATATCCCAGACAGCAGCCTGAGCACAAACCCTTCCCCTTCCAAACTAGCATTTGCCACCAAGAGGATTAGCATCCTGAGCTCCTGTCTTCATTGTGTCAGCAGCTGCCTGAAGCCAGTGAGCATCCCTGCCTGCCAAGGCATGCATCCTACCTAGGCACACGTCCCCATCCACTTGGAGAGACCCATGCATGTGCCAGGCATCAGGACATGACACAGTCCCAGAAGGAAAACGACACATGGGCTCGGTCTTGGGGGGCATGGTGTTGGAAATGCATGCTTTACATGCCAAGAACTGTGGGCAGCCAGACCCCAATGGCTGTCAGTGGAAAAGCACACACAAGCACAGGTTCTGGCTGTCCTCAGCAACACCTGCCTGCCATGCATGGGACACCTGGGCACCCCTGTGCATGCCACCAGTGCCCAGCTCTGGCACCCAGGCACACACTCTGCTCCCACGCGGTCCAGCAGCAGCTCATAGTGCACAAGCCCAGCTGCATGTTTCGTATCCCTGCCCATGTGGCCCACAGGCCTGTAGCTGGCAGGCAGGGCCACCACCCATGGAGCAGCCATGCTGTCACATTCACTGTGTGAGTGGGAGGCAACTCGAGGAGGAACAATTTCCGTCACCCAGCACTTACGACATGTCGGGATGCTCCGGGGATCTAAATTTATCCTCTGCTGCTCCCTACGTCCCTCCCTTCCGCCCTGGACTAGCTGACTGGGGCTTAACCCTTCCCGGGCAGCGTAGATAGGAAGCGCTCCATCCCCGTCAGGGGATGCCGGTCCTGGGGCCGCCAGGAGGAGCCCCCGGCTCGGCTCTGGCCAGCGTCGCCCACTGTCCCACCAGCCCCTGGAGGGACCACCCCCCCGCCGGCTTGGGCAGCACTGGGCTCAGCTGCGGGGGCGAGTGAACAGCTATTACACACTGTGGAAAAAATGAAATGCTGGAAAACACCAGGCGTGGGATCCAGGCCTGGGATGAAGCCCGGGCGTCTCCTGCAAGACCAGGACTGGCCACCCCATAGCAAGGGCTCCGTGGGGACCACAGCCACACCACGTGGGATGGGGACAGATCAGCTGGGGCAAGGGGGGGTGCAGAGATAAGGTACCCCAAGAGCAATTCACGAGCGCTCCCCAGCTGCCGAGGCAGGATCCCTGCTCTCCCTTACCTGCCACCTGGTCCTGGTGCTGAGCGGGACCCTCCGTGGCCGGGTGCCCATGTTCCCCAGGCGCTGGGGTGCTGCATTTCCCAGCATCTGGAGACCCCGCAGCCCAGCTGAGCCCCTGCCCCTCGCTTACACCTACGTCCCCGTCACAATGTTCAGGAAGGAGGAAAAGCCAGGAGGGGCCAGGCTGCTGCATAGGAAGGGAGCGGGGCCAGAGTGGGATCTTGTGCCGGTGTTAACTCCTTCTCAGCACGGCTGTACTGGTGAGACCTGGTGAGAACCATGGAGGACCCCCATCCCGGCCACTTGGGGGAATTGTCTCTGATTCTGCCCACCTCCTGCTGCCCAAACTTTCCACCTAACAGCCCCCCACTCCACAAGCAGCCCTGCCTGCCCATGAGCTGGAAGGTGACCCTGGCATCCCACCGCTTCCCAATGCCCCCAGTCCTACAACATTGCCCTCCAACAGAGCCCCTCACCTGTCTCGTCAACACCCAGGGAACGCCTGCTGTCACCCCAGCCCGTCCTGCCGGGGATGCAGCCCCTCTCCAGCCAGCTCTGCTGTAGGAATGCGGGGCGGGAGCGCGGCCGCCCCAGCCGGCGCCCCACTGCTAGGACGGACAAGGCAGCCTTTCTTCTCCCGCCGCCGCCTGCAGAACGCGCCGCTTGTTCCCGCCGTGGGAAGCGGTGAAGGCAGCAAATGCCAAGGGGTCGGGCTCAGTTACCACCAAACAGCCCACAGTCCTCGTGCACCCCGTGCAGGGCTGCCTACTCAGCCCCGGCCTCTTGGAAGACAAAAGTCCCTTTCTTCACCTGTCACAGCCTCACCTGGGAGGATATCCAGCCCCACCGATGCAGGGGCCCTACTAATGCAGGCTGCACACAGACATGCTGCCCCACCATGCTCCCAGGGAGCCCCTGCATCTTGCTGCCCACAGGCTGCAATCTGCCTGCCTGCCCCAAACCCACGTGGGCAGGGGTGCTCTGGGAGTTCACTCCTGCCTGACCTGCTGTTGTCCACTCAGACCCAAGCTGGGCACAGCACATCCTGACTCACCCCACATCAGGTACCAGCAGACCCCAGAGCTGCACTGTGCACCACTGGCCAGGATATGGCCAGGGCATGGGCATGCAGCCCATGCTCATGAAGGAGCACAGACTGGCAGGCCATGCCATGCAGCATCAGCCATGCCGGGATGAAGCAGCAGCATGGCAGAGGCAGGCGCATGGCACCCCCTTGCACGGCCTCTCGTCCCCACTTGTGGCTGCCTGGATGAGTCATGGAAGGAAGCCTGAGTGGCCGAGCTAACGGGTGCACACAGCAGAGCATTGCAGCCTCCAGCTTACTTGGCTGCCTGTTTGCTCCCCATCTGCTAATGCACTTAGGGTGCACTCACCCCTTCCCACACCCTCTGCCCTAGTAAACAACCGGCTCTTCCGCCGAGCCGCTGGGAAGGGGGAGCCTGTCTCCTGCACAATGCCAGAGGCAAGTGAGGAGCTGCTTCTCGCCCCTGCCTCCCGGCCTGGGGCTGACGACTGAGTGGGGGAGACCCAGCCAGCCCCATCCCACCCAGGCGAGGGATGGTGGGGGCTGCATTGCGGTTGCTGGGACAACGCCATGATCCTGGCAAGAACACCACCGTAAATCAGCCACCAGACAGCTCCGGCGGGAGCCGAGGAATCCTGGCCACACCCGCTGATTTCATCGCTCTGGCGAAGTGCTCCTCCACCACTGTAACACAGCTGTACTCTCCCCGAGGCCCTGCCGGCATCACTCTTCAGAGTCTCCACAGACTGGTGGATGCTCACCATGTGCTCAGGTCGGGGAGGGCGTGTAGCCCCACCTACCGCATCCAGCACGTCCAGAGGCAAAGCCACTTCCAGGGCAGGTGAGCCATACATAGACCCAACAACTGCTGCAGCTCAAACACTGACCCCAGCACCAGCACATGCCTCTGGACACCACAGCAAAGACAAAGGCTCCAGACCCTTCACAAGACTGCACAATGGAGAGCTGCTCCTCAAAATGCTCTCGTATCAAAATAACAATTTCTCACCTACAGGCCAGAGGTTTGGCTCAGCAAGGAGCATCTGCAACTCCTGCTGATGACATCTTGAGGACCATGACACAGGATGGGTTTGGTGGGTCTTGAATCCAGTCCCTGGCATGAACCCATCACCCAGCCCTTTGTTTGCTGGGAGAGGGGTAGGTGAACCAGGCATTGATCACTCTCCTCTTTCTTGTCTGGGAGCAAGAATCCCTTGCCATGCAATCCTGTGCTTGCATTCCCCTGCACAGCACCCTGCCCCTGCTGCCCCACACGTACCAACATATGGCATCACACAGCAAATCCAAATGTACAGGGAGTTACCAAAAAAACCCGGCCGTGCTGCCTGTGGTGCTCAGCCAGGGGACCTGCCCCCTGCAGCCTTCGCCTAGAGCTCAGAGAGGGGCTGGGGGCTTTCATGGCAGCTGGAGGAGTGGGAGAGACAGTGGCTCTTCAGCACAGCAGCTGGACCTTCTGGGACTGCCAGATTCCTCTGACTTCCTGACAGCAGCTGAAGGGGCTGTGGCAGGAGTGTGGCAGGAAGCTCGAGTAAACAAGGTCCAGCCATGGAGCAGGATCCAGCCAGGCCAGTACGGTTCCCAGGCTCCCCAAGAGGTGTCAGATACAGCAGTGGTGGCCATGGGCCAAGCACCATGTCCTCCTGTGACTGCAGGAGCTGCAGAAGGATTTGGGGATGGGAGAACCTTGTCTAGCTGCCTTCCAACACTGAGCTGCTCTCAGGGCTCCCACACCACCAAACCCACCACTGACCTGGACCACTGGATCTGGAACCAGCTCCCAGCCCACCCACACACCACCAAAACATTGTGCAATGATTGGTTTTATGGCTGTGTTTTTCCTACTTCCCAGTCTGCAGCTCCTTCCTTGAACCCCTCCCAGGACACCCCCGGGAGCGGGGAGCCCCAGCATGTCCCATACCTGGCCCCAACACAGGCCAAGGCAGCTAAGCCCCTTCCTCTTGCCCCCACCACATCATAAATCTGCCCCTGAAGCACTAAGGAGACCTTGCATTACAGGACACACTGACCCCAGCCCCACAGGCTCCCCAAGGGCAGTGGTCGCCTGGAGCACCAAGGGGGGGGCCGGATCCCACCCCATGCCAGCGACTGCTCACCTTCACTGCTCTGGTCCGACAGCCCTTCCCGGGCTCGGCCGCCGCTCCACCGTCCACTGCTGCCTATCCCGGCGTGTCCCCGCCCCAAGCGGTGTCGGCACGTCCCGCCCCCGCCTGGCCGGGGCTGACCGGGCCCGGCTCCGGAAGGACCTCACAACCCCCAGCCAACTCCTTTAACAGTACTTTATTTGATTAAAGACTCAGAATTCTCTGTGTACACTGGAATGTGCTCTATTCCCTAGGCCAGGATCATACAGGGTTACAAAAACTGGGGACCTCGGCTCGGTTTAAATATCACCCTCCAATGAATGTAAGAAAACCTCCTTGGATGCTTGAACTAACTTCGACTCCATTTTAAAAATCATACAGACAAGCAGCTCTGGAACAGGACTGGGTTAATGGGATTCATTGCCTACTTTGCTAGGGGAGAGGGCTTGCCCTCTCAGGACAGGACCAGGGTTGATTTCCTCTCAGGTGCTGCCAGCAGAGGAGAGACCACGAACTTCTTTGGCAGAGGACCCCGGGGGCCCATGACAGGCTGGCTGTCTCTCACAGAGCACAGTACACACACTGTTAGGGCCGTTGCCTTTCACCTGCACTCAGGCCCTCTGGCTGCAGAGGTGAGGTGTGCCCCAGGGCAAGTGACGCTCATGACAGGCCCCAGCCAAGCAGGTGAGATGAGTTGTGAGGGAAGCACAGGTCTCTGAGATGAAGCAAATAACGCTAGTGAGGCAGCAGTAGGAGAAACAGCTAGGATCAGCTCCCACATCACCTGGAAACTGGCATCTCCTTCTCCCATACCTGCTAGTGCTGAACCAATACTGGTTTGAGACAGGTCCTGACAGGCGGGCCAAGTCAGCCAACCAGGCTCCACAGCTCCTTTCACCCAGGCAGACAAAGCCCTCAGCCACCAAAACAGCCTTGCAAAGGATATACAGCTGATTCTAACCTAACTAAACTTCCTCCAATGCCTGGCCTGAGAACAGCTGTGGAAGACAGTGAGGACACAGTCCCCTTTGGATGCTCTCCCCGCTGCAGCAGGAACCAGACCACCTGGAGCTGGGCCATTGCCACACAGCAGAGCTGGAGGAAAAGCAGTAACTGTGTGGGGCAAAAGGACTTAATCCCCGGCTCTCTCTTCCCCATCCTGTGCCCTGATCCACCCCACCTCTGAGGCCAAGGTCAACTTGCTCAGCTTGCACAAGATGGAAGGGTCAGGACCAGCAGGTGGCCCCTTGCAGGAGAACCAGAGGCCAAGGAAAAATTAAAACGGCAGCACCAACAATGGAACAGCACATGATGCTTCAGGAGAGAAGAGAATCATGTCTGGTCGGCTCAGGGCTGAGCTCTGAACATCTCGGGGGTGGGGGGGCAGCACGTCAAAGTCAGGCTCTTTGCGGAGATCTTGCTTTTTTGCCAGTCGGTAAAAATCTGCCAAAGAAATTTGTGGCCTTTCTCCCCATGAGCACGTCACTTCTCTGCAAAAAATGTCTGTGACCCAGGAACACTGTAGATGGCAGACAGAGCCACACGTCTTAGCAGAGGGGGCTGTGGCGTTCCCAACATTCAGAATAAACGTCGGCCTCATTTTTTTTTAATTTAAAAATTTCTTCCATTGCGTGTCACCACGTCTGGCATTACAGGATTTCATACTTGTCCACCAGGAAGGTGGTTTCAGTAGAAAATCTTACAGGGCTGTTCCCATCTACCTGGGTCACTTTGGTAACCTGTGGAGACAAGAGGCCACATTAACTCAGCATTGAACAGCACTTCCTTACTGCAGCGACACCATGCTTCCCAACATCATGATGGCCAGGACAGCACAACTGACCTGCTGCCTTTAAACCACAACTCAGCCCTGAAACAAAGATCTTTATTCCTTCCAAACCTGAAAGAGGGGAGTGATTTTCTGTAGTAATACGGTCTCCGCTGAGGAGTGAAGCGGCAGCCACTGGCAACACTTCAGTGGAGACAGACAGTTGTATACCAAGCAGGGCTTTGCTTACAAGGCCCATGGATTTTCCAACAAAGTCTGAGGGGAATTATTGATTACTCAGAGACTTGAAGACACAACTGAAACTTCAGACAAACTCCATGAAGTGTCAGCTGCCAGTGCTGTCTGCTGGCACTCCCGAATCCAGCTGTCTCAAAGGCAGGTTACTGTCAACCCTTTAGCCATGGCCACTGGGGGACAGCACGGTGCCGCTGCAGCATGGCCAGTGTCAGCCAGCCAGGAACGGAGGCAAGGATGACATCCCATCTGTGGAGCATCAGCAGTGACCATACCTGTATGTTGCAATAGTTCTTTTTGGAGATGAAGGAGACCTGAACTGGGAAGAAGTCGTTTGGCTGCCCCGCTATGCTGAACTCCAGGCTACCAGTCTTGTTTTTGGCATCTATCACTGGCAGGCACCACTCAAGGAGGTTTCTCCGGCTGTCGTGGCGATACTCACCATCAATCTCTCCAATCACTGGGGCACCAACACCAGACCTAGAGCAATCAATGAGAAGTGACAATAACTTCCCTGCACAGAGCTAAGGAAATGCTCCTAACATGTACTGGCTTGGCCAGATCCACAAAACAGGGAGGGGAAGAAGGTGATGGGATTCATTAGTGCTGTGTGGATAAGGAGCGTTACTTACGGCAAGGGGATGGTGATGATCACATCATTCAGCTCTAGGCTCTCCTCCTGTAACTCATATTCAATGTTAACATCACAACTGTTCCCACTCTCTGATGGCCAGCAGTTAACTGAGGAAACAGAGACAGTACATGAACCACGCAGAGCTTTCATGTGGAATAGGCTTTCACAAGATGATGCACTCCAAAACACCCAGCAAAGTCACCCTCAAGCTGACTTTAAGAAAAGCTCTCTATTTTCCTTGAGATATTAGAGAAAACACACACTGCCAAGGACAGGCACTATCCAATGGATACACATAGTATCTCCAAGGTCTCATATGCCAGGCTCCAGGCAGCCCAGCTGCTGCAAGGTGGCTACCAGCAGCTCATGGACAATCACCAGCTTCTTCTGCCCAAGCCCCTGGATTTGCACTCACTTGTCAATGGAATGAAGGACTCTTCTGTGGTCTGCAACCTCCACTTCAGCACGCCCACGTCGCTGTTAATAGGGAATGACTTTTCTGGGTTCTTTAAACCGATCTGTGACTCTGTAGTGAAGAGCTTCTTGTCCACGTTTGGGTGAGTCTGAAAGAGGAACACATGTCCAGACTGTGGGTCTAAGCCCAAGGAGAGAACCATAGGTAATGCAGGTTCTACCAGGACAGGCCTACACATTCCAGTGTTTGCTTTGATAAAATACACATCAGGTTTCCTCCTGGCTCAGAAGCCCATCTGGAGCACAACTACTTATCAACCTGGGATTCCTTCCAGGAAAAATGCTAATCTGACAAGAAGGATCCCCACCACTGTCTTTCTTACGTGCACCTGCGCCAGAGACTCCAGCGATGCAGGCTGGTATCTACAGAACAACTGTAAGTCAAAGACCATCCTGAATGTTTACATTACATTACAGCAGACATCACAAGAAAAATCAATCTAATGCTGTTGGGAAAAACAGCCTGACACCGTAACACCACCATCTCCCCTCAGCAACCTTTGCATGTATGTGTCAGTGGCCAAACTCCATTTAAACACTCCTTCAGAACATCAAGTGTGAGCAGCTTTTTAGAAGCAGAGGATTTTTACAAGTCACTGTTCAAGTTACACTAGAAAGACAGGAGTCAGCAAACAGTTTGGTCTCATCTTCCACCTGATGCACTGCCTGTGGGACTGCTGTTAGCAACTCACTCATGGGATGCACTGGAAGAAAGTGGACTTGCAGACAGCAGTGATGTACAGATGAGACCCTAGTGAGAAGTGAACCAGTGTATCAAAGCAGTATCCCCTCCAGGGATAAGTAAGGTCACATGAAGAGGGAGAAAGGAAAGGAAGAACCTCCCAAGAACCTTCTGAGCTGCAACTGCTGATTGCCATCAAAGTGCTCCAGCAATCATCCCAGGTACCGCAGTGACAGGACAAGCAACCTCAGAAAGAAACAGCTTCCAAGAGAATAAATTAATTCCCCACTGGCACAGAAGTTTGTTATCCCATTGCCACTCTGCAGCTGCAGCTGACATCACACAACAGGCACTGAGCAATACACCAGGCTGCTGGGAAGTCCAGGTGAGGTCACCTGGCATGCCAAGGTGCACTGCCGGGCAGATAAGGCTCTGAGGGCAGGATGGTGACCGAGATTGCATTTCTCCAGTGAACTTCAATCCCTTGAGCATGACTGGCCCTGCACTTCTGCTAATACCTGTACTGACTACTCCCATTTCCAATGCATTTGCTGAGAAGGCTTGGATGAGAACACAGGACAGCAACATACTTCAGTATTTCCACTATTTTTTCCCTGGAAAGCAGCAAAAACATTTTCAACAGCATGGGACTCCAAACAGGCTTTACCTGTAGCTGCACTCCCCTCTTGTCTTCATTTTCTACATGCAGGCGAATACGTGCAAACTTTTCATCAGAGATGTGCAGCATGATCATGCCATGAAGCTCCATGTTCTGCAACCCTCCGTCACGGCCACAAGTCAAGGAGATTTTCTCCTCTATTTTCATGTGCACACTAGACAGACAGAGGAAAAAGCTCAAGTCCTACACTCAGTATCACCCAGACAACAGGACAGCCTGTATGTACTGAGCAGGGGCTTCCAAACAACAGCATGGCTAGTACAGTGGTGGCTAATGCTGCTCTGACAGCATTACAGCTGAACCCAGGGGCAGGAGGATCTATGGATAGGGGTCTGCAAGGGATGGGATCCCAGTTAAATGGCAGTGATGCAGCGTCTTGACACGCTGCTCACTCAGATCCCCTCTGACGGGCTGCAGCACAGCTCAGGGCACTAAAAGGCTCTGAATTGCTGTGTGCAAAATAAACCGTGAACGCCTCCATCCTGAGCACCAACACGGCTGGGAAACAACGAAAATGGCGCAGGGAAAAAACGCACAGGAAAATTCCCAACCTTAGCTCAACAACAGAAGGACAGCCCATTTTAATTAAGACGATGCCTAACCAAACTAGCTATCTACTTTGCTGCTGACATGCCTTCCCAGATCATGCCCAACTTTTATAATTCCAAGGTAAGAAAACACAGGAAAAAGCCAAAGAAGAGCAGGGACGCTCTCTCCCAAGGCCCCATGCAGGGAGGGCCGTGAGGAGACTGCTTCCAAAGTGAGGGCAGCACTCACCTCTCCATGTTAATGGAAGGAGCGAGAACTTTGGCTGCTTCTGCAGAGCGCTTGCCTACAGAAGTCATGATATTTTCTCCTTCCGATTTCAGCTTGTCCACGAAGTTATCCACCTCCTTCCCCTTAGCACCGAGTTTCAAGGCTTTACTGGGACCTGAAGGCCTAAATAAAATGGGTAACAATCTCCAAGTCAGCTGACAGCAATGAGTTTTCCCTTCATGGTTATCTTCAAATGCTGTAGCTTGAACATCCCAACAACGCAGCATTCAACTCAATTCAATTCAACAGCAGCCTTTTTTGGGGAGAACACACTGGAACTGATCATCTTATGTGTAAGCTGCCAAGTTATAATTTAGATTTGGATATGGTTCCATGTATTACCAGGAGCTGGGATCTCTTTCTCTCACACAAAATGAAAGCCCACTGTTCATCCAATAATCCCAAGAGACTATGGGGTGCTACTGTGGTACGTGGCACAAATGGTCCTCAATATTTACACCGATGAGGAACTCACGTTAGATCCTCTAGTCACATGGCTTGAGCCAACACTTGACTCCAACATCTGCCACCTGATGCCCCCCTACCTGGCTGGAGCTGGTGCTACTTTGGGCTTCTCAGTCTCAATGATGGTCTCTGTGATCATTGCCGTCACGCCCCCAGACACGGCTGAGCTGCCGAAGCCCCCGAACCCTGGTGCCTTCTTTCCATGTCTCTCTGCATCCCTCCTGGCCTGCTGCAGCTCCTTCGCTTTACGGCGCATCTCGGCTTTCGCTTCACGTTCCTGTGTCTGGAGGAGAAGGTAAGAGGCTGATGGAGCTTTGCAACCTCAGCCCTGCCCTGCACAGGAACTAACTGTAGCTGCCCAAAAACCCCTGGCCAAGAAAAAAGAAACAAGACATGGGCATTTAGCCCTCAAAAAAGATAAATGATTGCATGGCCCCACCAAAGTGGAGGAATACCGCTTGTATAGCAAAGGTGGTGCTCCCCAGACAGGACACCTCGTGTCAAGATTGCAAGTGTCCCTGCTCACCTCTCTGACTGCCCGAAACACCTTTTCCTCGTGTGACTCCATTTCAGTGAAGGTCCGAATTTGTGCCAGATTTACGTTCTCACGGTAGCCCAAGGCAACAATTTCATCAAAGGCAAAGATTAGGTCAAAGCAGTGTTCTGAGATCTCATTCTCTTCCAGAGCTCGACAATATTCAGGGATCTAGAAGAGGAGAACATTTTAAAGGAGAACCCACAAACAGTACTGTGTAATCACTTTCTTTCTACCATCCCAGAGGTCACAACCGTGCCAGACCCTTCCAAACCCAGCACACCTTTACACTGTTCCTCGTACCATTAGACTGTCAATAAACAAGATGAAGTTTTGCCACTGTTAGCTTTTTTACATTAAAATCCTTACAGAACCTCTCAGTTCCCTCATAACACTAACTCAAAGGAACCCAACTGCATGCTGGGGCCAGAGAATTTCCTGAAAATCCTTTGGTTGTGTGAAGACACAAACTTGCTGCTTCAGGATCCCTGCAGAGCAGCACTGAACCTATAACAACCACACGCTGTACAAAGAACACTTAATATTAAATTGCAGTCAACAAGTAAAGTACAACCGATGATTTTTTTATGTGGAGCTCAAAACTACCCCTAAAAGTTCAGAGCTTTCTGTCCAGTCAGGAAGGGAAGCTGTGGAACACAGACCTACCAAGTAGAGGCAGGCAGTGTTCCTGCACCAGCTCAGAAACAGATCCCTCACAACAGCACCATTCTGGGCTGCAGGCACGTCACTGAGCAACGAGTCCTTACCACTCTAGAGAAGAGTCGGAGTGTTTCCAGGTCTTCCAGGATGTTGCTGTTTTTGGTGGTGATCAGCACCATGTAGAGCTTTTCCATGGGCTGGTAGACATACCGCACGCTCTCTGTCTCCACAAACGTGTGCTGCTTCCCCGTGTTCATCAGCTTGGGGAATGCTGCCAGCAGCCCCTCGATGCGGGTGCGCGTCATCTCCACAAACTGCCGGGACACGATGGCCTTCCCTGCCTTTGTGCACACGGCGGCTGCCAACAGCACCTGGGGAGAGCAGCAAGTGAGCAGGGCTCCCGGTCTGTGCGCACGGAGAGCAGCCCTTCCCTTCCCTTCCCACCACACCTCACCAGCACACCTTCCTTCAACACCATCCTGAGCCTCCCTCTGATGAGGCAAATGAACAACGTCAAGAGCAGAAACATCTCTGCTTTTGCTCTTTCCCTCCGTTTCACATTCTGTCCCAACATAATCCTGAGAGCTCTCCCTGCTTCTGTCAGGCAAATGATCATTTCTGATTTCACACAGACCGAGGTGTAACAGCCCCTAGGAGCGTTAGGGGAGGCTCCAGGTTATCGACTTTTCCATCAGCCTGTCCCAGCTTACAACTACACACAGGACGGCTGTGAAATGTAACATCTCTCCAGTGCCATACGCACAGCACAGCCAGGTTAACAAAGCCCTGGTTATCGCTCACAGCACTTGGGTGACTCTCGGGCAGCTCGCAGGCATTATTACACTGACAGGGCAGCAAGGCACTCACCAGCTGCACTTTCTCCATTTCCCAGTCGGCCCAGACTTCCTCTCTGTATTTACCTCTCACAGATGTTAATTACCTTTGTCAGGATGACTTGTTCTGCACTTCAGATCTTTTAAGTCTGCAACTGCTGTTATTGACAGAAAGTACCAAAATCCTCAAATGCGGCAGCGCTGATCCCTGCCGCCCCCCGGGCAGAGTTTAGTTCTGACGGAGCCGTGTGCGGGTCTGTGCTGACCCTGACACCGCCGCGACCGACAAAAGGAGCCGGACCAGCCCTGAGACACAGGGTCGCACGGGAGAGCAAGCGGGCACCCCCGCCCGGCTACACCTGAGACCCCAAACGCACTTTAGAGCAGGCGTGAGGCCGTGCTGAGAAGGCACCGTGGCTTCGAGTCACCAGAGGAAAAGTGCCGCGTTCCCGTCGCCCCCAAGGGCCCCGGCTCGACCCGGGTCGGTAGCGCGGCGCTCCGTCCCACCAGGCCGCGGGCTCCAGCGTCGGCCTGCGCACAGGCCGGCTGGCCGGGGCGGGCCCAGGGCCGTCCCGGGGACTGCCCCAAGCCCCCCGCTGCCTACGGCGGACAGGTCCTTCCCTTACCATAGCAGCAGCGGCAGCAGCGGGATCCCCGCTCAAGCCCTCCGCTCTCTCCGGTTCCTGGGCGGCCCCGCAAGATGGCGGCGCCGCGCCACGTCCGCACCCGGAAGTACCGTCACGGGGGGCGGGGCGGAGCGGGGCGGGCACACCTCCCAGCCGCCAGGGGGCGTGCGCGGCCGGGCCGCTCTGGCCGGCCGAGCCGAGCGGCGGGGCGGAGTCGCCATGGCGACGGCGGCGACCGCGGTGGCGGCGCGGCGGGAGGCGAGGCGGGCGGAGGTGGGACCCGGGGGATACAGCGGGACAGAGCGGGACACAGGGGCGCGGCCGGAGGTAGGACACGGGACACAGAGTGGCAGGATACGGCGGGCGGTGGATGTGGGTGGCGGGCCGCGCCGCCTCTGACTTTGCCTGTCTGCAGCCCCGCCCGGTGGAGAACCAGCCGTACGACGAGAGCCTGGAGCTGCCCGAGGCGGAACCGGGAGCCCGCTCGCCGCGGGCGGCGGGCGCGGGCCGCCTGCGGGACTCCCGTCGGCCCGGGGTGTCTGTGGGAGCGGCCGAGCGCGGGAGCGGCGATCGCGGCAGCGCGGGGAAGGTAGGAGCGCAGCGGCGGCGGCACGGCCCGGTGGGGCTCGGTGATGGGCCGTGAGACCCGGTTCTCTCGTCCAGGAGGCAGCGGCACACCTCCCCGGCCCAGCCACCTCCAGCGAGGATGACGACGAGGACGATGAGGACTCGGAGGAAGAATCCTCGGAGAGCGACTCGGAGGAGGACTCGGAGGAGCGCGAGGCCGCCTTGGAGGGGTGAGCGGTGTTCCTCGCCCGAGGGGCAGGGCCTGAGGCTGGTGGGTACTTTTCGGGCCATATCGGCTCCTCCGGCTTCCCCTGATCCCACGAGGGTGAGCAGAGTCCTGGGCATCGGGACAGGCAGCTCCTGCCTCCTCGTCTCCGATGCTCCAGGGTGAGGTGGTGAACCAGTCCCAGTCTTGTTTGCTGTGCCCAGGAGAGGCACAGTCTCGAACGTGTCACTCATATCCTCATAATTCTCCTTTTCCATAGTTTTCAGCTTCAGAAGTATTGCTGACTCCCTAATTGCTGTCCTATTGCTGCCTTTGTGCAGAGCACTTAGCCCCCTTTTGACAGCCCTGTGTGGGACTGAATGATCTCAGATGTCCATCACTCAGGTGCTTTTCTTGGCCAGCAGGACCAAAGCAAAACGGGGCCCAATAATGCTTTCCCTGTGCAAGAAGTGTTTTCCAGAGAGGATTCCTGATAGTTTAGCTTCCCATATTTGTCTGCCCTAACTGGTTTCTGTTGTACAAAACTTGCCAACTGTTAATCTTTTCCTTCGACTTTATTCCTTTTTTAGTGACTTCAATCCAGCAGATTTTGACTACCTGCAAGTGTCTTCTGAAATCAAAGATCTCTTTGAATACATTAAGAGGTGAGTGGGAGGGTTTTAGCCCGCTCTTGGCTCTCCTTTGTTTCAATTATTGCAGCACAGTTCTTAGTCACCCATGCTGTGATGGTGGTTTTTTCCAGGTACACTCCCAAAACAATAGAGATTGAGCACAAGCTGCAGCCTTTTATTCCAGACTTTATTCCTGCTGTTGGAGACATCGATGCATTCCTAAAGGTACAGTTTCTTCAGGTTCCTCTCTCTGTCCTGCCCCATGAACCGAAACAAGGCAGGGTCAGAGCACGCAGGCAGCCAGGCCATGCAGTCTGGGCCCTGCTCTGTCCCTGCTCTGTCAGACACGATGGGCACAGACCTGGAAAACTACTCTGGTGGTTTGGTCACCTCTCAAACAGCACTTGGGGCAAAACCTGGATTTTTCCTTCTCCAACACTGTGTGCTTTTCAGGCAGCACCATACTTACAATGCACATCTGAGAGAGCCCACAGAAAGGCTCTGTACAAACCTGCCCTGTACTCCACAGAGAACAGGGCTCTGTTTTCCTGCAGGTTCCTCGTCCCGATGGCAAGCCTGACAACCTTGGCCTGCTGGTCCTGGATGAGCCCTCAACCAAGCAGTCAGATCCCACTGTGCTGTCCCTTTGGCTGACAGAGAACTCCAAGCAGCACAACATCACAGTGAGTCAGGGAGAAGGAGGTCACACTTGCTGCACACTTCCTGGAGTAAAACCATGGCATTTTACTCTTACAACTGAGAACTTGACTTCAAAAGCAGCAAAACCAGACCTTTTGCTTTAAACCATAGTTTTAAACTGCAGTGGATCTGAGCCTTGCTTCAGTCAAGTCTTGATACAAAGTCTGGGTCTGTTTGCTTCAGGTGATGTTGTATTTCCTTTTGGTTGTTCATATGCAGTTTTAGTCAGCAGAAATCTGTTGGTAAAGTGCAGCTGGGAAAGAGAGAAGGCCTGGTTCACCAGGAGTGAACGCAGCTTTCCCAAAACCCCAAAACACCGTGAAACATTTCCAAGTTTATATTTGTGTTTTTAGCAGCAGATAAAAGTGAAGAGTTTGGAGAATGCAGAAAAGAACCCCAAAGCCATTGAGAGATGGATTGAAAGCATTAGTGAACTGCATCGCTGTAAACCTCCTGCCACAGTCCATTATTCCAGGTGAGCTCTGATGTTGGTAGTGGAAGGGTGTGTATGATCCTGAAGTTGATGGTCTTCTCTTTCCCGGCAGGCCAATGCCTGACATTGAGACCCTGATGCAGGAATGGTCACCAGAATTTGAGGAGCTCCTGGGAAAGGTATATGGTGTGGGTGACCAGTAGTGAGCTTAGCGCATGGTCTTGGAAACCACCTGCCATGAAAGCTGGGTGCCTGCTCCATCCCACAGCCCAGTCCTCTTGGGCTTGTTCCTCCTCATGACTCTGCCCATGGCAGAGGAGCAGCCCAACACTGGAATCCCCAGCTCCTGCCCCAGTGGCCTCTGTATGCTCCCAGGCTCCTGTGGTCTGGGAGCAGATCTGACAGCCCCGTCTGTTCCAGGTGGGTCTTCCAACTGCAGAGATGAACTGTGAGCTTGCTGAATACATCGACATGATCTGTGGTGAGCTGGGGAGGCTGTGCTGCTGACTCAATGTAATGCTGGCCTGGCACTCTCTCTGAAAGCGAGAGAGCTTTAGCTGCAGGCTCAGCCCTGAATAGTCAGGATCATTCATACCCTGCTGCTTTGGTGGGAGGTGGGCTCTTGTACTACAGGGGTCTGCAGTCTTTGGTGCATGGAGCCCCAGGTGATGGTGGGCAGTGGGGAGCTCAGCCCTCTGTGTGGGGCAGTGCAGACCAGGTGCCCTCACATGCTTTTGATCTCACCCACAGCCATTCTGGACATCCCTGTGTACAAGAGCCGGATCCACCCTCTGCATGTCCTCTTCTCCCTCTTCTTGGAGTTCAAGAACTCGCAGGTATGCAGCTCCACCCAGGTGCTGCTCGCCCAGCTAGCAGCACTGCACAGCACCGGTCCCTTCACATTTGGCTTTGCGGTGGCAATGGGAGTGTGCAAAGGGCTGGTGAGCCCCAGGGAACGTGTTCTCAGCTGCTCTTCTCCCTGGTGCCTCTGCCTGACACAGAGAGCTCGGCTGCGCTCCGGGCTGAGCTGCCATGTTGTTCAACAGCTCACACAGAGCCAAGTGGCTGGCGTGTTCAGATGCATGTGTGTGCTCTGAGCAGTGGGAGTCAAATCTTTGCATGAGCATGTTCTTTTCCCTGCAGCACTTCAAGCCCCTGGCTGATGGGCAGAAGGGCAGGAGCCCACCATCCAACCCACCCTCACAAGCAGCGGAGGCAGAGGTGTTGAGCTTTAATTGATGCTTCACATTAAAGCCTCATCTGGATCACTGTCTGCCACTGGACACTGAAGTGTACCCAGAGCAGGTTGGGAGATGCCACACAGCAAACTGGAAGCCTCTCTGGTCTTAGAGACATTGCTGGGCTGTTCTGTGTTAGGGAGCAAGTCTTGACTCACCATATTTGTTCAGAAGCTGCCTAATGGCTCCATTTTTGACTTCTTCCCAAGGAGTTCAGCATTAAATCAGCCTTTCCCAGTGTCAGGCTCTGTGCCACAGATGCTGCAGAGCAGGGTCTCCTTGAGCACATGCTACAAGGGCTGGAGCAAACAGGAATAAATTCCACACTCAGATACAACATTCAGATCTGCTCAGGGTGTTACAAGCTCTGACCTGTCTGACCAGGAGATCTTGAATCTCCTCTGCTCCTTATTATTGAACCCCCTTTCCTGTTGAGAACAGTCCTGTCAAGCAGAAATAACCTGTGTGGCACCACGCAGATGCTTGAATTCAGTTTATTGCTGTTGGGATGACTCTTCCCAGCCCCTGATCCGCTGACCTCCCACCCGTCTGCCACAGCACCAGGAACAGGGGCAAAAGAGGATCATGCAGCAAGTCACAAACCTACTAAAGCAAAGCTGGTGCTTGGCTTTATCCCAGGAGGAATTGCAGTGCTAGAGCCTGGCTATAAACAGCTTTTGATGCATTTTGGTTATAACAGAATATTGGTAAAGTTCATGGACTACATAAAACCATGCCCTGGCTGACAGCGCAGCTCCCGATCCCTGCATTGCATAGCACAGCACAGAGCTGGGGCTGGTTAGCTCTCACTTCCCATCACGGCCTTCCTGGCACCCTCAGCTGCTCGGCTCTACGTACCTGGTGCCAGGCAGCCCTGGCTCACTGGCACCGCGCTGCAGCTCACAGCCAGATCTCATCACTGCTCACGCTGGGCACTTTGTAGATGCGCCCGGACATTGGGAGCTGGACAAAACCTGCAGGACGAGGAACTCGTTGCCTGTTGGGGCAGCCATGAAGCTCCATGTCCCACAGCACATTTTGGGGCTGCTTGCCCACCTGCTCCCCTTACCAAGTTTGCTGAGGACCAGGGGGTTTTCCAGTCCCAGCAGGGCACTCTCTTCTCCCCTAGCACTGGCTCCTGCATCCTTCGAGGAAGCTGCAGAGAAGCAAAAGGATGAGAGCCGGGACATCTATCCCTCACCCAGGTGGACCTGGGCCCCCACATGTCTTGCTGCACTGGCACATCAAGGTTTTACCTCCATCTTCCTGTGCAAGGTCACCAAGGCGCAGATTGGGTGGCAGGGACCGAGTCTGGCGGGGCAGACGTGTGCCCTGGGGCTGTGGGGGCTCAGCGCTGCTGCAGTGGGAGCATTGGCTGGGTGGGCTGTTCCCTCCTCCTTGCCCTGGGCCTCGCACAAGCTTGGGCAAGCGGCATGCCAGGCAGATGGCACAGGAGCCCAGGCTGAGCAGGGCAGCTAGGGCCACGGCTGCTCCAATGGCAACACCCAAGACAGGCAGCTCCACACGGGCATCCAGCAGACCTGGATGGGCACCGCAGACCCCTCAGCTCCCTTCCACAGGGCCATTGCACCGTGCCCACCCCTCAGCAGTTACCTGTGGGCAGGAGGGAGGCACTGGTGATGCCCAGACTGTTGGCTGCACTGATGGAGAGGTTTCCAGCTGTGCAGCTGAGATAGATGTGGAGTGAGTGGTTGGCCAGCCCTGGGTAGCTTGTGGCACCCAGCAGGAGAAACCTGGAGGTGTTGGCCCTCACATGCCCATCGTGGTCCACCCAGGTGATGCTGGCAGGTGGGTTGGCTTGCACCAGCACAAAGAGCACCAGGAAAAGGCCAGCGCTGTCAACTTGCTGGTAGTGAGTGTCTTTCTGCAGGATCTCTGTCTTATCTGGGTAAAAAACAGGCAGTGAGATGGGCAGGAGGGATGGGGGCAACAAAGCTAGGAGCAGGATTTGTCTCGCCTGGGTCCAGGAGCGCTTGTCTAGTTTGCACAGGACTGACAAGGTGCTGCCCTGCTATGGCTGTGATGGATGTAGGTTATGGCCCTGCCCAAGCCGGATGGGAGCCCCACACGCCCTCCCCACATCCCGGTCTGGAGCAGGCCGGCACCGCAGACCTTACACTGCACATTGAGAAGGATGGAGGTGTTGTAGGTCTCACTGGAGGTCGGGTTGGTCAGGGAGCAGTTGAGCTGGTGGTCAGAGCGCTGGCTGGTGAGGGTGAGGATGCTGGCAGTGTCTGCAGTCGAGAGGTTGACTTCCTTTTTCTGAGCGTTGAGGTACCAGGCCAGTGTGGCAGCGGGGACTGGCTTGCGAACCCAGCAGGTGAAGATACTACTCTCCCCCTCCTGCAGGGTGCACACTGCTCGCGGCTGCTCCTCAGTGGCGGGGTCCAGTTCCTCTAGTGCTGCCAGAGAGCCCACAGCACATCAGAGCTGCGGCAGGGGTCCTGCTCCCAGAGTCATGCACCGGACCCCACCACAGCCTCACCTGCCAAGCAGAGAGCCAGGAGGCTGATCACCAGCAGCAGCAGGAGGGCAAGGGCAGCCCCCGGCCAGTGCCTGGGACACCCCATGTTATATCAGCCGTGCTCAGCGCTAGGAGAGAGGCAGCTAGAGCAGGGACATGGGGGCGTCCACCACGCTGGGCCCCGGTGTTCCAGTACACAGCAGGGTCGGAGGATGCGGCCCAGCTGCACCTTACCTGCAGCATTGCTGCTACCGTGTCCAGCCCAGTCTGCAGTGCGGCTCTGCGCCTGGGCCCCGGCACGCAGGGCAGTGCAGGCGGTGCAGGGGCGGGCCCCAGCACGGCTGCCAGCGCTCATCCCTCTCGCCGGGCCCCCGTCCCCGCCTTCCCCGCCTTCCCCGAGCGGGGTTGCTGCGCGCAGCCGCGGGTGAGCGCTGCCGCTTGCCAGAGCGGGCCAGAGGCTGCCCAGCTGGGACAGGCTGGGTGCGTCCCCGTGCCTGCAAGCTCCTCTCTCGCAGGAAAAGGGGCCGGACTTGCACCCGGCCACCCATCTCACCAGGGCTATGCGCGCTTGGGAATCCTACCACAATGCCTGCAATGTCACAAGCAAGAGCCCAGGTGCTGGGAACAGAGGGAGGTTTATTCGGGGTGGAGCAGAGGGAGACAAACACAGCAAGGTGCTTTGGTACTTTCCAGTCCCTGGCTGTTAGCCAGGAGGAGGAACAGAAGCTCTGGCACCTGAGGTGGACTTTTTCTGTCCGCCAGGACATGTCTACCTGGGCCAGCTCAGGAGCACGGCTCTATCCAGCCCACCCACTGCCCGGCCCATCTCCTGTCCGTCCTAGTCGCTTCCAGTGCCATCGGGGTTGCGCAGCCGACCGAACATCTCGCAGAGCATCTGGTTGCAGAGCGCAGAGTAGGGGTTGAGAAGCACGAGCTGCTGGCGGGCGAAGGCGCTGCCCAGGCGCGCTGCGCGCTCGAAGTCCCGCCGGGCATCCTCGTCCCGCGCCTGCAGCCGGTGGATGAGGCCGCGCTGCACGAAGCTCTGGCAGGCGGCACGCCCGCAGCCGCGGCTGAGGCGTATGGCAGCGTCCAGGTCCTGCAGGGCACCTGGCGACGAGGGGAGGCATTGGTGGGGGCTGGGGGTACCGGGAGACCGCCCGCACCTGCGCTGCTCACCTGCCACGTCCCCGCGCAGCCGTAGGGCCTGGGCCCGGTTGTTGTAGCCCGAGGCGCGCTCAGGCAGCAGGCGAATGGCCTCGCTGAACCGCTCCAGGGCCGTGCTTACATCTCCTGACTCAGCCGCAGAAACCCCCTGCAGCTCCAGCTCCCGGACTTGATCCAGCAACTCCAACGGAAAAGCTTCCACTATTGCAGTGTAAATGGGAGACCTTGACTGGGAAGTGGAGGCACCAGGACGGCCCGCGGGGTCCAGTCCCACTGCCACCCTACATTCCCTCTCCCGGCGGGGAACAGACACAGGGCGGAGTGCTGATGTCCAGCCTCAAGCAGGCACTGCTCCCAGCCTGCAGAACTCCCTCCCTGCTCACCTGCTTGCCCCAAGGGGACCCTGCTGGCAATTCCAGCGAGAACCCGGTGCAGCATCACTCACCTTCATCCTGGGCATCCTCCTCCTCTTCATCCAACCCTGGGATATCCCCAAAAGGGGTGCTGGGGTTAAAGATGGTCTGCAGGACAGCCCTGTCGTTTGCTGTGGCCATGCTGCTGTGTCACTGAGGCCTGTGACAAGGCTGCAGGCACAGCAGGCTGCCACAGCCGTTAATGTTTACCCTGCTGGCCCCACTTCAGCCCGCCTGGTCCTATGGCAGCCTGGCTGCGAGGCCCCACCGCCCGGCCAGTGCCCCCCACCGGCGGCCCAAGGTGACCCGCACTGGAGCCGAGGGCTCCTCACTGAACACCCTGTGCAGTCCTTGGTGCTGGCCAGGGGCTCCCATGCTTTGTGAGTGTCCTGGAGAAGTGGCAGTTCTCAAGAAGAAATAGAGAGAGCCCTCTGCAGCAATAAACTTGACATGTTTATTAATTAAACTATCACTTAAATAAAAAAAAGTGCATAGAAAATAAACATGTTTAAAAACTCCTTTTTTTGTTTTTTTACAACTATGTACACTTTTTTTATTTTTACATTCAGTCTTTTGCAGAGCTTTCAGCATTTTTTTAAACTATTAAAGTATTTCCTTCTTCCCTGTGGCAGGGAGTTAACACTGATGTACTTTAGACATGTTTCCTCTTTAAAAAACAAACAAACAAAAAACATACACACACAAAAAAACCCCAAAAAACAAACAAACAAAAAAAAAAATCCAGAACCAAAAAAACCAAACAACCAGTAGATTGGAAGAACACAAGAAAAAAAAAAGTTTTGTTATACATGATAAGTTGTCAAGAAATGTATTCCTAGAACATAACCTTGCCTTTGCAGAGTTTTTTTTCTTTTTTTTTTTTCTTTTTTTTTTTTTTTTGAAACAATTATTCACCTACCTGTAGTTACTAAAGAGACTGTAAGTTCAATAAAAGAAACACCACAAGTATAGTTCTCGGCTGATAGACGAAGCTACTGTACCTTGTTAAAAAGATACCAGGAAAGCACAGAGCACATTTTTCCCTATATGTAGGTGGTACCCCAACATTCATAACCAAAACAAGAGGAAGGAAAGGAAGAAACCAAGTTGTACAAGTACTGACTGTAACAAGAAGGGCCAGGAAAGGCAGAGCCACCCGCTCCCAGCTTCCAGCCCTGGCTGCCGGTGGGGAATGAGCAGCAAGGCTTTCCTGGAACCATGAGCAACTGTAACACAATCCTTATCTATAGTGTTAAAGAGAATTAAAAGCCATGAACCGATACTGAACTAGGCTTCATTACACGGTGCATTACTATATTAGTTCCTATATATATTGTATTTATAGTTATAAAAAAATTTGCAACTGTTGAGAGTGGACCAGTGTATGGGTGAATGGCATGATTCTGCACAGACCATCCTGCTGAAGAACTTGATATTGCTTTGAAATGAAAGAAAACCAGAAAGAAAAGATACCCAGCCCTTTGCAATGACCCGCTTCTCCTTTAAAAAAAACATGTCGGTTTGTACAAAAAAAAAACCCCAAAACACCCTAAGGTTCCTTTTTTAGTATTTTCAGATACCATGATCTGCGTCAGTCCTTATAAAATATACATTCATACACGGGGAGCTGGGCGCTCCTGGCCGGCCCGGGCTGAGGGCTGGTGGGCTCAGCTGCCCTGGTTGCCCCAGGCCTGCTGCCACTTGCCGCATGGGCCCGGGCTGGCCACGGCGGGTGCAGCTCCCTGGGGGTACAGACAGTTTCACTGGCCACGGCGGCTCCTGCCCAGGCAGCCGCAAGGGGAATAGCAGCAAAGCGGGCAGCCCGCTGGCTCGGCTGCTCCTGGCGGGAGGAGGTTGCCTGGCACTTGGATCTTGAGGGACTCCTGAGGCACAGCACTCCCCTTGACCCTCCTTCCCACTTCCCCCCAGGTGAGGTGGCTCTGGGCAGCGCTTCCCAGTGGAACCTCCTCCTGCAGCCAGGAAATCGGGAGGTGGCAGCAGCACGGGGCTGACAAAGCGCAGCTGAGCTCTGGGATCAATTCAGGGGCTTTGCCATGGCGAGGGCTATGCCCCCACCCCATGTCAGAAACGGAAGGAAAAGGGCCAAGAGCAGCCGTGCCCAGGGCCGCAGGGCCCAGATCTCCTGGGTGGGCACTCTCTGGGCTCCTCAAAGCATGTGCGTTCCCAAACTGTCAGTGCATCAAATCATCTCAGTAACAAATGCAGCGTCAATGTGACCTTGCTTTCAACAGTTACCAACAAATTATCCTCACACAGTGCAATAACAAAAGGAAGTCGGCAGGTTCCCAACCTCCGAGTGCTGCTTTTCTTTCTCAGGACAGAAGAAGTCTCAAGACCAGAGAGGTGTGGATGGGGGATGCCCCTCTGAGAGACCTGGGGAGCCAACAGGCACTCCTGGTCCCTTCCCCACCAGCTTCCAGTGCCGGTTCAGAGCAGCCCTCGGATACATCAGCTCTGGGAAGAGTGGCTCCTGTAACGAGTGCAAGCTAACCACTAGGAAAGCTTGGAAAAGTGAGGGCGCTTCCTGCTTTCCCTTCTGCGCAGAAAAACCCATCTGCCTTTGAAGGGCAGACTGCGGCAGGAGGTGTGTATCTCAGACTGGCCTCCCAGCAAAGAGGTATCAAGGGTCAGGTCTCATCCTATCATCTTGCTTTTCCTTTTTAAACCCTTGCAGGATACCAGCACGGGCAAGGCAGAATCAAACTTTCTGCCTGAGTCACACACTGTCCTCCCACAGAGCCAAACTCATACCATGCCGGGCAGCTCTCTCTCCTGCCCCATCCTTATGGGCAAATACAGTTTAAGGTCCAGTCAACCCTCCCGGAGACAGTTACTGAAGTCAAAAAGGCAGAACAAGAGTTGAAAACAAAACTAAAGCAACCCCCCACTGGAGAAAGGCTCAGACTGTGTCCAGCCAGGTATTTCCTAGAACCGTCCTATGAAAATAAAAAAATCATTAAAAAGAGATTCTCTTAAATTAGGATAATACCACTGTAAAAAGCCTCGTCATAAGTGCTTTCCCCTATGAAGTGCTTCTCATAGAAAAATATACAAAATATATTTACATTTATAAAACCTTAAATACTAAACTGTAAACAGAACAGAGCAGAATCCAATGTTGTCACTGTCAGGCTTGGGTCTCTCATTTGTCTCTCTCTGGTTTTGCTCTGAGGCACAGGGCAGACCCCATGGGGAGGAGGACTCACACCTCACACTGCTCCAACCAGGACAGTGGTGTCTCTCAACATGCTCAGACCTGGCCTGGTCCTTTACCCACTGTGCCAATGCCTCACGCATTTCCTATGTGTTTTGGGATGCTGTGAGGACAAGGCCAGCCGATGCTTGGCCTTGCCTCTGCAGAGAGCTCTGGCTCCGTTTTGGTGCCCTTGCTGTGTCTTCTGAGGAACACAACATGACTGCACACCCAGACAACTGACCATGACAGGCACCTGGCTGCAGGGGCACTCTCCTGCTGCCCCCCACAGGCCTGGGACACTGTGGCACGGCAAAGCAGAGTGCGTGCCCCCACACCAGTCCTTCCTAGCTCCTGCTCTGCAACCATGTGTAGCCAAGGCCAGGGCTGGCTTGCACTCCCCTTCTCTCTCTCGAGATCTCTGTCCACTTCCTTGAGACACCACTGGCTGGCTGCGCCAGGAGCTTGCTGGACAGAAGAGGAAACCAGCTGCTGGAGATAGGACCCAGAGGACCACTTCCCTCCCAAATGGCTGTGGAGGGGGAGTGTTGGGTGAACGGGAGCCTTTGCTGGCAAAGGTTTACAGTGCCCCAACTGTTGGCACAAGCCCTCTCTGCCGAAGAATGCCAGGAGTTCCCCTCCTCAGGGATTTCAGAGCAAGACGCCAGCCAAACTCCTCTTGTGTCTAGTTGTGGGCTGCTCTGTTCTGCTCTCCTCATGAGCAGCAAAGCCAGCCCCCCCGTGCCACAGAGCCCTGTGCAGATGGCACACTTACTCCCACTCACACATAGTGTTTTGCAGACATGCAGTCCTAGGGGGCTGCTGGTGAGACACAGCCCTTCTCCCCAGGAGGCAAGCTCAAATATTGTGCCACCCAACCACTGACAACGCTGGGAAGGAGAGCTCCGGCCAGGAGACAAGAGAGGGACATGACCCATGACTGCTGCCCTGTGCCTGGGCCTGGGTGACCTCCCTTCTCCTCTCCCACTCATTAGCCCCACGCTGAGAAACAAATATGGAGGCGGGGGGAAATGAGAATAGCAAAAACATAACCATGCTGAGGATCTTCTCCAGCCGCCCACGTCTCTCACAAGGGTGAGTGTGCACATGCGAGACATGAAGATGTGGACTCGGACAAACGCAGCCGCCAGTCTCAGGTCCCTGAGCCCAGTCCATCTTCACTCCTGCTCCTGGCCTCTCTGTCCCACCCGAGTGGCCGGGGAGGGGCTCACTTGAAGCTTTGGTTCACCCCAGGCTCTGCAGGGCTCACTCGCAGCTGATGAAAGTTCTAGTTTAAAAACTTTCTGCACTTCTTGGCACCGCAGTTACAGGGCAGTTTGTTGCTGGCGTCTTCAATGGGGAACTTATAGTCATAGGTGAGCTCCTCCCCTCGGTAGATTTTGCGCATGGCAAAGATGACAATGTGTTTCTGGCCATCGATGTTGATGACCCGAGAGTAGCAGTTGGGCTCACAGGAGTGGTTGATGAAGCGGGCCGCGTTCCCGTGCATGGTGGCATCCACCACCTCGGAGTCGTCAATGCGGAACATGTAGCACCCAATGCCCTGTGCAGGGAGGACACAGGAGGATTAGTGCAGGCAGGGCACCACGGCCACCCCAGCAGACAGCCCAGCTCTGAGGGAGTGTCTGCAGCCTCTCTCCACTGGGCCTCACACACTCCTCCCTAAATCATTTCATCCCCACATTCACTGAGACTAATCTGAGACCCTGCCCAGACCATAGAAGGGAATGAGAAGTGCCTCTTAAGCTCCAGCAAGAATGAAGATAACCCACGAAGTCACTAAACACAATTTGAGATGTTCCCAACAGAATTTTCATATAGGCCTGTCCTACCTTCACAGCCACTTTCTAGCTCTCCCAAACTCTTTAAGAACATCTACAAAAGCCCAAAACTCACCTTACTGTCGTAGTATTTCTCTCGTTTGTCAGTGAGGATGGAGCGAATGACATTGCCTGAATATTCGATCACCATCTCACCTGCATCGATGTTCCTTTTGCAGAACAGACCCCGGCCATGGATAGGAGACCTAAAATGCAACAAGCAAAGCAAATTATTTCAAATGACACAACCAAAACTCAAGAACATCAGATCGCAAAGGCTGCAGAAAACAGGCTGTTTGTGACAAGGACCACTGTGGTACTGTTAACCCTTCTCTAAGGGCACACTAACAAGAACACAACCAGGTCACTCTCCCCACACCTGAGCTATTGCCAAGGTAAAGCCAGCAAGGAGCAAATGGTCTGTGCTGAGGATTACTTTTCAAATATGTAACTTGGGTAGGGAGAAGAAAGAGAGAAAAAGCCCCAAGCCTGCTCTTCCCCTCTATTTTGCAGTCTGGCTTCACAGGTTTCCAGTTTCCACCTTCCCCTATCCTATGGGCAATGGTACCAGAGCACAACCATACCTGTAGACACCAACTGCCTCCTTGGATGTCTTCTTCAAGTGCCGGAAGCGCATGGGCATTGGCAGATCCATACTGGTCGCCCTCCTAGAACAAAGAGGCACTGCTAAGTGATGACCTGTATTTGAGACTCTGTGCCATGTATTATCTGGGGCACTTTCCAAGATGCAGTAATTTATACACTGTGATACTGCAGCCTACAGAGAACACAATCAAAATTAATGCAGAATTTTCATATATATATATATATATATATATATATATGTATATATGTAAAAGATCATTTCCTCCCTTTCCTCCTCAAATTCTCATCAGATTGTTATACATTAGCAAGGACAAGAAGCATTTGAAAGCAGACTGGTCTGGTGGTCACCTTCAGCTGTCACTTCTCTTGGTTTTGCAGAAGTCACCTCTATGTCTGGCAGTGCTTGGCAGCTTTCAATGTTTAAACGCCCCTCAAAGCACACAAGTTTTAACTAAGCCAAATCTGCTAATTTTAACACCCCAAAACAATTTTCCCCTTTGAACCTTTAAGCCCTGCTGCATACCGGGCTGATTTCAGCTGCACTTCTTCCTCTTCCTCATCATTGGGGTTGTATTCTGGTGGCTGTCGGTGTTTAGACGCCAAGAAATTAAACATATCAAATGCAGATTTCCTGCAATTTAAAGAGACCAAAGGGGGTTTGTTTTACTGACTGAAAATAAACATGGTTGCCACAACAGTCTAACATGCTTACTGCCTCACATCTCCCCAGCTCTGCCTTATCTAAAAGCCTTGTGCGTCAGGGTAGACACAGCAGGTTCTGAGAAGCTCCAGTAACAGCCCCAGCCAGGAAAGCTTTGTTAAACCAAGCAAAGGGCCATAAAGTGGCACAGGAAAATGTGCAGAATTTGAAGATGCTGAATGGTTGATTTTCATGCGCTAGTTGTTAACATTTAACTGAGAGCTTTAGTGCTGCAGAGATTTGTTACCCCTGCCCTCCACAGCATTAGTTATGGAGCCAAAGGGCTGTTAACCCCAATACTGACACTTGCCTCAGGTGGACTTCGGCTCGAGCAGAGCCATGTGGGTTCAAAGGAGGTTCATTGGCCTCCTCTGGCTTGTGAAATCTGAACTTGTAGTTGTGGCAGTGCTTCGCTCCATACAGTTGCTCTATCAGGAACACAACAGTATCATGGATAATCCCCAACATCCTCAAACCGTTCACACCTAGAATGAGAAACAGAGCACAATAAACACTAATTATCAGTGCAGACTTAGAGCAGGAAGATACAGCAGCTTGTCCCAAAGAGCTGGGACACCACACACCTGTCACAGCAGCTCTGTATTAGCTATTGTATTCTATGCAGGAGTTTCTAATCCTTCCATTGGGAAGAAATTACCCTCCATAAAGCCTGCAGCAGGTTAACTGGAACTATTAGGACTCTAAGACCCTCACAGAAAGATCTGTTTGCTCTCCCACGTTCAGTGCAGGCTCTTACCTGCAAAGGACAGCTGCTTCAGGCGGGCATTCGAACGGGCCTCTTGCACCTTGTCAGTCAGTGACTTCCAGGCATCTGCAGCACACACACAGATGACAAATGGTGACAGGGTATCCAAGTGCTGGGATACTCATACTTAAAGAAACTAATTGGAGAATATGAATATTCCCACTTTCCACAGGCCATAAATTAGGATCCTTGGATCCAACTGCTTTAATCCTCTTGAAAATTCACATTGGCATAAGGCAGGGTGTTCAGTAATAGGTCTAGAGGAAAAGTCCAGACACCCAATACTCCATTGTGTGATCCACACTGCCTGTTTCTTGACAAACTGTGGTTCAACATCATTGGCCAACTGATAAAACAAAACCGGTCAGTGATACGTACCACTATATATATATATATATAAATAATGGGTCACTGAATATATTATGTTGCAAAATAAAAAGAATAGAATCCAGACATTATCAGGAACCAGGATTGTTCTAGGGCTGTAAACCAAGATATTTCTCTTTCTCTCCTTTTTTTTTTTTTAAATCTATAAATAAAGCAAATAAGAGGTCCTCAGAAGTAATGATTTTACTTCTAGTAAGGCCAACTAAAACCAGTACAGCCAACACTGTGCGGTTCTCACCTTCAATGCTTTCTGCGCAGATCTGAAAACCATCATCACTAGAGATCTCAAAAACCAAACCTTTTTTTGGTTTCTTCTCACCAAGACACTCTTTCCTCTTTTGTTCTTGCTGAAGCCAAAACATAAGAGGGGAGCTGAAAGTGCTCTCTTCTTCCTCAAGAGCTTTTGAGCCTAGAACAGACAGAAGCCAGTATGAAGATGGGAATTGGAAAGAACGATGATTTTTACACCTGGTGTTCCATGACTGAAAATAACCGACTTGCCTTTTCACCAGCAAATCCAGCCAAGAAAAAAATTCTAGAGTGCTGCAGTAAGAGTGTGAAATCTCATGTGCTGAAATTCTCACAAACTAAAAACAGAGACAAAACTATTTGTCCAAGATCTACAAATAGCAAACAAACCTTTCCTCCCCTTATAGCAAGGATAACACAAACTAGTAACTCTGACCCTTTTCCTGACAGAATGACAAACACAAAAATCAAATCTTCAAACATCACTTTCCCAGTCGTGGAGAATCCCGAGACTAGGTGTTTTCTAAGAAGTGTCATACCTGCATTTTCTTGCTCATTTATTGAGTTCGGTGTTGATTGAGGTTCTGGGACCACAGCCAGTTGCCTTGGGAGGGAAGGAGGAGAACATGGAGAAAAATAGCTAACAACCTGCCTCATTTTCTTACCAACCCTGAGCAGTAGTCTTAGCCAGATACAAGAACCTTTTTCCAGATCAACTGTTCTGACATCAATTTGGTTGGAAATGAACAAACAAAAGGATTCTACTCAGTAGCATTTCTGTTTGCAGCCTCTATCATTCTGTGGGCAGCAGAGTGCTTATTTCACACAGCCTGTGACCTGCCTTCTGTGTCAGCCCCACTCAGGTATAAGGTGCAGGCCAATGCACAATGACATACTGCTCAATGAGCATCTCCTCAGCAGGCACTGAGCTTCCCACAACTACACGCAGCTTAACGTAAAATGGTTCCATATTGCATCTAAATGTGACTGTACATTCCCCACTGAAAGCTCCCCAGGCATTTTAACTAAGAATGCCAGATTTCCTGCATTCTCCATACAAATGTCCTTCAGCTCACACAAGCAGAATCACATAGAAAGGTCTGTTCATCCCTTACCCTGCAGACGGCCCATGTGGATTCTGCAACGGCTGATCTACAGTGGCTGCATCTTGCACATCTGCCTTCACAGCAGGAGTCCTGGAAGAAAAAGATTTGGAACATTCAAAATATCTGCCAACTCATGTGTGCCATAAATGAGACTGGAAAGCAGGAACGGATCCATTGAGAGTTGCCACAACGGATTTGGCAGTTCTGCAGAATTACACAAGTAGCAACAAAAGCTCCTAAGATACAGAGAACCAGATCACGCTTCCAGCACCGCATCAGAATCAGAAGTTGCACTTCACAATTTGCCTTGACTTGCACAATTTGCTGGAGAAACTAGTGCAAGATTCTCTCATACTGTTACAAAACCTCAGGGATGAGCAAAACCAAACTCTCCTCTTACCCTGTAGCCGAGACCTGGGACGCAGCAACAGCTCCTTTTTCGGGAACGTGAGCTTCAGAAGAACCAGCCCATGCGTGAGAGGTTTTGTGCTTCTTTCCATTCCCTTTGTCTAACAACGGCTGGATGCGTTTGACTTTTGGCTTCATTTTTGTGGCACCCAGCACAGAGCTACTTGCAGACTGCTGACCAGGTGAGGGGGAGCCTCCTGGGGATGCTGAACTGGCATGTGTCACTGAGGAGGAAGCCTTGCTTTGCTCGAGCCCGGTATTGTTTGGAACATCCACCAGCGGTGGAAAGCTTGACAACTGCGTCGTTGCTGAACCTGTGCTAAGGTCCAGCTGGGAGGAGGCAACCCCGGTTTTGTTGGCTAAAAGCTGTGTCATGTGCTGAAGCTGGTATGAGCCTTCTGGGTCAGCAGATGATGGAGCGACTGTCATGCCCATTGTCTGTGCTGAGGGTAGAACACATATGCTTGATGCAGCTGTCATGGCTGCTGTAGACGGAGTTTGAGATGCTCCCAGCTGAGAAAACATCCCAGAACTTGGTGGTAAAGTCATGTGCTGCTCCTGAAGACCAAGGCTTTGCTGACTAGCTTTGATCAGGAGGTTGCTTATGGAACCAAGGTCCCCCAATAATCCAGGGCTTGTTAATGTTACTGAACTTTGTCCCAAAACGTGACCAGGAACTGACCCGCCGGTACTAGGGGCTGCTGTAGCCTGCATGGATACGACGTTCAGCACTGAGGAACTTGATGTTAGGCCTGATACAGGACCTGCTGGGAGGTGACTGGCATCTGCACCAATAATGCTGGGAGATGTGCTGACTGCAGTAGTGGTCCCACCTTGCGGAAGCAGAGATGTTTGCTCAAAATACATAACCCCAGACTTTGACCTTTTGATAATATTAGGAATGGTTCTATGGGATGTTGAATTTGCAATGGTTCCCAAATCCAACGGGTGGTTAGAAATCTGGGAAGGAGCAAAATTAATTAAGGTCATGTTGGAGACCATATCAGAAGGAGCTATAGCAGAAGGAGCTCCAGAAGGAGCCAGCTTCTTGTTCTTCCGTGACTGCAGACGAGATATGGGCCGTTTTTTGCCCAGGGCAGCAGCTGGTGTAGAAGCAGCAGTACCAAGGTCTGTCCTCTGACTAGCTTCAGACACCAAGAGCTGAGGATCAGGGGGTGGCTGCACCCCAATTAGAAGACCTGGTGAAGGACTGCTGATGTTTGGTGGGAAGCCTGTCTGAGCAGGTGTGGAGAAGGGATGAATATGCTGGTGATGGGACATGGGCAGTAGACCCTTGCTTGTGGGAGGAAATAATGACTGAGATGGAGGCAAGCTCGGATTCAATCCTGTGGTCAGCGTGAGCCCGCTCCCCATGGGCCCCAGCACTGAAGTGTTGGTTTCCATCACACTCTGTGCAGAACTAACAGAAGGGGCTAACTGTATCTTTTGGGTGACACCATTGGGAAGAGTTTGGAGGACGTACAGGGGCTGCATGTTTTGATTAACTACCAGAAGTTTTTCTGCGGCTGGCTTGAGGTGGGGTGGTGTTGTCTGCACCGCAGCGTTGGAGATTTGAGAGGGACCAGGACTGTCATTGGAGTTTGGCACATACTTCTGGCTCTGGAGGGGAACAGTGGGTGATACTGGCACCTGGATACCAGGAGTCCCGCTGTTTCTTGTTAAATCTTGGTTGCTGGCATGCCCTTGCTCGACAGGGCCGCAGGCTGGGCTGGCTATATGCTCTGCATCTATGTGACCCTGGATGAAGTGATCGGGAGTCATGTGGCCTTCAGGGCTTGGGTCTACCCCTGGACTCAGGAGAGCTGCATCTCCTTCCCCTGAGGCAGTTTTTTCTGTGACTGTCACTCTCTTCTCCCCAGACTCTGTGGAAGGCAAGGCAAGCATTGACCTCTCTCCTGAGGAGGAAAGTGAAGACTCCGAAATGACAGCAAGCCTGTTGTGATTTTGGCTGGGCACCGTAGGGCTGCGAGTGGTCAGAACAGAGAGATCGGAAGGAAGCTCCAGTGGCAATTCAAACTGCTCCTCTGCTGAGATGGAGGAAGAGACACTGCTGTCTACTGGTTCAGTGGTGGGCAGCTGCTGGGAGAACACCTCAAACAAACCCATATCCTTGCCACGGTTGCTGTCAAGACCTAAACCTTCTCCAAGTGTCAGGAGTTCAGATGATGAGGACTCCGGACTTTCTCCCAAGGCCTGCATAGATGGTGTATTCTTCAGCACAAAGTCCATGATGTCAGAAGGGAGTATGTTCCCACAGTCATCACTATTATTATTGTCAGAGTCAGATTTCAGAAGTTCTGTGTTGAAAGTGTCCAGTAAGTTCTTGTCAGCAGGTGTGCTTGCATGAGCCCTGCGGCCCGTTTCCAACGAGCTCAGCTGCACTTCCAGAGAGTCCTGACCCTGAGCTTTAACCCTGCTCACAGGATGGCAGTTATCAATCTTGGGGTCAGTTTTGTGGACAGTGGAGCTCTTGGTGACTTGCACTTTCTCACCAGCTTCTTCAGTTCTATCCAGCTTTAAGTTCTCTGTCCCATTCTCTTTGCCACTTCTTTTAGTTACCTGGCTGACTTTTCTGGTTGTTGCTGTGACACTCGTATCACTTTCAGTTCCATCATCCACACCGTCTAGCTGTGAGATTTTTGGAAGATCACACTGCTCCTCCTCCCTGAATAAGCTATGGGACGCGAGCCTCTCCTCTGTGTTTGAGGAAACCACCGTCCTTGTGAAATTGTAGTAGTATAAATCGTCTTCATCTGATGTGCTCAAGTCATCTGCTCCGTCCACTTGTCCTTCTGCAGACCGCTTCCCTCGCTTCTTGCCAGCTGAGTTACTGTAGAAGGGAATGTCTTCCTCACCGTAGGACCTCACACCATAGAGAGGAGTCAGTCCAAAGAACATATTGGATCTGGCCCGAGCACTTCTCCTTGGATACCTCCGCTTGTAAGAGCCTTCTTCTTGAGCTTTAGCACCATCCTGGAGCATCAAGCTGTTATCTTGAATGGCCAAGTTTTCATATGTGTTATTCTGAGATTCCTGCGTTGGCGCTTCATTTGGACTTCCCTGAATTACAGGGTTCTCTTCCAGGCTTTCTGAAGCTGAGGAGGGCTCTGCCAAAGCAGCCAGGTCTGCCCCTGCAGACTGAGTTTCAGCATCACTTTCCTGCTGTGCATTTTTAGACTGGTTTTCACTTTCCATCTTGAGAGGAGTCAGAGTGACTTTAACGGTGCGTTTCCTGGGTGCCTGCGATTCCTTAGGGGCTGCTTCAACCTGCAACGCAGACGCTTTAGATGGCCCTTGTGAAGATGGAGATTTCTCACCAGCTTTTTCAGCAGGAATATTATTACATAACCTCTGGCTAATTTGTTCAGTTGCCAAACCCTGATTGCCAAAGTCTGGTTTCAGTTCATCACTGCCTACTGCTTGACTTGACTCTGTAAGAGATTTCAGCAAATGCTTCTCTTTAAAACTGTCTTTCATTAACTTTTTGCCTTTCTGACGCTTATCTCTGGGGGCAGTAACTACCTGCTCACTTGTTGCAGGAGATCTATTGTTTACTCCAGCAGCCTTCAAGGTTTTGGCATCCATCTCATCAACCACAGTTGTTTTCTCTGGCTGTAAAGGTTCCATGTGCTGATCTCTGTCTTTCCTTGGGCCTCTCTGATGCAAAGGTGGAAAGGGTATTGCTTCTTTGGAAGAAAATGATCCTGAACACTCTTGAAAGGTTCCTATTTTATTCATTTCTGTGCCTGATGAACTCGTTGGCTGAGTGGACACTTTGGAGCTTCCTCCAGAAACAAAAGTATGAGACGAATAATCTGGGTCCTTTGAGGTTTTCATTTTCTCTCCCTTAGAAGGTGCACCTTTGGCTATTAAATCTGAACTGCTGGAATGTTTCCCTTCTGTAGACTGAGATGCATCCAGCTGGTAAGTTTTATTTCCAGTTGTAGCCACTGTTTTCTGGGAGCCTGAACTGGTAGAGCAACTTTGAACTGGAGCACTTGGAGGACCTGTGCTCACTGACCCCTGAAAGCGGTCACTACTTTTGACAGTTGGTTCGTATTCTGAAGAGGCCCCCATGCTGGAAACTGAAGACACACTGTGCCTGGAGTAAGTGTTCCCAGCTCGTGTAGGGGAAATCATCCGGAGTTTTGATTGTTGCTGTGACAAAGAAGAGGTGCTGTGTCTCCGAGAACCAATGCTCTTAAGTCCCGAGGATAGCAAAGGATCTCCTACTGTCACTATTTCATGGGTCACTGGGGTAGGACTTCCTAAGAAACAAAGGCAAGAAAGACTGTCAGGTGATCTTAAACCTTCAAAATGAATGCACATCCAATTCCTTCATACAAAACACAAGATATCAAAACCCAGCAAAACTTTCAGCCAAACAACACCAACATACGGTACTGATACTTTAGACGGGTGTTAAAGACCTGATACCATCAATCAGGATTCAGCAAGTTTGTATCTCAGGGTTTGGTATCTCAATTTCAGATGTGAACTTTCAACATTTGAAAGTAAGTATTAGTCAGAAATAGCTGCTGAATTACAATACCAGATTTCTGATTCTCTGTGGAAAAATGCTGACTGAGATACTAAGTCCCTACCTGATAACACAGTGCTTTCGGCTCACTACTACTATATATATATATATATATATATATATATATATATTACACACTATACAGGCACAAATCCTGCCTCTTCATCCCAAGGGAATGTCTGTTTTAATTGTACATTTCTTTGCAGGCCATCTCTACTCTGTAATGTTAGAACTTTCCTCTTCTCAACCTATTGCCATTTCACTGCTTTCTCTAGAAACAGTAAACTAAACACCTCATTCTGAAAGAAGCCAAGAACACAGGAACTAAATCAAAAATATTTCCAAAATAAACTTCAATCAAAATCAACAGCACTAGAAATACCTGCAGAGGGTAAGGGCCTTGAGCCAGGAGACCTCTGTGCGGATGGGTAACTTGGCGCCCTGATCCTGGGACCCTTTGAGACCACTGGGTAGTAACAGGAACTAGAGATCTGAGAATGCAAGGGACGATCTGGTGATGGTGGATTTACAATTTCAGGTGTATTTCGGGTGTCTTTCGGTAGAATTTCTATTGTTGTGTAAAAGAGAAACAACAGTATAAGCCATCACTGAGCCCTAAAAGCTACGATCTGATAAAATATATACTATTATCACGTTCCACTTGGAGAATCAGGGTATTTGTTAAATAAATACAAAGATCTGATATCAGATAATATCTGGTTTCCTCTTGTAAGAACATTTTCAAATGTTCTTGTCAAATACTTGTAGCAATTGCTTATTTTACACATGAAATTCCACTATATATTTATAGAGTTTAAGATCCTATGTCAACAATGACAACAACTATAAACATTTTAAAAATCTTTCACAGCTTTACCCTTGGATAGAAGGAGGCAATTTGGACATACAGAAGCACAATATAAGTATTCAACATTGTACTGAACAATTACAGACCAACACCCACACTCCAAACTCAGTTTGAAGTTTTAGATTACTAGAAAATTCTCTGAGTTGTAGACTAGGAACCACCCCTGCAACAGTGTTTGGTTTAAGTTTTCAAAGTTAGCAGTACATCCCCGAGCCTAAAGTCTTAAGATCATGTAACATGGAAGCCTGAACTAGGTTCTAGTCCAAATTTAAGAGATTTGGTTAAAGAGATGCACTATGGCAAAACCACACAGAGAATATTCTATAAAGTCCTTAAAAGATTACCTGTAAGGGGAACTGGGCTATGGGCAATTGTTCTATTATCGTCATGCTCTACAGTGCTGTTAATGTCGGGTTCTACAACTGGAGGTCGGCACTCCATGATCTTGCAGGTATACACACAACGCTTCCTGGCATCTGTTGTGCTCCAGTACACCCTGGAGCACCTGGAAGACAATTCAAACAAGCCAATTTACTCAACAGTTGAGTAAACCTGATTTCTGTTTTAAATTTTCCATTTCTCAAAACTACATTGGCCAAAGCTCTCCTGGCAGAAAACACTACATACCCAGCTTCATCAGAGATTTCTCAATAGTGTAGGAAAAAGTAGTCAATTTTCCCGTATGTTACTTCAGGGCTTGTTTGACATGAAATACACTAAAAGACATCCAATCTTGAAACAGCTTATACTCACTGATAGCCAATGGGAAACAACTTATCTTCACAGTCTGAGAGATCATTCAGAATTCCTAAGCAGTCTATTGTCATTGAACCTGAACAAAGAGAGGAACAGTTCTGTGAACCAGATTCCAGCACCAAAGGTGGATCAAGTATCCAGAAACTAGATCATACCAATCATCATGTGGATGTTCTCTGGTTCCAAGCCACTAAGAAATTTTCTTCTCAAACTGATCCCTTCAAAGTCCACAAAAACCCTCCTAAGAACTTCAAACCCATTCTCAGGAACCACCTGGAACAATGACCAACAAAACTATTTGTTAATTAAAGGAACCACCACATGTATGCTAAGCAGTTTGTCCTACTTGATCCTCAGTTTGTTCTTTTGGTTTTTGAACTACTGCAGAGCACCACTTGCCAAACTTCCCCAGGCCAGTTGCATTACTGACTTCATTTTAAGAGCAATGTGGTCCAGCCCTTGTTAGCAAGAAACACATTCAACATAAACTTCCAAAAAGTGCTCAGCTGCAGGCTAACCCAATCTTCAGAGAGTGAGGCAGAGAGTGAAAGAATAATCTTACCTCTCCTTTGATCAAGTCACGATGCCTCTGGCAATAAACTTTCTTATCATCCAGAAAAACACAGTTCTTGACTCGTGAGCACATGAAATGATAGTTACTGGTACAGGAAGTGAGGCAGCAGCCTACTGTGGCGCCTGACTTCTGGCAGAACTCACACCTCTGCAAAAGCAAAAAGAAAAAACCAAAAATTTAATCTCTTCTAAAACCAGACCACCATTGTTGTCAGTTGGGTTTTTTTGGCAGAGACAGAAGTTTGGAGTAATGCTTGATCTCCTGCTTCATTGCTGCTCCATTTCACTACAGTGACTCACACGCACAAGCGAGAGACATGGAGGAGGAGGTGAGAGGAAGAAGAATCCCTCACACAGAACAGCTTTTTCATTTGCGGACTGGTTTTCCAGGCCTTTCCCAGACTTTCCTGCTTGTGCTTCATATCCAATCCTCACAGTTGCAAGCTTCATTAGGTCTCCACAATATTTCTGAACTGAGCAAGGATAAAATAACTTTCCAAATACCTTCAGTTGGTTCTACTATATTTAGCGTTAAAAAATACTGCAAGGAAAGGACAGAGAAGAACAAATGCACACAAGGCATCTTTTAGCTGGGCTCCTGTCTTATGATTCTAAATCAGCATTAAGTTTAACAAAGTGTTCTTTGCTTGTACCCACCAGCTGCTTTCCCCGGATCACAGCCATGTGCACGTTTTTCAGAGAACCATCATCGTCTTCAAACACCTCTGCTGACCACAAAGCACAGTTCACATGTGTCCATTCATTTTGGCCAATGTAGAGAAGACGTCCAGCATCCTAAACAACAGAAGGATATGCTCTTTTCAGATGTTCTAGAGGACACAACAATGCACAAAACCCATCGGGCCTATCCACAGTGCCTAATCTACAGCACTGCTTAAACAGGCTCCTACAGAAAGGGGAACGGGGCAGACACTCACGTTAGCACTGTCATCACCGTATTTCAGGCACAATGCACACTGCCTGTTGTCTTCCACATCCGGAGGCGGGTTCAGTTCAGGACTATCCTCTCTGCTTCTGTCAGAGCCTCAGAGTTAAAAGAGAGAACAATATTTATTCTTGAAATTCAGGGTGGCAAAAATTCATCTGGAGAGATTGTCAGTAAGTGAAGACGGTAGAAGAGTTTTCAATAGCCAGCTTGGAAACAAAGCACACGTCAGCCTCTGCACAACCTTCATTCTGAGGGAAAAGAGGTGAGTGCAAAAGCATTCTTGGGTCCAAGCTCGGCTCAAAAACATCTTACATGTTACTGCCTCTGAATGATTTTACGTCACAGAGGTCTCCAAGACAGCTGCATTTCTGGCTTTGGGATTGGCAATCCTGACATCAGTTCTCTTACCAGAGATGGGAGGTGTAGGAGGATGTAGAGGAGTTGGTGAGTCCGGCTCTCCCGGCCCTTTGAGTTTTGGAGCTGGAATGATTTTCTTCATCAGAGGGGGCTGTTCAGTGCGGTTGTTCTCTTCACGCTCCTGCCACTGAGCATAATTATGGTCGAGCGATGGGGGCAGCACCGCGTTCGGCAACATACCACTGCTGAGATGCAGCAAGGAGTCAGTGTCACACCTGGCTGCACCAGAGGTCCTTATGCTCTGCCTACCAGGGCCTGCCTAACTGACATCTGCCCCCCAGAAAAAATCCATTAAATACCTACGGCCCAAACATGCTCCCCACCAGGCATATTTTAAGGTTTGTGATGTGGATGTCTGCTTCTTTGAAGGGTAACAGATGCAGAAGGGCTACCTCAAATGGGGGTGTGAGAAGAAGGAGAGGGAAGGAAGGTCAGGACTGACAAGCCAACACACAGTACACTTAGTTCTTACTAAGAATTTTGGTTACTCTGCTTAAAACAAGGAAGTGTGTACAAAACATGGGAATGCGATTACTCTGTAACTTCTTAGGAAAATAAAAAGGAAAAGAAAAAAGGAAAAACAGAAATTCCAACCCTGCAAACAGGCTCTTTCAATATGTTTTGCTTGGCCAGCTGGCAAACGGTAGGGTGTCGCAGTTGGGTACAGAACAATTACTTACTTGCTTGTTACTTTATTTGGCTCCCAAAATCTGGACTTTTTTACACTGAACCACGGAAAAACACGCTCCATTTGCTAAAGGAAAATAACATCCCATTAGAAAAGTTAGACAACATACCAAAAACTTCAAAGACGTTCAGCCAAGATGTACTGTATATGCACAACTAGTAACATTTCATTAACCTTAACAACTCTGACAATGTATTTTATTCTTGGAAAGACCCAAGCAAGACTAAATGTGGTGGCCCTCTGGACTCCAACATCACCAAGCAGATTTCAAAGTAACTGTAGGCCAGCTCACCCGAATAAAGAAGGACTTGACCATGCTGTTGGCTTTCTTAATCTCCGGCTGCCCGCCGTCGGCATTAATGGCTGCTTGAATTATCTTCACGATGTCATCACTAAAATCCAACTGTAAGAAATCCACAGAACTTCACATTAACAGGACTGTCTTTTGCACATCTATATGACTCACTAATTTTTTAAAGCATCAAGTGAACATTCAGATGACTGTAAGATTGAACCAGAGCATCACCTTAAAAACAGAAAGGGAATTTGGCTGTGAAGAAGCAAGCAGCCCTCTACATTTGTAAACTGGCTGACAGAGCTGCTACATCCCAACTGTTCACTTCAGCTAACTGCTGATTGTTTTTAAATCCGCTAAACTAGCTGCCTCATAAGGATTTGGTCAAAATATGGTGCAACAACATTTGCCAACCACTTTGCAATATACAGTGTTCCTCAAGATCAAAAATTCTCTACAAAAAAAAGAGGAAAAGGCTACTCTATGCAAAGTGAACTGATTTGGTCAACACTAGCATTTTCTGTAAATGACCCCTGAAGAGATCACCCCTCCACCCATGAATCCTTAGCTTTCAGCTAACCAAGTGCAGCAGGGCTACTTGGCCAGACCTTCAGTCTGAATTTGCACGTTCAGGATGACCTGAACATTTATCTACACAAATGTCTGACTAAGAGCAAATGGGGTCTAACAAAGTACCACTGCTGGCTACAGAGAGCCCCACAAAAGCGCCAATTACTTGTGTCTGGACCAATATTAACCAGCACCAGCCAGAACTATTTTTAGCAGCACAGTAACCTGCCTCCTTGTTCCTAAAAAAAAAGGCTTAAGCTGCTCAGTTATGAACACCGGATGCAATAAAGCAATTCACAGTATCTAGTAATACAGCAGAACATGACAACTTTGACATACCACAGAGGTGTAACTTCCTTGATCCATTTTTCTTTTCACTCCTTCCAGATCCAGAGGTTGGTGCTCCTCCTGTTTACTGACTTCTGTTAGGACAGGAGGATCAGGACCCTCAGGAGAGCTTCTGGATGGGATACTCTCTTCTGTCTCAGGATTTAAATCAGGCGGTTTTGCTGCCTGTGAACACCAGCAATGAGACAGATGGATGTTAACTATTGAAATGCAGCTGCTCCTGATGATACCCTTCTAAGCCCATTTATTGGTCAATGATTCTCACTAATGCAAAGGAAAGGAGACCCAAGTTCTGAATTTCTGTCCAAAACATAGGGGTAACAAAGAAAAGCTCTTAACCAGCTTTCTGCTGAGACCTATAAGGCACACAACAGGACAGAGCCATCAGGCATAAGCATCAAACTCATTGCTCTGAAGTCTTATTTCTGGGTGCATATTTCAAGACAAAGATCCTGTTCTTCTGTCAGAAAAGCACCTTCATCATCACAGAGCTAAATTCTCCCATTTCTTAAAGAACTTTATCCTATTTTTCTTTCAGCTTCACAGGTTGTACCACAGATACCCACTTCTCTGCTTCCAAAGGGATCACCAAAAGAAAGAAAAGATACAAATAAATCACAGCACGTGTTGTTCCAAGTATGATGCAGACATTTCTGCAGTATGAGGCACAGCAACACCTCAACAACTCAACTGAATGCCAGAGCAACACCAACAGGGCACAGACTCCAGCTTACCTGTCGATACCGCAGTAAGTGGCTGGTAGTTCTGGAATTCAACAGGGCTGTTAAAACCTGCTTCAAGGAAATCTGCAGCTCCTTTTCCAGTGCCAAACGCCATTCTGCAGGATGCTGCTCTGTACAGTTAATGCAGGTGTATGCAACGCTCTCAGGCAAGTTGGAGAGTATCTCATACATTTCATCTGGAGACCAAAGAAGACAAGATAACCATCTGAACTGCTTTACTCTAGGATACAGGGGAAAATCCCTGCCTTGCACTTACTGCCAGATACTTTTCATGTAACAAAAACCCCTTGTACAGCTAATTGAGGGACACTGCCTTTGAGGAAAGTCCTGTGCTTTCAGGATGTCATTGGTATTAGCACTGGTTTGTGTGTTGTCATTCTACAGGCATTTTTCAGGTAGCTCACAACAGGTGAGAGTATTAAAGTAACACTCTAATAGAAAGGTCCAAGACTTAATTGCTTTGGTCTAATCACTGTCCCATGTTCTGCAGTACTGAGAGAATGAGGATTTCCTTACCAGAAAGGTTTTCACATTTGGAGTGGACCCAGCGGTCGCATTTCCCACACTGCATCATTTTGCTCTCGTAGTCATCATCATCATAGCATTTGTCACATAGAGGACAAAAATTTCCTGCAAACAAAATGGGATCTTATCAGAAGTTTGGATGCCAAACACATCTTAAAAGCTGTGTGATTACTTACTGGTGTGCTAAGAAAGCAACTCCAAACACCCCTCCCAGTAAACTGCCAGCACAGTCCTCTCTACTGCTACAAAGCTACAAAAAATAACTTTGGAAGACCATCAAGTACTTTAGAGTTCCATGGCTGGACAGTCATTTTTTGGGCACAGCAAGACTAACAAAATACTATATGCAAGAGTAAAATGAAAGGACGAAGATGACACATAGGCAAGAAACTAGGTGGAACATTCAAGACTTTCTATCCTAAGATTCTTCCTCAGAATGCCTCCTGAGGTTCAAAAGCATCACATAAAGCAACTAACATAAGGAACAACCACTTTACAATAGAAATTCCCTGGGCCAACAGGTGTGTAATAATTCCTTTATATGGTAGAGTGTTTACATGCTGAAAGCCCCAAACTCTGACAATAAAGCAGTGGTGACTTTGGTAAGCCACTGCACAACATAAAATCCTGGCTTTGAACTGTTATGTGCACTTTCAGGCTCAATCATAACCAGCCTGCAGTGCTGCCTGGACCGTGCCAAGCTCAGGTGCCATGCTAGCCCTCTGCCCACTCACACTGGCTGATTCAAACCCAAGCAGCTGAGGAAGCTCCTGCTGTAAAGAATCACAACTTTACGTACCTTTAGCAAAGAGTTTGGCACAATCATGACAAAGGGAGAAGTCATGAGACCACTGTGCATCCCACCCTTTGCCCGGTGTTGTTGATCCACAGCTCTTGCAGCGAACACATTTGGTACATATCTGGAAAAGAATCCATTTGGCAAGATTTACTTGCTTTTCATCCAGCAGTTTCTGTGCTTTCAACACATTTCATAATTTTTATCATCTCTTGAGTGCAGAGATGTTACCCAACAGAACAAGGAGTTTTAAATGCTGAAACTGTCACTGAAAAGAACTGCGCTCACTTCCTTCATGGTAAGATGGTGATAATGCAACAAGAAGAAACACTAAACCAAAACCACAGGGTGGTTTTTTGTGTCCTTCATATTTGCACTGAAGAAAATACCACCTTCCCCCACATAAAACACATGTAGTTCTGGCATTTCTTCCAATCTAAAATACAGAGTTCTATTTTAATAGTTTTTAAACTCTGTACATTGTAGAAGGAAACATGTACACAAAGTCTTAGTAGCAAATACACTACAGGCACTTGCTTAGAACAAAAGCTTGAAAGACACAAATTAGAAAATTAATCCAAATTGTCTCTCAATATCAGTATCAACGGGTCTGTTAACAAAGTAAACACTTCCATTTTAAAGACTTTCTTCCATGTTATCGGACTATGACCAAAAAACTTACTTATGACTTACTACAACTGAAAAAAGAGGTAATCTCTTTAAAAATTCTGCTTTCTCAGAATATCTTATCAATCAGAATCAGCCACCTCACTATCTATTTCCAAATGTACCTTCTGATGCAAAAGGCTCCTTGCCTTGAAGAGATGTGGAACTGCATCAGAGCAAATCACCTGCAGAGCTCTACTCCATGGCATTATCTCCAACAAATGATTACACAAAAAAAAAAAATTAAAATCCCTCACCCAAACTTTCTTTTTCTTGGTGGGTTTTGTAGGGTAGTTTGGGCCCAGGCACTCAGGGTGATAGCTGTTTCGGCACTTGTTACACTCCAGCAACTGCTACAGGAATAAAGAAAAAGGCATTGGTACAGACACCCTGCAAAGGGATGCAAAATTCTGGACTTTTTCATTTTTTATTGGATCCCTCACTCAGATCATGAGAAAGAAGCTGCAATGGAGCAACTCAAGAGGCCTCCTCCTCAGCACAGAGACTCTGCTCCTGGCACATGCTTGCTGGCTGACCTCTGGAGCCAGAGGAACCCCGGGAGCAGTGGGGGTGCTACTGGGTCTCCCAGTGGTTTGGGGGTACCTTGGTGGCCTGGTGCTGTCTCCCACAGACGTGGCAGAACTTGCAGCGACGGCAGCACCAGTTCTCCAGCTGGTCTTCCTGGGGCCGCTCGCCCTCCTCCAGGCAGAACTTGTGGAAGGGCTCACAGCAGACCTGGCAATACACAAACTGCAAGGGGGGAGAGGCAGGTTTTAGCAAAGCAGAAGCTGCTCCAAGTTCCCAAACCAGCCCCCTTGTGCGCTGAACTATTTTGATTTCTGCTTTACTACTGACAGAACAAGATTTTAGGAGGGAAAGTCTGTATTTCAGGTAACCTAAATACCAACTGGACATCTCACAGCCACCAGTACCTGTTACTAAGTGCTCTGAGTATTGATAAAGGCCTATAGGGCTCTTCAGGATCTCCCTCCCTCATTTCCTCCCTGTTATTACAAGCCAACTGCAGCAGAAGGTACACTTGGTGCATGAAGTAGTGACATGCAGAGCAAGAACAGTCTCTCCCTCCGTTCAGCTCACTTCGCCATTACAAAGCCCTTCTAAATTTCTCTGTATCCCGTACAAGCATGGTCGTATGAGAAAAACAATCTTCCTCAGAGCACAGACACCGCAGGCTCACAGGGGACATGGGACTCATTTGTCCCCTGGGGGCCTCTGACTAAGAAGGGGGTGGCTCCATACCCCACAGGACCTCTGTGGACCTCAACTGCACTTGATGTCCACATCCAGAACTTAGCTCCATCTTCCCTTGGCCACTCATGAGAAGCCAGACCCGCCTAGAGCAATAGTACCCAGGTCAGTTGGTCTGAAGATGCTGAGAAGGCACCTATCTAAACCTGGAAATGCATTTAACACATCTCAATCCAGCTCTTAGGCAGTGCCAGAACCTTTCCAGTCATGTTTTGTGTAACAGTTTGCAGCTCTTGGCAGGTACAGACACACCTGGCAAAGTCAAGGCTGCTTAAAATCCTTTAGCACCATTGTGCAGTCCCTTATTTCAGGTTAAAAGAGAGCAAAGCTCCTGCTTTACATCAGATGTGAGTTCCCAAATTTAAAGACATGGGGTGCTTTCAAATATGCTGTTCTTCACAACTCATACACCTCCAAAAAAGCACTGTTGAAGTTTCCAAACTGACTTTAAATACCTTTCACTTCAGTATGATGGGACAAATTCTAGCAAGGACAGATTTACAGGTATTATTTTAACTTCTTCTGGATTAAGGTCATTATAATTTTTTTTTTTTTTAACAATACAGTGCTGTAACTAAGTAATCAACAGCAGAACACAATGCTTTACCTCCACATGTCCACTGCTGGCACAGAGAAAACACACCACCCTGGGAGTAATAGGTACCGAGGTGACGATGCCTAACCCACCCATCTCCCAAACATTCTCCACTTCACAGTCCTCCTGAAAGTACAAAAGGACACATCACCATGCAGATCAAGGCAATACAACATCAGTACAAAATGCTCACGCCACTGCTCAGTTCTGGGCCTGTGATTAAGACGCCTCAAACTGAAATAATTTCAACGTCTACCTCAGTCTAGTTTACAGTTTTCTGGAAGAGTCACCTCGGCGCTGTTCCTGCCGAGGGCACACAATGGCATGCTAGAGCCTCCCTTCTAGGGAAAGCAAACCTAAGGAAAGGACGAGGCTTTTCACAATTGCACAAGTATTACTAGAAGTGAAATTTCAGAAGAATTAGACTTTATTAAAGCTCCATATTTGTATAAAACACTTATGAGATCTCATTATGATCTCCAGTATGAACACTTATAGATGAACTGAAAAATTATTAGGAAAATATTTTATTATTATTTCAACACTGTTGTTCAAAAATGTACATGATTTATCATTTTAAAACCCCAGATATACCCCAAACGTTGTGAATTACAAGTTACTAACATTTTCCCCAAATCTTGTTGGCTCAAGTTGTGGTAAGGTTTTAAAGTTCCATCTTAATGGAATAATTCTTCATAAACCTCAAATTCTTGCTCATCCTCACACATTGACAGTTAAGGTTTTAAAGCTTTAAGTGTCTCTTCATCCAGTACTCTAATTATAAGAAAAAAAAGGCATAACAAACTTTTAAAAATCAACCAAAAGTGACTTGTCATGAGGCTCCTATTTTGCAGTTCTCTCTGAAAGGTACCAGACACACAAACTCAGCAGTTATTGCCAGCACTTTCAGGGGACTCTAGTTCCAGTGTCTAGAGCCAGGGGACATTCAAATACTTAAAACATTTTGTCCTCTACCTTGAAATCCACTCGGATTCTGTGGACTCCATCTGTAGGTGGCTTTTGCTTGGAACTGCTGCCGTTAGTCAGAGTGCTGAGCAAGTTCAGTGTGCTGCTCTCTGGCTTGCTTAGAGGAGGGGGCTTTTCCTGGTCAAGCAAAGGAGCCTGCATTAATCCCAACTCTGGACGTTAGAACTTAACCACAGTTACATCCAATAACATAAATAATTCACAGACAAACCCCTAAACCAGCACAAAATTAATGAGTCTTACAAAGCTGCAGGGAAGTGACCATTCTACAAACCATTCCCTAGGAGCATTCCATATGCAATTACAGTCTCTACCATCACATTTTCCTTTCATCAGAGCATGGGTTGGTGTTTGGACGCAGTGGGGAAACTCTGGGTATAAACAGGCTCTACTCACTTCTCCCTCAGGTTTATGTAAGACAATTTTTTTTTTTCCATGACTGAGCTATTTCTGAGATAAAGGTAGTTGCACTTTTTTATGGAAAAGCTAGCCTTCACCCTCCAACACACAAATCTCAGATACCAAAGTAACATCTGAACTGAATCTTAGGCACAGGACATGGTTTTTGCCATCCACATACCGCCACAAGGGAAAACCTAACATATTTAAGAACCAAATAAAAAAATCTGCAAAGGCTTAAGCAATATGGTGCTACTTTCTAGACAGAAGTTCCAGGTGCTTGTAATTTTACTGACTATATAAAAAACAGTATTCACCTTTTCTTTTGGTTTCTGTTTCACAGGGAAAGTTGGACGGGGAGCAATTTTTTTCTGTTTGCTTTGTTCTGTGCCTAGGAAGGGGGGGAAAAATTATGAGTATTTCAAGAAACTAACAGCCACCTGTAGAGAAGAAAAGGGAAAAAAATCAGCTGGGTAATGTGTGATGAGTTTTAGACTAGAACTTTTCCACCCTCTTCTGTGGCTGCGCCTCCCCAGCTATGAGCAGTTTCTTTGAGGCAAGACTATACGAAGAGTTTGCTCTGCTCACAATCTGGAGCATTGTGGGTGCAAAGCCACAGAAATCCCAGAGCTGCCTGGCTGGTGACTGTTCACATTGCTCTGCACTACATACAATAGTGGACTATACTTTTGTAGTAAAAGATTACATCCTCCTGGTTTCACACTCAGAATGGGAAGCTGACAGACTTAACAATACTGAAAATGAACTTGCAGACTGCCACAACTGTGGCAGTATATGACTCAAGAGTCCCAAGGAGGATAGCCATCTTTCTCCCTGCCCTAACATACATGGTGGCTCAATAAAAAGGAGGCCAGTTCTAAGAAAAATTTCAAAAATAATCTGCTGAGATTTCAACACACCGTAAAGCATTCATCAGATTTAAAATGCACCAGCTTTTAGCAGTAATGTTACTTAACATGACTCAAACATATTGAGGATAAATAGTCCCATTTACCTATTTCTGGCTGGGAAGTCTGCTTTTTCTTGGGCTCAGAAGTGCTAAGTTTAGGTGCTTCTTTTTTCAAAGGTCCTGAGCTTGGTGGCTGAGAAGGAGGGAGCTGGGCTGGCTGGGACATCTGCTTGCCAGTCTTTCTGGTACCCAGTGTAGGGACCTGTTTGGGCTCTGACACAGGAATGGAGGAATTCCCATCCTCATGCTTTTCCTCAACAGGCTTACGGGCAGGCTCACTGCTCTTCTTCCCAGAATTGTCTTCTCTTGGTACAACAGCCTGAGGAGTTTGTTTCTGTCCAGAGTCCAACTGGTTTTTTCCAGAATGGCTTTCTTTTTTCTCATTTGTCTTGGATTTCTTCTCTTTCTTTTTTGCAGCTAAGAAAAAGAAGCACAGATTAAGCAACACAAACAACATAGTGTGATTTCAAATGATTTGCTGCTCTTTTAAAACAAGGGTACAGACAGTTTGATTCAGAACTTTGTCATTCTGTCATACAAAAGAAAAAAAATGTACCCAAAAAATAAACTTGGCTTGTGCTTCAATCCATGTTCTTTCACACCTTAGGCCCTTCTTTTGCAACAGCAATAAGCAAAACCCTCTTGCAGTAACACAGATTCAGAGCTGAGAGCAGACTTTGTGAGGAAGGAAAAGGAAGCAAAAGGAAGGACACAAACCAGTCCAGTCAGCACCAGTGCAGTGCTGAGAGACACTGGCATGTACAATGTCTGTCAGTACTCACATCTCTCCTGCCCCTTGCACCTGCCACCAAGAGTGCAGGCAGGTTGGCTCCCAGCAGAATAACCTTTATAAGCTCAGTGTAGCTAAAACAACAGCACAGAGAGCAAAACCTATGAAAACTTCTGTCTTGTCCTACACACAAGGCAAATCTTTTAGCCTACCTTTAGCTTGCTTCTGGAGATAAGCTTTTGAAGGCATCCACTGTAGATTCTGACATTTCCTCATTCTAAAAAGAGAAAACACGTCATGAAATCAGAAAAAGGTACAGACATTAAGAGGGCAGACTGTAAATACTCAACATCAAAACTTGAAAATAACATTATCAATACACACACTACTTTTGTTCAGACAAAACCAAGTACTCTCGGAGGGGGACTAGATTAGGGGACCAAGCCTTTTGCTAACTTTATTCCCTATTTGTCTTATGCTTGGCATATAATGTCATTTGTAGACTGGGCCAGGCTTTGTTTCTGCCTCCATTCCTGTAACAGGGCTCATGGCTCTGGTTCATGCTCATGGCTCAAAGCCTGGGCAAAGCTGCTGAGAGCAAGACTCCTTCCAGTCTCTGGAGAGTGTTCTCACACAGGAATTCTCACAGCAAGGCTTTATAAATAGCTCTTATACCACAACAATCTACTGGTGCCACTTTAGTTGCTGCCTTTTCAGACAGTTTATCTAGTCTGGTAAAATCAATTCAATACAGCAGTTTATAGAAAAAAAGGTTCTGTCTAAGTGACATGCATAAAAAATGACAGTAGAAATCATGGAAGAGTAGTATTTCTTAATGATATCCAGAGACACCTTTGATATACAAAGCGTATATAAGCTAAATAAATGCCTCATGAATGTTATTTGGGAGAATAAGAGATAAATATTTATGTGCATATTGCCTTCCTTGCAAATTCCTGTACTGCCTAACAAAAGGCACAGATCTTACACTGAAGAATTCTCAATACTCTGCCACCTCCATTAAACTGAGGAGAATAAACTAGAAGAGAGCTCCAGAGAAAGAGCTCATAACTACTGCACCTTGAAATGGGGTCTTGACTCTTAAACTGTTTACAGTCCCCTGCTTTGATTAAGCCTCAGCCCAGGTCAAGCTCAATCCAAGCCCATGACACAGGGCAAATCTGCTGTTCCTAGCCCAGAGCATGGGTAAACTTATCCCACTCAGAACAGGGATTAGCTCAACAGCTTCTCAGACACACTTACTTGCAGCACTGCTTCTTTATATTGCGCCCACCAAACTTGGGTTTGTCTAGACAGTTAGTGCAGACACCACAGTCCTCTGGAACCTGGCAGCCCGAACACTGCCCGCAGCGCCTGGAGCGCCGGCCCTTCTTCACCGGAGGTTCTTGCTGTGCCTTGTTTCTGGTGACTGGCTTAACGGGCTTGATAGGTGGAGCAAGAGGTTCAGCCTCTTCTGAGCCAGCTATCGATGACTTATCTACCAAAAGAACATTTCTAATGTGAATTTTCTGATGTCAAAGAATGTTTCAGAGCGTCTAATTGAGCCCATGTTGCCTATAAGTTCATCTGCAGAGCCACACAGGTGCGTGTGACTGTGTGTATACACGTGTCTAGTCATGTATATGCACACACGCCCCTGGGCAGAACACAGGTTTGGTGCAGAACACATGTATTTAACACAATTTGTAATAGCTTAAAGGATTAACCTTGTTAGAGTGGCACTGTAACGGAGAGCCCAGAGCTCTTTAACATACTTTCCCTTGTTAATCACTTGAAGTCCTGATTTTAAGCAGTCAACAGAAGCTGACTTTGTATGGACCCACAGATGAAAACCAGAAATCCTAACTCACCATCATTCCCCATGGAAGACAGTATCTTCTCCCGCTCTTCCCACGGTAAGGCACTCAGAGTGGGCATGTCATCAGGAAACACTGCTCGCTTGCGTCCCAGTGCAACAGCTGCTCTCCTGCAAACATGTTTTATTCGTGGCCCTCGGACTGACGTTTCTGATGAATCACTCTCCTGCCCCTAGATTTCAGAACATGAGAGCAGACAGTATTCCTAAGAAAGTTCCCAAAATGAGGCTGAGAAACATGTAACAGAGACCTCTAAGCAAATTATATCTTATCTTGCAGTTTGTAATAATCAGGATAAAAACAGACTCGGCCTTCTAAGCCTCAGTTATCCAAGAAAGGATAAAAGTTTTGACTCAACTGGAATGACAAGGTAAGCCTCCATCCACTACTGGAAAGCCAACCTGCTCATGAAGCCATATTATCCAGGCACTGACATCAAAAAAAATCAGAGTCCACTGGGATTGGAGTGGCACCTGGTGCTGACTGACACAGCAGAAGCCAGTAGTAGATGAGGCTGTGTGAGAGCTTTGCAGCTGCTGATGTTTCAGATGAGGGGCTTGGGTTTACTGGCGCTAAACAAATGGAGCATTTTAGTGCAGTTTTCCATGTTTTGGTAGGATTCTGGAATATCTCCCACTGAAAGAACTATCTCAAATAAGCAACTGTGAGAATCTGGGCTTCTGCTACATTGGGCCAGTCATACAGATGCACAGGCATCTTCATTTCAGAGACAAGCAGCTGAAGGCTTCTCTATTTGAAATATGTACTAGTGATTTTCAACACTAGTACTGTTACTGAAAGTAAAAGTTTAAATGAAAAGTATTCCCTGAAAACATATCTCACCTCCCTTTCTGGCAAGTAAAGAGAATTGCAGAAAAGAGTGTTTTTGGGGTGGGAAAGAGGGAAAAGAGGAAAGTGCTAGGAAGCAGTTCCCCACATCAGATGCAAAATTCCAATGGATCTTCCTCCCTCCTATAAGTGAGAGATCACTGCATAAAGTTAAAGAAAAATCAAGAAACAACTTTCCTTCAGAAGCCAACTTTACACTCAAGGAGGAGCCCCAAGAAACCTCAATGCCAAGAAAGACACTGCATTTTGCTAGACCTGCACTATCTACCTACTCTAGATAATCACTTTGCTTAGATTTATTCAGAGAAGCCCAATAAGCAGCTACGCTGTACTGGTCTCCAAAATGTATGCAGCTCCCCTCTGAGCTGACTACACAGTAGCTCCCTCTTCCCCTCAGCTTCTGCCCAGGACTCCTTGTTTACGGGTCGTTTGCCATCTGTTGCACTAACAGCTGGTTAGCTTGGCACATTAATTCTTCACGCTCAGTATACAACAGCTACTCGTGACTTTCAGGACAAGTTCAAAGTAAGATGCACTCTAGCAAAAAAACCAACTTGGAAAAAGGAGTACCTGTGCTTTTGGCTGATCTGCTTGTTTGAGGGACTTGCTCTTCTCAATCTTGTACAGCTGAGCTTTTGCCTTTTTCAGAAGACTGGCTACCCTCTTGTCAGTCATCGGCAGTTTGTCTGCTTGAGCCAACATAGAACTGATGGAGGAAGCAGAATGTTTAACAGTGCTTGATGAAGGAGCAGAAAGACGAAGAGCTTTTTCCTTCTCCAAAGATGGCACAGTGGGGCTGAGGTCCAGGTCTGATTTGTCCAGCCCCCCTCTACCTTTCTTGGATGTTTTGGCTTTGACAGCTGTTGTATCTACCAGAGCAGCAGTGGAAACGTCTGCCGTGGGATCTACTGCTGTAGACTTCTTCCGCCCGGCAGTTTTTTTGGCAGATGATGATGCTGCAGCGTCTTCGCTGACTTTTTCTTTGGGCATTTTACCTACAGGAAACAAAGCAGTGCTACTCTGTATTTCTGAACCTTTTCTCCTTTTCTCTTTCCTTGACTCTCGTTTGTTCTCCTTTTCTCTCTCTCTGTCTTTCTCTCTGCTCTTGTCCTTCTCCAGGCCTTTGTCAGCATCTTTATCTTTGGAGAGTTCTTCTGCTGTCCTGTCCTTGTTTTTGCCTCTCTCTGTCTGGGGACTTGATGTGAACCAGGGGAAGAGAGGAGTAGGGCTACCAGATGAGAAAGGCTCTGCTGGAGCACTTGTCTGCTTCCTTGGTTTCTGGCTTCTTTCTGCTGATTCCCCAGACTGTGACAGGGAATGGGAGGGAAAAGTAAAAGTTGAATTTAAGGCACTAGTGGCAAGAGAACTAACTGAAATACTAGTTAATGAGGAAGAGACAGAAGACTGTGGGGTGAGAGTTGTCAGGTCAGAGGTACTAAGCCTTCCGCTCCTTGTCCTCATGGAGTGCGAAGGAGATCTGGGTTCTGATCGGATGGGGCTGAACGCTTTCCTCTTCCGTCTCCGAGAGGACGTGCCTGTGGCAGAGGTCCCTGTAGTGGCACGACCAACTGACGAGGGCAAAGTAACAGACTCAAAGATCCGGGAGTGGGCCTCACTTGGTGTGAATCGTGGTGCTCGCAGCAGAGGACTTCTCTTGTGCATATCAAACCTGGCTCCAGAGTGAAGTGAGAAGAGCCGTGTGGGAGCTGTCGCACCTGGTGTTGAGAAGCCAGATGCAAAGCCAACGTCCTCCGGGGTCAGTGGCGGGGGTCTGAAGTTATCAAATATCGGTTTGCGAATAAGACCCTCTTTGGCATACTTTGCTGATGAGAAGTACTGCGGCTCTGACCTGGAATGTTTCAGGGAGGTCCACCTAAATGTTGGCTCTCGCAGAATTGACTTTCGTTTCTCTTGCATCGGCGCAGCAGAAGCAGGAAGAAAGGGTGAGGCTAATGGTATGGTTGGAGGCATAAGCCAAGGGGTATGGTCTGAGATGCTTGAAGCAGGCTGCAGCGGCGGGGGAGGAGTAAGCAAAGGGGGAGGAGGAGAGGAGGAGGACTGCTGCTGTGGCACACTTGGTAAGGCTGACAGCTTTTTTGCAGTCCTCTGGCCAAAACTTCTTTCTGTTATTGAAAACCTTCTATTTCTCCTATCACCATTATCATTTTCAGGGGACTGAGAAACAGGCAGAGGAGTATGAACTTCTGGAGTATTGCTTCGCTCCTCAGAAAGCATCTGCATCTCTTCAGAAGCCTGGGAGTCTGTAGATGTATCTACGCTGGGGCTGCTGGACCGTGAGGAATCTGAAGACATCTGAGACGAATGCTGAGAAGCGGCGCTGGACTTTTCACTGGAGCCACAAGATGTAGTGCTGAACCTGCTGTTTGGTGTGGATTCTAGTCTGGATATTTTAATAGGAGGATCGTAGTCTTCATCCTCAATAAACCGTTTGGGTGTTTTGATAATCCGTGAAGAGATTGCACTCACAACAGGCATGATGAACTGTCGAATATTTTTGAGCTGGGTTCTCCCCTTCCTGCCCTGCAGTTTGGCTGCTTCTTTCTCAATCTTTTTTTGTGCTCCCTTTTTAGCTCTCTGCAAGAGTTGCTTAGCAATCGCGGCATCCGTCCTTTTGGTGGAAGGTATAATCCTAACAGGTTTAATCCTGCGTGGACTCTGTCTGACAGCAGCCTTATCTTCCTTTGTGAGAGGCGGTGTGCCATCCTTTTCTTTGCGAATCCTCTGGGGCTTCTCCAGCTGTGAGTTTATGACTAAAGTTGAGGAAGTCTTTAAACGTTCAGAGGATGGTGGCCTGCCTCTCCTGCGCACGATCTGAACGCTCTTCCTCCCAATCTGAAGTTTTGCTCCAGGCTTAAATTTAGATTTCAGTGGGGAAAGCTTACTAGTTCTTAATTTCTTGATTTTAGTTGCTTGTTGAAAGGTAGTAGATGGTGATCTTTTGATTTTTTTCAGACTCTCTTTTTCTTCTTTGCTGCCCTTCTGAATGTCTGATGTGTCCTTCTCCTGTGACAATTTGAACTTCACACTTGTAAGTGTTGGAGGTCTTCCTCGTCTTTTTTCCCCACTCTTTGACTCCTTCTTCTTTACTTTCTCCATGGATGTGGTTTCAGACTTGCTTGAAGGGGAACACACTGATGAAGAGTCTGACAGTACAGCCGAACTTCGGTCAGAACTGCTCCGGGGCCTCCCACGAGGTTTCCGTGGACTAGATTTAACTGAGAGGGAAGTAGAGAATGAAGGGAACATATTAAATTTCTCCAAGTGTGGGATAAGCATTACCCAGGTCACACAACTATTTACTCAGTATCAGTCATGCTGCCCATCCGTTACCAAAACGTTTCAGATATCAACAAATAAAAATAGTTTTATCACTACATGTAGAGAGTACCTTCCCAACAGATTTCTTTCCCACATAAAATACCACAAAGATAACTTGTTTAAAAATGCAAGCTAGTCTTTTCCCAACAATTACATAAGCAATTGCACAAGTCCAGTACCAACCTCGTGCTAGGAGGGAGCAATAATTCTCTAGAGTACATGCCACCTTTTAAACACATGAATTTTTTTATTTGTCTTTTAAGCAGATCACAGCCAGTTGAAAGAAAAAAAAAATCTTTTTTTCGAGTGCCATCCATCTGCACTGCTAAGGAAGAGGTCAAGAAAACAAGAACAATCTACATGAGGCTGGTACAAGACAATTAACTAAAAACTGGTTCTAGCTTTGAAACACAGTTAATAGTCAGCACTGACTTGGAGCCATCAAGCGTAAGACTCGATTACCCTCCCTGACCAATGCATTTCACTGAACCCTCACCAAGCCCAGCTATTTCAGTTCTGGATCTTCCCTTGCACTAGCAAGGCACTCCACCACAGTTTGCTGTTGAACCCAAGCTAAGCAGACGATCATGGTGGAAAAGCAGAGTGCTCTGGTGAGAGCATTTACTGCCAACACAGGCAGTAAGGAATCTACTGAAAGACACTGGAATAGTCAAATCAGTTTCAGACCCTTACTCTTTAAATAGCTGCCTCCCCAGAACACTGACATGAGGTTTCAAATACTGGTTTCATCAGTATAACTCTTTTATTCAAAGTTTCCCTGTTCCTTTACAGATCTGACATAGAGAATCCAAAATTAACTGTATTGAATCTCAAGACTGGTGTGGTTTTTCTGGTGGATGAGATTTGGTGGAACAAACAGGAGAGGCACAGCAAAACCATCCCAAAAGAAAACAAAGTCAACACCCAACCCTGCAACTTGAACTTACCTGTGGGGGACCTGGTGGGACTTCGTACTTTGACTTCTTCATCTGAACCAAAACCTAAGAACTGTTCATCCTGCAATGAGAAAGTGGAGGGAAGTTGAAGAATATGGATATTAATGTTGAAATTAACTCCACTGTAATCAAAGCACAAAAAGACTCTAGAGGATTTTCCTTCCCCAAAAAAGATACTGGCATTTGTTCTTCTAACAAAGAATTGCTAAAAAGGAAATACAACTTTTATATACCCATACACAGCAACTACAGTTCACAGCTATGGAACAATCAAAAACAGTTACAGGAAAACAAAGGACAAAAACATAAAGAAACAAACCCTTAATGCATAAAATCTTCTGCTCATATCAAACAACAAAGCTTTCCTCCTGTAAGCTATTATTCAAACCGCCCTAAACACACACTCCAACAAAAGAAGTGTTTCTGTGTGCATTATTCTAATAAAAAGGTAGCCCAACTTCCTGCAAACTTATGTAAATCCTTTCTTTTTAATTCCTTTCAGACTTGGTCTTAAGGAGAGATGAAAACCTGACTTCTGCTGTGAAGCTCTTCCCTCTGAAAGAGGCATGAGATTAAAGGCTTGCTGTCCCCATTGAGGTAGGTGTCAATCCAGTTCATCTACCACCCAAACATGTGGTGACATCTTTTTGTTTATATGTCATTCTACCTTTCCTAATCCATTTTCACCTCAAGTATTTACTTGGCCAGTCATAACTTTCCTATGAACTTTGGAAACAGAGATGCCACTTGTTTTTCCTTTCAAAGCACTGCACAATGTGGCTGCTAAGCTTTAAGAAGGACTGGCACTGCAAGAACTGTATCCTGCAAGTGAAAAGGAACAAGACTGTGAAAGAAGATGAGCTGTACAAAGAAGTAACACCATTTCTTTGTGTTCAGCCTCATCCTTTTTACATGGAATTCCTATTTCATCTACTTACAGAGAAGATCAGGAAGAGCATCCCGGCTAGTGACACCACAGTCTCATAGACGAAAAGGAGCAAGGCTTTAGACCAAAGTATTTCTCAAAACTTTGTGCTTGATTTGTGTTTGATGAACCCCAGCGTAAACAACTCCAACACAGTATGCTCTGACCAGGTTGACATCCAGGTTCTCAATGCAGATAATGCTTTGGCCAGTTAAATACAACACGTACCTCCTTGGGCTGCAGTTAATTGCTGTAAGCCATCACCAGCACATGCACCTGCTGAAGCAGGAGGTGGCCCTGCCCCATGTCACATCCCTGCTGCCTATCTGCTCCTTGCACTTGCAGCAGAGATGACAAGAAAACCAGAAAAAGCGATGATAAAGCAACATAAAAGAAATAAAATTATGCTAGAAGACATTGCTTCTATTTGAGCCATTTGCATCACACAGAACCCCTAAAAGCCATTCCCAAAAAGGGAGAAGCTACTGCTTCTGAACTTCAGTCCTGCAGCACTGCAACCGGAGCAAGAGCAGCTGTGGGAGTGCCCAGCTGCCCACTCCCAGCACTGCGGATCAGGGCCCACAGCCTGCCTGCGCTGCAGAGCACGTGGGATACAGCAGGATGTAAACATCACTCTGTGCCACAGCACTGCCCCCCTGGGCCTGCGCACGAAAGGGGTTCCCAGCCCTCAGCCAGGGAGAAGCTGTCAGCACAGACAGAGAAGGCACAGAGAAATAACAAGTACCTAAGAACAGTCAGGTTTAGAAACACTAAGGGATCAGCTCTCATCCTGCATGATTTCCTGACTTACACTGGCCTCCCAGTTCTTGTGGCTGCTACAGATCTCTTCTTCATTTTGTTATTCTGGGTCCTAAAGTCATTATTATTTTATCTCTGGCTATTAAACCAGTACTTGCCATATTTTTGACAATCACCTGTCAATCCACGATTAGAACTTGCATTATTTTTAAACTGAGCTCTGTTACCTTACTTTTCCAGTGGGATAAATGAATACTGGCTTTGGCCCAATAGCCTGGGAATGATTATTTTTTCCATTTTTTTACCAAGCAGTCACCAGAAGCATCTACAGCAAAGAGGCTCCTTCCACAAAATGATCACTCTCGCCTCATTTACAACCACAAGTAGTATGACCAATATGTCACTTGTGTTTGTGTATTCGGTGACATTCCTGAGTGTATTGGTGACCTCAGAACGGTTGATATCACCACCTGAGAAGGTACCCCTGTGACCTGCCAGAGGAGACTAAGAAAGCCACCAAGTATCACTCAGCATTTACCAGGCTAAACCATTCAGTCAGCCATCACATGCCAAAATGCAGCTTTGAGGCAAACTAGGCAGGAACAGCCTCCCTCCAGTTTTTCAGAAATGTCATGACAGACGGAGAGTGATAAACATAAAGATTTTGAACATGGCCTCATTTACCTGAAAAAGAATAATGCAATACAAAAAAGGCCACTCAGGATTATAAATTAAAGGATGAGGGAAGGCTTGCCACGCGCCAGACATGAAGACTAACCACGCAGGCATGGGATGATCTCTCTGTGGGCAGCAGAGCTTCCACGCACATTTCCCATTCAAATATTACACTATCCCAACTGGGTTCAACCTCAGAGTTGTGTGCAGATAAAGAATGGCTTTTCCTGAAGGAACTCAGCTACTAAAAAACAGAGAAGTTGCAAGCAAATGTCTGTAACAATGGTCTTGAGCAATATTACTTTTCAAAGAATTTCTAGTTAAAGATCTCAGAGGAAAATCCACCTTCAAAGGAGAAATTATCCTGCAGGATGTTCTGACCTCTGTCTGAGGAATAACAGTATAAACCATACCACTATGGATCTGTGAAGTTGCATGGGGCTCTCACCAGCAATAAACCAGCAATGCAGTCGCTCCAATCAGCACCTGAAAAAGTTTATTTTACAGTGGCGTCACCTGACCAATGCTGTACTTCCCATTCCCCACCTTGGGCTTGGCCCCGGTCAGACAGCACCTCACTTTCTTGGAAAGGGATAAGTTATTTTTAGAAGCTCATTCAGATGCCTGTTTAGTGACTGCAGCACAACATCTACTAGACTCCTCTGCTTTCAGCAAACACCCTTGGAGGCTGGCAGGTAGTAATCCCAAGACAAACACCGGGTGTTGGGAGCAGAGCAGAGTCCGCTGGGACTTCAGGGAGATGCATCCCAAGCCATTACTTGTGATGCAACTTCAATAATAAACAGCTGAGCACTTGGGGTGACTGTTATGCACCAACTCAGATGAGGGAATATTCATCCTTCCATTGTTTAATTCAACAAAAGCTTTGACCAGGAGCAATGCACAGATTTTGCTGGGGCTTCACCTCAGAGCAGCACCAACCTGCAGAGAACATCTTGGGATCACAGAACAGCTCCTGGCCTGGTCACCTCCACATGACAACCCCCAAACTACACTGCTGCAGCTGTACCCTCAGGCATCACCCATGGCAATACAATGGTGATTAGGGCTGCAGCTTCCAGAGTCCAGTTTTTTTTTAGAACTAGAAAGAATATATTGCTCTTTATGGGGCTGAGACTCAGCGTGCGTCTGTTACAACTGTGTTACTGAGCATACAGATCTGCTTGGCCAGAGTACTGGTTCCAACCTGGATGAGAAATTCTGATTTATACTTTCCAATCTGAATACAGAGGAATGCTTATCAGAACACCTGAAACACTCTCTGGTTACAACAAGCTTTCAATAATACCACTTCCAAGGAAGAAGGACAGTGAAACCACTACCTAGAAAGATCCAGCTTGCAGATGATGAGAGAAAAGCTCTAGAGTTGCTGTATGGATGCATTAAAAAAATCTTTTGTGGTGGTAAACTCATATTTCAGTCCTAAAGAAACTACTACAGTCAAACTATGCTCTGTAGCTCAGCTTGGGGGGAACAGCTAACCCCACTCTGGGAATTTTGTGGTATCCCTGGGAAGTGATGAACCACTGACTTGAGGAGTCACCCATTTCCTCCAGCACATTAGCTGTGAAACCTGCAGTTCAGCATTTGGGTGCCAATACAGAAGTGCATGGTCAAGCACTGTTGCAAGTCTGTCCCAGGAGCTTTCCAGCTGAAGGAAGCGCAACGTCCAAAAGCCCCTGGAACAAACTCATCAGTGCATTGCTGCTGTTCTGAAATTGCCTTATCTGCCCACTACCAGTGGGATGAGCCATATCACCCCTCATTTGAAAACAGTTTCCCAAATTCCTAACAAAATTCCCCAAACTGCTCCTCTGAGAGTTTGGAGCACTGCACAAAGCTGACCAAACCACAAAAAAGCAAGCACAGAAAGAGAAGCATCACCAAGACGGTTAAAACATATTTTTATTTTCACACATCTGACAAAGCAGCACCCGAATGTTCAGGAAAGGAAAGTACGCGAAGCAATCTTCATCTCTTGGGCCATGATCTGCATCATCCTCACCACGTGCCTTGTTAGGCATCAATACCTACAGCAGTCCCCTCCCTGTGCATGTGCAGTGACCACTTTACCTGTGACAGGAAAGACTCTACACCTCCAACTCACATACTAAACACTCAAGCAGTTTGACAGCAACCATTCAACCGAACACTATGTGAGGAAATTCTGAGGCAAACAGAGGCAATTATCTGTACTTTCAGCTCAGGCATGACCCCAGTGGCAGTATGGAAGCTAATCCTTACCCCCAGGACATGGACCTAGTACCATTTCCAAACATGCCAGGCATCGGTGAACATCCCCAACTCCAACATTCACCTCATAAAACATTACACCCCAGGTATAATCACAGAAGTGCTACCAGGGACACCACCATCACCACCACATACAAATGCCAAATTCAAGCTTCTGCAACTTTCAGTCAATACAGATTTATGGAGGTAACTATCAGCATGCATCCAACACACTCTCAACTATTACATCCCAAAGCTTCGATCTCCCTTCAGGGATGGGCAGGAAGCTCTAAACTGACAGGCAGAGCAGACACTTAACAACTATGTTTATGTTCTTTTATACCAAATATTGACATAATGAACTAAGAAAACACAACCAAATTTTTCTTGTTCCTACAGTGCCACTCACACCAAGCTGGAAGGTCAGTACACAGTACAAACACTACTACCGTTCAACCAGTTACAGCTTCACTGTGCAAAAAGTCCCCCCAGCAACTCTTGTGTTGTTAAAATCAAGTATCAGAATGTGTCTCCTTTAATGTGAGCTGGTTTCAAGATAACTCAGTGCAACACTGAGCTGCAGCAGAAGACAAGGGTTTGTACAAAGTGACCTGAATCTGAGGAGAATGCCCTGACACCCCAGAATTCGGGTACCTTTTAAATGAGAAATGCAGTCTGCTATGTACTATCAAACTCCTAAGGAGACAAGGTAAAGACTGAGTCTAATACTTGCTCTGGACAACACTTCTCCTGTACCTAACTTGGTGGTAATACCTAATTTCAACAGGTACCTACACAAGAATGAGGTAGAAAAAAAAAAATAAGCACGTAGAGCAGAAGTTGTACATAAAAAGGTAACACAGCTTCTTTCTCTGATTGCCACTGGCTCCTGGCTCCTCAATGCCAACTGCTCAGAGTTTATTCCTGATGAGGAATACCAACTTGGTTGAAGACTGCAACTGGCTGGGCTCAGGAAAGACCCTCAACCTAGTGGAACAGAACAGCATGAGCACCAGGCAGCTGCTGAGAGGACATGGGGAGCCTCAATACGAGAGGTGTTCTGGAACCTCCTTCTAGAAGAACACCTCCCCCAGAGCAGCTACCACATGGCCAGCAGAAACTGCACTGTTCCTGCACTGCACACGGCTGCCCTCTCCTCTGGAGAGACCACAGGCAGCACCCATGTGCTGACTTCCTACAAGTGCCAGAGCTCTCTGCACACCCTCACCCCCACCTCACAGAGAACTTGTACTGCAGGACAGAAAAGGAGCCTCTGGTGACTGGAATCTTCACTAGGACTATGATGAGTGCACAAGTCACCAGCCAGGAGAACTATGTCCTTTGATGCAAAAATGTTTTGTTTTCTTGAGCATCACCAAAGGAAAGGAACCAACTGAGCGAGTTAACTCAATCTGAATGTTTGTGAGGATCCTCTCTGAGTATGCTCAAGCATACCAGCATGCTGCAAATCCAGAGTGAGGGAAAACATCTGGGCTCTGCCCCTGCCTGGTTCAGGGGTCAGGTAAAACTGAACCTACTAACACCAAGCCACAAATCAATGTTTATCATTACTTTCTACTGTATGCAATGTTATTAGAGAAAAGCTTTTAGCAGCTAAATAAAAAAGTGATGCAATAAGTAGAATTTTTAAAATCCAGGAGACCCTGTGTTAATCAGCTGCCACGCCTACAAAGTACTCAATCTATTTTATTTTAAAGCAAAAATACCCTAAAGGACAAACTCAAAAAGGTATCTCAAAGATGGTTTAGGGCTTTTTTGAGATGCAAAAATATACTTGAAGACAACTGGAATTAAACAATCCACAGCCCAATGTCATCTTAGAAAAACAAAAAAAAAAAGGAAGAAAAAGAAAAGAAACAGAGCAACTTGCCTTCCCCCACATGAAAAACCTCCTGGGTTATTAACTCTGTGGTCAGCCTGGTTAGCCAGATCTCATTCATTTCTATCCCTGAACTAGCACTGGTGAGATATTAACTGCTTCCCAGAGGACTCCATGAATTCCACCAAACCATGTCTACTGCAAACAACAAAAAGAGAAGTATCCCAAAGTGCAGCCCCTGAGATGATGGTGTTAATGAGAGCAGTGCGACTCACAGCCCAAAGTCTGCAGAGGTGAGGGGAGGAGTGTCCCCACACTCAGCTGTGTGCATGCAAACACAACCCCGTTCCTCCAGCACCGTGGCCCACGGGAGCTGCCACTCTACAGGCAAGCAATTCCTCCAGCTCAGCTATGAGCAAAGAGCTCCACTTCATGGCACCCAATAAAAACCGCCAAAACCAGGCCAGAAAGACACAAGAAAACTGTATTTTCATGCGTGTTTTAATGAACTCTGCTACGGCCAGTGATGGGAAAGGAAAGCAACTGCTCTTTACACAGACAAAATACAAAGATACATTCACCTACCCTACAGCTGACAACCTGCCTGGAGGAGACAGAACTGGCCCTTCAAAAATCAATAAAGCCCTGCTGGTACAAAAGAGCTGGGGAATTCTCTTGCTAGCGCAAGGATGCCGCTAAGGAGCGATGCAAAACAACTGGGGAAAAGGAAGGCTGCAGCTCGTAGTAACACACCCCCATCATGTCTTCCCTGTTCTGTCAATAGGTGGGTTGTTGTCGCACTCCCACTCCGGCTGCCTTAGCAAGGCTTAAAAAAAAATAAAAAAGAAGGGAGGAGGAAGAGCAACTCAAAAAAAAAAAAAAAAAAAAAAAAGAAAAGAAAAAAAAAATTAAAAAAAAAAAAAGAGCGCCAGAGCTCCGAGTGCCGGCGAACGGCCTCTCGCAACGGGCCCGCCGCCCCAAGCTCCGCCTGGGGCATCCACAGCGGCGAAAGGGAGGAAGAGGAGGAGGAGGAGGAGAAGGGGGAGGGCCGGTACGCGACACCCACCGCCGGGCCCGCAGGAGGGGCCGGCAGCCCAGCCCCCTCGCGCCCCCGCGCCCGGGGGAGGACGCGTCACCCCGCCGAGCATCCCCGGCAGCGGGGCGCACCGGGAGGCCCCGGCCCCGTCCATCCTACCTCGCTCCCGGCGGCGGGGTGTGCGCACCGCATCCCGCCCCGCCGCGGGCGCGGCGGGAGGCGGATAATGGAGGCGGCGGCGGGGAGGACGCACCGGCGGCAAGTCGCGTGCGCGGGGAGGGACCGCAAGGGCGGCCGGACCGGGACCGGCACCGGGTCCCGCCCGCCGACTCCCGCCACCCCCCCGGGCCCCCCCCGCCGGGCGCGCCCTTTGTGCGGGGCGCGGGAGGTGTGTCCGGCGACGGGCGGGCTGTGCGGCCGGGGCTGGGTGGGTGCGTCCGGGTGTGTTCGGGCCGCTGCCGCCGGGGCGTCGGGGATGCTGCGCCCGGAACCCCCCCGCCCGCCGCGCCCGCCGCGCCCCCCCGCCTCCGCCCCGCCGCCCCTCTCACCTCTCCGCTGCCCGCCTCGGTGCCGCAGGCCGCGCGGAATCGCCGCAGGTTGATGCCGATGGTGGCCGAGACCTGGAGCGCCGCGTCGAAGCCGGGACCGGCCGCGGCCGCGGGGCCGCCGGGGCCCGGCGCTGCCCCGCCTCCGCCGCTTCCCGCCGCCCCGCCGGAGCACGGGCCGCCGCGCTCGCCCTCGCCCGCCGTCGCCGGCGCCGCCGCAGGTTCAGCGGGCCGCAGGCTGTGCACGGCCGGCACCCGTAGGCGGGACCCCCCCGGGCCCCGGCGGCCCCAGCCGCCGCTGCCGGGCCGGGCGGGGAAGCGCCACCGACCGCTGTGCGCCATCTTTACTGAGAGGCGACGAGCCAGAGAGCGGGGCCGGGCCTCACCCCGCACCCTGCATAGCGCTTCGGCGGCCCGTGGAGGCGCTGCATAACAATGGGTGCCATGCAGGTTGTGGGGTTCCGCCATCCCGCCGCCCCGGCATATGAATAAGCCATGCTAGATCAGTGCTAGCCCGGCATAACGCTGGGTGATATGCAGGGCCCCAGGCCCAAGGCTCCGTGTAGCCCCCCGTCCTGGATAGCGCAGCCTCGGGCCGCCGCAGCCCCTCATAGCTCGCAGTGCCATGCAGGCGCGGGGCTCCTCGCGAATCAGCCCCGGAACCTGCCTGACGTATAACCGAGCTGCAAGCAGCCCGCATAACCCCGACGGCGATGCCGAGCGGGAGCACGAGTCGCCAGCACCCAGGACCGCGCATACGGCATAGGCGGTGCTGCCGACCCCCTGCATAGCCCGGGCCGTATGCGGGGCGCGGGGCGCGGCCCCGGGCCCGGCGCGGCAGCGCCTGCAGTGCCCGCCAGGACCTGGCGCCGCCGAGACCCTCCGGTGCCCGGCCCGGGACCAGCCGCTCCCTGCGGGAGGACCGCGGCCCGAGCTATGCTACCAAGGGCGGGCGGCTTCACCCTACCCTACCCTCCCGGCCCCGGCCTTGTCCTGCCTACGGCCCCGCGCCCCGCCGGTGCCCCGTCCCGCTGGCTGCCACCCCCGGGAGGGAGGTGACGGCGACAGCTCCGAGCTGGCAACCTCATCGTGCACAGCACTGCGCGAACAGGGTTAACATCCTACAGGTGTCCACCGTAGTCTCTGAGAAGAGCACTGCAAACACACGGATAAGATGTAAAGCCCTCTGCTATAATATACACATTTTCCTCCGAAGTTCATCAGCTGACGGCAGGGAAGGAGGGAGGGGCAGAGGGGAGGCTGTTTGTCCCGGAGAGAGACAGCCAGACACTGCTCTGCTTTTAGAGAGGATGAACAAGCTGCTGGAGCCCTTTGGGGTCACAGATGCTGCTTCCGCATGGGGTTCCACTGTGGGACCAGGGCTCTGGGAGGACTTCTCCTGAGGACTTCCAGGGAGGAGAACTAAAATTAGATGGTTTCTTCCTTTCTAGGGACAGGAGCACTTTTGAGCTCTCCCATGCTTTATTAGTGAAGCTTAATCCCATCCTCCCACCGAAGTTCTTGCCAGACCAGTGCTGGTGTGAGCTGCAGACCCCTGAATGGCCACCAGAACCTGCTTTGAGAGGGGCATGTGCAGACAAGAACAAGTCAGAGAGGAGAGGCAGGTTTTGGAGTCAGATCCGACAGCCTTGCTCTCACAGTCTTGCTCTCTTGGGTTCAGAATCCTCCTTCCAGTCAAGCTCACACATTACATCCCATATGTGATCTCCCTCTCCTTGAGGAACATAGGGTGCAGAATCTCACAACAGGGCCTGGCCCATTCCTTTCAGGCGAAGGGTTTGTGATGATAAGAGCAAAAAGCTCATGGCAAGGGGCAGTTTTGGGGGCCGTCATTCACCCCAGACCATTGCTCAGCCAGACCATTTGGCTGCAGCCCTGGTCAGCTTTGCTGGGGCTGAGCAATAATAAACCCCTCCCCAGCAGCAGGAGGAGGGCCACGTGAGGCAGTCATGTTGTCCTGGCCAGGCTGGTGGGAAAAGCAAGCACAGGACACAGGCTTGGCAGGGAGCTGGAAGCACAGGTCCAGTCGTTGCTCCTGTTTCAGACTCCCCTACAGAAGCCAGGGAGTTCATTCAGCCTCAGTTTTCCCATTTGTGGCATGGAAGTGACCTGTGACCAGTTGTGACCCAGAGCTGCTGGGGCAGAAACCCCTCTTTTTAACAAGAAAAAAAGAAAAGGTTTCCATCCATGCTATGAACAACCTACTGGTTACCACATCTGGAGCGTGTGAGCTCACCTGCAGTCCCTGTCAGAAGCACACAAGGCCTCCTGCTGGGATGGCAGTGCTGAGAAGGTCACTTCTGCTGCAGGGAGAGGAGCAAGTGATGTGCTACTGGCCCAGTCACCCCAGAGACATTGGGGTCACTGAGGACTGGGGGCCTGTAGGGTCACTGGCATGCACAACACAATGCCCAGAGGAGCAAAGGAGCAGCCAAGACAACAACAGTATCAGCAAGGAGCAATACTGACTAAAACCATCTTCTAAGACAGTAAAAACAGTCTGCTAGCTTCAGAGAACTCCTACAAAATATTTTCTGAACATGTCAGAGCACAGGTCACTCACTGGGTTTTGGAGGAAACTCTCCAAGAGCTGGCTCTTGAGTGACAATAGCAAGGTGGTAGAACCCTGGACAGCTCAAACTTTGGCCAGTGGGCGCTGAGGTGACACATGCAGCAAAGCTCTGCTTACTTACACAGGCTTCCACTGCACTAGTCAGACACCAAACCAAAAGCTGCCAACAACCATGCTACATTCTCTATGGAATAAGCCATGGAAATTGCTTTTGATAACGTAAAAAGTACTGTAATTTGGTTTTGGTTTCCACTAGCTGATGGGAAGTGCATTCAGGAACAAATGGAGTATTTCCCCTTTGCAGCCTGTTTGATTTGGGGGCTCTCAGACCTCCCCTGGAGCTAAAGTTGGGACACAATGAACGTCCCAGAGCAAACAGAGCTGTGGTGACCAAAAGTGGTGCCACCAAAGCAGCTCTGGCACCCGTGGGACTGGCCCTTAGAGCCCTCTTGAGGAGCCATCCCTGCCAGCATTGCCCCCAGGACAGGCGGGCACCTGTCAGAGTGCCAGACAAGGACGACAACAGCTCGATACGGGCTCCTAGTTTTATTGTCACAGACCCCATTACAGACCCAGCCCCCTGGCGCCGCTGAGGGCAGTGTTCACAGTGTTCACACGTTGTACCCGATGATGCCGCGCTTGCCGATGATCTCCCCGATGTAAAACCACATCAGCACCTCCGTGGCCACCAGGCCATTCCTCAGTGCGTCCTGAAAGGAAAAAGCCACTGGTTAGATCCCACACTCCACAACAGCTCCTCCCTCACTCCCACCGCCACATCCATGTCCTCCAGCAGTTCTCAAGGCAAAAACCCAGAAGTGGAGCAGAGTGTTTGCTGTGTTCGGCCACCCCTCAACGTGTCCCATCACAGAGATGTTCTACAGCATTAAGTACACTGACAGCTGTTGTTCATGGCCTTTTACAGCTCTTTCAAGGATCATTTCTTAGCCCACACATGGGAAACACACTAATTTCAAGGCAAACCGATGACACAGCTGATTCAGGGGCTGGGGTCATTTAGCCACCTATGGATACTCCCTTCCCTGGGACAGAAAACGATGGGACCAGAGGGAAATAATCACTGCCTGGTCCAAGCGGGAAAGAATTAAAGCACAGCTGATAAAATAAAACACTTTAAACTCCAAGCCCGTGAATTCCATGAGCTTCATATGTCGTTGACAACAGTTCCCACTGCTTCCCAAGGCAGGAGCAGAGCATTTCCTGGGTGCTAGGAGCTGTCCCGCGCTACCGCCGCACCCCGCCCGGCCGGTACCTTGACGGTGAGCTGCTTCAGGCGGCCGCTCTGGAAGGCCCTGACCAGGCCCTTCATGCTGTCGATGGCCCGGGGAATCTCGGCGGGGGTCGGCGGGGCCAGCTCCACCTTGGCGTAGTACCAGAAGGTGGCCAAGCGCGGCTTCGAGTAGGTCACGGCAGCTGCGGGGAGGGGGACGGAGCGGACGGTGTTTTCTCAACGGCGGGAGCCCGCCAGGCCTCCCCGGGCCCAGCCCCGCTGCCCTTAGCCCTGCTCCCCATCTCGTCCTGTCGGCTCCGCCCGGCCCGCTCTCGCTCCCCTCAGCTCAGCCCATCCCGCTCCCCTCTCCCCGCTCCCCTCTCCCCGCTCCCCGCTCCCGGTCCCCGTCCCTCACCGCCGAGCAGCTGCGGCGCGCGCTGCGCCAGCCGCTGCACGAGCCCCTGAGCGGCCTTGGCCATCGCTGCGCGCGCTCAATGTCACCGCCGCTCACCGCACCCGGCGTTCGCCGCGGGCAGCCCGCACCGAGGACCCCGGGTCACGTGCGCGGGGCGGAGCCAGGCGGGGCGGGGCCCGGCCGGATCCGCGGGTTCGAGTCCCGCACGGTGCCGAAACCACGCCAGTCCCTGCACCAAGCCCAAAGAGGCTTTTCTACAGCTCTCGGCACTGCCAGACCGCCAGCACCAGCTCTAAGATTGTTATGTTTAATTTCCAACGCCTGCCATTCCCAACGCTCATTGGGGAAGTAAACCCTGCTACACTACCCTGGCACATACAAGTTGGCAAAACGCCCCACTCCTGTTGATCCCCCCATCCCACTCTGGGAGCAGCTGGAGGCATTGCTTTCACTAAGTGAAAGATGATTACAGTTTAAACACAGAACAGAGGGAGGTTTTTGGTGTTGCTGGAAAAGAACGTGGCCAACACAAAGCAGGTAATAGAGGGCCAGGGCACCACATCATGAGGAGGCTGTGTTCTCCCCCCAAGGCTGAGGCTCAAAGCTGTAGTGCAGTGGAAAGTCTTAGTATTAAAGAGAGAGTCTTGAAAGGAAAAGGGAGAACAAGGGCTGGCAGGGAAGGTCTGAGGAGAGACTCCAAAGGTGGTGGCAATGCACTAAATGTGGCTGTCACGTTAGGGTGGCAGCTCCAGACACCCTAATGGCTGTGATCTCGCCGTGACTGGAGGTCTCAAGATGAGATCCTGTTTTTTAGTTCAGCGTGTCCTCCAGCTGCTCCTCCTTCTGCTTTTTCCTCTCTGCAAGCCATCGCTGGATCTTTTCTTTTAGCTCTGTGTTTGGTCTGATCTGGTCCATAGTGAGGGGACTCCGATTGAAAGGATCTGTCTGATCGCTGAAAAATAAAACATCAAGGAGATTACTTGGACACTCCTGGTGCTAGAAATTAAAAAAAAGAAAGGCCAGGAAGAGTCATTGGATATGGGAAATAGATCCCTAAAAGTATCTAGGTGTAAGGGCTCTGCTGCAGACCTGAGGAGGTGTCGGGCTATAGTCGATCGGTCCACGGTGACACGGGAGGAGGGCAGGATCACGGGGTCTGACATCAGGGTGCTCATAATTGGATCCAGGAATTCATCACAGGCATCTGCATACGTCTCCTCTTCCTGCTGCTGCCGGTCTGCAAGAGACTGGGGAGCACACATGGCTTTGAGGGATTTGGCCTCCCTGTTCTTTAAAAACCAGGGAGCATTCATAGGCCCGTGCAGGCAGGGAATCCTCCCAGCTGCCCCACCCGGACCTTGGACAAAGCTCCACTCCCAGAAATCCAGCTCCACAGCAAAGATGCAGCAATACAGAGGGAAAAGGACACAGGGAAGCAACTCTATCTTTTTTGTATGTTAAATTCCCTCCAGTGCTCACCTTGATCCTCTCAGCCAGGTTACTAAAAGACACTATCATGTTGCCAGGCTTGTTAATCTTCTTCAGAACCCGCACCGTCTGGGCAAAGAGCGTCGGTGAGTAGGAGCGGCCGTCCTTGGGGACTGTGGCACAGAAGTTTTCTTCATCCCTGCACCACAGATTACGTGAGAGAAAGGTTTAAGAATCCCCATTAATCAGGGCTGCAAAACAGTCCCCACAGCAGCCACATTCCCATAGCAAAGAACTCAAAACTAAAGAAAAGCTTGAGTGTAACTAAGCATTTCTCCCTCAGTATCACCAAGGTGGCTCCTGCCACTGACAATCTCACTCCCCTCGTCACCTACCCAAGGTTTAGGTAGATGGTGCAGATGTCAGACACGAGCTGCTGCGGCTTGAAGTCAAACTCACTGAAATCCTTCACCTTCAAAGCTCCCATTTTAGGGCCAACCAGGTGTTGCAGGAAGTAGTTGAGCATGGAGATGATGCGTTCGGCAAGGAAAGGATGCACAAACAGGGACTTGATTTCTGGAAAGGAAAACAGCAGTTTGCAGATTCACAGCAATTCCATCCTGATCTGACCACACTGAAACCAAGCTCCTGCCTGCTCACTCCCTGGCAGGGCTCTTCTCTAGGTCCTGGCAGGCAGGAGGGGCCACTTTCCCTACCTGAAGTCAGGAAAGCCAGCGTGCCAATGGTTTCATTGGACATGATGTTGTGGAAACGCGCCAGCTGACCAAACATCTGCAGGCTGGACTCCTTCTCGCGGCGAGCCTCTGGGGACAGGCTGTCCCACTCGCCTCGGTCTTTCTCGATCTGCTGAACTTTGATCTTGCTGAGGTACTGCAAGACAGAACACATGGAGTGTTTGGGTGGGTGGCAACGCCAAGGAGGTCCAGAAATGCTCAAAACTAGTTGGACAACAGTCATATCACCCATCTTATCTGCCAGCCTTCCAGCAATCACTTCTCTGGGAGGTAACAGCTCCCCAAAAAAGTCCTTTCTAGCAGCAAGAGCAGCTCTGAAAGGAGTGGAGAGACATTCAACACACACCAGGGACATAAGTGTACTTGGAATTCCCTTGTAATCCCAAAGGAGAATGGCCTGGAGACAAAAGGCCTTTATTAGGATAAAACACTTGCAGAAAGGCCAAGGAAATTTCAGACTCAAAACCCATAGTTATTGTTTAAAGCCTGAGTGTATCCAGATTTGCAACAGGCAGATTTCCCAGTGTGCTTCCTTTTGGATCTGAAAAAGCCCTTTTGCTCCTCTTAGTTCTGAGCTGCCTCCTGAACCCAAAGGAAGGGTAACCCACATACAGGGCCCCAGACTCTTCCTCCTGCCTTCACCCCTTCTCCCAGGGCATTGGCCACATCATCTTGGGATTGCTTCCTGCGCAGAACCTACTGCAGAAACCTACCAGGCAGTAAGTTGTGGAGGTCTGTATTGTACCAAGGAAGTGAGAACTTGTTTATGTGATGCTGATGGAATGTGTACTCAGCCCTACCTGTATGGCTTCATCCAACAGGAAAATGGCATCGTTCATGAGCAGGTTAAGGAAGCGCAAGAAGAGAGGGGGATTCATTGCTTCCAGGTTCTCTGAGGCATAATCAGCCAGAGCCTGCAAGGAAAGGGAGCACAGCGAATTCTGCAGCAGTCCCAATGGCAGGACATGGATCCATGTGAGCTGCACACGCACGTGGTACACTCAGACATGCACCTCTTGCCTCACCTTTATGCTGTCCCGATAGGAATCGGTGTCCCACATGTACCTCAGGATGGGATACATGGGACGGCGGTAGTTGAACTTCTGTTCAAACTGGTGTGGGTCACCTGGGCACAAGCCAAAGAACCGTTCAAGGGGATAGCTCCTCACAGGTGCTCCACAGGGAACACAGCTCTCCCCACTCTGCGCTTACCCGTAAACTCGATATCCACAAAGACTTTGATGAGCGCCTCGGCCAGGTGGGCAGCGTGCTGGTAAGAGCAGAACACTCGCTTGCGATGAAACACGCTTGAGACCAGTGGGTTCTGAGCCTGATCCAGGTGAGGCATGACAGCTTCCAACACTTCAGCCAGCTTGGCTCGCAGGTGAGGATTTTTCATCCTGAAAGAGAAAACAAAGCAAATGCAGGATGACACGGCCGTGGTGCAGAATGGAGCTGTTTAGGAATCACGCCATGAGCTGTGCTCATCCATACTTGAGTGCCTGATTGCTGCAGACCATCTGTAAAGCCAGCCCTCTGTCAGCACTCACTTGCACGGACTCCATGCCACAGTAGAATCTCAGGCAGAGGCCAGAGAGTGTGGAAACAGCCAAGCTGCTGCTCTCACCCCTCCCACAGCAACTCTCCCACTCACAGCCCAATGCCTGCTTGTCAGCTGGAGCTCCTGAGCAAATCCCACCAGTCATTCCAGCTGTTTTCTACTGCCCATGGACCTGTTTTCTTTTTGCCCTGAAAACCCAAGTGCTTTGCCTGCTGCATATCCTGCCCAGCACCAAGCACTGAGGTCAGAGTATACCTCTGCTGCATCTGTGGGGTAGAAGCCAAACCACCTGCCCCAGGTGATGCTGTAGGGGACTGCCAGAAAGAACTACAGCCTCCATCTCCCAGGGACAGCAGAACAACGAGAGCTGCCTACCACAGGATATCTCCATCTGCTGCTGCCAGGAGCTCACTGCATTTACACACGAGTGTAAATGAACAAACAGTAGAAATACAGAAAACAGGGTGATGTCTTATGAGGAAGATCAATAGAACTACTCAATTCTGTTCAGTGGACATCATAGAGACACTCCCAACAGATCAATCCCAGAAGCTCCCTTTAACAAGTACAAAATGGCTGTAGCTGGTGATGTTCCTGCATCATACAACCAAACACACATACTTAAGAACCAAATCTCATTTGAATCTCGCATGAAGCCTGTGGCCTCCAGGGATGCCTTTTTTCCCTTTGTGCCTCCTGCAGGCAGATTTCAGCTGTTCTAAAAAGATCAAACTGCTTGCACCTGCACAAACCAAGCCTCAAAACAGTTCTGCAATTTCTACTTGCTTGGTCACCCTGGGCATTCTGCAACAAGCACCCAGGGCTGCACCTACCTCTCCACATCACCCATGAAAACAGTAACGAAGTGAAGAACGTGCTCCAGGGAATCGGCAGAAGTCTCCAAGATGTCATCAGCAAAACGCCGCAGGAAAATGAAGAAGTCGCCCAAATTATCGGCAAAGAACTCTGCAAACACAGATTGTAGCTGAGCTCCTCCCAAGGCAGCTCACCTTGCCCTCTTCCAGCCTTCCATCCACTCTCCCCTCATCACCCTAATGCTGATTAAGTATTGGTAATTAACAAGCTGTATTAGAACCTGCCATGGAGAAGGATGCTCAACCTGATGGGATGAGTAACACCAGGGATTCACTTCCCCTCTTCCCTCCCACAAGTCAGGTCACTTATGGGGTGAATCCAGCATCTGTCTGGTGATGACACACTCTTACACAACCCCCAAGGGAAGAATCCTGAAGCAGGCCCCAGAAGAAAGAGTTTACACATAGAGAAAACAATCAATGTAGAACTTGCCACTTGCCAATGAGTAGGACTTCTAAAAGGTCAGCAGCTTCACTACCCTAAGTATGGCCCCTCAAACAGCCCCAAATTTTCTAAAAGTCATTCTCTTCAGAGAGACTATTCTGCACAGTGTCAGTGGCAGCACCGTGTCGTGCCCTGGACAGGGAAGCACTTGCTCAGGCAGCTCTTGCAGTGCTCACGTATGGCAGGTGCTGGCACAGACCCCCAGCAGGACCCGTGGCTTCACCTGGCACGTAGGCCAGTGCACTGTGCTCCACCTCCGGCAGCGGGAAGCTCAGCTCCAGCGGCTCCGTCCCACGGTTCCCCACAGCCAGCTGCACCAGCAGCACTGCCATGGACACCTGCAGGTTCAGGCAGTTCTGCAGCATCTGCGGCTCCGTCATCGCCGTCTTGGTGGAGAGATAGATGGTCATCAGGCGCTCAAACTGCTCCCTGAGGCTGTCAGCAGCAGGGCTGGAGCTCTGCTGAGCTTCTCGCCATGCCACTTGCAGGCGGTGAAGGCTTTGGTTTATCTTTACCATCTGGTCATGCAACCTGCCCAGGAAAGGAGGCAAGGAGGGGCTAAGGAGACAGACAGACAGACATCCTGCCTTACCAGTGCAGAAACTGGTGGGAGATTGTTCTGTGCTAGCGGATTCAGATAATTTCCTGTGGTACTCTGTCTAGGGCTCTGGCAATGGGAAGCCTTGGGGAAAGGCTTGGCAGGACCTTGGAGGGTACGAGACCCTGTGTAGGACCATGGCACCTGCAGAGTGGCCTGGGGACATGGCAGAGCCCTCTGCAGCACCGGGTTCCCTTGGGTCACTGAGGTCAGGGATCCAATGTGGCCCAGAGACGCCTGCAAGGTGACACTTCCGTTTCCCAGCAACAAGCCACTTGCATAATAACTTTTTTGTCAATGTCTATATTTAGAGAATAAACCAGAAGGGGACTCTGCTTGGATCAGCCATGACCTCACAGTATCTAGGCAACGATTTGCAGAGGGAAGCTGTGCAAAACAGAGTGTTTTGGTGTCCAGAAAATCCTCTCCTAGAAGCTGACAGCTACCTCACGTTGCTGTTTCGCATACAGTCCAGCTGTCAGAGCGTTTAGGTCACTCTCAGTGGGCAGCTGCTCTGCTACCTGGATGCTCTCTAGTAGTGAAGGGAGGTGCCAGCAGCTCCTGCCCGAAGGGGAGGGGAGAATGGAGCAACCTACAAATATCCAGCACTTGGCTGTTAGTGTCTATAAATAACATGGAACCTGTAAGACTCCTTTACTAGGATAAAACACCTTCAGAAAGGCCAAGGGGATTTGAGAATCAAAACCCACAATGATTGTTTAAAGCCTGAGTGTATCCTGATTAGCAAAAATGTGAGTAAAATTTCTTCCTGCAGTCAGTCAGGTTGAAGTTCAAGCAGCAGCTCAGCTGGCCACCCTGTGTTCGGAGTATTTACTGAAATGTCCACAGCTGCACATGGATGGAAAACAGCCCCAGGGGAACTGAAGGCAGGTACCTGTGAAAGCCCAAGTGCAGGGTATACTGTGTGAGCACCAGGTTTTCCGTCACCAGGTTGTAGCTGTTTGCAAACTGCGGCTCTTGCTCACTCAGAGCAGGGATCAAACATGTTTCTTTTTCCAAACCTGTAAGGAAAAGCATCTTTGCATCAGGTCCTACCCAGCAGTGCTGATGAGGAGAGGGCTTGAGAGGGTCCCTCCTGAGGACACAAAAGGGCTCCTGGTGATGTTGGCAGTGTTTTATTTGTATTCAGCTCTCCTCTTGCTCCTCTCTAGTCACACTTGTAATTTTCCCCTAACCCTAATGGCACCCACTGAGAGGGCACTACAGGGTAAAGTGGGGACCCGAGGGGATCCCCTTTCCCATTCCCCTACTCCAAACGTTCAGGTGTACCTTTCATGTGTACGTTCTTGCTCCTCCTCTCCTCTTCGTTCAGCTCCTTCAGAGCACAGTAGGTAGGGTTGAAGGTCAGCAGCTTTGGAGATCTGGGTTTGCAGAAGGGCTGGCACAGCTTCAGAAGGGCAGCCCCCAAGTTGAGGAAGAAGGCATCTGAGGCATACATCTGGAAGAAAATCTCTGGCATCTGGTTAGCCCAAATTTTGGTGCGGCCTGCATTTGCATGGAGGCAATTTCCCAGCCAGGAGAGAATCCTGTGCTTCGTCTCTGGCGACAACGGCAACAGGTTCTTCAGCATCTGGTAGATCTTCTCATGGAACTGGGCCATGAACTGTTACAGGAAACACAAAAGTTGAATGAGCCCTTGAGGACTGTTTTTATCCTCTCTGATATCACCGCTACCAGACCCCTTCTGGCTCCAGACCACGTCCTGCTCCTCAGGACACTCCGGAAATCACCCATCACACACAGGTGTTATGAGCAGGTCAGATCCTCAAGCTGGCAGCAAACAACAATTAGGGGTGCCCTCAAAAGCACAGCTGAGACAATTTGTTCTCATATGGAGTAAATCCAAAATTCTTTGCCTATTTTTGACAGCCTGAAAGAACTCTTAAGTGGGAAAGTCCCTCTCAGGGATAACCTCTACACCCCAGTTCACTCCTGTATTTATATCCTGCATCCTCATGGTTCGCTCCTGACCCACCGGAACATTCCTAGTGATATTCCTCTGAGGAAGATATTTACTGGCATAATGAGAGAGAATGTTGCCTGTCACCTTCTCAACTGGGGAATCAATTAGTGTTTTAATTACAGGACAAGTACTGAAAACTACTCCCTGGTGATTGCAACACTTTCAGTAGATGATCTCCAGGTAGCACCTCCAGTTACTGATGTCTATTCCACCAGTGCCACCCACCCTTCTTCCAAAAGCTCAAGCAACTTTGATAAGATACACAGACTTAGGTCACAACCACCCAAGGCAGCTGGCAAAACTGTTTCCATGCTCCAGCTGGAGAATTCAAAGCAGTTTTGGGATGTACCTAGTTGCAAGTCAGGCTATTCCTGAATCAGTGGTGGAACTCAAGTCCCGACACCATGTCTTGAACCCTCAGGCAATGAGAGGCCACTACCACCACAGGAAGCAGAACTGCCCCGCTTCTCCCACCTGATGGATGTTGGATTCCTGCACTTTAATCTCCTGGGGGCTGGATCGAGATGGATTCAGAAAGTAGCCATGGTTCTCCACCACTCCAGGGGTCTTCAACAAGCAGGAGATATTTAAAACGGCACCAAGCAAAGTCTTCTGGTACATCTGTCCATTGCTGGGATCCTTGGGCTGGATGTAGCCTGCAAAAACCTGGGGAACATGTCAGGACATGCTGATTGTTGTCCAAAATCCTAATAAAAAACCTCAACAAACTGATGGGTTTGTGACAGGATGAGAAAGCAGGGGAGAAAGGAGGGGAGGGGTACGATTACACACATTGGGTGTTGTTAACACCACACTGCTGGTTTGGCCTCTGCAGATCAGGTCTTGTAAATGTGCCCCTGCAAAAAACTCCTGCCTAAGCCAAGGTACTCACCTTTGCTATATCCTTCTGTTTTGTGAAGTAGAGGAGCACATCGAGGTAGGTGTACAGCAGGATCTGGCAGAGGTCCAGGTCCTTGATTCTCCCCAACAGAATGTCAAACACGGGAACCATGACCTCCCCAAATGTCCGCACCTCCTCGTCCATTGTTAAGGCTTCTATTACCTCCTCAAGGAACTCAGTCATGTCTTCAAACTCTGGCAGGAGATACAAGGCCATCATTCACAGTGCTCCAACAGCCAAACCAACCCAAACATGACTCCCTCTTTTGGCAGCAAAGGGAGCCAAAGCTTCACCCAACTCCATGGCTCCAGGGCAGCCTGGCAGCACTGAAGCAGCGGCACAACCTGCCCCACTTACGTGCCCCTCTCAGTGTCTCCAGCATCAGGTCCACCAGCTGCTCATAGACGTTCTGGTTGACGTAGATCTCCGGGGTGAGCAGGACAGTACGAGTGTTGGACACGGTCAGGTTGCGGCAGCGCACTGCGAAGGGCAGGAGATTCTCCGGGACCTTGGTGATCTGAGCAAGGAGAACAAGGCACTGTTGGGGCCCTGGTCGTAACAACCTCAGCTCAGTCACTCCAGAGCTGGAGGGACTGCGCTGCCCTCCTCCTCAGCAGCCCGTGCCCACCTCCTCCCGTGCCCTGCGGAAGCAGGCGTAGAGGTAGCGCAGGATCTGCCTCTCCCCAGCGTCACGGTCAGCAGAGAGGTTCTGGGTGCTGGCACAGGTCATGTGGATCAAGTGGCTCCCGGGCTCTGGCAGCAGCAGGCGGGTGAACAGGGCCTGGGCACCAGCAGAGATGGGTACAGTGACACAGCCCCAGCACAGAGCTGATCCCTCCAGAGGAGGAAGCTCCACACCACACAGGCTAATTGATTCCTGCTGGGAAGAGCTCTCTCTATCCCTCATTAAGTAATAGAGTGCTGGAGAGAGAACCCTCCTCTACTTCTAGCCTAAGCAAATCCTCCAGTCCCTCATGGAATACTAGTACCCCCAAGTGAAACAATTTCCACTGAAATCCTCAGCAGGAACGACTGATACAGCTGCAAATGAAGATGAGTGTGTGTATGGACATTGCTGACTGAGTTCTCTGGTTCTTCTTCCCTTTTCCACTCACACAGACCTGCAGGGCAGCAAACTCCTGCAGCCTCCAGGAGGAAGGGCTGGATTCCCCAAATTCTACGCTTTTCTCAGTATCACATCCCAAAGATCTCATGGGCACTTCCAGCAAAATGAGTGGCAGCTTCGTGCCAGGTTTTGGAAAAGAATTTGTGGTACATCATATGCACATTCTGAGAAAACAGAGTCTGCAGATGGCCCCAGGCAGGCGTCCCTACCTGCTCCACATTGTCCATGTCCAGCCAGTCCTGGTCATCCAGGTCTGTGGCCATTTCCTCCAGGTAGACACAGCGTGCCGGGATCCCATTCCCACTCTTCATGCTGGGGTCACCTGGGAAGGGCAGAGGGACCTGTTCCACCCACCTGGATGGGGAACCTGCAGGCAGGACCAGCCCCTAGCACAGCCCCAGCTGCTGCATGTGGCACTGCCCGCTCCCAGCAGAGCTGCCCCAGCCTGTACTGCACCCCCCGCCAAACCGGGGCATTCCCGGGCTCACTGTTGTCCAAGGTGATGAGGAAGATCCTCTGGATCATGTGGTTGATGTTGAGCTGCTCGCAGAGCTCTCGCTGCGAGCGGAATGAGCGGCTGATCTCAGCCACGGAATAGTCGCAGTCGTCCAGGCTCTCGGAGACACTGTTGTCGGAGTCATCCTGGCTGATGGACGTCTCCTCGCCTGCGTGACAGAGGCCTCAGCGTCTCGGGGAACAGCCTCTGCCCAAGCGGACCGCCTCGGCCCCTCCCCAAGGGCCGGCCCCTGTCCCAGGGCCAGCCTCGACCTCCCCACCTGTCAGCTGCCGTAGCTGCTGCTGCTTCTGGACAGCGGCGAAGTGCTTGGCGGCAGCGACGGAGCCGAAGAGGGCGGCGAAGGGGTTGCTGGAGATGCTGTTGTTGTTCTCCTGGTCGGTCATCTCCCCTCAGGGCCGCGCCATACGGGTGAGCTGGGGAAAGGCTGCGGGGAGTGCCGCCGTCAGGGCTCGGGCCCGGGCCCAGGCCCGTTCCCCCGGGCGCGGCAGGCTCATTCCGCTCGGTGCGGGGGCTCCCGTCCCAACCCGCTCCCGCTCCCGCTCCCGCTCCGCTCCCTCCGCTCGCACCTCCACCACCGCCGGAGAGCTCGGCGCGTCACGGCGTCGCACAGCAATTGACGTCACCGCGACGCGCCGGAAGTGAAGCGCAGGAGGCGGAACTTAGGAAGCTCGAGCAGGAAGGGCGGCAGCGACTCCTGGCGACCAGGAGGTGGAACTACACCTGCGGCATCGCTGCGGTGGGGACGGGGACAGGGAAAGGGAATGGGAATGGGACAGGGACAGGGACAGGGACAGGGACAGGGACAGGGACAGGGAAAGGGAATGGGAATGGGACAGGGAATGGGACAGGGAATGGGAATGGGAATGGGAATGGGAATGGGAATGGGACAGGGAAAGGGAATGGGACTGGGACAGAGACAGGGAATGGGAATGGGAATGGGAATGGGACAGGGACAGGGAAAGGGAATGGGAATGGGAATGGGAATGGGAATGGGAATGGGAATGGGAATGGGAATGGGACAGGGACAGGGACAGGGAATGGGAATGGGAATGGGACAGGGACAGGGACAGGGACAGGGACAGGGAATGGGAATGGGAATGGGACAGGGAAAGGGACAGGGAAAGGGAATGGGAATGGGAATGGGAATGGGATGGGGAAAGGAGAGGGAATAGGAGAGGGACAGGGACAGGGACTGGGACACAAATCCAGCCTGGCTCGGCGGGACCCGAGCGTGTCCCGTGCTGTGAAACGCGACCGTCTGTGCGATAAGCGAGTTTGTGTTTGTTATTCGCCCAGTGACCTGCATTTTAATATTAATGATATGTAAATCCACTGCCTAATAGGCAAATCACGATTTTATATCGAATCAACGTGCATATTGACCCTTATTGACTTTGCACCTACTAACACTTGTTTGCAGGTTGTTTGGTTTTGTTTTTTTTTTAACTTTTTCTTGTGCAGGGAGTTTTATGTTTGTAGGGGATTTGGGCTGGGGCTGCAGGGGGTTGTGGTGAAGGGACACTGATGTACATGTTTATATTACACCCCCCACCCATCCGTTCTGCACTGGGCTGACCTCGGCCCCAGGGCCTCTGCAGCTGCTCCATCCCTCCCTCCTGACCCTTCTCGGTAGGACAGATTTCAGGTGAGGTCAGAAAATACCCTTCCCAAGACTCTATGGGGAGATACAAAGGTAGATTGATAGAGGAAAAGCAAAGATGGACAAAGGGGGTTAAATCCAAAGGGTTATTCTGTAGCCCATGAAACACTCACTCCCTGAGGCAAAGCTGGCTGGGTGCTTACAGGGAGGGTCCCCAGCCCAGCCAGAGCCTGCATACACAGATTTTATGGATTTTTTTTTTTCAATCCAGTCCCAGGCACTGCCCTGCCAGGTGCTGCAGGTGACTCTGGTGATAGCATTCCTGTATTATTCATTTAATTCTACTACATATTCATTCATTTACTTTAAATTAATATTATTAATTTAGTTCTACTACACCGTGTCCAGCCTCTCGCAGCCCCAGCCCAGTGCAACATTTCCCTGCTGGGGGAGTCCTGGGGCACCATGTCAGGCAAGGAGGGGGGGCAGTTTGGGGTGTTGGGGGGCCGTGAGGCTATGTCAGGGTCCGTGAGGTGGTGCAGGGCTGAGCCCATGGCCCTGGGGGCTCAGGGCCAGCCCCCCGAGGATCCCTCCAGAACAAACGTGGCTGAAGCTCGGGTGGTTTTGTCATGAACAGCCTTTACTTGCCCACCAGTTTACGCCTTGTATTCCTTGTTACAAAAGAACAACTTAACAAAAATAATGCCCTGTGGCTGCAGCTGGGGGCACAGGGGGGATGAGGGCAGGAGGGCTCAGCCCCCAGAGGAGGGTGGGCTATGGCACTGTTGGCGTGGGGCGCCCACGGGCACCAACCCACGCAGGGTCAGGCCCACGGCCCTGGGAGCAGCTCAGGCAGGGAACTCCCGCTCCGGTGGCTCGTGCCGGGTGCCCTCAGCCACGCTGCCAGGGACACTCGTCCCCACCAGCGCGTCCTCGCTGGGTCCTGGCAGTGCGCAGGGCTGCAGGAGGTGGTCCCAGTAGAGGCTGAGCGTGGAGTGCTCCTGCTGCTCCAGCTCCTTCAGCTCGTGCAGCTCCTTGGCGCTGGCCGCTGGTGTCTGCACCTCAAAGGTCATCTCAAAGCGGCTGTAGTCCACCTGGAACGCGCCCTTCTCCAGGGACATGCAGGGCTCGAAGCGGTATCCCCAGAGGATCTCGTCCTCCGTGTAGGAGGTGCGGGCTTGGCACGTCATTCCTGCGGCAAGACAGGGGCTGAGCTGTGCCAGGGTGCCACAATGAGCCCCCTGCTGCCTAACACCCATGGCCCACTGGAGACAGTTTTGACCCCAAGCATCTCTTGCCTAGATGTCACTCCTGGGCCCAGGTTTGCCCAGCATCTCCAAGACCCCAGGGGAGCCACCCCTCCCCACCCTGACCCCCCGGACCACTTGCCTGTGGCTTCCACGATGCCCTCGAGGATGATGATGATTTCAAACTGCTCCCGGCGCAGTGACTCGGCTGACATGTCCCAGAAAGGGCTGTGACGGTTGATGACGTGGCAGATGATCTGCGGCTCCACCAGGAATAGACGATCCTCCCCTGTGTCATAGCCCAGGTTCAGTTCTGACTGTTCCAGGGGGATGAACTCCCCCTCGGCTGTCTGACGGGACTTGATCAGCTTTGCCCGGATCTTGGCGTCCACCATGTGGCTTTCCCGCAGGTCCCCCACACGGAACATCAGGCAGAGCTTCTCGTCCCGGCAGGAGATGACGCAGTTCTTGCTGAAGATGAGGGTCTGGGCACGCTTCTTGGGCCGGGAGATCTTAACAAACATGCAGCCAACCATCATGGCATCGATCATGGAACCGACGATGGACTGCGCTATCAGCAGGATGACGCCCTCGGCACAGTTGGCTGTCACCATCCGAGTGCCATAGCCAATGGTCCGCTGGCTTTCCACCGAGAGGAGCAAGGCAGAGACAAAGCCATCCACATTCTCGATGCACGCCTGCCACTCGGGATCACCCTGGTGCCCAATGTCACCCCGCACCCAGGCGTCCAAGAAGTAGATGAAGCCAAAGACCACCCAGGTGACGATGTAGCACATCATGAAGACGAAGAGGAACCAGCGGTACTTGAGGTCTACAATGGTGGTGAAGATGTCTGAGAGGAACCTCTTCTTGTCCTGGATGTTGCCCAGATTCACCTGGCACTTGCCCACTTTGGTCACATAGCGCTGCCGCTGCCGCTTGCCAGCCTGGACCATGGGGCTGTCCTCCTCCAGCAGCTTGCAGCGCCGGCTCTGCAGCCCCTCGGGGGTGGGAGCGGTGGAGCTGCGGGCGGAGGTCTTGCCGCGTGAAGAGTTGGGGATGTTGGCCACGCTCAGGGCGTGCAGAGGGTACAGGCGGGCAGCCGCCTCTTGTGGGGCAGGCGCTGGGCACCAGGACGGCCGGCCACGGTGGTGCTGGGTGCTCAGGCTCCCGCGGCTCGGCGGCAGGGACGACTCACCGGGGACAAAGCTGCCGTGACGGGGCGCGGATGGGTAGTTTGGCATCGGGGCGCCTCTCTTGGCAGAGGCGGCGGCGGCTTGCTGCCCGCCGTCCTCCGCCAGAGCCCCGGGGACGGCCGGAGGATCGGGCTGCGGGGGGGAAAGGAGCCCGTCGGTGAGAAATCACCTCCGACAACAACCGCGAGCACCGGGCGGCATCCTGTGCCGAGGATGCCCCGGAGCCTCGGAGCGAGCCATACCTTCTGAGGGAAGGTGCCGTACCGGCTGGTGTCGGTGGGTGGCCGGGGCAGGTAGGCCAGCATGTGCTTGGCCGTGGGGGTCTGCGCCGCGGGGATGGAGTTGCTGCGGCCGCGGGGCTCCTCCGGGGCCAGGCAGCCGCCGGCGCCGCCGCTGTTGCGGGCGTAGGGGAGCACCATGGGGGCGCCGGGGCGGGGGCTCAGCCCCGGGCTGGGCGAGAGGTCCTGCCGTGGGGGAGACAAAGCGGGGAGTTATTTCGGACACGGAACGCAGCTTGGGGCTCCGACCCCTCTCCGCACCCCCAGGGGCCAGAGTCTGGGGGGCTCCGGAGCTGTGCCGGGGTGCCTGCGGGCTGCCTCCAGATGGCTAAGCCCATTAGGGGCCATAATTGCATTGCAAGGCCGGGGAAGGAGGCGTTCGTCTCCGCTGGGAAGCAGCCCCGGCAGCCGGCAAGCTCCGGGTGAGCGTCTAAAGCACTGTTCCACAGTTGTTCCAGGCCGTGGCGGCAGCTGCCGGTTCTCTAAGAAGCTCCGGGCAGAAATGGATGGCCCCTAGGTGCGGAGGAAGGACAGCCTGTGAGAGAGATGCAGATCCCATAGCCGGGCTCCTTGGCACAGGCTGAGTCCAGCCGGTGTCCATGAGGAGACGCGATGGGAGGTCATGGTCCTGGAAACGCAACCCGGAGCGCAGAGACCTGCGGGGATAGGGGCGGGGATGGGGTGGGAGTGTTGGCGCTCTGGCTCCACCGAGCATCCCCGCCACTGCAGAGCAGCGGGACCAGCGGTCCTCAGTGCGGCGATGAGGATGTCACTCTCCGGACCAACCTCCCGGCCCCCCAGACCCCTGGGCACGGGAGGCACTCACCTCATGTCCAGGCAGAGCGGCTGCCAGCCCGGCAGACGTCGTTCTCGGCTTGTAGCTCCCGCTGTGCCCCGGCCACTGCCGGGCATCTTCCCACCGGTTGTGGATGGGAATCCTCTGCCGGGCTGTGCCACCGTGGCTGGTGGGAGGGAAGGAAAGACTGGGAGCTCGGCGGCGGCCGCCAATCCTGCTCCAGCGGCAGAAGGTCACCCGTTAATCTGTCTCAATGACAGGCACAATTACCTTGAGACGACTTAATCGGAAGGAGCAGGTGCCCCAATGCCTGGGGGAAGGAGCAGGAGGGGTTTCCCAGCGGATTTCCCTGCTCTTGCCCTTGGGATGATGCTCCCTGTCTGCTCTTAGGAATGGGATGGTCAGCAAGGGCTGGAAAATATTCCCTTTCTCCTGCCTGGTCTGTGCTCCCACGTTGAACGTGGTCTGTGCTCCTTTACCCCCTCCTTGTGGGAGCCCCCTGCAAAGATCCTCCTGATACTCACCAGGGCTGGACCCCGGGACCAGCAGGACTTAGTAATTTCCAGTCTGGCTCCCAATACAGATAAAAAAGACAGCGGATGAAGGAGAGATTAGTCGCTAATCTCCCAGGGAAGATGAATCTGCAAGCTGGACCCCGCGGCGGGAACGCACGTGGGGGAGGATGGCAGCTGAGTGCCCGCACAAACTTGGGATTTTCCTGACACTTCTTTTCATAATTTTTACAGAATCCCAGAACAGTTTGGGTTGGAAAGGGCCCTAAAGATCAGTCCAGCTCCAACCCTCTGCCACAGGAACACCTTCCACCGGACCAAGGTGATATACATGGGTTTTCCCAGCTTTGTGTTTGCATCAGGGTGTTTCCTATCAGACACAAACACCATGAGTCTCATCTGCTGGTGAAGTGCTGGGTGCAGGACAGGGTGATCCATGCCCACCTGAGAGAAACAGGGCTCATCTGCAAACCTGCTTCCTCCCTCGGACATCCCCATTCTACACGCAGCTCTCAAAGGCTCCTTTGCATATTTAATTAATGACCGAATTAGGATCAAGGCCTGCAGCCGAGGCACTGACGCCTGAGAAAAGCCTGATGCCGGCTCTCTGCTGCCTGTATCCTGTGCTGGGGTGCCAGCCGTGTCCCACCAAGGCTGGAGCTGCTGCTGCCGGGAGTCGCTTTCCCTGCCAAGGCTCTCGCTCCGGGGTGACCAAGGTTGGGAGGATTTGCATGCTTTGGCTTAACCCTGCCGGGCACAGCGATGCACCGGTGGGACCCAGCCCGGAGTTACCGCGGCGATGCACCCGGCTTTTCCTGCTGAGCCGGGCTCTCCTTTTAGCGTGGAAAAACCAACAACAGCTGAAAAACGACCGTGGCCACACCCCGGCGTTGGAGGAACAGAGTTGAATTCGCCCCCCCGGGCCGCAGAGGCGGCCGGCGGCCGGGCGGACGCTGCTCCAGTGGCGTGAATGCCCGCGGCCGCCGCTCAGGGCGCCTGATCCGGCCCGGAGGTTACCGACAGCATGGCCGGGGGCTGGTGGGCAAAGGCGCGGGGAGCGGGGATGCTGCTGGCTCTCCTCGGATGGATCAGCTCCTGCGTCACCACCTTCGTGCCGCTCTGGAAGAACCTCAATCTGGACCTGAACGAGCTGGAGGTCTGGAACATGGGGCTCTGGCAGGTCTGCATCACCCAGGAGGAGGGGGTGGTTGAATGCCAAGCCCACGGCTCCTTCCTGGCGCTGCCTCCCGAGCTGCGCATCTCTCGCCTCCTGATGTGCCTTTCCAACGGCCTGGGGCTGCTGGGCTGTCTCCTGGCTGCCCTGGGGCTGGACGGCTGGAGAGCCTGCGAGGACAAACCCGGGCGAAAGCGACGGCTCCTGCTTGGAGGGGGAGTGACGCTTGGCGTGGCAGGGATCACCACCCTGGTGCCCGTCTCCTGGGTCGCCTACAACACCGTCCTCGACTTCTGGGATGAGACTGTCCCTGACATCGTCCCCAGGTGGGAGTTTGGGGAGGCCACCTTCCTGGGGTGGTTTGCCGGAGCCTTCCTTGCTGCCAGCGGGCTGCTCCTCGCCTGCAGCGCCCGCTCCACGACAACTGCAACGCCGCTGCCCCCCGCCTGCCACCGGGCCCCCGCTGCACGAGGTCTGGCTGGGGGCCACCACCTGCACCCCAAAAATGCAGACTTGGTCATCTAGGGCCTCAGGGTGCTGTGCCCTGTGCACCTCGTGGCTCTTCCCGTGGCAGGGAGGGCTCTTGCTTGTTTCACAGGATGATTTGCTAATTGCTACTAAGGCAGCTCTGCAGGTTTCTCTCCTTCCTCTGCGTGTCTGCTTCACTTTTTCTCTGTTAAGGAGCAACAGATTTCCCCACAGCACTCACCAAGCAAGCGTGGGAAGGCAACAAGCAGCAGGCAGCACTTCGTACTGCTGGTGACACCGTGGTACCATCACTGATGGATGACACCGGGGTGGAATCCCTGGCGAGTCCCCCGTAGCAAAGTCTGTCGTGGCTAATGCTGCGTGCCGGTGCAGCAGCTCTTTCCTTGCACGTCTGTGCCGCTCTGATGTATTCGCAATAAATTATCATGTCCATTGACAGTGTGTCTGTGCTCTGAACATGCAGCTGTATCTTGCAGAAGTGGGATGCAGGGTGGGAGTTGCAAGCGGCAGCACTGCTGCTGCAGCTGTGGTTTGGTCTGTCCAGAAAAGATTGGAGGAACAGAGAGAAAAATGAAAAGCAAGGGGGAAGAAAATGACAGACAAAGCAGCACTAAGTTCTACTCCTGCTGCAAAGGTGGGATGGCAGTGACCGCGTGCCCTGCAGGAGCCTCATCTTCTCATGGCTAAGATGATAAAGCCGATAAGTGCCGCAGACCTTTGTGTCAAAAGTTCCTCGACTGCATCATTTACCTATGCACAAGAGGCAAGAAAGGGTTTTTGCTGGTCTCAACTGTTCCTTCCACATTTTCCTGATTCAGCTGTAAAAATAAAGGCTGATTACACACCTCTGTGAGCAAGAGCATGGACCATCAGGCTGGATTAGCACCCGGAGTCCTGACAGGGGCCTGCCCGCTGCTACGGCACTGGCTGGAAACGGAGTTCACCGCTGGTTTAATCCCTGCGGGCTCAAAGCCGTGTGCGCGTGACCCGTCCCAAGGAAGGCCCAGCCGACAGCGGCATTCCTGGGGGAAGCAAAGTCCGCTCCCTCTAAGTCCCATTTTGAAACCTGCACTTTGCTCAGTTGGAGGAGAGGAAGGAGTGGGTGGGCAAGGAAAGGGAACAGTGATGATCCCTGGGAGTTCTGATGCTGGAGGGCTGGGGAAAGAGGTGGTGGTGCTGAGAGTGAAGTAGGAGAGGCAGGTGCTCAGTTCTTCTGAAGAAGAATCAAATGAGGTAGAACTGAGGGGGCTGTGTTCCTGGCCATCACCTTCCAAGGAGCTGCACCCCCTGCCAGCTGCCCTTGGAGAGCTGACCAACTCAGGGGGCACAGAAAGGCTGTTTTGGCTGTAACTCTCTTGGGAAATGGGAGGACAGAACAGTGAGCAAAGGCTTCCAGCTGGGGAGCACTCCTGTCCAGCCCAGTCCAAATATCATGACGTCCCTGGCACCACTCTGTACTCCTGATACTCTTCGTTGGTTCTTTAAAGTAGGCTTTGGCCATGGGCTGGGCATTTCAGCTTTTGGCAGCAACACAAAGAACAGGGCAAAGCCACTATTTCGCAAGTCAGAACAAATGGGCTCTCCTCTTCCCAAACCACATCCTACTGCTTGCAAGTGCACAAAAGCTGCCTGGCAATGCCAAGTGTTGGCTGGGAGGAGGAAGCGTGCCTCTGGGTGGGTGATGGCCTGGGGGCTCTATTCAAGAGCTCCATGTTTCCATTCATCGAAGGTCAGGCACCCCAAGCAGGGAACTGAAGGCCTCATCCCACATACAACAAGGCAGGAAACCAGCTGAAAAATCAGCACTCTGGCACTGCAGCACCCTGGTCCCTGTGGAGGCACGGGTCGTTGCTAGGACACTGGCAGGCAAGAGTGCCTGTGGATAATGGCAGTTCTACTTCATCATAAAATTACCGGGGGAGTGCAAGATTCTCCCATAGGAGCAGTTTATTCCTAAGTAGTGGGGAAACACCGCCTGACAGGATGGGAGAACCATCCTACGGCAGCTCTTCTAATGACAACACATTTTGTACAGGAGGAACCTTCAGGCAAAACCCTAGAGTGAAATAAAGACACGGAAGGAGCTTTTTCATTCTAACATAGAACAAATGCTTTTATTGCACTGTTAGAAAAGTCTGCATAGTTCCAAAAAACAGGATCCCCCTCCACTGACTCAGAACTTTTGGCTTACAACTGCTGCAGCTCAAATGCAAGCACAGGGCGACCGCAAAAGGAAACGTCAGCAGGGCACTTCGTTGACAAAGTCAACACAAACACCCACCACCAACACAATGGGCTGATGTGAGCCCTCACAGTTGTGTCATTGACACTAATCCAGCCCTGACCAGCCACCCCAGGGGAGAAGGAAGTTTGCCTTCTGGCCATTAGGGGAATCTCCTTTGGGATGATGTGATTGCCCTGAGCCAGTCAGCTCCTGCCAGGCACAAACCCACAGCCCCGTCCTGGCTCCTCACTGCCAGGATTTGCCTGTGCCTCTCTAAGGAAGGCTCCTGCGTGGTTTCTGGTGCCAGCTGGAATACAAAAGGCACAAGCCTGGTGACTTGACCAGAACAGGCAGCCGCGTGCATGACTGCCCACGCGACAGAGTGCGAGCCACTGCTCCTTGCTGCCTCCTCCTCGCTCAGCCCAGGCTCCTGTGAGCAGGAGTCTGGCTGGATTGGAGCATGCAATCCCTGGCAGTGACCATTCAGGGAGCTGTGAAAGTGCCTGACAGCCCAGCCACAGTGGGCAGTGCTGAGCAGAGTTGGGCTCCTGTGCCATCATGGGCCCAGGGGCTGCATCTAGAAGGTTGCCAGGACAGAACAACCTCTGGAGCCCAGTTGGGCCCCATGGTGCTGCTGGGGCCTGCGCCTTGCACTGTAACAGTGGTCCAGGTCCTTTGTTACTGCCTTACGTTCTGCCTCAGAAGTGCAATACTGCTTTTCATCCACTCCTATTTACAAAGAACACAGCTTGGAATCCAAACCGCCCCCTGTCCTCCCGCAGTGCAGCGGTGGCCGGCAGGGCCCCGGGCAGGCCGGCAGCGCGGCTCTGGCACGGCGAGCAGCCCGTGCCTACTGCACGGTCACGGCTGAGGCCCCGTGGATGGACTCCATCACGGCTGCAAAGCGGCTGCACAGGTCGTAAGGGGAGTTGGGTCGGATCTTCGGGGGCTCCTTCAGCACAATGACCTCGGTGGAGCCGTCCAGGAGCCGGGGCAGCAGCTCACCCAGCTTCATCTGCAGCTTTGCTGTCAAGGGGAAAAGGAGGAAACAGTCAGTGGCAGCAAACAGCAGAGGGCTCCAGGCCCTGAGTTAAGGAGCTGTGATGCCTTTTGCAGACTCCTCTGCCTGTGCTGAGAGCCACCCAGCCCGTCACCAGGGATGAGCAGTGGCTGCTGGCGCAGAGGAGGCTTTCCACCAGCTGCCACCAGCTTGAGTCCTGCCTGCCTCCCCAGGGCTCTGTGAGGGGAGCTCCACTGCCACCTGGCTGCCTGAGGACAGGGCCATGTCCCACTGAGACATGGTGCTCTCCCAGGAAAGGTGCTGCTGTCCCAGCTGTCAGGTGAAGAATAAACTGCATGCTTCAGGGTGATGCTCAAACATTGACGGTGCAATTGAGGGAAACAGAACCTTCACGTCCTGTACCCCCTCAGACAAGCCAGTTCAGCCCATGCTGAGCTGGTACCACCCACTCCCGGCGCAGGTCTGTGCCCAGATGCCACTGGAGTGCACGGTACAGCACAGCCACTATGGGGTGAAGAAGAGCAGGCAACACCTGGGCCAGCTCACACAACCTGGGAGGGGAGAGCACTCAGGTTCTGGTTCTTTAAAACCTTCTGTGTAAGCAAAGGCTGCCACATCCAGCCCAGGAACTGGAATAAATTTATCCAATATTAATTTTTACAACTGTATTTTGAGAATAAACCTCTGTGGTTTTGCATAATTTTCTTTCATCAACTTTACCCTGTTAGTGATAAAACTCTGCAGGGACTCCCCAGACCTTCATGCACAGTCAAGGCAAGTCAGGACCAATTTGTCTGAAGAGAAATGACCTGAGGGGAGTCACAGAGGCTGATTCCAGAAGAAAATACAGAACAAGAACAGCTGTCCAGAACCAACATTCAGCTCTACAATGACAAACTCCTCTTCAGAAGGCGGAGATGCTCCAAATCTGCTCCCCCATTCCATCTTGCATAACCTTGGCCTCTGGTAACATCTGCTCCTCCCTCCTGAAGAGGAGCATGCCATGCCACCAAGTATGTCTGCATTCACCTGCCATTCCTGGGTACCTCCACTCGGGGAGAAACCCTAAAGGGAACTCTCAGCCATTCTTGGGTTATCAGCTGTCCCATTTTAGGGATGAGGGACCCTTCTGCAGCTTGTTTTAGTGCAAAAGATTAATTCCTTCTGTAACAGGATTTAATGGGTGATTCAAATGCATTTCTCCTCCCACAATTAGAAGGGCATGGACAAGCTGTAATGCAGACACCAGGAATTTAATTTTAGGTAGTTCTTTAATTATTTCCCAGTCCAGATGCAGCTATTACCCTGCCCATGAACAGCAGCCATTTCCTACCGTCCATGTCTTCTCGTCCCAAATAGGAGCACCAGCGGTTTCTCATGACCTCGATGGCATCCAGGTCCTCTTTGGAGATCTCAAAGTTGTTCATGAGATGCATGCAGGGGATGATCAGCTCATTCAGGATGCTCACACCCTCTGACACATGAGCTTCCTCACAGCTGACAAAAAGAGAAGCTGCCACCTCGTTCAGTTTCTGGGGGTGGAAGGAGAATTGGGGACAGGCTTGTAAAGGACAAGCATGGACCATGGATAACCACCCAGGAAAGGCCCAGCTTGGGCCCTGCAACTGGCACCCATGCAGAGGATAAGGACTAACAGCACCAGGTTCTGGTGGAACAGCCACTTTCAGTCATGGGAAACACACCACAGAAAACAAACTTGAAAATATATATATTCATACACACTCATGCAATCTGCTGTATCTGTATACAGAGAGCATACAGCTAATTTACACTTCTGCTTTGAAGATGGCAAGATCCAGACCTGCCTTTGCCTAGATTCTCTGAAACCTATGTGGCATGTTCTTTAACAATAATAATATGAATATTATTAGCTTTCCATATTGCTGCTGGTACTCACTAAGGGGCAGAACCATGTCAATAGACAAAACAGAAACAGTTACACTGGTCTTGGCTGAGGCAGAGCCCTGGCTGCTCCCTCCCCTCCTCTCCCAAAGTGAGTGGTGAGCTCCTCAATACAAACCAGGAGACACTTCCTTCTGTACAAGGCGATCAGCGACTCGCTCACGCCTCGGTTGGCTCCCTTCAGCAGCAGTTTGGTGTTGCTTTGGTAGGCGTAGACCAGGTAGGTGAGTGACTCTTGGTACCTGGAAGAAGAGGTTCAGCTCTGCAGGCCTTGGGCTCTGCCAGGGCCACGACTGCAGCCATTCTCTTGGCTCAGCTCAGGAAACCTTTCCTGCTGGGCCTGGCTGGAACAGCAGCAGGCCCAATGGGAAAAGCTGTATTTCCTTGGCAAAGCACAAATGAACAGATGGCCCGTGTTAAGCCCTCCTGCTTCTTTTTGCCCAGAGTACTAAACAAGTGTCTGTGCAAAGCCCCTTAAAACCAAATTCATGTGCAACGTGTTTGTTCTGTGTTCATTTTCTGCATCGCTCCAGGAACTGCACTATGAGAGGACACACCAAAAAGGGCAAAAGGTTGGGTTTTTGAGTTTCTCACATATTTCAAGCTTCAGGTGAAAAAACAGAACAGCTGACAGGGATTAGGTCAATTTGGGGGAATTCTAATCTGCTCTTGTCATGCCTCATGTCGATTTGCCCACCTGAATTTGGTGGCTTGTCACTGCAAACCACCTTGGAATTCAGTTCTGTCTCCATTCAGGAATAATTTCTGAAAGCCTGCACCATTTATGGAAAATACAGGTTCTAGAATGGTAAGGAGGAAACCAAGGCCTTCTGAGTCTAGAGGACTCCAAAGTGTGTGTTTACACAAAGCATAACACCCATTTCGAGGCAGTTTCATTTTAATACAGGAGTCCAAGGTGAAAAATCCCAAAGTGATGGCAATCGTTCCTGCAAACCTGTCTCTGGAAAACAGGATATAAAGCTCTGCTTCTCAAAGGGAAATCTTAGGGGAAATCTCAGAAACTGTCAGGCAGGCAGCCAGCAGCTCAGCCTCATATTTTTTAAACTGTTAACCAATCTTGACTGTGGATTCAAAAAGAGTTATTAGCAGGTCAAAAATGTGCCCACTGGCCACAAACACAGGCCATTGTGGTTCAGAAAGAAAAAATATTTGTCAAAGTGGCCTTTACTTTTAGCTACAGCTTATCTTGTCCAAACACAGTTAGAGGAACTTACTTTCTATTCTGGTAGAGTTCCAACCCTGTCAGCAGGTAAATGGACACCTTGCGAAAAAGGCTGTAGTCTTCATGCCATCTCTGTGAGGAGGAGGAGGAAGCAGAGCATCAGCCTCATTGGAAACACTTGCATGCAGAGTTTGGGGTCTCTGATTCTACCCTTTGAAGTGTTTCAATGTCTCTTGTCAGTGGCACACAAATGAATTTAGCCAATTGCAGGCACTCCTCCAAGCTCAGATTTCCATTGTATTCCTTCTCCCTCAGCACCCTCCTGCAGACACCCAACAGGCACCCAGTGACCACTGCGCTGGCCACACAGCTCCATGCTGTGCTCCCCATTTCCCAATTTGGACAGGGCCAGTTAGGACAGTGAGAGGGATCAGCAGCAGCTCTCTGGTCTCTTACCTTGTACTCCTCCATGTCAACATCGTCAGGACCGATTTCGCTCAGCTTTGCCCGTGCCACCTTCATGATACTGATGGACCTGCTCCACGTCAGCAGAAAGGAGGAAAATCACAACAGTGGCCCCAGCCACATCCAGGCGGGAAAATCCTACCCTGGAACTCCAGGCACTCACCGTTCATCATAGCTGAGGTTTTTGTCTGCAAACTGCTCGAGGAGGGTGCGCTCCACCACCTGCTGCGGAGCATTGTTCTGCAGGAAGTAGATGAGCACGTGCTGCAACCGGGCATCGTTCTGCGGGGTCGGGGTCTCTTTGGAGAGCAAGTACAGCCGGGAGTACTCCTCATGGAATGCCTGCCAATGGAACACAGGTACTGACACATCCACCTGTCTGCCCGTGGGAATGCCACAGAGCCAACAGGAGCTCAAACCTGTCCTGTTTGAAGGGACTCCTGCGGTTGCACCGAGCCTCCTTTGCTGCTGATATTCCAGTGGTGAATGGAAGCCCACCAACACCTCAACTCCAAACCAATGGCCCCCACAGCCAGGCAACCCCCACATGTGAGGCCTGAGCTCCCAAAAGTGCCAGGGTGTGTAAATGCCATTGAGAGAGGTGGTACAGCTGCCTTAGACAGTTTTGGCAACCCTCTGACAAGTGCTCAGGCTGCCAAAATCAGCTGGGACACACTTCTACCTGCAGGAGGTGCAAGAGTATTTTGTGATTTATATTCCCATAGATTACCAGCACAGATGATTCTTTCCATGTGGTATTTTTAGTTAAATCTACCTGCCTGTAAAATTTAACATTCAGCTTCAGCGTTCAGCAGTGGTTATGCTTTCAGACCCCTGCTCACACAGACATTTCTTGAGGACATCTTTGACAACAGAGGTCACAGTAAGCAAGTATGTTCAGGACCAAAAAACCAAATTTTAAAGTAGTAAAAGAATAAGCAGAAAAAAGGAAAATTGCTGTTTGTCTTGTGAGGAGGGTGTTCTCTTACAAGCTCTAAAAATTGTTTTGAACCCACAGATATCTCACCACTGTAAGAGAGCAGGAACTAAAATGCAGGGCAAAGGCCATTAACTAGAAGAAAAACTGCACAAATCATTCCCTTTACATTCCTGATCTGTCAATACGGCACACACTCCCTGTTCTGGGAAAACAGGTATCCATACTACTTGATTTAGCAAACAAATCAATACCTTAACAAGCCCTGCTTCAGACCCATCACGATCAAAGGTCTGGCGGGCTTTTGCAATAGCCAGGATGACACCTTGCATGGCTGGACTCAGCATCACCTACCACGAAAGCAGGAGAACAGACACAAACAGGAACAAGGGAAACAGTAACGGACAGGGAAAGAAGAGACAGCATAGTGAAGAACAGAAGAAACTTTCAAAAGGTAAGGCTTAAAGGAAATTGTATGAGTACGGGTGTGATAACTGGGGTTGTGAGTTACTTGCATGCTACTGACTCTACCTATCACATGCACTTTACATGCAGGGCTTTTTTTAGGCATTTAAAGATCTCAAGGCTGGTCACTCCAAACTCTTGAATTTTTAAATTGAACAAGTGAGAAGGTAAAGCACGCTGGCCATGTTCCCACCATGTCCCACTCAATCCTCCCAACACATGTAAAATGAATGCAGAACCTGTGATGCAGCAGTTCCTCAAGCCAACATCACACAAGAACATCTCAAACCTACTCAAGGAGTGATAGCCCCAGTGTTTGTGTGAAATCCAACTTGTGAAAGTGAGAGAACTTCCAAAACACTGCTTGAGCATATATGAGAGTGGTTAAAGTCAAAAAAATCAGTGGGCAGGGTATGCAAATTATGCTGTTGGGATTAAGGTCTTTGACTGGGGACAAAGCAGTTACTGAAGCCAGCAAAGAGACTCCTAACTAAATTAACACAGGTAGGATAAATTTTGATACAATTGTGCCAGAAAGAGGACTTATGACCAACATGCATGTTGACAAACTGAATGCTCTTAGAGAGCTCATCATCTGAACATTTAAAAATGGAATTATGGAACGATGGTGTTCCCCTTCCCTTCCACAGTGGGAAAGGGAAGCTACAGGCTAATCAGCAGCAGTAATTAACCCCTGCACTGGGATCTGTACCTCCTCATTATATCCATCTGCATCGGATCTAACGGGAATCTTCCCCACACTGGGGATTTCCACTTCAGAGACCTGTGAGCTAGTTTGGGCAGCAGCCTCTGCTTCCTGAGTGTCCTGGGGCTGCTCTGCCTGAACTGTGGGGGATGTTTCTCCTGGATGGGCCTTCAGCGGCTCTACCTCCTTGCGCTGTGGCCAAGAAGAGAAAGAAAGAGAGTAAGAAAATCCAAAGCAAAATACAGGAAAGCCAAAGGGGACCGAGCGAAATGTGCTACAGCTACAGAAGTTCAGAGAAACGGGAAAAGCCAAGGTCTATCAAGAAGAATAATATGGAGACAAGAAGGGGTATCTCCTTGGGCCAAGGCTCAGCTCCTACCTCGCACAGAGCTGCCTCCACGCCGTTCCTCTCGTAGGCGTCGGCAGTGTTGGCAATGGCCTTGGCAGTCTGCTCCTTGGCGATCCTGGCGTGCTCCGAGGACAGCGAGCGCACGCTCTGCTCGCAGACCGACGATTGCTCTGTCAGGACAGACGTGTGGTGCCAGTCAGCAAGAGCTGCAAGGTTTTTTTCTCTCTTGTTCTAAAATGTTTTGCAGCTTGTCCATGCAGTTTTACACAGCTGCTGCCTTCATCCCAGAGGTGAAGGCACTCCAGGCAAGCCTTCCGTACCCCTTTCCAGTGGGAATGGCACACGTCATCAGGGATTGCCAAGTAACGTTTCCCACTCCAGAGAACAGCACTTGTCCACTCGATATTTATGAAAAAAAGAAAAAGCTGGAAATGAACTGGTATTAGCTCATGATGATTAAGTGAATGGGAAACAGTATTTCTGGGGACAGGCTTGGAAGGATGCACATGCAAAACCAGCAGAACAGCCTTTTGTACTGTCAGGGCAGAGCCTCCAGCAGCTGCCTTTGGTGCCTCATTCACACCTGTTCCTGCATTCTGATACATTTGTGCAAAGCTTCAACAGAGTGGTACTGGTGACCAGCTGGCTGCTCTGGTTCTGACACAGTTTGCAAATTCAGAGTAAGATTACCTGGTCCTGACTCAGAGGAAAGGTCCTGCAATTCAGAAGTAAGCGAAGGCTCCATCTGAGGAATCTTGCAAGATTGCTCCTCGTCCCAGTCCTCTGCCTCCTGCTCCAGGCGCCAGTTGTCCTCCTGGATGTAGTGTCTCAGTTCTGGGGACAAAGTTTCTACTTCTTTCTGGAACTGTCTATCCTCTGGGCTCTCATCCTCATCTGGAGGAAACATAAGACTGGCATAAGGAAATACATTGTGGCAGGACACCACCCTTAGGGACTAAGCACACATAGAGTATCACGAGCCACAAGGAAAGTCACTGAGGGATACAAGGAGAATTAAGTCCAATTTTCTATTGGCTCTGTAATTCAAGGTGATCCAGAAGGAAAGGTGCAAAAATAAAGACAAATCTACAGAGTTATCTAAAACAAACCCCTCTTTTGTTCTACTACTGGACAGCATTTACACAGAACAATTCCAGAACCAGCGCCTGCTGATGCAGGTCAGACACATCCTGATCCAAGGGCTCCAGCTGTACAGGGAACAGCACTGAACTGCCAACAGCTGGAAAGTGCATGGCTCAGCCAGAGATGACACACCTTCATCACTGTACAGCAGGTAAAGGTATGGCCTGCATGGGTTCTATAGCATGAGTGTCATGCTGATATTTCTCAGTGCTTTTTAGATCTACTCCTAGTATTCTACTAGTGCTCACTTTTAAAACAGCAGAAAACCCAAGCAGCATCAGCTTCAGACAAGTCCTAAAATTTATCAAAAGCAAATGACAACTTTCTACAGCAGATATTGTTATGCACCCTTTGCAAAACGCTTTAAAAAACAACAAAAATTGCATCAAATAGGAGAAAAAACCACCCCATGGGTTCATTTCAGAACTGTCATAAGAAAACAAAGAACAACTTTCAGATCCTCATCAGCCACATTTAGCAATGAACAGAATGTCAGCTCTCCATTGTTTCTTTCCATTTATTACATCAAAATGAGCCATGCATGAAATTATTGGGTCCTTGTACAGCTGTTTGCCATGTCTAGAGCCACGTGCCCAGCAATTTCTCCACAAAACTATTTATACACTGGCACTGCAAACACACCCAGTCTGAGCCACTCAGATACCAATACCTCTCAGGGAAAAGCTGCACAAAAAATATCCCATTTAGATTCAGTGTAACAGAATCATCAAAGACCAAGCAAACGAGTCAGGAAGTGTGATAAAAATGGGAGAGATAAAGAAGGAGGCATTTCACACGTCCTGAGGAAACAAATGCTGCCCTATAAACACTACAAAAAGTCAAAATGAAGAACACCAGCACTAGATGCATGTTAAATGTGGCAAAAGGGCAGTGTGAGTCTGTACACACGGAACTCACGCAGGAGGTGCTTTTTCCAGTCACACCTGGGTGCTTCTCCTGGCAGTTTTCAGCCCTATCAGGGATTTAGAAATTAATCCAGCACAAAGTGGATTATTTCAATCCCGTCTGGGGCGAAGTTTTGTGCTTTGCCAAAAGACAACTGTGCTCGGGAAGCCGAGGAACATAATGATCATGCAGGCCAGAGAGACACAGCAGCACACAAACATCTCATGAAGCAGCAGCTGTGGCTCTGTACCTGCAACAACACGGGACACCTGGTCACTGATGTACATCAGGCAATAGGCACTGGCATTCCTCAAGCCTCCAAAGGACTCTCGCTCCAGCTCCTCCCACGATGACTCTGTCACCAGGATGTCATTGTATTTGAGCCATCTTTTCCGAGGCTGGTCATATATGAAGGCCCAGTAGTGCCCAGCATTTGCTTGCCCCTCGTGGACCAGGACTGCATGCAAATGATAGGGAACCTGCAAAGTGACACGGACATCACTCAGATGTGCAGCTGGGGGCTGATTCTGCCTGACCTCTGTGCACAAACAGTGGGACTGTTTGTAGGTGTAGCATGGCACGGGAGTCAAGCAGACTGACACATTTCTTACTATGTGAAAACTGACTTTTAAGGGAAGAAGATACAAGATTTTCACAAGTAAATCTTTCTCTGCTTCATCACTGGAAATTTAAAAATACAGTGAAGAGGGCAATTTAAACCAACATCTACTAACAAAAATGAGGATCAGCAATGCTAGTTTAATATTTACGTACTGGAGCTGCATTTCCTACCTGTTGGAGGAGAGGATCACAGTACATTTGTTCGATGGACAGGTTAATTCCAGCAATAGACTCCTTCAGATCTGCCAAGAACATCAACAAGGTGAGAAATGCAAAAAAATTCATGACTGCTTATCAGGCTATGCTAGCTCCTTTCACTTCAAAGAGTTTGAAGCTATGCAGAGACTATCAGACAGACTCAACATCAGAGCTCAAACTGGGAAAAAAAAATTTTTGTAGCTCAGGCTGTATCCAGCAAAGCTGCAGAGGTGAAACCAGGCAGGCATTCAGGAGGAAAATCACTACAAATGTGTTTGGGGCCAACCTTGCACGTCTTGTTCGATCTCGTTCCTCCATCGCTGCAGACACGTCTGAACCAGGTTCAGCTCCTCCTCGGAGACCTGGTGAGGAGCTGGGCCTTCAGACAGCTCTGCTGGGGAAGCAGCAGGCTGCAGCTCCTCACTGGAGTTCTGCTGCAGCGAAGAATTTGCCACAAACAAAGCTTGATCTTCAGTCCTAGTATCGGTCCTTTCTTGTATGCTGTGGAGCAAAATCCAAGAGTAGTGGGCAGGGTTTTTAATCTTTCTCTAGTTTTGACTTGTTTTGGAAAAGAATATGAAATAAACCAAACAAAATTTTTTCCAGAGCTGGAGCAGGATTTCCTTTCCAGAATGGTATAAAATGTAGAGAGAACAAGTAGACTGAAATGTGCTTCTGCCTTCACAGACCAAACGAAAATACAGGAAAAATATAAGGGAAGTTCTTATAGAGATCTCTCTAAACATAGATCCACAATGAGCAATGCTAAAAATTCCTTCCTTACTACAAAGAAAGTTTACTCAGCTTGATTTAGAGTGTTAAACCAACCATGCTGGCCAGGGTTATAATAATCCAATATTGCTGTAATTTACTGGTCAATGAAGCAAAAAAATGAGTAGCCTAACCAAAAAGAGCACGTAATTTAGTTCTTAACTGCTGTTTAGGCAAGGAATATAGGGATGCTTTTGGACAAGGAGAAAGAACAGACCAAGATGCAGTGTTCTGTTTACACGAACAGAATCAAATGCAGTGACCCACTACTTGCAAGAGCATTTGCACATTACAACATCCTGTTCACCAGTGCCCAGATAAATAACCCACTTTTGGAATGCCACCCAGGACCAATTAGCTGGGAGGGGAAGTGTTCTCCTGTGCATCCTTTTTATTTCTGTTTACTGACCCGTTTGGCTGTGAAAGCACATCCGAAACATGAGGCTTGTCTTGGGAGTGCAGGAGTGTTGTTTGAGAGCTCTGAGCAGAGTAAACAGCCACAGCTGGCTTTGTAGCAACGAACTCAAGCACGTACTGCAGCATGTCAGGCAGTGGAAAGCGGGCTGGGCCAGAGCCATACTCCATGTACCTATGGAAAAAAGCAAGGTTGTATGAATGAAGGAATGAGATGGGTTTAAACCTCATGGGATAAGAGAAGAATAACTTTTTCTGTACTGTGTTACTGGGGCTTCCTCACCTCCATTGCCAGTGCAGATGACAGTGTCAACTCTGCTCTTTAAAGAATTTATTCCTGTAACAGTATCAGTAAAATTTAGAAACCACTGAAGAGACAGGTTTCTGAAAATACACTTCTTTCTTCCACGTATTTCAGAACAAACATGTTGTTTCTCCTTCCCCTAAAAGTTTCTCTGCTATTGGAAAGCTCATTTAAAAGGAAACGCTTGCACTCTTCCAGAGGGCATAAAAATAAAACCAGTTGACCACTTACCTTTCCAGTTTCTGCTGCAGAGTCACCAGTTTTTCCTTCAATCTCTTCATTTCCTCTCTTTTCATCTGAATAAGATCTTTATTGCAGTAGAGGTACCTAAACAGAAATACAGAGCCCCATCTGCCAGGTGAGATGTGCTTACTTCCAACATCCACAATCTTCTGTAAATATTTTAGAATCTTTCCTTGCTCACCCAAACAACCTTTTAAATTTCTTTATTTATAACAAAGCAATAGCTTTAAACATACCATACAACAGGACAACTCACCTGTCCATATACATAGTCTGGGGAAACTCTAGCTTGGTGTGAATTTTCTCTGGCTGTCCTAGTGACTGATTGAACTCAAATCGGGAGAGTTCAAAGGTCAGAACTGGTGGGAGTTTTGTAAACCAGCGCTGTAACAAAAGCAGAAATGCCCCGAAAGGGACTTGTTTTAAGATGACTGCTAATGGCACATTTTAGACTGATCCTATATGATTTCAGACTGATTTTAAAAAGTCTGTCTTTAAGCTCTGAATTAGGTTTTGTTTGCAGAGTGACTAGTCAGAAAGCCAAACTTTACAAGTTAGAAATTTATGCTTCCATTTTACATTTTTATCGTGAAAATGCCTCATAATTGCTCTCAATTGTCATTGCCTGATGCATCCAGCTTGATGGATTATTAAGTCCAGCACTGAATTTCACAAATTAGCAGAGGCTACACACAATCTGTACATCATCTAAGAGCCCCCAAGAGAGTCCTCTTCTGAGACAAATCACATGCAGTGATGAACAAACCTGGAGTTCTCCTGCAGATTCTCACTGAGTGAGAATCCTTGTTCTCAATCTACTTGCAAACTACTTGATTTAGGGGATTCAGAGAAGACCCCCAGCTACTTTCTGTAGCTTCATACATTGTTTCAAAGAGTTATGCTGAAAGAAAAATTCTCAGTTGAATTTACACTTCCTCTCGCTCTTCCTGGATTCACAACGACTTCCAGCATCCACTGCCAGAAACTTCCTTCACCTATCTCAGCTTGGCACCACTGACTTCATGCTACCCTCTGGATTCAGGATGAGAACACTAAGCTCACCTTCCTTTGTGGGATTCATGTCAGATGTGCTGTGACAGCAAAACTCCCCCACACCAGAGCTTTCTAAGCAGCAGCCCATAACCACAAAGAAGGAATGATTTATGCTCCCACAGACCAGCAGAAGTTTCTGTCAGTTCCACTGCTGCTTTGACTTTCAGCACCCTTGCCTAGGTGCTCAAAAGACAAAATCATCTTATTCCCTCTGTCCCCTATCATGCCATCCTTTACCCACCACATCCTAGGAATTGAAACTAAGATGCACAATTTTCCCAGTAAGGCTTCTCAGAAATTAAGGAGAGCCTTTTTATCTGTGCAGACAAAAGAATTAAAACAACTCCATGATCGGTCAAATTTACCTTAATTTTGGGAAAGAATTTTGAGGAAATAAAAAGCTTGGATTGAAACAAACCTGCCTGATGAGCTCCAGTGTGCCTTTGTCTCCAGTGCCAGCCAACACCAGCTTCACCCACATCCCCTGCAAATGCACCTGAACTGCTTCAGGCAGAAACCAGGAAAACCCAGAACAAACATTTGAGTCCAGAGTCAGAACAGGTCTCCCCTGCTCAATACTTTGTTTCTTCTTTGCTGGTTTAAACCAAGCAACACAACTTCCAGACATAACCGAAACACTCTTCTCTGCCCTGCCTACACTAGATACCCTTGCCAATGTTGTTTCCCAGCCTTTCTCCAAGCTAACTTGTGCTGCATTTACACACAGAGGATGCTGAATTGAAGAAGCAGTGGTGCTTCTTCACCTTGCTGCAACTAAGTTTTTTATGATTGGTTTGTGATTAGTGAGATTAAAAAAAAAAGAAAGAAAATCATCACAGTCAGAAAATAAGAGTGAAAGCAAGAAGAAAAACCCCAAACCGTACACCACTTCATAGGGAGAAAGAGTCAAATTCCAAATGGCATACCATGGAGTTAAGCACTGTACTTTTACCCTCCGAAAACATGGAGGCAGTAGGTCTCCCCCTACTCAGGTACAGGCAGGCTTCAACAGAAAGAGAGAGACTTGATCACACTTGATTCAGAGACAGACATTGACCTTTGCGATTTAAAATAAAGTCTTTGAACTGGTTACATAGGACAACACATCTTTATAAATCAATAAAGATTCATAGACTTAGTGTCTAACCACACGTAGTGTCTGACCACCTAACATGAGATTCTCTTTACATGAGATTCCAGGTATCCTGACAATATTTTGTATTCAATTCCTAGAGAACACTCCCAGTTGCCATTTAAAGTTATCACAGTACTCCTGCACTGTGTGCGCTGCACTTTTTTTGCAGCAGGCAACCAAAGGCTTGACAAAAAAGGTCAAACTAACCTCCTGTCCATACTTCACTGACTGAGATGCTGTTGCCTCCTCCATCTCTCCCTCCACCATGGCTCCTTCCAAGCACTCATTCAGGTTGCGGTAACCGTTTACCTGAAGGGGATACTGACCAAAGGTCTCAATCTTGGAAAAGCTGTTCCCTGGATGATGGAAACCATACAGAAACCGTGAGCTAACTCAAGAGAACTCAAAAAATTCTGGTCAACTCTAGAACACCCAAAGGAGTTAGAAAGTTGAATCTACCACAGCCTTAACTCACCCTCATGGACACCCTCGGTCAGGAAAGTCCCATAGAAGAGCTGCACCATTGGGTTTTCGGATTTGTCCCCAGAGCTCCTGTTTCAGAGAGCAAAACCACACTTTCATTTACAGCTGGAGGTTGCAAAAAAACCCCAAGTCAGAATCTAAGCCTCTGCTTGGAGTCTACAGGCAAAAGTACATTTTTCTATCCAAACACTAAATAAAGAGGAAGCTTCTCATTAATTTTCATCTTCCAAAGCACATTATAACACTTACACTGGCAGGAATGGAGAAAAAAAGGTAAGGTGCCAGCTTCTGAAAGGAAGTTTCAAACTACCAGAGCTTTTCTGTTCACCAGGGCCACTGAGCTCTCAAAAGCTCATTTACTCTGCAGGCCATATCAGCATTGAGTGAAGTTCCACACTCAACAACAGGAGATGCAGACACAACATTTCAAGTTTAATAAGCCTCATCCACAGGAAACAAAGAACACTCATTTGCTCAAAATTTTCACATAAATTCCTCTCATTTACTAAAATTCTCCTTAGGGCAAACTCCCGAGACCACACAGAACTTACGTGACATTCACAGTGAGCTGGAATGCATCCTCCAGCCAGTCCAGTAGTTTGTGTGTAAATTCACTCACGTCTTGCTAGAAGAAAAAAAACAAAGTGGAAGGTAAATCGTGACACCCAGCAAGAAAGTGTTCCCCCAGTCTGCTGGTGTCACGGGCCCACTGAACACACCCTGACTGGTACTGCTGTGCTCACTCAGCTGAGCTGGGTGAGACTGCAGTGCTGTGCTGGTTTCCACTGAAAATGAACGCCCCCATCTGAACAGCAGATCAGAGGAGCCGCCGTGACCGCAGCCCCACGAGGCAGGCGGCACCGGGCGGTGCCAGGCTGGTTAATTAGCACACACACACATTCTGCTCTAATGACACAGGACAGCTGCCTGTTGGCTGACAAACATGGGAAAAGGCCTCCGAGAGGACCAGCAGGATGAGGCAAAATGGGGTTGCCGTGGCTGTGACTGCTAGTTTGAAGAGATCAAAAGGCTTTTCAAGGTGGTTTTACCTGTGGTTGTTCAGCTGATCTAAACACGTCCCTCAAGAGTTCCAGGGCTGCAGAAGGGTCTACGAACTTACGCCATGTCCCCAGCATTAATGCAAACAGACACTGGAGCTCTTGCATGAATGCAATATTTCTTTTTCCCTGCATTGCGAGAAGAAGAAAAGTCAAAGCTTCCTGCAGCTCTAAAAAGCATCTTAAAACTTAGTGCTACTCAACACCACATGAACATCTTGTCAAAGGTACCCAACCAGCTGCATGCTGGCTCAAATACCAGTTCTTCTACCATGCATGCAAACCAACGAGTAACCTGGAGCTGCCAAAGAAGTTTTATGGGAAAAACATCTCCCCACACAGCAGTTAAAGGCTCTAGAGGAGAGGGGTACAAGAAGCAGCTCTTTTTTTTCCTATCCTGATTCTGTCTCTGAGAATTTCCTAAATTTATCTTAAACATAACCAGATGATTTTAAAGCCACAGGTCTCACATAGCCCCAAATTAAATCTGGTTAGAGAAAGAGCAGAATGCTACACCACAGAAGAGGGAAACTTGACTTACAGTGTGACTGTGACAACTTTCAAGCACATTCTGTGGGAGGGAGTACCCAAGGACCAGCCTCCGGAATTCTGGCAACTGAAACAGTGACTGAAAGGAGAGGAGAGGTAAAGCTTGGTCAGCACCTACAAGGATTGGACTCACTGCAATCTGATGCCCTGTTTTCACTCTGATTTGACAGGTTTCTTTCGCAAACTTCACATTCCCAATGGTCCCGTGTTACTGAACGCAGGCGTACAATGTGAGCAGCCCCTGTGCTGGACCAGCACAAAATCAGAATCATAGAATTAACTAGGCTGGAACAGACCTTTGAGGTCATCAACATGTCTGTACCCACCCGAGGATGAAATCTCATCCTGCCATTTCTAGAATAGATAAACCCTTCAGGAAAATCACTATTCTGCACAGGCAGGCTCAGAAAAGCACCCAAGAACAAGCCATGGTGAAAAGAACCCATTTGCTGCTTTCTTACTTCCTCTCAGAGCTGAAGGCAAATGATTAACATCTCTCTGCTGATGTAAAATGGTTAGCAGAGACAAAGCTGCTCAGTTCCACTTACTATTGTCTCTTCTTCAGGTCATTACTAATAATATATGCTGCCTAGTTGTTTATTTGTCCAAGCATCTATGCCAGTGTATTCCATTAACTGAAATATGATACACCATGTGTTATCGAGCCAACAATAACTGCAGTAAAATTAAATTATCTGTTCACTTTGCCTGGCAAGTTTTTTATCATTTCAGTAGGCACTTGGCCATCGCTGTACAACTGCCTGCATACAGACACACAGATTCTCTGTATCTGTAGCTATTTTTAAGCAAAGCCTATTTAACTGTTCTTTGGCTCCTTCTGTACAGGCCCAGAACACATCATAGTCAAACTACATAAACCCAGAAGTTTCTGTGTTTGAGCAGGGTCACATTTACTCATCTGCATAGGATGACTCCCTCACAGAACTGCTGCATGTTTACTTCTAACTGAGAAAGTTAGACTCCAACTCCAAGACCACAGCAAGTTTGATACTAAGAAAAAAGAACTTTTTTGCAGATTACCTGTATAACAGCACTAAACCAACACGTATTTCCGATATTTTTCATTCCAACAGGCCAGTCCCCTGCTCTTCTCCAGTCATTCTGCTTGGGGTTCTCTCCCCAGACTTCACAGCGTTTCCTTTTGGAGCGGTTTTTGTTTTCAGCAGAATGGATGTCCTGTGGTCTGTCACAAGAGAGAAACACTGTGCTGTAAAACACCTCCCAAAGATTCACGAGAGCCACAGGAATCAAACTCCCCCCCAGCCAGCAGGTCCAGCTGGCAGGTGATGCGTGTTTGTTGCACAGTTACCAGCTTCAGAACCCACTTACCATTCCTGGGAAAACCAAAGTGGGGGGGCCACGTAGAGCTCCACTGACCTTTCAGCTGCATCCCTTTCTGCAGCCAGAGCTTTTGGTGATTCCAGTGGTCTGATGGTGGTGGCTGTGCAGAGGTTGTCTTGGTTGTGAGGGGCAGGTGCAGCATCTAGAAGTGGAGGCAGCATTCTGATCAGTTTTCCACCAGCAGCAGCAAACATTCTCTTTTAAGAGGAAACTCTAGAAAACATCATACTTCACAAATGCAAAACAAGCAAAACTTTCTAGCTCAGGTTTTAAACAGAAATCCCTGTTCAGATCATGCCAGGCAACCTAAAAGACACTGAGTGAGCTGAATGAGAAGAACAGGGCAGGGCATGCAGCTGTGTACTACCCAGCTTTTCTTACAGCCAAATTCAGAACTTAAGGAAACAGTTCAGAGCCCTTGAAATAACGAGACAGGAACATCAGCTTTTTAACTGTGATGTGTCACCTCCAAACATTATTAAAACACCACTGAGTGATCAGTACTGGCAAAATATGCACCAGAACAGAAGCTGGAGGGATGTACTGCTGGCAGAAGCAGGGAGGATGGATAGTTCCCCTTTGAGCTCACACAAACACATGAAGCTGTAGGGTGAGCAGAGGTGAGGCTCACCCTGTGGGAGCTGTTTGCCCACCACGCTCCCTTCCCAGGCGGATGGCTCTGCAGCAGCTGGGTTCTGTACCAGCTCGGGAGTGGGGTCCTCCGTCAGGAAGGTGACTGCTTCCATGAGATCTCCATCAGCAGCCTGGTGGAATGACAGGGGAAAGTGAAGCACCAGTGAGGAGCAGAACAGCAAAGGATTTACCCTTTGCCTCTCATGCATCCAGGCTGATCCTGGATCGCTCTCACAGGCCACGCATGGATCATTCCAACAAGGACCAGCTCATCATCGGCTGACAAACACACCAGCAAACACCTGTGTGCTATGTTGGGCAGGAGCCTCAACTTGCCTGACTTTTTGGACAAAATCAGAGCTCTCTTTCCCCAGAACAATGGCAATATACACGAACCTTTAGAGCAGCAAGCAGGAATGCTGAATCCTGAATTCCTGTGATCTCTTTCATCTGGTTTAAGAGCACCTGGCAATCCTATGTGCAAGAAATAAAGAAAGCTCATGTGAAAAGGTGACCAGGATGGACATCAAGGTGTTTCTGTAGAGCTTGCTGAGGGCCCAGCAGAGCACTGCCTCTTTCCTTCCTTTCTGCTGACAGACTGACACACAAGTAGTCACACTTGCTTTAATGCAAATACCAATATCAGCTTGAACACTGCACTCAGGTTTTTTCCCTGCTAATTCCACAGACTAACATCCAGCCCCTTGTATCCTCAGGAGAATGCAGGCCAGCCTGGGAGGACAGGCTATCCTTGCTGTCGGCTGTGGGATGTGCAGCACCTGTGGTGGGAAGGGTCTTCCCCACCCCCCAAGGCAGCAGCATGTGCAGCAGGACATATAAGGCAGCTGCCTGCTCCCAGGGCACTGTCAGGAGCTATTTTCAGTGTGGTGGCACATGCCATTTGTGCATGTCACTTCTTACTGACAATAAGGTGTCAGAGCAAGGGCCCAGGAGCCTGTTATTGCTCCTCCTTCCCACTCCACACAGACCACTTGAGGTCTGGCAAGACACTTGCTGCTCAAGGCCCCATGCTGTGGTTCACAACTGGTTTAGCCACTTAAAACAAATGATTACAGAAATTCTCTTTACCAGACTTATAAAATCTTTGCAGCCTAGGCTTAGCACAGGGTGGTCACTGCACGTGTCAAGCACAAATAACCTCAGTCCATAATTACTAGGAGAGGCAGCTCTCCACAAGGAGCCTCCTGGTGCTGGGGGTCCCACCACCCCTGCTCATGGCTGCAGTTCAGCTGATGCTGCTGCTAAAGGCTCGGTCTGGGTGACAACTGAGATGCAGCTCCATAATGCTGGCATTGCATGTGGTATGGGAAGGACATTACAGCAGGAACAACTGCTGGGTCTGTGTCGTGTATCCTGATTTACAGAGGCTGTCGAGGATCCTGCAGTCAGCATAGCCTGATCAATCCCAGTTCCTTAAGATCACACTTTTAATTAATCTTAACCAGCAAAGCTGCTGGCCAATGAACTCAAGTTTCTACTTACTCTCACCATTGAGAAAAAAAACCAAGATGCTTCCAGGGCACTGGAGCACAAGTTCCACCCAGTGAGTAATGAGTCAACTACTTTTGAGCCCCTCACCCATGGTGGTGATGGATGCTAATCCACACACAAAGACAGCACGTACTGTGTCAGCTGTTAAAACAAAAAACTCCTAGATTACTTTTGGAAGCAATTCTCCTGTCAAGTTAATCATGGCAGTCCCGTTTAAAATACTACTTCTATTCAACTTTTACGAGAAAGAGCACATATGTGGGTTCAATCCCCCTCAACTCATTCCACAAACTCTTTTTATCCTGAGAGTGCCAAGATGGACTGGAACACCTCAGCAGCCCCAGGAGGAGCTGCCCGATGAGGAGCCAAGACGGAGAGGCTCGGGGCAGGCTTACTCTCACAAATGCAAACCACTTAAATCATGTTGCTAATTTTGCTGCCTTAGCGTGTGCCGTGCATGTCGGCTGACCCCACCTTACGCCGCAGGGCAGATTCTTCCAGTGGAGGAAAAAACCTCGCAAACACCCTTGCTAATACACTGCATTACAATAATGAAACCCGAGGCAGGACAGGGCACGATTTTCTGGGGTTTTTCTGTTCCACCGAACAGAGAACTCACAAAGGCTGCTGTAACCATAAAAGCCAATTATTGATCCTCTGCTCTAAGTTGCTATTTAATATTTCATCAATTTCTGCGTGCTTTTATTCAGCCTTTGAGAAAAGGTTTGTGCTAACAGCAGAGAGCTTATGCTGTACCACTTTCAAGAGGGTTAGGGCTGCCTGGCAGCCCACAAAAGCCACCAGAAACCACTCTCTGTGCAACCAATTTGTTAAGATTTTGGGGAGTGCGCGTGGTTTTGTTGCCATAACTAGTCTGGTTATTGCTTTCCGAGGCTATGCGCCACGGGGCAATAAAACAAGCTCTGTAGCTGGTAATTAACACCAGTGTGCTGCTGCTGCTAATACACCCTGCACTTGCAAACCCAAACTGAACCAAAGCCCTACCTGCTGGAAAAATAGCAAACCAAACCCAAATCCTATTAGTATTAAATTACAGCAACAAGAGATGAGTACAAAACCAGGAGGCTGAGAGGAAGGAGGGTACTAGAGATAAAATTACAAGGTCAGCCAGGAATGATGGAACAAAAAGGTTTTGCTGTTTTCCCTGCTCTGAGGTGACTCACCACCCTCAGAAGTTTGTTTTGATGAGAAACTGAACAGGGAAAGGAGCAAATGCAGCGCAGGAGTTCAAGGGGGTTCCAGAAACAACTGCACACAAGGAGGAGGAAGGTTGCGGCACAGGAGAGCAGAGAGCGCCTTGGCCTTCAGCCTCTGCACCTCAGCCACGCTTTTTATCGCAGGGGAAGACGGATATGGAGAGGACTGGAAACCCACAGGTGGCAGCAGGAACAAAGCCCACGTTCCTGGCCAAGGCTGTCACAAACCAATATCCATCACAAAAGGAAGCAGCAGGCAGCAACTTTGTCCTGTATTAGTGTGTGCAAGGTGCATACAGCGGGCACTGTCTGACCACCGTCCCCACACCACCGGGCATGGTTGCTGCACTAATGCCACTTTAAACACACAACCAAAGGGCTGATACCCCCTCCCACCCTGTAACTCTGACCTCTCTGAAAAGCATCTCTTGCGTCCTGAGAGCACAGAGACACTACAGAACAGTGCAGACCCCTGTGCCGATCCGGGACGGTCTGGGCTTCAGTCCCCTGAGCACCGACACAGCCTCGCCTCTGGGTCCGGGTCCGGATCCGTGTCCCTTCAGAGACAATCTATGCAGAACCCTGAAGTTCGGGAGCAGGAGTTTTCGTTAACTCGCCCCAGGAGATGCTGCCCAGCGGCGGGGAGGGAAGGCGCGTTTGTGCTGGCAGCAGAGCAGGCGGGTGTCTGCCGCCCGCCCGAGCCCTTTCCCGTGGTACCGGCGCATCGCGCGCCCTTCCGCGCGGAGCCCGTTATTCCCAACGAAACACAGCGGCCGGCAGCGCCGCCCGACGGGACGGGCACCGAGAGCGCGCCGAGCGGGGAAGCGCTGCCCACCGGCCCCGAGCGGCCGCGGGCCGCAGGCTCGGGGCGCAGCGGGGCCGCCGCGCTGGGAGGGTCGGTCCGGCGGCGGCCCCGGCCCCGCGCGGGGGTCGCCGCCCGCCACCCTCCTCGCGGCCCCGCGGTCTCGCCCCGCCGCTCCCCCGCCCCAGCATCCCCCGCCGCCCCCGCCGTCCCTCCCCGCGATCTCACCTCGCCGCCGCCGCCCCGGGCCCGCAGCTCGGCCGTCATGGGGCCGCCGGCAGCGGCGCCGTCCCCACACAGCGCGCACGCGCGGCCGCTCCGGTTCCGGCCGCGCCGCCCGCCGGGGCCGCGTCCGCCCGTGCCCGTCTGTCTGTCCGCCCGTGCCCGTCCGTGTGTCCGGCTGTGCCCGTCTGTCTGTCCGCCCGTGCCCGTCCGTGTGTCCGCCCGTGCCCGTCCGTGTGTCCTCCTGTGCCCGTCCGTCTGTCCGCCCGTGCCCGTCCGTGTGTCCGCCCGTGCCCGTCCGTGTGTCCGCCCGTGCCCGTCCGTGTGTCCTCCTGTGCCCGTCCGTCTGTCCGCCCGTGCCCGTCCGTGTGTCCGCCCGTGCCCGTCCGTGTGTCCGCCCGTGCCCGTCCGTGTGTCCTCCTGTGCCCGTCCGTCTGTCCGCCCGTGCCCGTCCGTGTGTCCGCCCGTGCCCGTCTGTCTGTCCGCCCGTGCCCGTCCGTGTGTCCGCCCGTGCCCGTCCGTCTGTCCGTGTGTCCGCCCGTGCCCGTCTGTCTGTCCGCCCGTGCCCGTCCGTCTGTCCGCCCGTGCCCGTCCGTGTGTCCGCCCGTGCCCGTCCGTCTGTCCGTGTGTCCGCCCGTGCCCGTCTGTCTGTCCGCCCGTGCCCGTCCGTGTGTCCGCCCGTGCCCGTCCGTGTGTCCGGCCGTGCCCGTCCGTCTGTCCGCCCGTGCCCGTCTGTCTGTCCGCCCGTGCCCGTCTGTCTGTCCGGCCGTGCCCGTCGGTCTGTCCGCCCGTGCCCGTCCGTGTGTCCGCCCGTGCCCGTCTGTGTGTCCGCCCGTGCCCGTCCGTGTGTCCGCCCGTGCCCGTCCGTCTGTCCGCCCGTGCCCGTCCGTCTGTCCGTGTGTTCGGACAAGTGTCCGGCCGTGTTTCCCCCCGAGAAGCCCCCGATCGCCGCCCCGGCTGCCGAGCCCGTTCTCCCCCGTGCCCACACCAGCAGCCGGGGGCACCGGCCCCACCGGCGCTCTGCCCTGGCCGCGCCCCTCTGTACTGATAAAAGTGAATTCTTTTCTTTTAATCACAACAATATTAACGCCCCCTCCCCTGTTCTGGTCCTGGCTCTGACACGTGTCCCGGTGCTGCCCGGCGGGGAGCTGCGAGCAGGGCGGCTGATGGAGGCTGCAGGAGGGCACTGGGATGCTCCAGGGGTGGATGCACCCCAGGGGAAAACCGCGAGGAAAAGGTTCAAAACGATGAGGGGCCGGCACCTGCTTTCTGCTCCATCCAAACCCATGCTTTGTCGGGCCTCGGTAAATCAGCAGGAAATAGGCATTTCTCAGATTTGCTGTGCCAAAGGGCTCTGTGTTCTCTGCACAGCCCGGATTCTACCTTTCTCTCAATAAAACCATACTGAAATGGAGACGTCCCAGCAAGGGGCCCTCGGGGGCTCTGCAGGATCCAGGTGTATCTGTGCAGACCCCAGGCCGTCAGCAGTGCAGCTGTTGGACCCGTGGATGGGATGTGGCTCAGGCACCTGGGCAGCTTGGCTCCATCTGACGAGCCAGAGGGGCTCGGCTCTCTTGGGGGAAACTGGTGAAAAACTGTCCTGCATCATCAGGAACGTGTCAGTTGAAGTCCTCAGCCTGAGTTTGTCCCCACCAGCCACTGAAGTTCCCACGACACTGGCGTTTCCAGTGGAGCTGTGGCACTGCAGGAGGAAGGGGATGGTAGGGTCAGATGGTACTGCCATAATCTGCTTGCCAGTTCTCCTGAGAAAATGCCCTTTCTCATCTGGGTGGGCATCTCCCACACTTGGATTTGTCCTGCATAGTCCCAGATCATCCCTTGCCTTTTGCTTTGGAAGAGGTGTGGGGACCTCAGTGTGGGCTGCTCCGAGATTGTCTCAGTTCCCTGGTGTCCCACAGGTACTCCAGATGAGGAATTTGGGAGGCAAGAGGGAGGAGGTAGCAGTGTAGATAAGGTAAAACTGAGGAAGCCGGTGTTGGCCAATTTCCCTGATGTGCAAAGGAAAAACAAGACAACCAGTGAAGCTTAAATGCAACAAAATAAGAAATTCCACTCATTTTGGGAGCCTGCCAGGCTATTAATAGAGAGAGATAGGGAGGTAGTTCTGGGCACTGTGAATTTCACAGAACTGGGACCCCCACGAACTGCTGAGGGAATGGTGCTCTACCCAAACTTTGCTGCTCAGGTAAGGGTCCCCAGGATTTTCCTACCTTAAAAAAACTATTAACCATAAAAATTCTGAATGTACCTGTCACAAAGATAAACTCAGACCCGTATTTTTAGCTCGAGGTTTGTCCAGGCCGTGTTTAATGTTTAGCAGCCTGATTAATGCTGTGATAATTAACTAGGGTGTCGAACAATTTGTTTGCAGCATTAAGTGCAGTCACAGCACTGTTACATCCAAGATAATTTACTATGGGGGAGATTGTACACTGTCAAACAGAGCAAGCTGCAGACATGCCCTCTCCTTCCATGTCCTGAGAGCTTTCCATACAACTTTGACCTAGCAAAAGGAAGCAGTAAGTGCTTTAAAAACATGAAAAAGCCCCAAACCTGAGTGGACTGTCTCTTATCACTGTCCCCTCCAGGGCTGTTCCCACACACTGCAGTATGTCCGACCTCTCCAGAACTGCCACAGTCCTCCATGGATTGAATTTCAACAGAGACAAGAAGCAGAAGACTTTTCTGCAGGACCTTTTCGGACACGAGGCTTTTACATCAAGGCAGGGATGTGTGCACAATCCCTGTTGCAAACCTGCCTTGGGGATGGGGACTCTTCCAAGGTGGCAGCATGAGGCCACAACAGCACTGGAGCCCACTGTCCCTCTCCCGCCCAGTGAGCCTCTGGCCCAGGTCTCCTTTAAAAAGAGAAGGAAAAAGGAAAAGACAGTCATACAAGACAAAACAGCCGAGTCTGCTCTCAGCAAGGCAATTCTTGCCTGACCTTGGATGGTGCTCAGCCTCTGATGCATAGTTGCCATCCCACTCAGTATCAGCCAGATCTCCTTCATTAACAGCAATGGGCTCCAAATACCTTCATGTACTTCTTACCTGGCTTTAGTGATAATGAAACAGTGGCAGAATATTGCAAACATCTGAAGGGTGTCTAATGAAAGAGAGGACTTGAAAGGAAAGTGCTCCCATCCCTTCTCTGGGGGATTTAAAAACATTGGGCTCCTTCATTGGGGTGAGGATGGGCTTGGTACCTGGAATGGGCAATTTTTGGCTTCTCCAAGGGCAGCTTGCACCCATGGGACAAAGCTACCAGCATCCCTAAATTAAATTAAATTATCCAAGGGCACCACACTGAGCAGCTATTCATGACATTTGGTCTGTGCTTCGGTCTTGGAGCTGCATAGGGTGAGTGCCAGAGGAAAGATCCTGTGTCCTCCTGGCTCTTTGCAGACCCAGGGATGCAAGCAAGCCTGAGCATCCCAGAGGACCACTGTCCCTGGGTGCAGGGCGCCGTGGGAGCGGGGCTGCTGCGAGCCTGGGGGTGCCGATGCCGGCAGCCCTGCCTGCCCGCGGTGTTTATTTCTTGTCTCGCAGCGTTAAATCACAGCAGACATGCAATTCGGGGAGCGGGAGGCTCCGTAATGGGCGGCCTCGGGCGCCTGATGGGGCCGAGGCCATCAGGCAGCTGTGCTGCCAGGGCTCCTTGCTGATGCTTTATTGTTTTTGACGCTCCAAACGCGCTCTGAAAGGCGAGCACTGGCAGCCTGAAGGAGAGCTGCTTCCCTCTCTTGCCCTCTCCGCACCGACAAGCACCACAATTGAGGCCTCCCTCCCTGTTCCCACTGTGGTCCCAGCCTGGCTACAACACCCCAGCCTGTGCAGAGCCCAGCCATGCTCCTGCCAGAGCTCAACAGCCCCAGCACATTCCGTGGCATGGGGTGGGAGCTGCTGAAGGAACACAGTGCATAATGCTACACACCCAGGACTAGGGGTGAGGTCAGGTCGGGGTGAGGAGGGAATGCAGAGCATCACTTGTGCCATCACATGTTGGGGATCTCGTGCTTGTGCCCTTGTGCCCTCCCCAGCCTCTGAGATTGCTGCACCTCTGGGCTAAATACCTGCTTGCCCAGCTAGGGAGCCTGCCTGCAGCATGGCTGCTCCAGGAGAGAGGCCTGAGCGCCCGTCCATCCCGATGCAGAGATGCTGCCGTGCCTGGCTGCAGCAGAGCCTGGACAGGATGCAGGGCTGAGCTGTGGGAAGCCCCAGGCGCTGAGCACTTCGATTCCCAGAAAAGCAATTACCGTGCAGCAGATTACAGGGCTAATAAAATCCCATTATGCTATTTTGGAGAGTAAATCTGATCTGGGTGCTGCGATTGATATCAGCCGCCCCACAAAGTGTCCCGCAAGAGCCCCTGCGTGCGCGCGGAACACCGGGCTACACTAGATCACGCTAATTAGATATCCAATAACGGGAGGGCTGAGAGGAACTGCATTAAAATCTCTTTAAGATGAAGATGTAAAACCCAAGGGAGAAAATTCAGAGTTAATGATGCTGCAGCAGAGGCTCCGCTGGAGCCGTCCACGCCCCCCTGGCCTCGTCCTGCCGGCTGCAGACGCAGGAGGCTGGAGAGAGGGGGCAGAGAGGGGCACAGTCCCCAGCACCATGGTGGCGCTGCCCGTGATTTTCATTACCCAGATTCAATAAGGGGAGAGCGCTAGGAGCTGCTGGCGCTCCCTGGGAGGTGACTTGCCAGCCACTAACGGAGCCGAGAAATCAAATTAGCCCCAGCTCTGCTCTCGCTCTCTCCCTGACACCGCTGTTGGCAGCCAAGGGGGAGTTCATCAGGGCCCCGCACTAATTCTTACCTCGTTTAAGTGACTCCATGCCGGCATCTGATGCAATTTGCTCTACGCCACTGCCACAGGCTTTGGTCCCTGCCCGCCGCTTCCCCAGGATTTCCAGCAGCTGGCAGCTTTCTGGGGGCATAGGCACCTGCATCTACACAAGAACAGTGGAGACACACAGGAATACAGAAGATTACAGAGGTTTAGGGTGGAGGGGAAGCTCCCCTGCCAGGCCGAGGGACACTGCCCAGCCCAAGGCTATGATGCTGTGACATGGAGGGATGGATACACAGCCTGAGCAGGGTACTCACGCATGGGTGGACATAGAGGGCCTTTTGACTCTCAATAATACTTGACCGGGCTTTGCTTCCAATCTTGTTTGCCCCAAGGCGTTAAATATTTTGGGAAACTGAAACCAGTAGGAAGAACTTTGTTTGCTGAAACTTACAGGAAATGCAAATTTCTGCGGTGGAAACGGACCCCAGTATAGGTGCAGGTCGGAGGGGTTGGGGGAAAGCTGCTGCCCCAGGCAGGGGTGCCAAGGGCTGGCTGCACATGCTGCCCCCAACTGCGACTGTCAGAGGCACTGTCCGTGGGACAGACCCGCCTGCCGCAGGGTGTGAATCCTGAGCTCCCCTCTCCCCTGCTGAATGGAAACCCACCCTGCGTCAGTGCCACATCCCTGGACAAGCTCCCCTCCCTGCCTCTCAGAGGGTTTCCCCTGTCTTTTCAACTGCTGAGGATCTCCTGGCACAGCCCTGGCACCCGCAGCACCCTCTCCTGCCATCGTGCCCCCCACTGCCCACGGACACGATGCTCATACCCCAAACCCGCTTTGCCACAAGCAGGCACCTGGGCGGAGGACGGGGAGGCTCTTTTGAGGCTGGGCGGGGGTGGGGGGATAGCTGGGTGGGCCCCACGTCCTCCCAGCCTGAAACTTGATGCAGCGGGGGAGGCTGATCGCCAGATTAACTGGGCGTTCTCAAAAACCCGACGGCGAGGGGAAAGCCGTGCGAGTGCCGCCTGCCTCCCTGCTCCACTCAGTGCTCCGCCGAGCCGCCGGCGCTGGAGCCAGCGGATCCATGGTGCCCACGGCTCTCGGGGCGCTCCTGGCCCTGCTGCCGCTGGCCTCGATGCTACAGAGCCCAGGTAAGGTGAGGGACCCGCGGGCAGGGCTGGGGAGCCGAGGCAGAGTGGGGTGCTCCCGGCACGGAGCAGCACCTTCCCAGAGCATGAGCTGTGCTGAGAGGCAGGCAAAGGCTGCTCTTGAGGGAAACCTTCACGCTGTTGGGAAGTGACCTACCTGGGAGAAGCTGGAGCATGGGAGAGCTCCAGTGCAGAGCCTGGAGGTGCATCCTGCCTGGGTAATGCTGCCAGCAAGGTAAGGTATCCTTAAAACCCACCTCGACTCTGTGGGTTCATCACTGCGGGGTCTTGAGGTACAATGGAGCTGTGCTGAGAGCCAGCTCTAAGGACAGAGAGAGACATGGGGTCTCTTGCCTGCACTCCACTGCCTGGGAGATGCTGCCTGAGCCCCCTGCCTGATGAAGGGCTTTCTCCAGTATGATGTTTAGTCCCTCATAACCTAGAGCTGGGTTTTGGGCACCATGCTGTGCCTATAGTTTGTAATTGCAGCTCTTTGCAGTGAAAAATTGACAGCCAACATATTTCCTTGTTATTCCATTATTATTTTCTCAATCTAAAATTACTGGGAAATAGCACAACAATCCTTGAGCTGTTTTGCACCGGCCCAGCTGAAAGTGTTCTGTAGACTAGTGACTCAGATCTCTGGATAGGTCGTGTAGCTCCTGTCACTCAACTCCCAAACCTTCTCCCACCGTTGGCACATCAAAGGTGGCAGAAAAGGAGTGGGCAGTGATACTCTCACCCTAGCAATGCTGACCAGGGGGCAGGAAGGGCTGTGCAGACATATCCCCAGGTGTTAGGGCTGTGCCAGGGTTGTGCCAAGTTGCCCCAGGTGATTTACTGGCACAACCCTGGCATAGATTTGAGCTGGGCAAACCAGCACGGTGTCTGGAGCAGAGGAAAAGAGCATTTGAGGTGAAACCCAGCCCAGTCCTCCCTCTGCAAAGCCATTTCCATGCTGCCAGAACATCCTGATGCAGATATGGGTGGCATGGATGTGAAGAAAAGAAGGTGCAAGGAGGAGCGCAAGCGTGAGCCAGCTGCCACCAGCTGCAGCAGGAAAGGCCACTTGGCCCAAGCTGTGGTGATGGCAGTGCCTGCATTTCCTTCCCTCACCCTAATTGCTGCCTCTCTCCCCATCTGACTGCCTCTGTTGGTTCATGCCTGCCTGGGCGAGCATCATGCACCTGGCTGGCTCCCCAGTATTACCACTTGTGAGCACTGTCAGATGGGCTGAGGCTGCTGCTTTTTCTTTTTTTAGCTTAAAATACAGATTAAAATTCCCTTCCAGCTTTTCCCAAGTTCCCATAGATCTATTCCAATTAGTCTCTTCCATTATGCTGGAATTGGACTCTGAGGCTGGGTGTGCTGCAGAGCACAGCCACAAGTGCAGCGCTGCTGCCCTGGCCCAGCCGTGGTGTTGCAGCTGCTTGGCAGTGAGGACACGGTGCTGAAAGCAATTTGCCCTTGGTTGATGCACGGCTGGCACCAGTGACAGGATTGTTTTCACTGGAAGAAAACACCAAGATGCCTAAGAAATGAATTTAGCATCCTACTTCATCTCTAACCTTCACCGCTTCCACCTGCTGAGCAAAGAAATGCCTCTGGGAGGAGCAAATGGTATGACACTTACCCCGGGGCAGCGTGTGGTTCCTGCTGCCGCTGTCCTGGCCCTTGTCCAGAGAGGTGAAGACTGGGCGTTGTGACCTCTGAGGCTGGGGAAGGTCACAGATGAGCTGCACAGCACGAGGTATCAGTAACATATTAGGTGATGGTTCTGGTGTCCAGGCTTGTTTCCCGTCAGGATGCTCCTGTTTAAGTTGGATGGGAAACCCCAACTGGTAAGTGAGGGCAGGCAGCTGGCAGCATCCCGCAGTGCATGGCAGACCCCGGGGTGATGGCAGCCGCTGCCGCAGTGCGAGCAGCCTCCCTCGCTCCCTCCCTTTCTCCCTCTGCTAAGCAGGTACCCAGCACGGGGGCTGGATGCCGGAGCCCTCCGAGCCCGCCCTGCGCCGCCTGTCCCGCCACCTCCTGGCCCACTACCAGAAGGGCACCCGGCCTGTGCGGGACTGGCGAACGACCACTAACGTGGCCATCGACCTGATGGTCTATGCCATCCTCAGCGTGGTGAGTCCTCCGCTGCCATTCCGCACGTGTCCGCAGGGAGGGGAAGGGTACCTGGCATGCAGCATCCGCCCAGCACGCCCTGCCCACCTTCCGGAGTGTCAGTGCCCCCGCTCTGACACTGTTCTCATCTTCCCACAGGATGAGAAGAACCAGGTGTTGACCACTTACATCTGGTACAGGCAGGTGAGTAGCCATGAAACCTCGTCCCTTCCTTGATGCCCCCCCTCGGGGTCAAGCACCCTCAAACCCCCACATCTCCCTGTGAGAGAAGTGTGCAATCCTGCAGGAGAGCAGTGATGAGAAACACATCCTGGGGGCTGGCAAGACCTCTGTAGCACATGAACCTCAAGGCTCAGCTTTCATGCTCCCTGTTTTGCACTGTTGGGTGTTGTAGGAGCTGAAGGATAAGTCTCATGGGTGCTCCCTCCCATGGGTGGGGAGCTTGCTTGGTGCTAGCCTGAGGTCTCACTCACCAAGGACCTCACTCACCAAGTCCCCTCTCCATTGTCCCCAGCACTGGACAGATGAATTCCTCAAGTGGGACCCAGCTCGCTTTGACAACCTGACGCAGATCTCCCTCCCCGTAGAGAGCATCTGGGTGCCTGACATCCTCATCAATGAGTTGTGAGTGCAGCCAAAGTCCCAAGGGAGATAGATGGGGACTGGAACTCCCTCACTCACCATGGGCACAGACCATCCCATGCTTTGTATTCCTGGCACAGAGCTGGCAGCCTCCCCACATCAGGGAGCTGCAGATGGGGATTGGCTCGGCAGTTGGGCCATTTCCAATGCTGGCTAACCACAACCATCAATAATTACCCTCACTGTGCTGGGGGTGAGATCCAGATATCAGGAGAAAGGCTTTGTGAAGACAGTACAATGCAAGGGCAGCTGCAGAGCTGCTGGCCCTTCCCATGGAGCTATCTGGTGTCATTCCCACTGCGTGGGTATTTAGGGTGTTCCCAGTACCTCCTGAGAGCTCTGGGACAATGTCACAGACACTTGTCAGGCTGGGAAAAGGCAGCAGTCTGGGCAGTGTAGGGGTGATGGGAGGCGGAAATGTCTGCAAAGGTATTACCAAAAAACCAGAACAGAGGGCAAATCCCTGGCTCTTGGGCAGTTCCCCTCTGAAATGCAGCTTGGTGGAAGGAACCTCTGCCCAGAGTGCTCTCCAGCCCACGTCTCTGTCCCTCATGCCCTCAGTGTGGATGTTGGAAAGTCCCCACACGTCCCCTACGTTTACGTCAGCCATCACGGGGAGGTGCAGAACCTCAAACCCATCCAGGTGATGACCGCCTGCAGCCTGGACATCTACAACTTCCCCTTCGACGTCCAGAACTGCTCTCTCACCTTCACCAGCTGGCTGCACCACAGTGAGTGCCGGGACGCTCACGGCTAGGAGACTCGGGGGATCGGGCGGGACCTCTGCTGGGCTGGAGCTCCGTGCAGAAGGCAACTCGTCCCTCTAGATGGCTCCAGCGGATCGGGGAAGCGTGCCGGGAGGGCGGGCACGCAGCCCGGTGCGGAGGTGCCGGCAGCTGCCGGCGCTTTGGACGGGGTACCCCTAATTCTCACCTCCGCCCCCCCAGTTCGTGATATCAACCTCTCGCTGTGGCGTCAGCCGGAGCTCGTCAAGTTCGACCGCAGCGTCTTCATGAACCAGGGCGAGTGGGAGCTGCTCTATGTCCTCAGCCACTTCCAGGAGTTCAGTGTCAAGAGCAGTGACAGCTATGCTGAAATGAAGTTCTATGTAAGAGCCTTTGGCCACTGTGTTTCTCGGGGCTGTGGCACGAGGGAAGGGACTTGCCCCATCCCTCTGTTCTGCAGCTCCTGCCTGCAGGTGGGAGGCTCCTGCTAGTGAGCCCGTCCTCTAGCTCACCTTAGTGCCTCCCACCATCCTCACCTGCCTTGGCAAAAAGCCACACCAGCTGAAGGCCTCGTTTCAACCCCTCACAGCCTTTTCTGTCTATGTCCTGCAGGTAGTCATTCGCAGACGCCCTCTCTTCTACACCGTCAGCCTGCTGCTCCCCAGCATCTTCCTGATGGTTATGGACATCGTGGGCTTCTACCTGCCTCCCCACAGTGGTGAGAGGGTCTCTTTCAAGATCACTCTCCTGCTGGGCTACTCCGTTTTCCTCATAATTGTATCCGACACATTGCCAGCTACTGCCGTCGGCACGCCGCTGATAGGTACGGTGTTCTGTGCCACGGCAGTCACGGCAGGGACCACAGGGCCCTGAGAGCCGACCAGGGAGAATTTGCTTGGGCCCGTGCTCTGTGCACGAGCCTTTGCAGGTCACTCACCTCACTGATGCCTCTGCAGGCATCTACTTTGTGGTGTGCATGGCACTGCTTGTCATCAGCCTGACAGAAACCATCCTGATTGTGCGCCTGGTGCACAAGCAAGACCTGCAACCCCACGTCCCTGAGTGGGTGAAACATCTGCTGCTGGAAAGAGCCACCATCCTGCTCTGTATCCGGGAAAGGAAGAAATTCAGCCAAAACAGGATGCAAAGCTTGGACACCTCCAGGCAGGTGGAGAACAATGACAGCACAGGTAAGGGTTGCACAGAGAGGGCCTGTGGGAACTGAAGGAATCTAGGTGCTCTGTAGCTATCTACACCTGGATAGCCATCCTTTGTATGGTGAACTGGGTGCCTAGTTCACCCTCACAAATCCCAGTTCCCCATCTAAATAGGTTTTTCACATTTGCTTCTCTTGATCCCTCAGCCAAGCTGACCCCCTATGTCTGTGAGGACCCTCGGGAGTGTGGGGCAGTGGGGGGCACGAGGTCTGCGCTGGCCTTTGCTGGCCGGACGGAGGGCTCAGCCGCTCTGCAGGAGGTCCTGCGTGAGACCACGGCTATCCGCCAGCTCCTGGAAAAACGGGAGGAATTCCGCGACGTCGCCCGTGAGTGGCTGCAAGTGGGCTACGTGTTGGATGTCCTGCTGTTCCGGGTGTACTTGGCAGCCGTCCTGGCTTACAGCATCACACTGGGCACCCTCTGGTCCGTGTGGAGGGATGCCTGAGCAGTGCCCACCGCCCAGGGTGGGAGATGGGGAACACACTCTGGCTCTGGGATTCGCCAGTGTCTGTCGACCCAGGCAGGCGCATCCCTCACGTCCCTCAGCTCTGCAGCGGGAAGGCGGAGCTGAGCAGCAGCCCCAGGACCCCATCACCCTGCCCAAACCTCTCTCCATGCTTCCCCTGCCAACCCCCGGAACGCCCCCGGCCCGGCCCGGCCACGGTCGCGGCTTCAGCACCGCGGACAGCGGCCCCGCTGCCCGGCCCAGCCGCCTCCCGACCCGGGGTCCCCCGGCATCGGGTGCGGTCCCCCCCGCATCGGGGGGCCCCACTGCCCTGGGGATCCCGCTGTCCTCGACTCCTCTACTCCACACCCCGACTGCTGCCTTTATTCCCTGCCCCGGCCCCCCGAGCACTCTTGCCCAGCAGATCCCCACCATGGTTGTGCTCAGCAGTTTTGGCAAAGGGGGAGACCCAGTGTCGGCCAAACAGGGATGGCAGCGGGACTGACTCTGTGAGCACGCGGTCCCGGGAGAGATGCGTGGGGCAGGACTGCCATCACAGATGCAGTAGGTTCCCAGCTCCTGCTGTCCATCTGCCCCTGCCAGGATAGAGGCACAAGGTGAAGAGGAGAGGAAAGTGCTGCAGATGCTGTAAGGGTCCATCTCATGCTCTAGGAGCATCTCTGCATATGGGCCTGAAGGTGATGGGGGACAGGTGGGCCGACACCACCTGGCTCTCATACATCCACTCTCAAACCCACCAGCCCCAGAGCAAGACTCCCACTCACCATCCCAGAGCCATCACCTGCAGGAAAACTTACCTCTGAGTGACGGGGGCTGAGGACGGCTGGAGTGGGCTCCTGCCAGCGCCGGCCCGCGCTAATGCGCTGATGGTCTGTAAGTGGCTGCCTATTGATGAGGTGTCCAGTTAAAGAGTTCGTGAGACACTAAATCAGCCCATTGATCCTGCTGAGATCGATGGTGCTACAGACCTGATCAGTGCAGTGGGCAATTAACACCCTCTGGAATGAGCTGCCTTCGTGTAACATCAAACGCTCCAACAGACAAATCCAATGGGGCCATTGACCCGGGTGTGCGATGCCACCCAGCCCACGTGTTTGACGAGGGTACTGGGCAGCAAGATTCCTGAGCCAGCCTTGCCATTCCTCTCCTGCCCACCGTGACCCCGATGTCCCCCAGGGCTGCACTGCAACATGCTCACTTGTGCTGCTGTATCCCATGGAATGTTTTGGTCCTTGTCCTCCTTGTGCTAGGAAGCCATCATGCACCCAACCTAACCCCCTCAAGCAGCTCAGCCCCTCCTGGAAGGACAGGCTGCCCATGCTGGAGGAAAGATAGATTCTCCTTTTGCTCTCTTGCTACTTTGGGAAGTGCTGCATGTGGGAAAAAGTTCCAGGCATCTCTCTGAGAGAAGCCTGCATTTTCCTCTTTAAAAAAAAAAAAAAATCAATAAATCTGAATCTAATCTCCTAATAAAGGTTTAATGAGGACATAATGTTGATGGAACAGAACATTGTTGCAGCATAATCGCTCCCAGCTGCTGTGCGAGCGCGCACACAAAGGCCCGGTCCTGCCGCGATTTCCCCGTTATTATAACAACGCCTTTGTGCCAGCCTGAACGTGGCCAGGGGCTTTGCCCCCCTTCTCCTGGGGCGCTGCAGCCCGCAGGTTGCCCACAGCAGGACCACCTCTGCTTGCCCGAACCTGGACCAAAGTTCCCCAGCACTTGCCCAAAGCCTTCCTGGGAGGCTGTGCTGGGGGGACTGGGGGAGGCAGGACCACCATCAGGACCTCTGAATGGACACGCAGCCCCTCAAACCTGCTGGGAAATGCTGGGGCAGGGGATGAGCCTGGCCTGGACACTGCCACATGCCATCCATCCCTGGGAAAAACTAAACGATGCTCTGCACTTGGTGACTCCAGCTGTGCTGTAACAAATGTCCAACAGCATCACGAGGCCAGGGTGGGCAGCAGGCATCGGGCACAGGCAGGGCTGGGTGGTGCTGGCAGCACCCACTGGGCCCAGCTGCAGCGTGCGGTGTCGTGCGCTTTGCCACAGCACAAAAGGAGAGCAGGCGCTGCCGTTAATGTAGTCAGTAAATAAATAAAGGAGGGCTTAAGCTTAGTGTACAGCAATCAGTCGGGAACTACAAGATAATTAACGCAGCAGGGGGCCGGGCGGCTCTGCAGGCAGGTTTAAATGAACGAGTTCACTTTCATTGAGGCAAACTTGCTCTGCTCCCTGGTGAGCCACATGGGCAGGCAGCAGCACAGGCAGCCGCCGATGCTCCCTGCCCATGGGGACAGACATTCCAGGGAGACGCCCCGCCCACTGGGGTTGCTTTAGGGATAGGGCTGCCGAAATTTCCCCCTCAGAGCAGGCACCCCCAAACTCATCACTCTGGGTACCCCCATGGCTCACCCCAAGCTGGTGGGATGCATCCTTCCTCCACCACCTCCTCCTCCTCTTCCTCCTCCTCTTGACGGGCACAGGAATGGGAGACAGCAGGCTGAGACAACAGAATTAACTTTATTGGTTGTTTTTTTTTGTTTTCTAACTGCAGATTCAAGGTATACAACTGAACATTGCTATTTTCCTTATGAGACTTATAAATAAAAATACAAAAAATGTTCACTACAAAAAAATCTACTGTTAGTAGGATGTAAAAAATATTCTCTTTGCTATAGAAGGCACAAACTTCACTTAGTGACACATGGAGAGAAAAAAACCTGCAGCAGTATATTCTTCCTTTTTTTTTTTTTTGTCTTTTTTTTTTTCCTCTGTCAGAAACACTGAAGTCTTACAAAGAAATGCATCTGAATCTACACAGGACGAAGGCAGATGCGGAGAGCTGCAACTAGAAGACACCACAACTGGTTTTTTTTTTTTTTTTTCTTTTTCTTTATTTTTCAGGAAACTTTTAGCTAACGGCATCTGTGGCTAGAGGACAGAAAGAGGACTTGCAAGCAGAACCGCAGGGGAGCAAATGGCGAGACAGGAAAAGTCGTACAAAAAATAGGAGCCAATAGATACTCTGAGAAAACCAAAGGGGAACTTGGGCACCTTCTGCGCCCGGGCTCAGAGAGGTGCTGAGGTAGACGGAACGAGGACAGCGACGGACCCGAACCACGAGCAGCAACACAGAGCAACGGGACGGGCAGGCTCACGACACTGACAACAAGCCAGGGGAGAGGGAGCCCGGGACCACGGGGCCCCGTGCGGCGCTTGGTCCTCACTGCTATGATACACATATATATACTGCTATATATATATGGAGGGGTGGCGGGGGCTGCGCCACAGCCGACAGTGCGGGGACGTGCGCCCGGGATACAGCAGCATCGCTCCAACGCTGACCCCAACACTGTTGCAGTGGGGGCTGTGTCTCTGAGGGAGAGGGATGGTGGGATGGAAGGGGAGGTTAAAGCAAAAAAAAAAAAAAAAATAAAAGCCACATGAGCTCGGCCATGTGCTCCATGGCACCATGGCACCTGTGTCTGGCAGCGCCAGGACACCACAGGGACCTGCCGTGCACGCGCCAGAAATTGCAGCAACTTTCTGTGTGAAAGAACTGTTTTCTTTTTTTAATATTTTTTTTTTGTATTTTCTTTTTTTTTTCTCTTAGGCACAACAATTAAATGAGCCGTTCTCCACAGTCACATCCCGGATTGTACAGCAGCGGTGCCCACCCTGCGCAGAGCAGCCACGTCCCCCGCGCAGGGGCACACGCACGTGCAAAGCCGGACCGGGGCACGAGGGAGGATGCTGCTCCCACAGCCGTATCCCTGCTTGGCACCAGGAGAGGTGGGAAGGGCACCCCAAACCCAGAGGAGCCATCAGTGTCCCTCCAAACTGTATCCAGACACTGTCCCACCCCTCCCAGCTCCTTTTCCCCCCTTTTCACCCAAACGCAGCAAAACGACAAAAAAAGAGCCGCGGGATGGAACCACCAAGCCCGCGGCTGCGCAGGAGAAACACAACAAAAGCAAACACAAGAGGTAGCTTCAGAACCAACACCCCCAGCCCCATGGGGCCAGGCAAAAAATACCAGTTTTGGTAAGGATAATGCACAACAGGAGGCTGGCAGGGACACCACTGCCCCACCACCTCTCTCCGACCAATGCTGGGCATGTAGCTGGTGCACCCCAGCCATGCCACCCCCTGTTCCTCCCAAATCAATAAAAGCTCATGAGGTCACAAAAAAACGAGGTAATTTCAAGTAAAATGTGCTAAACGCAGAAATATTCCAAAATAAAGTTCAAAAAACCCCAAACAAAAAGCAAAAGAAGTGGCGAGCAAAGTCGCCTGCCACTGGGCACCCCTTACTTGTGGGCTCCTGCGGCTGAGGGCTGGGCAAAAAACCCCACACTTGGCACCTTCCAGGTGCCCCAAATCAGCAGAAGAAAAGAGGATCCCTGCATTCAGAGTGATGCCACATGCTAACAGCTCCAACACTGGCACTGACTGCACATCACCAAACCAACTGCATCTCCCCATGGGGGGATTCACCCTTGCCCTGGGAAGGCAGGGAAGGAGGGAGAAATGCATAGAGAGGTCTTTGGTCATGGGGAGAGCAGCAGCCTCCTGTGCCCCCTGAGCCCACCTGGACACCAGGCAACACCTCAAAGCAGCCTGGCTCACAGTCACCTCCCTGCCCCAAATATCTTCCTCTGGCCAGGATTCCCCCAGGACGCTCTTGCCAAAGCACTTGCAGGGCTCACAGGGCACTGTGCTCTCCTGCCTGTGATGCCGCAGCGTGGGAGCATGAGAACCTGCCAGAATGGGGCCCAAGCCCTACATGGGAGCTCAGGTCCTCTGGAGGGCATCCACGGCAGGGTCTATGCAGCGACAGAGGACACCAGGAATTAAAGCCTTCCCAGAGCACAAGCTGTACACACACTTTCAGGGAAGCACCTCTTTCCTATATGGTCTTCCCAGCAGCACCACTGACCAATGCCAAGAGTGATGGAGGGCCTGGCTGGGGGTTGCAAAGGGTGAAATCTGCCCTGCAGCAAGGATGAAAGGGCAGCAGGCGCACGAGCAGCTGGGACAGCAGTGTGGATGGGGCTGGGGAAGGGGCCGGCACGTCCCTTGCTCCGGCATGAGCTGCAGGATCCTTCCGGCGAGAAGAAACGAATGAGAACTGAAAACAAACAAGGCCATGGATGCTGCGGGTTCGGTGGGATTTTTTTACCCAGTCATCTGCCACTTGGCCCTGCTGCCCCCTGCCTCCTCCCTTAGACATAGCAGAGGTAGAGATAGGTCTTCTCTATCCGCCAGTCAGTGGGGATCTCCTCTGGTTTGTGGCCCTTCATGTGCTTCTGCATGGCGGAGAGGCTGGGGCAGTACTCCAGGCAGATGGTGCACTGGTAGGGGGAAGCGCCGTTGTGGGTCCGAAGATGTTTGATCATGGCCGAGTAGTCCCGGGAGCGCTGGTGGCACAGCTTGCACTCGAAGGGCTTCTCGCCTGTGGGATACAGGGGTACAGGGCTGTCAGTGGGGGCTCAGGGCCTCCAGGTGCTAATCAACTGCCCAGCATCGACGCTGCCGCAGTGGGCACAGCCGATAACCGAGTAATGAACAGCAGGACGATGTGACCATTGATCCCCTATTTACGGCAGTTACGTGCTGGCGCATCTCGGGCTTTGTTATCCCTGCTCCGCGTGCCAGCCTTTCTGCCGGAGGACCGGCCTGTCATTGCCAGCCTCCCCACAGACACCCCAGCGTGTACCTGTGTGGACTCGGTAGTGGGTCTCCAGCTGGTGCTTGAGGCTGAACTTCTTTCCACAGCCGTTGCACTCATAGGGCTTCTCCCCGGTGTGGATGCGCTTGTGGCCCTTCAGTGTGCTCTCGTCCCGGAAGCAGCTGCCGCAGAACTCACACTCGTAGGGGTGGTCACCTGCAAGCACATGTGGGGGTCAGGGCTGCTGTGACTGCTGTGTCACACCAAAACCAGCTCCCCAGCCTTTTTACCCTGGTCAGCCATTCTGGAGATGGAGCATCCCAGTCTCCCCAGCGCAGTGTGCTGGTCCCTTCACGCCTGTATACAGGGGATGCTCAGGTCCATGGCACAGCAGAGAGACCGGAGTGTGCTGCAACCCTCCCGCCACCAATTTCCAGGTTTTTCACCCAGCAGCACCAGCACAGACCCAGCCCTGGGCATCTCCCACACTCCAGACCAGGCAGCTGATAAATGAACTCTGGTTCGGCACCAAAGGCAGAATGATTTGAAGGAAAGGTGAGGGCTCCAGCTACTTATTTATTACAGCCGCGAAGGCAAGGACAATAAAGATAGATTGATCGTCCGAGACTTTGTTCATGAATATTTAAATATTACTGATTTGTCTTGTCACTGTAATTACAATTTCTCTGTGCCGCATATCCTACAAGCACAGTTTATGGTAAAGAATGGCGAACTGTATTTCACTTGTCCTGCTGCAGATGTGCGGAGCTGCCAAGCGTGTAATGTTCCCCGCATTTCATACATTTTCTTCAGCTGTGAAGGCTTAAGTCATCCACAATGACCTACGTTTTTTCATTATCCCCGTGTCAAACTGCACTCGTGCCTGGGCATAAATTGTCCTTCTCGTTATATACTCACATGCCTGTGCTTTCGCTTCCTCTTTAAAATGATATTTTACTCTCTCCCCATTTGCCGCAGCACTGGGCTGCGGCCCCTCACCCCCTCCTGCAGCTGCTGCCCGGGCACCTGGGGGAGGAGGATGCTCGGGATGCAGTTCGCAGCCCCCTCCAAAGGCAATGCAGGCAGTGCCTGTGGGATGTTGTTGACTTTCCCCTCCCCGTGCCCAGTTCCAAACTGCCACTTTGGCTTTTGATCCTACAGTGCAATTTTTCAGCCAGAGGCAGCCAGCATTTCCACCCGCCCACTTTTCAGGCGAGTCTGAGCCCACGGAGCACCCTGGCCCTGGGACAAGAGGGAGAATCCTGCAGCTGTGCAGGATGGCACCACATGGCACGCTTAAATGCTCCTAAAGCACTGATGATCCCAGTGTTTTTTCACAGCCGGGAGCCTCTAAAGCGGCAGAGGTTGGGGTGGGACACGCGCAGCCCGACCCGCAGCCCAGGTCACCGGATTACTGGCTATAAATAGCTCCAGTGCTCAGCATTAACATGCTTATCATCGACACAGGATTCCCGTTTCCTACACTGGAACCCCTAGCCCATGTGTGGGTCTGGCAGCTGCCAGCCACAGGCTGAACAGAGCGACCCTCCGTGACACCACCCGCACAACCCCCAGCAGCCACCTTTACATCCCTTTTGGAGATTGTGGCATGCCCCCTGCCTGACAAGAGAAAGAAGGGGCATCCCTGCTCAGCATACGTTTTGTTCCCTTCAGGAACAGCAGTGGTGTCAAGGCAGGGCACATGAGCCTCCCACTTATGTGAGCAAAGGATGGGTGAGGAGTGCTTCACCCAGGCAGCTGTGAAGATCCGTGGCACTGGCTGTGATCCTGCACGCTCCTGCTCATCCCCCAAGAATCAGCTCTTTCAGGGGTGTTTTGTGACTGGCCCCGACTGATGGTGCTGATGGTGCAGCCAGGAGCATGGAGCTGCCCAGGGATGCCGTCGGAGGAGCTGAGGACACGGCGTGGGCTCTTTGAGGACACGGCATAAGGCGGCCAAGCCGTGCTCTCCCGCTCAGCAATCCTGCAGCCAAGCCCTGCCCCAGCGGGGCCACGGCAGCACCAGCTACACGTAGCGCAGGTCGCCCTAATCCCATTAGGGCCGAGCACCAGCTGATTATGTGCATCTACTGCCGTAAGCTGATGAGGCGGATATGATCGCACACCCTCTAAGAAGGTCACGTGCCACCTCAGACCAGATCAACTTATTACACACAGCTTTTTTTTTTTTTTTTTCTGGTTTGGTTTTCAAATCCAAGCCACTTCAATCACCTCCATGCTTTGAATACAAATCACCTTTCTTCCCCCTATTTCCTTTTCACACTTGGCGAAGGAGCAGGTCCCGGCTGCCCCAGCCCCGAGGCCCCAGGGTGGTGCTGCCGTACCTGTGTGGGAGCGCAGGTGCCTCTTGAGGGCGGTGTGGCTGGGGAAGGTGCGGTTGCACTCGCTGCAGATGTAGCTGCGCACCCCGGCGTGCACCTCCATGTGCTGCTGCAGGGCGCTCTGCGTCTGGAACCGCTTGCCGCACAGCAGGCAGAAAACAGCCATGTCTGTACCTGTGGGAGAGGGAGAGACCCTGCTTAGGCACTGCCTGGCACCCCAGCCTGCTGCCCCATCACCCCACTGTGTGGGGTCCCCACTCCCATGTGGCAGCAGAAGGGACCCCAAGAGCTGCAGGGCTCTGGGTGTCATTGGGAGTCCCAACAGCAGCACCCTGGCCACACTGATCCTGCTGACACCGGCCCTCCGACGGGAACAGCTGAAGAGAAGTTGCTCTTATTGCACTGGAGAGAGAGTGGCACTGCTGAGGGATGCCCAAACACAAGGCAGCTGCTGGGTGATCACTGCATCTCCACATACCTGTGAGAGCTGCTGAGCTCAGACCTTGTGATGCCCAGGGGAAAGGGGACCCCAAGAAGTGCCCCACTAAGCTGCCCTGGGGAGCAGGAGGCAGGATGTGAGAGGGCAGCGTGCCCACCCCTTGTGCTGTATGTGATCCTGAGCCCCAAGGGCAGATCCAAGCTCTATACCATCGCTCTCGGGTACAAACCTGGCTGCAGCAACACAAGAGGGACAAAACCCCAACCCAGGTGCTTTTACTCTGTGCACAAACATCTCAGCCCTCGATGCCATTAAACAGTTTGTTTTCGCTTATGCATAGCTGATTGTTCAGAACTGTGAGTCACTGCAAATTGTATTACACAGGGAGATTAAGCAAATAAATGCTCGCTTTTTGGAGACATTAAAATGTGAGGACTATGGAAATAAAATTAGCTAGAAAATTGTATTAGCAATTCATTAGCAGCACAAGATGTTCAAGGTAACCAACAAATCCATGCAGCCTTCAGGAACAGTAGGGGCAGAGGGCTGCTTGCCACGCTGCCAAAACCAACCCCAGGGAGACCACCAGGACCACAGCACCATGGGGCAGGGACATGATGGGCAGCAGCACTGTCAGAGCCATGGTCCTGCAGGCAGGTGACAGGGGAGGATGCTCCTGGGCAGACCCACGCCTCCAGCTTGGGAGCCATGGGCAACAGGCACCCCAGAGAGCATCTCGGCTCACACCCTCACCTGCTCTGGCATCGTGCCATTACCCACCCAGGTGTGGTGGCACACCACAGTCAGCTCTGTCCTGCTGGGGATGCAGGACCTGCCTGGAGGGATGCTCAATCTCAGCCTTGCACTGGGCTACCCAAAAATGCCCCAAAATCTGAAAAAAAACCCCCAGTGAAATGGAAATAAAAGCAGCAAGAGAGGTGGCCCCGCACGGAGCTGCCTTTCTCCCTCTGCAGAGATTTATCCCAGGGGGTTGTGGGCTCATGTGCCCCCCACGCAGCTGCGGACAAAACGCTCCCGAGACAAAAAAAAAAAATTAAAAAAAAAAAAAAAAAAAAAAAAAAAAAGGCAAAAAAGAAGCAGGCAGCCCCAAGCGGGCAGTGCGAAGCAAATCCCAAGAGGTATGTGGCCCCGCGGCCCTCGGCGGCCCCGGCGGTGACAGCAGGACGGGTCAAAGGTCCCCGGGGCTGAGCCCCCAGCGCCGCGGCCAGCTGCGGAGCGGAGGCCCTGGCCGGCGGGACGCCGGCCCCGATAAATCTGCCGCCAGCAGCCCCCGCTGGGGCCGGGGACAATGGGCTCCCGTGGGGGCGGAGGGCAGGACAATGCCGCTGGGCCGGCGCGCGGGGCCGTAACAAATCCTCCCTGGCACCGTAGGGCCCTCATTTGTGAAACTAATTGGCCCCCGCTTGAAAAAAAAAAAAAAAATGGGCTGACTCCAGCAGCCACAGCGATGGGGACGAGCTGCCTCGTGCATGCATGGGGGGACGGGGCTGCTTGCTGGAGCTGGGCATCCCCCAGGTGCTGCTTCCCGAGACCTGCAAAAGGTTTTTAATTTCTCTCTTCCCCCCCACCCCCCCCGTCCTTTTATTCAAGTAATGTATCAGTAAATAAACACCCCAGACTGGGAGGGCAGTGTGTGGCAGCACGGCCCATGAAGGCACACGGCTCCAGTTGTGCTCTGAGAGCAGGGCATCTGTGTGACACAAAGGCTGATAGCAGCCGGGAGCAGAGGTGGAGGATGTGGGAGATGGCCCTGCATCCCAGCATTGGGCCCAGCAGTGGGATGTGGAGCCCCGAGCTGTTCCCAGCCCAGATGACATCCTCCAGCAGCCAAGGGGCGCGGCAGGCAGCATGCCGGGGACTGCTAGGCACCATCCCACTGCTGGCCTTCAAGTTGCTTGATGTTTTTTTAGGGTGCATGTCCACTATGTCATGCCTTTGGAGAAAGAATGGGAAGTGGGAAAAAAATGGCAAAACTCTTGAGACTGGGTGACACAGGACTCAGCCCTACGTCCTGTTGTGAGTGCATCCCTGGGCTCCAGCCACGGCAGCCCTGAGCCAGCCCTCAGCCATTGGAAGAAAAATCACCCCTGATAAAGAAATGCTGCTGCCCCAAATCAGTGAGAGACGGATTTATTCATTTCCCTGACATTTTAATGGTTTCTCCCCTTTTTGCAGGAAGATGATTACAAATTAAGCAGCATTTAAGCGCTTTTTACTGTCAACAATTAAAAGGGGTGAAGGCGGGCGAGCAATTCATTCCCCGGGAAACGCAGTGGCTCTCGGCGGGCGCCGACGGCCCTTCCCTCTACTGTACACCTCACAATGGCCCCGAGCATGCCATTAATTTTGCAGGACGTTCAAAAGCAAATTAAAATATAAAAAGCCCCCGGGCACAAAGATAGATACCAAGAGAGGGGGCGGCGTAGGTCAAGCTCGCAGAATTGAAGTCTTAGCAACTGGGGAGGTTTAAGCACAGCCCCGCACGCTGCATTCAGCTGCCACCTTTGCCCACTATCCCCAGTTCCTGTGTCCCTGCCAGACCCAGTGCTGTGCCAGCAGCTGAAAGCCACTAGTGGGGCAGCTGTTAGCACTGCCACAGGGTTCCGAGGTGGAAGCTGGAGTGATTTGTGTGTGAGATGCTCTTTTGGTAAGTGTGCTGGCCAAATCTTGCACGGCCTTTTTAAATATGAAGCGGTCTCAAAACCGCTTTTTAGGGGAGGGATGCTTGAAGGGAGGGAAAACCCTACGGCTGCAAGCCCGGAATGCATATCCCTGTTCTCCAGCACCTTGATCCCAAAGCAGCGCGATGGCCAGAGCCGTGATGACGAGCGAGATGCGATGTGCGCAGCGCGCCCCGTCCGAGTCACAGCGAGGGATGCTGCAGCACCGCGGCGTCGAGCGCGGCACCGCCCCCCACCCGCTGCCTCTGCCAGAGCAGGAATTCAACTAAAAACCGGCGTGGCCACGGGTGAGGGAGGCAGGGTGGGGTGGGTCTCCCTCGGCACTGGGCTCTGGCGGAGTTTATGGATGCGGGAGGTGCACCGCAGGAGAAAGGCGACACGTCCCCTTTAAAAGGAAATATAATTTACAGTGTGCAGCCAGGCGGGCCATAGTTTCAATCTCGTTTACTATAGAGAAAACTCTGCTAGCTGTTCTCTATCCCACAAATCCGATTTAATCAGACAAGCCAGCCAGCGTGGCTTGAAGTAAAAACGGATAATTAGTAAACAGAGAGCTACTTCAGTGCTTCATTGGCATTCGAGCCGGGCTAGTGTGTCGCATTTAAAATGCAGTCTGATGAAGTTTACAAAATCAAACCATTTGTTACTCCTATTGAAGAGGCTTCAGGCCACTTGCAATTAAATTGGAATTAGTGCTTAGAATGAGATACAGCAAATTCATACTAAAAAGGGATCTGACTTTCAGACATTTGACTTCAAGTTTTTCCCCCCATGCTAGAGCACGCGTGTGTGTGCTGGCCTGCCGGCCCCCAGAGCCCCTGGCAGCACCACCAAGCCCAGACGTGCTGTGTGGCTGGGGAATGGGGTGACTTGGGGATGCTGTGGCAGCAGGGGAGCAGGGACAAAGGGAGCAGTGCTACCATGCTGGGGAAGCAATCCCTGCTGAGCCCCAGCACGGTGGCAGCACGGGGCTGGCAGTCCACAGGCACGCGGCGCCAACGTCGGGATGTGCAAACCAAACTGCCCCTCCCTGAGTCCTCTTCATAATGCTGCCATCCTTCCCTGCCTGTCCTCAGACCCACGTTCTCAGAGCTGAGAAATGGGCAGACCCACCCACTGTTGAAATAATCAGGAACGTGGAATGAAAGGCTGTGGAGAGGCACACCGGGAAGGCTCCAGCATTATCATGGACATGAGCATACTCATGTCAAAGGATGCTGTCAGAGCCTGTTGCTGCCTCATGCACACACCCTAAAACCCCCAAATCCTCAGCTCAAGCCCTGATAATTCAGGGTCTTCCACAAGGCTCCCTCTTTCACTCTTCATGTTTAACATCATCTCTTACATGATGCATGTGCCAGAGGTGATCTGACACTGCTGCTGTCCTTACAACAAAGGTGAATGGCCCCAAAACATCCTGGCCATGCAAAGCAGGAGCCCAAAGGCTGTTGGCACTCCTGAGATGAGATTTCAGGGACATTTGACAATTTTTGTCAGCATGTCAAAGGCTCTCTACCAGCCTCTACCTCCCAGCCAACACTGCTGGCTGCTGCTGCAGGGGAAGCTGCGGGCCCTAGCGTGCAGGAGCAGAAGCACTGGGGAGGAAGGTGCCACTGGCAATGGTGGCCAGAGAGTGGCAGAGAACCCTCCCTTTCAGCCCTGCCTACAGGAAGGTTGGGAGAGGCAACAGTTGGCAAGGGGCACATTGCCTGGAGCATCCCTGTCACAGCTCCACCACCCAAGCTCATGCACAGCTGGCCTGAAGGACAGCCTGCAGGCACCCCGCTCAGCTTGACACAAAGGACCCCAGGAACACTGTGCACATCCTGCTGGCATCGAGCTGAAAAGCAGGCACTGCAGAAAAGCAAGCACCAGCACAGGCTGGGGACACTGGTGGTAGCACCAGCACTGAGGCTACATTTTGCCTCAGGATGATGGTGGATGCATGTGCAGGGTAAGAAAATCCAGTTTCAGTATCTGTTTTCAGGATTATTATGAAACCTGAAGTGTTTTTGGTGGCAGCACTGAAAAGCACCCACAGGCAGGTGCAAAGGAGCCCTCCCTGAATGAATGCTGCTGTTGGGACACAACACCTGCAGATGCCTGTCTAGATGTAGAGGTGTTGTGCGGAGCCGTGGCGTGTGGTGCCACTACAGTGTTACTGAGAGGTGATGGCATTCATTACTGTGCTGAGTCAAACAGCCCCTGCAACCTTCATGGTTCAGTGGAGAAAGCAGGGAAAACCCCCATAAGATAAACACAGGAAATGCGTGCATTTTGTGCCAGAGTCACCAAATCATCCCAGTTTCAAAGGCTGCCTCTGGACTCCAAAGCTCAGCTTCTGTGCTAATTAACATCTTTATGGAAGGCAACTTCTCCCAAGGGGGCATTTGTTTGATTATTATTATTTACTTAGAGATAGCACAGCTTTCTTCCCAACTTTAACTGACTATGGAAAATTAATTCTTAAAAAGCAGCCGACGCTGCCTGCTCTCCTGCCCCTGCTGGTTTTCCTCCTGGGCTGGATGTGGACACTCCGGCTGCAACAGGAGGGCAGGGCAAGCTTCTGGCACTGCCTGCTGCCTCCATGCCAGCTCACCCTTTTACAAAGGCTGAGGAAACCCCTGGCACTTCAGAGCAGTTGTACAACACTGACCTTGCAAACACAGGGGATTAACAAACCCCCCCCAAATAAATGCCTCATTTTTTGCTCCTGCAGTGATGCACAGGGCTGCTTCCCAGCCAGCCACGCTCCTGCTCTCCCCATTGCCCTGGGCAGGATGCACATGGAGGATGTGCAGGACGCTGGTGCCTGGGCAATGGGCATCAGGCCCTGAGCTGCAGCTCTGGCATGGGCAGCTCGTGCCTGCTGGGGGTGATTTATTCCAGGGGCCATCTGGACCTGGGGGACAATGGGGTCCCGTATCCTCATGAACTGGCTCATTAGTCACACCCTTGCAGCTTGACCTCTCTGTCTTCCTTTGAGGAGGGTGGGACAAGAGCATCTCCTTTTGGCAGCCCGTTGCTCCCCCATGCCCAATTGGTGGCACCTTGTGCCTTCTCCACCACCCTCCATCTCCATCACTGTCACCATCATCATGGTCGTCACCTTCCCTCCCCGTGTTTCCTGCGATTGCTCAGGCAAAGCGATTACGAGGGCACGTGCGGGGAGGGAAGGAGCCAGGCGACGATTAGCGGCGGTGGCTTTATGGCAACAGGCACAGAACTCATTCGTTTCATGTTTTGCAGAATATAAAAGCGCTGAAACATTTTAATTTTAAATTCTTATCATTGAATTTACTGCTTTTCTCTCGCAATGATTTGTGTTGCTTTTTAATTTTTACAGTCTCTACAGAAGCCAGATGCTACCGCCTAGGGCCAAAATAATAAAAACCCACTGCAGTCGCGAGTTACAGAACAAAAAGGAAATGCGCGGCTGACAGAAGTTAATATCTCAATTTAACAGTGCTGCTCCGCTAATGATCCTTTGATATGTGTTTATTTAGAAAGGTCTGATCTTGACCTTGAAAGCAAACTAAACCGCAAAGTCTTTATGAGAGGAGAGAAAGACTTTATTTATAGACTGGCTTTGCGTCAATCACGGCGGCAGCTGGACCCGCGCTGGGCGAAGCTCTGCGGCTGCCTGTGGGCCCAACGGGGCGTTCAACGGGGACTGCGTTTTTGGGAGGGAATGTGATCAGCTGCCATGGGGGATTGCAACGTGTCCCCTGTCTCCAGGGCAGGATGCTGAGCGTGCCATGGAGATGCAATCCGAGGGATCTGGGCAGCTCCGGGCTGTGAGGGATGCTCTTGGGGAACAGCCACACTCCCCCGTCCCTAGAACAAGCCACCCTGGAGCATTGCATGCCTAACCTCTTCTTCCAGCATCACCCAGCCCAGCCCACACTGACAGAGCCTGAGCAGCCTTTCCTCCTCCTCCTCCTGAAGAAACTGAGTGCTAGACAAACCTGGCAGAGGGAGTTTTTAAGGGCCAATCCCTTTTATTGCATTTCCACCTCCTGGCTGGGGGAGGTGGGAGGTTCCTGAGCTTTTAATGCTTCTAGCTTGGGATTGCACTGCAGACACTTCACACCTATGGTGTGCTGTGCTCTACTGCCCAATTTCCATTTTTTCAGGCCAAACAGTTGTTTGAAGCTGTCTGCAGTCCCTAAAGCCTTCTGGCTGAAGCTGGAGGTGCATCCTCCCTGCAAAGTGGTGACCCCAAAGCCTTTTTATTGTACTGAATATCTATCAAAGTATATCAATACACATTACACCCATTCAGGCAGACTCATTCATGATTATCCTTGGCAAAAACCATCACTCAGCTGCTTCAGCCCTAAAGTACTGATGGAAAACTGCCCCCTTTCCTGCCAAAACATATCACCTGGCCAAAATGCAGTAATCTGGTATCTGAACATCTATATGCAACACCTCCCTTTTGTGCTGCTTTCCCCTAAGCTCACACCATTCTGCAGAATGCCAAATTCACCCCTGCCATTCCCAAGGAAGCTGTGCATTGGGACACCTCTGCTCTTCCTGAGAACCAGTTTCTCTGGGGCAAATCATGGTGGCATTTCTGGCCACTGCATCAGATGGGACGCTGTCACACTTACTTGTCATCACCACACCAGCTTCCCAGATTTCCTCTTCCCAGCTGGAATTTGGACTGAAATCAGCTGAAACAAAAATTCTAACTTTCTGCTGAAAACCCAGAGTATTTCCCCCACTGCTTCTGAATTGTTGTTCAGCTGATTGTGCTAGAAACCGGTCCATCTCCCAGAAAGGAGCTTTGGTGAGGAGATCAAGGGGTCTTTCCATGGGAGACCACTATCGCCATCACCCCTGCCATCAGCCCACTGCCAATCTGTTCTACTCGTGCACCTCTCCTGTTCAGGGTGGCACCATTCTGGCACCCTCCAGACCCGCGGAGCTGTCAGGAAGCCCCACTTCACACCCCAACCAACAAAATGACCTTTTTGACGCTGAGGCGGCTGCCTGGCAGAGCCTGGCCAGTGGAGCGACCGGCTGCCGTGAGGCACAAAGCCAGGACTCGCAGCATCTGCTTATTATTCCTGCACCCCCATCATTAAAAAAAGAGAAAAGATGAAAAGGCCCCCTCGGCAAAGCCGGGGAGACGTGGAGCGGCACCGAGCGCAGCCTGGCCCCCAGTTGTTGGGGGTTTTTGTACAGCGGGGAGACGCGAATCCTGGGGGACAAAAGTAACTGCTAAGGTAAGTTAAACCTTGTCGAGATGAACTTTCCTGCTACTTTTAATTAAAAGTTCTTTGGAATTAAAAAGGACACTATTCAGGAAAGGCTGAAAAAAAAAATTCATTGACACCAGCCCGCCCCCCTCCCCTTTTTCCCAAGGAAAAGAAAAAGCTGTTTTTGTGTGTCTGCTCACCCAGCCCGCACTGTACAAAAGGAAGCGGATTTGCAGCAAGACACATGAGATGACCCCCTGACCCCGAGCCGCTGAAAAGTCCTCAATGGCATAAATACCAGATAATCAATCACATACCAGGAGGGCCGGTCCCCCTGCCCTCGCCCCCGCCGCTGGGTTTATGAGAGATGCACTGTAAACGGACACCGGCTCCTGACGGGAGGCCCCTCTCGGCATTCCTCTGCTGGACCAGGAGACCCCGGCCGCCTCTGAGACCGTGTTTCATCCCTCTTTTATAAAGCCCAGCATGGAAATGCCGAGCATCCTCAAGCTTGCCATAGCTGATCCCTTGTGCTCCAGAGCAAAGGGGGACACAGACATCTCCCTCTGTTCTGGAGAGATGGCCAAACATCCTCTGTGCCACCACAGGCCAGTGTGTGGCCAGCGCTGAGTCAGGCATGCAGAAACCAGGAAGAAACCAGCCACATTTACAGAAGGCTTTGCTTTTTGTGGCTTTGTGAAGCCCTCGTGGGTTCTAGCAGTGACTACCATGTCATGCTGTCTTCCGTTATGGGGCTCTGACCAGCATGCTGAATGCCAGCAGAGGAAAACTACCGAGTCTCTCCGGTGCTCCAGGGCAACAATAGATGTTAAAGCTTTCAAGGGAGGGAAGAGAAAAAACTTGCAGTGATACTGCACTGGTTTGGTTAAATGGGGAGCCACTTGGCAACTAAATTTGATAATGCTTTTGTCCATGGGTCAGAGGTTAAATATGTTCACACTAATCCCCTTCATCTAGAATTAAAGGACAAGAAAGTTTTCTCCGTAGCTTAGCGAGAGGGCTTTTCTCATCACGCTTTAAATAGTATTTGCACAGGAAAATTAAAGGAGGACCATTGGCCCCGATGCCATCGTGGCTGCACGGCTCTGCCACGTTCCCATCTCCTCGCTTGTTTTGGTGAATCCACCAGCTTACATGATGCCTGGCCTCATCACATTTCCCCATGTGTGCACCAAGGAGCACAGGGAATTCTTGCTGCCATTTGCTGTCAAGGTGGCAGAAGCAGCCGTGGTTTGGGAGGCAGGGAGATTCCTGGTTGCAGGAATGTGCGCCAGGACTCAGATTTCAAGTGCTGTCACAGGACATTACTGTCAGACAAAGGGGCTCTGTGCTGCGCCCCTAGGACCCACTGCCCCCAGACCCTCTGTGAGCTGGGGCCGGCACCTGAGCATCCAGAATCCACTCTCGCAGCCAACAGAAAATCTGCAAAGCATTGACTGTCCATTGCCAGCACTGCCAGCGCTCCCTCCCCCCGCCGGGACTGCGGAGCCGAGGCGAGCACGGGAGGGATAATTACCTCTAAGCGTACTTAATACTACAGTGCATTATCTCCAGCTATGGAGAAAAGCACGGAGGTATTTCCCCCTGAAGCCTCGTTGGGCTGCTCTCGGAAAACCCTCCTGAGTCCTGTGAAACTGTAACAGAAAGTCACAGGCAGCCCAGAAAGACGTCAGGTTGGTTTTGGTAAGGAAGTGTGCCAGCTGCTCGTGCGAGCTGCTTGTGCCAAGCATTGCTCTGATCAAACTGTAGAAGAGGATGCAGCAGGACAAGCCACAAACAGCATCTCCCAAATCTGCTGCTGGAGCAGGGACATTGCAGATGGCTGTTAGTGGCCAGTGGCACCACTGAGAGTGCACTGGCACCACCAGCAGAGTCATGCCAGCATCCTAGCCGAGAGCTGGCCTGACCATTAATCGCGGTGCCACACTGAGTGTGCGGCAAACAGAATTTGTGCTTCAGTGTGGTTTATAGCTCACATCACCAAACTCATGTATTTTGTTCCACTTGCTCAAAATCTGCCATTTCCACACCGGAAGAAGCAGTGTGCCATACTGCAGCATCACTGCAAGGTTTTGGGCTGGAGCCATTTTGAGGCAGAGAAAGCAAAGCGAATGTGAGGAGATAAGACAAATACGTAATAAATTGGACTCAATGTACATTTGCCAAGAACAGGGGCGGTGTGTGCCCGTGTGACAGTGCCGCTCCGGCGCAATGCCCCCTCCACCTCCTCCAGGCTCCCACACATTCCTTGGCAAATCCAAGCCAGTAATGGGGTTGCTGGGATGCTCTTCTACGGAAAAACACTGAGAGCTCCGGCATACAACACCAAAATAATTTAAAATTTTTTTAAATCCCCGTGCAGTTGTTGAGGAACACTTGCCACGGGACCCAGCGCGGGGGCATCCTGCCACCTCTGCTCCCAGGTTCCTGCTCTCACACACCAGATCTTTCTCCCTTTGTACCTCCGCTTATACTGCACAACTGTTTTGAATCTCTAAAATAATGTGACAAGTTAATGATGGCACAATTATCTAAATGTTTAACAGACATGTTATCTAAGTGAATCGGATTGAGATTCCATCCCGCTGACAATAAACATCAATGGGAGAGCAGAAAGTGATAGGCAAATTATCGCCAACCCTGCAATTTCAATGCTATTAAATTTGGAGGAATAACAGCCCTGAGGCCTGTAAACTCTGAATAAAATAGACCCTTGTGTTTGGCCAACTATTAAATCAAAACGCTACCAACATCCCAGCAAAAGAAAATCGGGGGGGAAGAAAAGGGGGGAAGATATAGAGCTTTTCAATTTCCAGTTAAATGTTGGTTTTATTAATTCTTTTCTGCTACTGGCATCTCAGGACAGAGGATACGAGGGATATGAGGGATCTGAGTATGGGGTGTAGGAAGGGAATGCTCCCAGGGGATGTGGGCAGGGGAGAGTGAAGGGTCCTGTGCCATCCTTGGCGGTGCAGCCGGGGGCATGCCAACCCCATAAATCAAAAATCCAACTGCTTGCCAAAGCAAACATGCTCTATAATAGGTGTTGCTCATGCCCACGTGAAATTGGGTCAGGAGTAAATCTGTGCTGTCCCGCTGACTGACACCGGCTGCCATGCGCTAACTGCCTTGGCACACAGGAGGAAACTGGAGACGAGTCACCTCTGATATTTATAAACGTCAGCACGAGCCCAAAGCCCGTTAGCAAGAGCACCGCTCGTGTGCACATCCCGACTCCCAGCGGTGCTGCCTGGGGGTACTCAGGCTGCCATCTCGATGCATTCTGTTTTTCCCTCTACATTTGAGGAGAAGGGTAAGGAATTTTCCATGCTCTCCTCCCCAGCACCAAGCTTGTGCTGCTGGAAGATGAGCCAAAACAGTTGCTGCTTTTCCTATTGCAGCGGGACGGGGGCCAAGGACAGTGCACACCCGGAGAGGGCGTCTCAGCCCCGTGTCCATGGGGCTGCACACAGCACTGCCAGCACTGTGCTTACAAGCAGGAACTATTTTTTTTTAATATTTATTCTTGTTTTTTTCCTTGCCTCAGGAAGTGGGGTGTTAGTTTTCTGCTGTAGAGATGAGCAGTGCTTGATGCAGCACATGCACAACAGCCTGGCTCTGTGTTACCATCATTCAAAGCAGCAGGGAGGGCAGTGGGGAAAAGAAATACCACAGAGGGGGTCCTGTCCCCCTGCTCTGGTTGCCCTTTGAGCTTTGGCACAGTCCAGCCCTAAGGGTTCACCAGCCAAAGGGGGTTGAATCCCTACAAGAGTGTCAGGGCTGTTAAGCCAAACTGTCCTGCATCTGCAGGATGATTTTGGGTGCAGGCATTATTGAACTCCATGGCTGGGCTCCCACTTGTCACCCCAGGATGCTCAACAGGTGTGGGAAATAGGAGGAACGGGAGAACTAGCTGCAATTTGCTTGGCCACTTTGATCCCCCTGCCTTGCCTCGGGTTGTTCAGCCCTGTGCATCCAGTCCCACACTGTGCTTGCTGCCCCTTCACAGACCTTCTCCTCAGCCTACAGCGTAGAGGGCTTCCAAACAGACCTGGAATGGCAAAACCCAGTCTCCAGCTGTATGGGTATGGACAGGGAGGGCAAGTACTTTAGGATTTATGGAGTGGTGCTTGGCCAGCAGAGCTCCGTGACCGGGTGACAGCCGGAGCCATTCCCGCCCGGTGACACAGCACTTTGCATCGATCCTCACACCCCCAGCGTGAAGTCGGCTGGGTTCTCTGTGCCAGCCCCGAGCACAAACTCACAGCCAGTGGCATTTATCAGGGCTTTCAGCACTGAAAGATGAACCTGTGCTCAGTGAAACCGCTCCTGATATAGCACAGGAGGAACAGGCACTCTGTCCTGCTCCAGTCTAGATTTGGAGAGTGAAGGGCTCCAGCTGGGGCTGCCTGACTGTGAATTCCCCCAAGAGAACCTTTCCCAGGCACAGCAGCTTTCGCAAGAGGCTTAAAGAGATCCTCGTGCTCCTGGTGGTGGCATCACTGAAGGTCTGGGAAGTGCCAGAGCAGAAACATGGCAGAAACCCCCTTCTGGGAGGTGTTTGGACAGAGACAAGCTTTGCTTGCAAAGGGGACAAGTGACCTCACGCTTGCTCTGCCATTGTTTCCCATGCTAATGCTGAGCAGTGGTGCAACAGCACTGCACCAACTGGTGCCTAAATCTGTGCTTCAGTGTAAGAAGCACTGGGCCTTGCCTGGGCAGTGCAGAGGCAGGAACTGCAGAGGGTCCAGTTCTCTGTTAGGCAGAGAGTGACAAAGGCAGCCCAACCATTCAAACCTGCACCTAAGTGAAGGGTGGGAGGGGAGGGCCACGTACCGGTGTGCGTCTGCCGGTGCGTCTCCAGGGCGTCTTCCTTGGAGAACTGGGCGCCGCACTGATCGCAGACCAGGGCTTTGGCACCCGCTGGGGAGAGAAAAGGGAGAGGAGGGTTATTTGACAGGAAGATGCACACCTGAACGGGCACATGGACACTGCTGCTGCCATTAACACTCCAGGACTACAGCCATGGAGGGTTTCATGTTTAATGTCCCCTCTGCAGCCAGCAAAAGCAGTGCCTCGTTCAGCCCCGTGTTCCTGTTCCTTGCACATCACAGCAAAATACAGAGCTGCTTGCACGGAAAAGATTATTATTATTATTTTTTAAAATCATTAAATATCAATGCATTTCATTAGCACTGCAACTTATCCAAATGCAACTGGTTTCCTGTCCCTTCCCATTGTGGCTGGTGCTGCTGGTAACCAAAGGTGCACCTGATCAGGGATGTGGCTGGAACAGGACACCTGAGCAAGAAGCTCAGAGGCATCTCTGACTGTTGGAAAGAGATGTGGGATTGGGGGCAATTCTTAGAAAATGACTATCAACATCTGCTGCTGGTCTGGGTGAGGACAAACCCAGGATGCCCAGCAGCAGATAAGTAACTTCCAGATGAAACCAGATTAATGACACACCATATCCAACAGCATTGCGGGACAAAGCCACGGCCCTATTTCAAGCTTTGATTCATGTTGTGAGGAGCTGAATGTTACAGAGCTGCATTCAAGGTGGGGGCACTGCCTTGCAGAAAGCTGCGCTGCCCATTTTCAGGGGTCCACACTGCCTCTCCCCTCTCCTTCCGATCTCACCGAGCCCTCTGTCCCACAGCCAGGGTGGAATTTGGGGAAAGGCAGGTAGAGAAGGTGACAGGGAGAGAGGTATCACAAAATGCATTGAAAAGAGAATTCCTTTGCCTTTAAATTGTCTCGGTAACGGCTGGCTCGCAGGCAGAAATATTTGGCAGCGGCGAAATTAAAAGTGATAAATTTTCTCGCCAAGAGCTGATCGATAATAGAGGTCTCATCTGTTAATCAATATGACAGTCTGCCTGTTTACTGTGCATATGTTGTTCCCCGCCGCCCTCGCTGCGATGTCAAGTTTGCATTCAAAACAACCCGAGTGCACTTGGGCTGTCGGCTGCTCCCAAGGGGCAAACACACCCAAACTTTGGGTGCTCCAGGGCGGCTCCATGGCACCTGCCACCAGCCAGGGGACCAGCTCCATCGGGGATGTGGGGCACTGGGACGTGGGTCCCGCCGGAGGAGCCTTCTCCAGGCACAGCAGGGAGAGAAAGAGTGCGTCCATGAAGGTGGCGGGATGGGGAGAAGCTGCTGGGGCGGCGAGGGGCCGGATCGATAGAGCAGCAGCGCGGGCTGCCCTCAGCTCGGCACACGGTGCGGGCAACGCGCAGCCGGCAGTTGCCAAGGCAATGGCTCTCCATCGCCACTCAAAGCTCCGTCGGCCCCACCGCGGCAAAGTGCGATCCACGAGGATATGGCAACCCGCATCCGTGAGGATGCAACAACTGCGGCAGCAACAGGTTCTCCCCGGGCAGGGCGGCTGGTGTGTGCCCCCTCCCTGCGGCCGTGCCCGCACTACGGGGCATTCTGTGCTCGGAGGGGCTCGCTGCACCCGCAGGCTGAGGCAGAGCACGGTCCTGCTAAACACGGGCATTGCTTTCACTTCCCCCATTTCCACATGGGATTAGAGGGGAGGAGAGACGTGCCAGTGCCCTCCGCAAGCTGTGGCCAGAGGGGCCGCAGAGCCGCAGGGAGGCACAGCCAGGAGAGGCAAAGGCAGCCAGCATCTGGCTGGGGGGCGGGCGGAGTGCGGGGGGAGGAAAAATTCCTGGCGAGGCGAAAATAAACAGGGCGAACGCAGGGAGGAGCCGGGCGCACTGGCTTACATAAGGAAGCACAGTGTGTACCAAAACAGCGGACCCAAAAAAAGCCGGAGCTGTCAGAACAATGAGTACAGACGCGGGGCATTTACAGCAGGCGCTGCCGTACAGTTTTATTTACAGTACCTCTTATCAGCGCGGGAACAGCACGCCGCCTGCCAATTTCCAAAGGCCAGGACTGCGTGTTCTTTCCCTCAAGTAGATGTGTACTCCAGGCGGGGGGAATTTTTTTTTTTTTCTTTTCTCATCAGCAAAACAAAAACTGATACGGAGCCAGAATTCCTGTAATGTACACACGCCGGCGGGGAGGGGGAGGAGGAGGAGGAGGGCGGCGATTGAATATGTAAATAGTTCAAGGTTAATTTTACTATGTGAGTCACCGGGAAAATGTCATCCAACATCTGAGCTTATTATAACAGGGCTCAGAAAAAAACCACCACGGCTTGCTGTTTGTTATGAAAGGGAGCAGGACACGTTGGAAAGCGGAGCTCATGGCGGGGCTCTCTTCTCCCCCCTTGTCTTTCTCCCTGCTTTAAACAGAAACCATCAACCTCTCCGAACGCAGGCGCAGGTTTGGGCAGGGTATATTTAGCCAGCGCCTCGTATCGCCTACAACACACAGCTATCTCCAGATGATCTTACCGATGGGAAGGGACGGGACTCCGCGTGCTGCCAAGTATCGGCCGCGTTTCGGCGCGAGCCTTGCAGTTGGCACAGCCCCCCCGCCGTACATTTATATCCGCACAAGCAAATTTATAGCCTCTGCCTAATAAAGGTCCCTGGCGCGAACGGGCGAGGAGCTGCTGCTTGCTCCATCCTGTGTGATTTGCGCAGTCATTGCCACCCCATGTGCCCCCCAAGCCCAGGTCTGCAGAACCCCCAGCAAAGCCACAAGGAGGGGCAGAATTCAGGTGGGACTGCGTGATCTTGGAGGTCTTTTTGAACTTTAATGGTTCTATGATTGTATTATATCATTTCCCCTCCAAGGAATGTCAGTGAACAGGCTGCCGGGCTGGACAGGGGCTCTCAGGAGCGGGATGCCCCGTGGATCATGGCACCGACAGGGGCTGCAGCTCCCAACCAGCCAGCCAGGCTTAGCTCGGTGGGTTGGATGACAGAGCTCATCTTGTTTCAGCCACCATCATCCCAACAGTCCCTCCCAGTGCTCACCATTTCATTACTTTACTGGGGAGGAGAAACTTCTGTGGGGCTATGGAAGAGGCACTCTGAACTCAAGCTCAGGAAAAGAGAAGGAATAAAGGAAAAAGAGGAACTGCCAGCATCCTCTGGAGAAGGAGGAAGAGGGCTAAGGGAGGAGGAAGATGGGAAATTGGTGAGGAGAGTGGTGGGGGAGGATCCAGCCTTCCCCGCTGCTGTTTCGGCACAATGGCCCCGTCAATAGAATGTGACATCCCCTCCCTCACCAGAAGAGATAAATAAAAATTTGGGATTATATATTATTAACAGGCTGTAATTGGTGAGAAGACGGAGATGTGGTGGGGGGAGAAATATGGATTAAAAAAAAATTGGCAAGAAAATTTATGCACTGCCATTGCTTTACTACCTAATTAATTCAGTAATTTCAAAAACAATTTTATTTATGTTCCGTTTACCACATCAGAAGTGCAAGGAAAAAAGCACCAAACCACAGTGATGCTAAAATAATACCTCAAGGCATCTATTTTTAATCAGTGAAAAAAAAAAAGGGAAAAAAAGAGAAGAGCCAGCCCGGCTTCTATACAATCTCTGCTGGGCAGACCACCAACTCGGGGAGCGCAGCAGCCGAGCCCTCTGCGAGTGCCTTCCTGGCTGCCGAAAACAGAGCTTGTCAAAAAAAAAAAAAACAAATCCATAATGGCCTGAGGCTCCTCTCCAATCTATTTTCTGCTCAGCTGGTTTTAAATGAAGTTATTATGAGTCATTAAAACACCCGCAAGCCTGTGGAAGTCAGCCAATTACAATTTTAAATTTAGCCTGTTCTCTATCCCATTCTCTTGTTTTCTTCTTTTGCCCACATCAAGCCACTTTTGGATTTGTATTATTATTATTATTATTATTATTATTATTATTATTATTATTACTGTTGTTTCCCTTCTCCCCCGTTTCACCCAAGTGAAAGAGACAAGTCATGAAAATCTCTGTGCTAAAAAAATACAGTGGAGAAACTCAAGAAGGGCTGAAAAAAGACAGAGCTGCAGAGCAGGCCTGGAGAGTCAGCTTCAGCTCCTGCTTCCCAAAGTGCCAGGGAAAGGTAATAATTAATATCAGGAAAAGCGAGGTGTGGGCATTACAGAGTGAGGAGGGACCTCGAGCTGGAGTGCTGGAAACTCATCTGAGAAGGATGCTGTGGCAGCATCTCACAGGCTGCCCTGGAGAGCCTTGGGAGAGCATCCAGAGTGATGGAGCAGGGGCCTGGGGGTGGGTGAGGTGGTGGTCAGCAGCAACACCATCAACCCAGCCTTGGCCAGGCAGTGCCACCAGCTCCTGCAGCACACAGGGACTGCTGGAGCAGGGAGTATTTTCATTTAAAAAATAATAATTAAAATTATGATCATTAACTTGGGATCCTAAACTGGCAGGTTGTCTAAAAACAACCCCCTTTCCTGCTGCCCCTGCCAGTGCCACTCTTTCCAGCAGCATCCTCTCCACAGGGAAAAAATGACAGACCCCATCCCTGGCAGCCCCGCACGGCGAGCGAGCACGGCGCGTACTGCACAGCCCATAAAACTCCAAACAGCCTCCAGACACTCCTGCAATCGTCCTCCATCAAAACACTTTGTCTTGCATACAGAAATGCGGCGGGGCGCCGCGCGGAATACCAAATCAGCCCGTGACGGTGCGGGGAGGCGGCTCCTTGGCAACCGGGGGGGCTTCGCCACCGCCGCCGCTCGACAGGAAACAAAATCTGTCAAGCCTGTTGGGCAAATGATAAACATTAGCGGTATTAAAAACAACACAAAAGCTGCGTAAATGGCTGGCGAGCGTGTGGGGAGGGGTGGGCAGGGAATGGGGGGGGGGGGCGCTTCTGCCCCATTTGCCCCCCAGCCCAAGTGAGGGGGGGTCTCCAGCACCACAACCTCGGGGGAAGTTTGGGAAGTTCCCCCTTCCAGGAGAAAGCGGGTGGGCAGCGATGGCCACGGACATTGTGAGGGAACAAGACGGATGGATGGACATGGGATGTGTTGGGCACGTGGTGTGAGGGGTCCTGGCACCCCGCTCTGCACCCCGCCTTCAAAAACATCAAAAACATCAATAACATCAATAACATCAATAACATCAATAACATCAATAATGTCAATAACATCTATAACATCAATAACATCAATAATGTCAATAACAAGGGGCGGCCAAACCTAGGGAGCGGTGAGAGACGATGGGGGAAAAATAAATGTATTTCATCAGGTGAGGGTGGGGAGAAGCAAGAATCTGGCTTCAACCCAGCGGCCAGGTCCAGGAACCCGGCCAAAACAGGAGCTAAAAAGCAAACCATAATTTTCTGGTCTCAGTTCAGGCTCTTGAGGCAGAGAGGATGGGGAGGGGAGGGGAGGGGTGGGGGCTAAGAGAAATGTATTTTTCATCAGCCAGTGTATAATTTATAAACAGCATTAAACAGTTTTTGTTTTCTTTCTTCCTCTCCCCCGTGTGCGCGGCTTGGCCGGCAGTCAAGCCTGCATTAATTTCTGCTGTGGGTACAGTGTGTTCTTGGATGCACATCTGCGGATGATCATAAACGCGGGAACGCTGGCAGAACATCCAGACCTGCCGGCAGGCCGCTGACATCACCCGGGACCGAGCGCGGGACGCCGGCCAGCCGGGGAGGCGGGGGAGGCGTCCCCAGGGAGCCGCCGCGGGGACCGGCCGGGGCAAGGGGGCCAGAGCCGCGGTCAGCCCGCTCCGCCCGCACATCCCACCCGCCCGGGGACAGGGGCAATGCTCGGTGGAGGTGATGGCCCGGGATGAGCCCCCTCTTCTTGCACTGGGCAGACAGAGAGGAGGGTGGGACGTGCCGTCCCCTTCTGCCTGAGGTGTCGCCCCTACCAGCACGTTGGACCTCACTGCCCCAGTAACCGCTGCTCCCTGCACAGACCGTCCACCACCCAATACGACCTCGGGGCTTTCTTCTGCCACTCCTGATGATGAAGGGGAATATTTGGGTAGGGAGGGAGGGTGTGAAGCAACCGGGCAGGGGTCTGCAGGGCTGCTGCCTGTGTGGTGCCCATGCTGCCCATGAGCATCCCTGCACACTGTCAGCTATTCTCAGTGTTCTCAGCCCAGAGCGGAGTAGCTCAGCACAGCCCTCTCCACAGCAGCCATTTCTGCCGGATGGAGAGGCAAAGCAAGCAGGGACAGGCAGAAACCCCCCTCCCCTCCTGTCCTGGGGAACAAACCCAGCTCACAGCAGGTGCTGAGTAACCATCATCCCAGGCTGAGAATGAGCACCCAATTGAGCACCAGCTCTGGTGAGAATGCAACTCAGAGAGCAGCGGTGCTGGGATCAGCCTCCCTGGTCAAACCAGTGGTGCCCTGAACCACAGAACCAACAAGCTGGGTCTCCCACCTTGCCTTCCCCGACAATTTGCTTTTCTGGGAGAAGGGCAGCTCTCCATGTCAGTGTTAGAGGTCTCTGGCAGCTTGTCTGCCAGCAGCACGGGCAGCAGGTAGAGAAAGACTTTGCACGGCATTAAAGGCTTTACATTTACACTTTATACTGAGAGTCAACAGTATTTACCTAGTATTTACCCTGCACCTGCAAGGCTGTGGCACAACAGTGCTGTGTGCCCAGCCCATCCTGCCACAGAGCCCCACAGCCCCCCAGGGCTGGTCCCCAACCAGGTCCTCCACAGGAACCTTTACCAAAACCCATCAGCACTGGGATGGGGAAGCTGCAGATGTTAACCCCATTAGATCCTTTGGCACTGGGGCCAGGGGGCACAAGCCATTCCACTGCAAACTCCCAGTTAAACACATGGTCCACTGGTGTGGAGGCAAAGCTGCCTTCAAACTGAAAACAAGCCCGGCACCACTGCTCCAGCACAACCTCCCTGAGTCCAGTGGCAGGGGGGAGGCGAGGGAAGAGGTGCAAAGGTCTCCTGCTTTAATAAATAACAGCGCTGGAATTCGCAGCGGCTGTTTGCGAGCTCGAGGCAGAGCTCTCCCCGCCCCCCCGCCCTGTCCTCGCCGGATTTACAAAAAAAAAAAAAAAAATAATTAATCCTGTGCGATGACAAGCTTGGCTCAGCGTTCACTGTACATACTGTACCCACAAAGCTGGCTGCCTGCCAGGGACAGGCTGTGAGCCAGCGCCACCATAACAAACACAAGCCCTGCGTGCCAGTGCTGGGGGGAGCAGCATCCTTAACCCCAGTCCTGGGGGGGACCAGCATCCTTAACTCCAGCACTCGGGGGGCCAGCATCCCAGGGACCTCCCCCAGCAACCTGCTGCTGTCAGCAGGCACCCTGAGGAGCTGCTGCCTGGCCCAAAAATGGTGGGATGGGCATGGGGTCAGGGCTGAGTCTACTGACACAAAAATCAGAAAGCAGCAACTGGCCAGATGAACTGTCCTCCCACCCCAGGAAAAAGTGGCAGTGAGGGGAAAAAAAAAATGAAAACAGGTAAAAAATAGATAAAAGTGTATAAAAGCATTTAAAATATAATACAGCTATCCTACCAAGCTACGTGCAAGCAGATCTATGACTACAGTATCTGCCAGCACCCAGAGATCTGTCCTCGGAGCAGGAGGACAAGGACTCCTGACTGCATGTGGGTCTGGGGGTCCCCCGGCTGCCTCCAGTTCCCCACATCATAACCCCAGCTGTGCCAGGACAGCACCCCCAAGGGGAACATCAGCTGATACGGACTTGCAGAGCACAAGTCTTCCCTCCAGTGTAGCACTCCAGCCCTCCCCTATCTATTTAATTAAAGGCCCTGCAGCTTGTGAACCTGCTACTTGGATTCATCAGTCAGAGAACGCCTAATTCTGCAGTTTTGCTAACGAACCTGCAGCGGGGGCCCGAGGTGGAAACAATGCTCACGCTACAAGCAGGGCTGACCATGAGCAGCTGCGTGGCATGTAGAGTTTGTTATTCTGAGCTGCTTAGTCTGGAAAATATTTCCACAATTAAGGAACTGAAAACAAACTCCGAAAAAGAAAATTTAAATAAATCAAATTACTGGGCACCGGAGAACAAGTTTGCAACGTGCTGCCCAGGGAAGGGTGCAGCCGGCTCTGCACGTGTCCGCTGTAGAGGAGACGTGTGAGCTGGGCAGCCACAGCATCCCCGGGTGGACAGACAGAGCAACCCCCCATCCCCAGCCCAGCACCCCCTCCCAACCCACCTGAGTGAGCCAGTAAGTGCATTCGCAGCCGCAAGCTGTCCAGGAACCGCTTCCCGCACAGCTCACATCCGTATGTCTTCATCCCACTGTGCAGCTTCCTGGGGGAGAACAAAGAAGGGTGAGTCCTGAGATGGGGGAAGTGACCCAAAACAACATCGAGAAACCGCCTGGTGCTTCCTGCAACCCGCACATTGCCCAAAGTCAGTGCTAGCTTGAGAAGCACTGTAGGGAGGGCATGGATTGTAGGGGGGGCCCATGTGACTCCCCAGGACCGAGGAGACAACCCTCTCCCCGTCAGTGTTTCTCATTGTTGCTATTGTTGGAGTCTTTTAATAAACCTGATAAATATGAAATCTGGAGCTAAGGCAAAATCTGCGTTGGCAAACTCCTTCTCCATGTTCTGAGTGCTTTTGAAAAAGGCACTGTACTCCAAAAAAAACCCTGACCACTTTAAGAGGTTGTTTGTGTGCATTTCTAACCAAATCTGAATTTCCATCCAAATTCAGCACGACACAAATCACAAGCAACAAACACAACCAGCAGCTCGCAAACAGGAAACATGCCACTCACCGTTTCCTGGCAGCCCCAGGTACACAGCCAGCTACGCCCAGGCAGCATTGCACAACCTCCGACTGTGCCTCCCCACCCCCAGCGTGCCGGGGGGCTGGCCAGGAGGGGCCTTTCTGCCCAGGGCTTTGCCCACAGGCACTGAGCACAGCAACAGTGCCAGGCTTGGCCACAGTGGCCAGCCTCTGCATTATTGCCCGTTCTTTGCTGTGAAGACACTGATGCTCCATCTCTGGGTAACCAAGCTCTGGACAGAGTGGAATGACCTTTAATAGACAGCTTTAAAGGAGCACTGTCCAAGTCTAAAACTACCAAGAAAGCCAACCCAATCCCATCTCCTGCCCCAGACATTGCTGCTGTCCCTGGCAGCCCCCCCAGACCCACTTCCTCTCCCTTTGGGACCAGCCACTGCTCAGCCCCCACCACCCCACAGGGGAGCACTCTGAGGGACACAATGCCCGGCACACGTGGAATGGGGGCTTGGTGCTTTATTTCACCACCTCCACTGGTGACAAACAGACTCTTGGCAAAGCCACCAGGCTCTGTGCTGGAGAGCCACGCTGATCAATGCCCCAAATCCATGGGCTGCTGCCTGCCAGCCCTCAGCCACCACGAGCTGCTCAGACCTGTGGCTGGGGAGGACTCGGGACAGCAGCACGTGCAAAGTTTCAACATCGGATGCTGTAAACAGAGAAGTATTTGTGTGTGTTGAGGAGTAACACAGCCCATAGCTGTGTGCTGACCTCTGATCGCAGCCACCATTTATCATCGTGCCGCAGCAGGATGAGAGTATTTCTATTGCCTTGTTGCCAAAGACAAAACAGGAATGGCCCTGTCCAGGGCTGGATGTGGACCCTCTCACAAGAGGGTTCAGCCCCAGCTGTGCAGGCTTGCGAGGACCGTGTGCCTGGGAGCTCCTGCTGTACTTCCCCTGCTGTAAGTTTTACTGGTGCAAAGCAGCTGCTGCTTTGACTCCAAGCAGGATCACCCCTCACTGCTGCAAGAGAGCCCAGAGCCCCAAAACACCCCTGCCCCAGGGGGGTCAGGGGCTTGTTCCCTGGCCGCAGCCCTGCACCCCGCCTTGCAGGATGCTGAATAGCAGGGAAGAGTTGGAGCAGGAGAAGACCCCCTGATGTTCAGCAGTGAATGAATGCTGCAGAGCAGAAGGGAGAGGGAAGGAGCAGGAGTTGGTTTCAACTCTCAACTTTGCTGTATAATGTAATTATTAATCAGGCTTGTCCTGAATTCACTGTGTCATAGCAGAGGATTAGGAGTCATGCACGAATTCAGGCCAAGAAGGTTTACAATCCAAAGGATTTATCTGCCTTGCAAAAATAAATAAAACACCAGCCTCCTGACAGGGCTCTGCTGCCAACGAGCAGCTCAATAAATGACAACCTTCTCATTTTGCATTTTTAATTTGGGACATGCCTGTCACACTCCCTGGCTTGGGCTGTGCTCACTCCTGCACTTAACACCGGGTTAAAACCACTTTGTTAGGAAGACACATGTCATGGTCTGGGTCTGCACTGCCCCTTCTGAAGCCAAATGCCTTTTCCCTGAATTACAGTCTAACTGGTTAATTAGCTCAAGTGAAACACAGAATTTGGGGTTTTTTTAAGTGAGTCTCAAGAAACAGAGAAACAGAAGGGCAAGTTTCCTTCCTCTGCATCTCCCAAACCTATGGCTAGCACAACCTCTTCTCTCATCTTCCCAGCGCAGAGTGGGGAAACAAGGAAATGAGGAGACCCCCAACCCCACTGGTGTCAGGGCAGGCTGGGAATCCACCTGCCACTGCCCAGGGCACTACAACGTCCCCAAGTCACATCCTCTCTTTTCAACGGGGGCACAGGGGTGCTCAGAGAGTAATTTAGTTGCAATATCTCTCTCAACAAATTTCAGCGGCAACAAAAGTTTTCCGCTGGGTGCCTGCTTCTAGGACACCCTTATCACTCGCCATCTTGCACGGTCCCTTTCAACAAGGTCTTAAAGCGCTTTATCTGCTCCATTTCCCGGTAGCGAAATATGATTGAAACGTTCTATTTCTGTTTGCCGGATTAAGGAGATGTTGCAAAACTGCACAAAAACCTGGCAGATGTAAGCAAGGTATTACGGCTGCTCGGGCTGTTAAGATCTGAGGGGAAAGATCAATATGTGCTTCTGAAGTTCTGCCTCCAGAAAGAGGGGGCGGGGGAGTGAAGGGCGTTAAAATACATCCCAGCGCTGCCCAAACTCTGTGCCAAAAGATAAACCATGCTTTCTTATTCTGATATGAGGCTGAAACTGTGCTCCTTTCTCCTGCAAGCACATCAGCCAAAAAGGCGCCCATGGGATGGAGAGCAGAGGCAAGCTGGAAAAGTGCCTTTTTTTGTAAAATGAAGGTTTTCCTCTAATTCCCACTCAATGTCCCACTTGAAGTGCATGGAAACAAAGTCAGTCAAAGCCTCCAGGTCGTGAGATATCACTCAAGGATGCTCCTGCACAGAGGGTGGCCCAGGGCAATGAGGATGCTCAGAGCAACAAGGATGCCCGTGGCACAGAGTCCCAGGCCTGGATCCAACCCTCCCAAGGGAGCCCCAGCACAGGGCTTTGGCAAGGGGCTCTCCAGGCAGAATGCAAACGGAGCATTGCCCCCTCCCCACCCAGCAGCGGCAAACAAAAGCCGGGCGAGAGGCTGGCCCCTCGCAAGCTGCCGGTAATTAAAAAGGCCTGTAAATGCCCCACAAAAAGCACTTCAAAGGGACGGCGACTCCAGCGAGACTGCGTGGTGTAAAAATTATGAGTTTTCCCCACAGGGTGCTTTGTGTGAAAAGGCCGGGCTCGGTGGCAAACACCGATGAGCGCTGCTCGGGGATGCAGGGGCTGGGCAGAGCATCTCAGGGTGCAGGAGTCTGGTGCAGCGTTTGGGGTGTGGGTATGCGTGCAGCCCTGGTACCTAAACACCACTGCAAGTGTCCCAATGCCACCACAAGCAAATCTCTGCTCTGTCTGCTTAAAACCCTGCCTAAAACAGCCTTCTGCTGTCTTTACTTGAGGAACTCCTGTATCCCAGCCCCTCCCTGCCACCCCTTTTGGGAAGCAGGAGGAGACCCCCTCCCCTCCCTCCACACTGAACAAGACACATGGCTCTTGGCCGTTTGATTACTTTTAAGTGTGTATTTTTCCCCTCAAACAGAGTGAATACAATGGTTAGGAAATTTGACAGAAAACTATTCCAAGCCATTTATTGCCTTAATGCGCACCTTTGTCCAACAGGCAGTTTTGACAGGAGCGATAAATTCCAAATTTATGTCAACAGAGCATATGTTGAACACCTCATTTCTGAGCTAAAGCGGCATGCTGCCCCATAAATCACCCTTCTGTTTGAAATGAAAGTAGATTACGGGCCCATGTTATTGAGCAGTTAGAGCCATAGTCATATAAATCAGAACTTTTAACTCCAGGCGATCCGTTCTGCAATTAACTAAAGGGCACTTTGTCATCTCCGGGCCAGGGCACAGCTTGGCAGGGTGGCCGGCTACCGAGGGAAGGCAAGAGCCCCTCGCTGCCGAGGGAAGGCACCAGCACAGCTCAGCTTCACTCGGTACCTGTTGGAGCAGCGAGCCCCAAGACAAAGCCCGGAGCAGTGTGTGGCTGGAACACAGCCCGTCATGGGAGATCCACGGCTGCAGGGGCTTGCACATCCCTGCCCACATCCTGCCTGATCCATGCTTTGGACACGAAACAGTGGGGGAATGGGGAGGCTGCATGATACAAGCAAAACAAGCCAGGCAAAAACATGCACGAGTGTGGTCCTCAGAGTCCTGCACTGACAGAACTCTGCACTTGGGACTTCCACAGCAGTTTTGCTGCATCTCCCAGTGCCCATGCATCAGGTCAAGAGCCTCAATCCACTGATTTCCCCCATCCATCCTGCTGCATTTCCCTGGTTTGCCCCCCTGCATCTCCCAGGAGCGCCATGTCATGGGACAGGGGGTCCTGTGGGGATGTGGGGCTGGCAGACACTGTGGGCAGTGGGACCAGAGGATGCTGTAGGATGCTGTGGGGGCTCAGCCCCATGAGTGCTGGCAAAGGGTGCAAGTGTGAGGGGCAACTTGCACCCATGGGAGTGTCGGAGCTATAAAAAGATTCAGACACTAAGTATTTCCTTTCCTATAAAATATTCATTGCTATTGCATGAGTGCCAGGGAGCACAAACCTCCAGTGGTTCTAACTTTGTGCCGCAGCAATAATGGAGTTTTATGGGAGCCTTCTGATTTTATTTACACTGGGCCATCACGGTGGTGCCCTGCCAGAGGGGCAGCTGCCAGCCAGCACAGCCCTGCCACGGCACAGGTGATGCACTGAACATTGGGCAGCTAAAATGGGAGCAGCACCACTTTGCATTCCCCAGAAACCCTGCCCGCCACCCCATTTCCACCGGTGTCTCCCTAGCCCAGGTAAATCGATATGAGATTGATTCATCCCCAATCTGTTTTATCAAGATCAAGGCAGTGGTGCCACATCTTGTTTCCAGCGGGGACAGAGCAGGAAGCCAAGGTCAGCAGACACCAAGCAGCTGCAAACCCCACATCTTCCATCCTCCGACACCAGCATCACACCTGAGCTGCCAAGAGGGTGATTTTTCCCCTGACGTGGGGGAACTGTTTACAACACTTGGTGACTGATTCTGGAGCGTGCGGGCCACGGTGCTGGTGGCTCGGCTCCTGCAGTCACTGCTCTGCCCTCGCTCCCAGCCCGGCGGATTAAAATAGCAGGGAGAGCTATTAAGGGCACAGGGAAGGGGGAAGGGAGCTGAGACCTTCCTTTCGCTTTAATAAATTAAGAAGAAGAAGAAAAAAAAAAAACAACAACCAAAACCTGCCCTCAAACCACCACTGCAGCTAAAAATAAACAAGTAAATAAATAAATGTTACAGGAGCTGGAAATAAAGATTTTACTATTTCTGAATGGTTTCATACAAAAAACCCCAATCAACCAACCAGGGGGAGGGGACAGCTATCAATAGACAGCACTGAAATTCCCTGCCTGTACAATATTTATACTTACCATGAGCTAATTTATGAGTTCAAACCAGATGCTGCGGAGTGACATCATTCCACATGATGCCAACACTTCCCCTTTGGAAAAAGCCAAGGAAAGGATCCTACTGTCCTGCCTTACCTGACAAGAACCAGGCCACGAACACCAAACGTACAATTCCAATCTTTTTTTAGAGCCTGCCCACAACAAATGTGAACAAATGCTGCCAAAGGGCAGCAACTCTCAAAATTCCCTGCTGGCCTGGGCCAAGCATGTGCAGCAGCATCTCCCATCCGCTGCTCCCAGCATCCCACTGGAATGATGTTTCCAGCTCCACGGGTTGGGAAAAGACAAACTGCCCACAGCAAAAAGGGCAGTATACAGATTTATTTTTTTTTTTATAACATGTTCCAAGGCCCTAGTTTCAGATCTGTGTTCAATATTCGTTATTGAATGGAATTCCCCAGGAGAGAGCTTTATCCATGTGAACATTCCCTTTGTGTGTCCCAGACCCCCACGCAAGAGGGTCTGTGGACTTGCACGAGGTGGGACAAGCATGGATGGGAAACCACCAGCTGCATCCAAGGGGTGCAGCTGGCAGTGGGAAGTTTCCCCTGTCCATCCCAGCAGGACCATGGGGGCACAGATGCTGCCCCAACTCGAGTTGGTTGGACCTGCAGCTTTCAAAAGGGGATTCAGAATGCAGCTACTGCACAATTTCCTGAAAGCCCACTGAGTGATGGTACCGGGTGTCAGCAGCTTCTGCCAGCCCAGGGATCGGCCTCCCAGCTCTGCTGCACCACCTGACACTGGGGACTGATGCAAACAGCTCCGTGATTCCACGCTGTCACAGCGGGCAGGAGCCCCGAGCAGCGAGGGGTTAACGCCTGGCGATGCAGGCGGCCCTGCTGGAATACCCGGCGTTAATGCGCCCTCCAAACCCGTCATCCCCATTCTTTGGGCATCTGGTGACAGTGACGTGCTGAGCACTGCGAGAGGAGCTGGCTGCTGTGCCGGGCAGCCTCGGCCCCGGGCTGCGCTGGGCATCGCGCTGAGCCAACGTGACACGGGTGTCAGAGGCGTCAGGACAGCACGGGGGGAGCTGCTTCTCTTAAATCAAAGGAGATCTCGACAAAACAGCAAAGTGACCTTCGCGCTGAGTACATCTGCCGCAGCAGCGGCGTGATTATGCAGATGTTTTGATTCCTAATTCAGAAATAATAAGCGGTTCACAGATTCCAAGTTTAAAAATATATTCATCATCTGGTTTCCGTAGCAGCACGTGTGCCATTGGAGCACCAGCAAAGTGCTGGCCTCGGCCACTCCTTCCTGCCGACCTTCAGGATGGTTGGGACACCTGGCTCTGAGCAGCCTGGGCTAGTGGAAGATGTCCCTGTCCATGGCAGGGGCTCGGAGCTGGATGAGCTTTAAGGGCCCTGCCAACCCAAACCATTCTGGGATTCTGTGACACGGAGAAAGCATTCAGCATGATGCATCCAATGCTTTCCACAGACAACAGTCCTGGGGTGGTCCAGGCAGCACCATCCTGCTGCTCCCCAGGGAAGGGAGAGCTTGTAGCTCCTGAAGCCCCAAGGGAATGGCAAAAGTCCCCAGAGAGCCAAAAGCAGGGAGACAGAGGAAAGTCAATATGCTACTGGGGTGCTGGAGCATAGAGAAACTTAAATGAGGGGGAAAATTTTAGGGTAGCGGGAATTTTGTTTTCATTTCCACTTTCTTTGATGACCACAGGTCTAAGGCTGGACATGCATCAGGAACAGGGTGGTACCCCAGAGCTGCCACAGGGATGAGCTGGGATGGGCCCAGGAGCTGCTTCCCCGCACTGAGCTCCTCTTCAGGGAGTAGGAACAGCTCCCAGGTGCCAGATGGAATCAATCCACAGCTTGGCTGCTCTGTTCCATGAGGGAGACGTGCTTCCCACCCCTCACCTCCCTATGGAGATGCTGACAATGCTGATGCCCCCTCCCTGGTGCATCCCTGGTTTCTGCCCCGGCTCACCCACCTGGGAACTGCAGCCAGAACAGGCACAAACCACACAGAAATGCTGCTGCTGCTCCCACGAGCGGCCTAGATCCTGAGGAGTTTTATAAGGTAATCAAATATGCAAGAGATTCAACAAACTAATTTCAAGCACACACCTGGGGTCCTCTGATAATGTCGGTTGTGCCTATACAGTGCAAGGATTAAAATTTCATAGAGTCATGATTTCATCAGTCGCTAAACTACAAAGGATTAATTAACAGCCAGGGAAGAGCTCATGGCTTGGAAATACAGTCTTAAGGAAAATATCTATCTTGGCTCTCCAGATGTCAGCATACAGACGAATAAAGCTTTGATGAAAACACTTTCTTATTATTAGCAACTCCAAAACATTGTGTTTTTGTAGCTAGAATTAAGGATGCCCAATTCCAACCTGCCACTGCCTGGATCTGTGCATTGTCACGTGCCTTTCTGGAGGGCCAGTTTGGGCTCCTGGGATGTGACTGTCTGGCACACACTGGGGTTTTATGCCCGTGTTTTGGGGATGGATATGCAGGAGTCCAGCCATGAGTTCTGCCTTTGCTCTGTGCACACTGCCTGCCCTGCGCTCACTGGCTTCCAGAGAGTCTCCCAAAATATTCCTGATGCTGGCTGGGCTTCAGAAGTTTGGGAAGGAGAACAGGCAATGGCCTCAGCACCGGCAGTGTGAGTGGGGAGCAGCAGCACATCCCCCCTTCCCTGAGAAGATGAATTAGGGAGCTGTCAGTGAGGGACAGGCGCAGCAGCCGTGTTGCTGTACAGGGGCAGTGGAAGTGTCTTTGATTAATGAAACTGTAACGCTGGGCTGTTACACAGTCCTTCTCCGCCAGGAGAGATGCCCTCGGACAGGCTGGAAATGCCCTGCTCCACATGGACTCCCCAGGCGCCTCTTCCAGCCCCAGTCTGGTCTCCTCCCGTCCTCTGCCAGCGCTGCTACCTTTACCTTGTCTGCGCCGCCTCCTCAGGAGCTCTCAGGGAGGACAAAGAACTAATTATTTCCAATTACAAGTTGGGAAGTGAACATTATGCACCTTGTCAAGGCAGCAAATTAATCTATCTGCACTGCACCGGGCTTTAGGGGGAGCCCCAAGCGCCCCGGCAGAGGAGGTGGCAGCAAGGGAAGCACCTCGGCAGCTCAGGGACTGGGGTCACTGCTGCCCACCCAACCGCAAAATCCCCCTCGGAAACCGTATTTTTGGGAGCGGCTGGAAATGGGAGTGTCAAAGGAGCTGGCGCAGGCTGAGCGGAGCCGTCGGCACCGCGCGGTGCACACGCGGGACTGCATTGCATCCACCGTGCCCGAGCTGGCCGTGCTCCCAAAACCACACAAACATCTGCGGGAGGGAGCGGGCAGCGCTGGCTGGAGCCTCGCTGGAAGCTGTCACCTCCGGCAGAGCTGCGCGGGCAGATGCTGATGCTGCTGCAGGGCCCCGCACCGGGGGACAGCGGCGGGGGCAGGCACCGGCAACTTTCCCCCGCAGCTTTACCCTCCTGCACCGGTTCCCGTGCACCAACGGGACGACGCTGCCTCAGCTCTCCATAATTAGTTTTGCTCAGTGTACAACATGTTTTGCTGAAAAATAAATAAATACCTTCCGGGCGAGCCAAGCCCTGAGCGGGATGCCAGCACTGACAACACGCTCCACTCCCCCCGGCCCCCGCCAAAAGTACGCGGCGTCCCGAAGCCGGGCGTTGCTGAGCCATCCTGGCACCGTGGGACCTCCCCAAGGAGGCTTGCTCACGATTAATTCATTTATGAGCAGCCTCACCCCCCTCCCCAACATGCACAACAGGTTCCATGCAAATTCGGGAGCTTTTAAATTATACCGTTAATGAAAGCAAATAAAGGCAGTTAAAAGGCAATTTGCTCAATTGGTGTTAATATTTAAGCACAGCATGTGCAAAAACGAGATCGCAGAATTTGGTTTTTCCACGAGGAAACTTTTGGTCCTGACTTTCCTGACGAAAGGATGGATCCTGTCAGTGAATGCTGTGCCCAGGATCAGGTCTGGAGCCCCCTTGGCAGCAGCCAGTCTGTTTGTTAAGGAAATGCCCCCTGTGTGCCCCAGCAGCTCCACCATCTCCATGACACGGGCAATTCCTCCTCTGGCAAGGGGTGCAACTGCCACCCCCTTGCATCCCCACAGCCCCAGTGCCTCCCTGCAAACCTTTCCTGAGGGCAAAAACACAGGGACAGCGGGAGCCCTGAGCACCCACCCCCTGTGCCGGTGGGACTTGAAACACATGTGGCAACTGGAGCACGGGCAGGCAGAGGTGTCATGGGTGTCACTCCCAGCACTGCAGCCCCAGTGCATCCCCAGCTCAGCACGTCATTGTCACCACATGGAAAATCTCAACATGCTGGGAACGTGGTGGCCGTTGTGCCAGCGAACAGCAAGGACAAAGCACCACGCAGCACAAGCTGTCCCGGGATACCTGAGGCACAGCATCCCTGCCAGGCACACTCTGGTCATTGCTTCCCTCACCCAGAGCGTGATGTTGGTGTCGTAATGGTAATAAATTCTTAAATAAAACTGGAAACAGTGACCTGGCACCAAATTATCACAGGCAAAAATGGCTGATGATGCCCTCAGTGCAGCCCCACTCCTGGCCATGCTCTGTCTCAGGGGTTACGATGCTCTCGCATAAATTCGCTTTCAAAACAGGAGCTGCCAGTGAATGAGACCTCGATTTCTAATGGTTGGAAATATTTTGTACACTCTGCTGCTCCCTCTGTACCCCTTTGTCAGGGCTGAGGGCTGACGGCTAAAGCGGGTACCAAAAGACCATCTGTAGCTCCTGTCTTTACAGAGAAGTTTAAATAGGGGGATGAATGAGCACAGGAATTAATGAATGATAAAGCCGTATGGTCCCAGTCAGCCTCCTACGCCGGGATGTGGCATTCAAACCCTCCCAGCCTTCTGCCACAAAGAGAGGTTTCTAAGCTACAAAAAAAAAAAAAAAAAAAGGAGGGGGGAAGTGGGGAAGGGATGAGGGGGGGCTGGTGCACGCAAGTTTTTAACAACAAATGCAGTGACTTGCCTCCAGGTTCCCACCCGATTTCCCTACACCAGGCTGGGGGAAAGGCACGGGGGAGGGAAAATCAGGGGCTTCCCCAGAGGCACCTGCAATTCCCCTTGATAGTGAGAGAAGTGAGAGGAGTCGGGTCTGGGGCTCATCCATGTGCTGGGTGTGGGTTGTAGAGAGGGCACCCTGGGGTCTCACACCAGTGAGGGTGGGCACATTTTGGATAAGCTACCTGGACTGACCATGCTGCATCCACTTGTCCAGCCTTTGCAGCATCCCCCCACCTTATCCATTCGGGACAACTTAAAGATGCCTGATAAGAATTAAGGAACCTGGAAAGGTTGAAGGATGCTTCAGGTGAGGGGTCAAAGTGAGGGTGTGCACAGAAGCACACCCATTAGAAATCAGCTCTACCAAAACAAAGGTAAAAAAGATAAAGCCAAGGCTTAAGGAACAGAAACAAATGCTGCTCGCCAGTGCCAGAGAAAAGATGCTCCAGCTCACAGTACAGTTGGCTGGAGATTTACAGGTGAGACCCAGGGAAAAGACAAGGACATGGAGGGAATCACTGCCATTGCTTATGGAGGGCTCCTGACAGGCCAGGCACATGGACAAGGCAAACTCAGAATCAAACACCCCAAATCAGTTCAAATCCTCTTCAAGAATCAGGGTCTGCTGCGAGGGAATGTCTGCCTCCAAAACAACCCAGAAGAGGCAGAGGGAGTGTGATGCAGTACTGGAACACTACTTGTGTTTTAAAAGCTGTCATGTGTAAAGCATTAGTGGTTTTGAAATTGCATTCTCAAGTTAATTAAATGGACAATCTTCTGTACATAAAAAGTGAAAGCACACAATCAAAAGCTGGGGAAGAGGACGTGTCTCTTTGGAGCAGGGTGCTGCCTCTCCTTGCCCACTCTCCTGATCCAATATCCCAAGGGAGCCACCGTCCTGGTGTGCCAGCACAGTGCCAGGGAGGCTGTTTGCTCTGTACTGAAGCACTCAGCATCCCCAAACTCCACACCTGGGCACTGCACTGAGCCACCCCGTGAGCTGGTTTTCCTATAGCAACCACACATGCTCCATTCAGGGATTTCCTCTGTGGAGGGATGTTTTACTGGCTGATGGCAGGGCGAACACCCGTGGCAGTTATCTCCGCTGCAGTAAAACACCGACCTTCAGTTTTAGGCAGGAGGTAATGTTCACCATCGATTGGATCCACCATAAGCTGTTGATAATTACTATTATCTCTGAGTTAATCTTGTGAGAGATCAACAGTTTCATAAAAAACTTGCAAGCTGTATCTTCTACCTTCCAACTTCCTATTTGGGTCAAAAGGTCAATTACTGCATCTTGCTGAGTTGGGATTTCAGAAAAAAATGTCTGCTCCCACCCAAGACTTCACTGGAGCATGGGGGACGTGAGCAGGCACCCACCCTTGTACAGGCAAAGCATCCAAGCTCTGGGGGTGAGAAGTCCAGGGAAAGAGTTTTCTCAAGTCAGGGCTATCCCCGTTCACGAGCTGAGCTGGGGTTGGCTGCTTGCAGATTGAGGGGTTGGGGCACATCCCGAGCATGGGGGTGCAGCCAGTGGGTCCTCTGTGTCACTCTGGCAAATGCACGGTCCCTGCCTCGTGGCACAGTGCTCTGAAGATGCCAAACCCCACCCGCAAAGCGCCGTGTGTGGGCAGCTGCCTCCCTGCCCTGGGTGCACAAAATGAGTGTTTAAACTCCTGGGCTCCACTCCCACACCTACCCATGGAGGTGGCAAATGGAAGCAGAGCAGAAAGCTCTGGAGGGGCTGGGAGAAGCCCCCAAACTGGATGAAGCTGTGACCCACACTCTGATCCTACCTGCCTCCCCACGCTCTGCATCACCAAAGACATAGCTGCTGTTATTTTACCCCCCCGACAGGATGCTGCCCCGCAGCTCTGGGCAACATTTTGCTTGGGGAGCAAAAAAACCCTTGGGGGCTGCTGCAGCCCCTCCCGTGAGCGCAGCCCGGGCCCGCGGAGCATTGCTCAACTGCTCGGCAGGCAGGTGTCATAAACAAGCAGGCACATGGCAAACATATCGATTTCCCGGAGCTTATCGCGCAGCAACCGGCGCTCAGTTACCAGGCTACTTTAATATGTAATTTACTGCCAGAGGGGAGAGTGGGGCTGAGGGTGGCTGCAATATTTACTGTGGGACGGACGGGGAGGTGGAAGGTGTGAGCAGGAGGGAAGTGCGGTGTCTCCTGCCTCCAGCCATCCTTAGTATTTTCTAACTACTAAAAAAAACCCCAACCCCTCGCTGCTGCGATGGAGTGTTTACACAGATGCCATTAATCTTCTTCTGCAACTGTTTACATTATGAAAATATAGTCTTAGCTGCCCAGGCTCTCCATCTCCTTCATTTAAATTCAGATGCTTAATTTCCGTCAAAACGGAGCCCACCAAAATTACCTCCACCACTTCTGGTGCTCAACTTGCCTCATCTCCGGGAACTGCCTGTCAGAGTGGGGAGGGACCCCAGGTGGGAGACTGGAAAAGTGGGAGAGAGGTGGCATTTCAAAGGCTCCTCCTCTCCAGCCTAGATGGATGTGAAAGCCAAGTCCAAAGCCCAGCCCGAGATAATGCTCCCACTCTGCATCCAGTCACCCACTGGGAGGGGAGATGCTTGCCCTGACTCAGCACCTTCACCCACCTGGGGAGGTGTTTTGCCAGAAGCTTCCTCCCCAGCCCACCAGCAGGGTTTTGGTGGGGAAGGAACAATCCTGTCTCCCTCCTGGCCCTGTCCTGCATCCCAAGGTATTTTTCAGATGTGACCCTCAGGGGAATCCTGGGACCCATGGGAGCTTGGTGTTCTCATGATATTTTAAAAATCCTTCTTGTACCATGCCTCTCAGTAGAACTTTTGGAATTTACAAGATAAATACTGGTAATTTGATTCTTATCTTCTTCAAATCCAATTCTAAGGCACTTCTGTGTAAAGGACACTAATTATAGCCCAAGGGGAAAGAAAAGGTAACCCATCAGCGAGAACACACTGGAAACATTTAAAGGGGTAATGTTTAAAGGGGTACAGGGCACTGAAAAGTTAAATAGATTTCAAATCTGCTCTTGCAAGAACAATAATTTGTTGGGTGAAAATGATGCTCAGCACCATTCCTGCTCCCCAGCTGATCCTTCCCGTGGGCAGCTCAGTGCTGCCCTGGAAGTGTCGACAGCTGGGGCTGCATCCAGGTTGCTCTGCACATCCTTTTGGGACTGCCTGGCCACTCCAGAGCTGGGCTGGGACAGGCAGCAGTGCAGGGACAGCCCCATCCCCGTGCCAGACAATCATGATGCTTTTCACCCTCTTTCCCCTGGCATTATTTACTAAGAAAAAGACAAAGTTTATACACACAGGGGAATGTGACCAGCAACAGGCACTGAAAGTGACAAAACCATCACTCCTTAGTACAAATATTAGGGATTTTCCAACAAACACCCCTAAACGTGGGATATTCTGGCTGCAAAACACATCTGGAGGCCAGGAGCCCCCACATGCTCCAGCCACCAAATGGTTCTCAGTTCACTGCTGAAGAGCATCCTGAAGAGGAGGAGGAGGAGGAGGATGGTGAGGAGAGCGCATTGGCCACTGCCACACAGCACAGCCTGAACGTTACAGCTCCTATAAAATAATAAAACCCCAGTGCTGGGATGCAGAGCCAGGATGAGGCAGAAGATAATGCAGGAAGAATCAAAGGGATTTGGCAATCCAAACGGAGTCTTGTTTAATGAGCACTGCCACGGGCTGTCATTCCACAGGCATTAACATCCATCGTTCCCATCCCTTCGAAGACGACACGGTTATTCCCTTTAACACGGTGACACTTGCAGCTAACTCATGTCTGACCCAGACAGCCAGGGCAGACGCCGTGTGAGAGGTGACCAGAGGTAATTGAAAATACACTTGCTGCAGACCAGAGCAGAAGGGCTGCCTCAGCAGCAACCCTCGGTGCCACAGGTGACAGCGGTGGCACCTGCAGGATGACCGTCACGGGCACACGGTAAATCTGCAGTTTGCTGAGGCAGCGCCGGGCTGCCCGGGGCGTGAGGAGCAGCAGAGCCACGGTCCCTGGAGCACAGGGTCCCCGGGCAGGAGGGCAGTGAGCAGCCCGGCTCTGGCATCTCTGTCTCCGTGGCTCACCCCGCAGCACCGCACGCGCTGCCAATGGCAGCCCCTTCCTCGACACACGGATCGCTGGCGGGAAGCTCGCCAGGCACGGCCGCTTTGTTCACTTAGCAACAAAGGTGCTAATTAGGGAGCGAGCTGTTCTCCACCTCCAGCCAGAGGAGGATGCGGCACAGCTGCGGGTGGCGGCCGAGCCTTTGGTGCCCCACCATGCGGCAACGGCACTTCGGGATATGGCACAAAACATCCCCAGTGTCATCCTCAGGAGATGCCCATCTCTGCCACCCCTCACTCAGGCCCCCAGCAGCACGGCCCCCTCTTCTGCCATCCTCTTCCTGTCTTCTGGCCAGGCAGAGCTGGATGGGTTGCTGCTCTCTCCCAGTGCAAGGTGCAGTGTAAGCTCTCCTCCCTTAGCACACAACCCACTAGAGCCCCTGCTCCCACCACCCACGCTGGTCATGGCCCGTGCCCCAGGGCAGCCTGCCACAGATCCCACCCTGCTAAATCATGCATTGGGCAGTGCTCACTGCTGCAAGGGAAGGATGATAAACATTTCTGCACTGCTTTAACTCACATTTGGTTCAGCGCTGAGGGAAGAGCCACCTCCAGCTAAAGGGTCAGAGAAGCCAGAATCAATACAAACACTGGCTTCTGCATCCCGAGATCCCAGTGTCCCGCCCAGATCCAAGGGCAGGACTGGGCTGGGGGAATCCCACAGGCAGGTCTGGGGGCATCCCCTGGCAGCCCCAGTGCTGCCCCACTCTTGGGACTGCTGACTCACCACCCTGCAGGCTGGGAGCTGCCAGTGGCCCAGTTCCCACCACAACACCCATTTCCTACAGCCCTGCCCTACATGCAATCTTCCCCACAGCCCCAGAAATGCAAATCCCAAATTCCCCCCAAAAAACCCGACCAGATGCTGCCCTTCAGCTAGGGTGATGGTGAACTGAAAGGCCGGGGGAGGCATAGCAAAGTCAGGAGTGCATTTCCCTATCCCTCACCCATGAAGAAGACAGGAACCTGGGAAGCAAAACCAATTGCTTTTCACTTTTCTTCCACTGGGAAGGTTTTCATCCAAGTTAAAATGTTCCTAAGATGATTCCTGCTACACGGAAGCAGCTTTTCTGCCAGTTCCATTGCACGTGCTGGTTCCCACCAAGGCAACACGTGCAAGAGAAGGCAAGGGCAGTGTGGGCAGAGCTGCCCAAAGAGGCTCCACGTGTGACAAGTGCCTCTGGTCACTGCTCTTATCGCAGGAGTGCCCTGCCCTGTGCTTGGCACTTGGGATCTTTTTTTCTACGAACAGGGGGAAGAAAGAAAGAGAAGAGGAAATCACCTCGTTCCTGGTAAAAATAGCAGAACGCCCTGCAGGGGGGGCGGGAGATACAGAGGGTTGCGGTTCTGAGCACCGTGCCATTTCGCAGAAAGGGGCCCGCTGTGTGGGCTGGCGGCACTCCGCTCTGCCCCGACCACCCCCGGCAGGGGGGACCCAGCCCGGTGCTGTGGCACACGCGGCACCGTGGCTGCCAGGGGCAGGGTGTGCGGGGCAGGGGGGCAGTGAGCTGGGGGTGCTGCTGCCCCCTCTCCCCCACGCTCGGGCCGTTTGCGTGTGCCGTGCAGCCGGCTGTGACCGCAGCCCGTGCCCAGCTGAGATAAGATCCTCACAAGCGCTGCCTGTGCCGCCCTGGGGCAGCCCAGACTCACGCAGCCTGAGAGCCGTTGGCAGGGGCTCTCTGCACCGAGCATCCCCTCTGTACATCCTCTCTGTGCAGCCCCTCACCAGGGAGCCCTTTTCTGCTGCAATGTGCACATCCTACTCCAGACTTGTGATAATAGAATGGCTTAGGTTGGGAGAGACCTTAAAGCTCATCCCATTTCAACTCTTCACCATGGGCAGGGACACCTTCCACCATCCCAAGTTGCTCCAAGCCCTGTCCAGCCTGGCCTTGAACACTTCCAGGGATGGGGCAGCCACAGCCTCTCTGGGCACCTGTGCCAGGGCCTTACCACCCTCACAGGTAAAGGTGATGCCTGAGCTCACAGCTATCTCTGCTCCTGCATGACAGCAAAACCCTGAGAAACCAGTGGAACAGCCAAAGACATGCAGTGAAATCCAGAAGGCAATGAGCTGTCCCAAAAGCCTTGTGCTGCCATGCACACGCACTTTCAAGGCTGGCTGGGTTTTGGTTGAGATTTTTAAAAACACAGCCTGTGCTGTGGTGAAACTGGATTTCTTGGAGTCATAGCCTTCCTGGGTTTACTCTGTGCATGCCAAAATTAGTACAACCTGTCCCTAAATACCATAATAAAAAACACGTAGTAAGCGCTTTGCCTTTATTTATGTCAGTGGTGGTTTCAAGCAGGATGAATCATGCTTCCTCCTTAGCACTCCTTTCTAATATGATTTACTATAAATACTGCATGGAGACGAGAATGAGGGAAGGTGACCAAGGGCAAAGCATGTGGAGTCCATCGCCATCCCCAGACTCAGTGGCAAAAGCACAAAGGCACATTCAGTAGTTAAGATGGAGTGGCAAACCACACGTGGGTTGTAAGTAGTGCAATACCTGGTGTAGAAATCATAAAATCACAGAATATCCTGAACCCCAAAGGATCATGAACATCCAAGTACTGGTACTGGACAGCCCCAAAAATCCCACCATGTGCCTGAGAGCATTGCCCAAATGCTGCTTGAACACTCGCAGGGTTGGTGTTTGGGAGTCACAAAGGTTGGGAAAGATGTCTGAGAGCATTGAGACCAACTGTTTGCCCAGCACTGCCAAACCCACCACTAAAACACGTCCCCAAGTAACCCTACTACATGTCCTTTGAAGCCCACTGCTGGAGATGGAAATGGCCTGGTGCTTGGGGCTGTGGGTTTTCTGAGTTTCTCTTTGTTTTTATGCTCAGTTGATGTTTCCTCTCTTTAAGGTCACCAAGGTGAGAGCACAAGCACCTTCCTTCCCCCACCAGCTGCAGATGGGTGAAGGTGCATTTGTTTCGAGCAGAGGGTGCACAGGTCCCCTTGGCGGTGTGTATGGCAAACGCCGCAGCACCCAGAGCTGCAGCCAGCCAGCCGCTCCTCGCACAGCACTGACAGAGCCCGGGGTTATCAGCCCGGCTGATACACGCCGATAACAGCCCATCTCCCGCGCTGACACCGCTAACAAAGCAGGCTGTTTAACGCTGATTTATGGCGGGCGGGCGGCTCTAGCCAGGCTCTGCGCGCCTTGCAGTGCTCCTGCCTACGTGGAGAAGCTTTTCCTCAATCGCACATTGCCGGCTTGTTTGCTAAACAACGTGCCAATAAAACGGCAATGAGACAACGAGGGCCGATGGAAACCTGAACCAGCACAGCAGGGCGCGTATCCAACCATAATCTACTTAAAATCAGTTAAGAACACTACAGCGAAAATGATCCGGGCGGCCCTGGCCCCTGGCCAGCGCACGAGCCTGGGCCACAAAGGCTCGCTCCCCCAACCCCGATTTTAGGGCAATGCTCTCTCCTTCAGATGCAGTGACCTCTTGCCAAAAAGAGGAATCGACCTCTTTTGTGAGTGGTCCAACAGCACTTGCGCTCTTCCAGAGGTACCTGCTGCTCTGCTGTCAGCACAGAAGTCACCCAGAGCACTGCCAACGCGACCCAGCGTGCTCCAAACTGAAACCAAGTGATTCAGGCACGCCTCAGCCTGGATTATCCAGAACTGACACACAGGTGATGCTCCTGAAAACCCCACAGCAGGCCTGAGCAACTCGGGTTGAGCCTGGGAACAAAAATAAATGTCACAGCTGCACTGGAAACTCATCAGCCAATGTTAAAGGGTGTCTGGCCACACGCAGACTCCCCTGCCATGTCTGCATTTATTCCAAAGGATGCAAGAACCTTGCCTGCTGCTCCTATGATATCCTGTCCTGTCCTATCCTATCTGAAATTCCCTTTGTGCCACCCTCCCTGTTTCAGCCGGTACCTGTCACACCACCAACTCTACCAGGGCCACGGTGCATGCCAAGCTCTGTCCAGGTCACTGGCTGCAGAGCGGGATGCAGATCCCTTCCAGCAAAGGAGGGAGCGATGCCCTGCAAAGGACTGATCCCACCATAAAGTGCTGAGCCAGGCCGGGGAGAAGAACCCCTCACCAGCAGAGTGACACAAGCCAGGACTGCCGGGTGAGGAGGAATGAATGGAATAGGCTAATTTACACAGGAAGTGAGCACTTACCAGACCCTTCATCCCAACACACAAAACCCTCTGCCATATCTGGAAGCAATTACACCCAGTTAACATGATCTGCCTGCCACTAAAATTAACTGCAAACAGAAATATTTTTCACTTTTGCAACAGGAGATGCCATGGCCCCGTGTTTGGCTGCCGGGAAATATTTAGTAATTACTCATTTAAAGCCTCTCTTGAAGCTGTCAAGGGGGGTAGGGGGGAATAAAAGAAAAATCTTGCTAATTGCAGGCAAAAAGGAAAATGCAGATCATTTTACTCTATCCAAGGAAAACAGATTTACAGACTGGTGTAACTAAAGAAGCAACATCCCGCAGAAGGCTGCAGGAATGCTCTGTCACCAACAGCCCAGGCTGCTCTGCACCACTCCCATGCTCCATAGGGAAAGAAAGAAAGGGTGGACAGAGTCACCCCTGAACCAGCACAGGCTCTCCGAGGGGCCCTCTGCACAGCTGTAAAGGCATTTTAACCAACATCACTGTGCGAGGTGTAACGAGGACTGAGGATGCTCTGCAAATCTCATCGAGCTGCTGCAGCAACAGCCAGCTCTGGGGAAAAGCCACCCAAGTGTCCTTAGTGCAGCAGGTCTCATGCATTGGGGTCCCAGCCCTGCAGCCAATGGGGTCTTGGTCCCTGGGAACTGAGCGGTGCTGGGGAAGGGGCTGCACACCAGGCAGAGAGCAGGCAACGACCCCATCACACCCCTGGATGTCCCTCTGCAAGGTGTCAGAAGCACCAGGCATCACAGCCAGGAGAAACCAGAGTTTCACTGGGCAGGGGAAACAAACAAACGAACAAAAAAATACAGAGAAAAAGGTGTTTTCTGATGGGCACCGCAGAGCTTCGCTTGCAAATGCAGTGCACGCGTAACTAAACTGATGCAGAATAATGGACGCAATAATGTGGAAGCCAAAGGGGGCTTTCCTCCCTCCACACTTGGAGCTGAGTATGGAAATGGTTAAGTCACCCACTGAATAAATCAAAAGTTCAAGGCTGCAACATACCACGTTGTATTCCCCCTCTGCCCATGACAAGAACCAGAGAGCCCCCGAAATCCCAAGCATCCTGCGCGGGGTCTCGGCCAGCGCTCACAGGTTACACGCTCGGGGTCAGCGCTGTGGACCTTAGCTGCAACATTCATTTCCTGAGCGGGGCACGTCCCCCTGCCCATAAAGCTAATAAGAGCTTCCTCGCCCGGCTGCCCCGCACCGCGGCCCGGCAGCGGGGAACGCTGGTTTCCATTAGCCCCTTATGATGCCAGGTGCCGCTAATAAGGCCCATCAGCAAGAAACAAGAGCTGCCAGGTCATCCTCAAACTCTGGAAGTAATCATGGGCAGAGTTTGGGGGGCTGCTGCCCTGGCTTTTCCTTCCCTCCCCACCTCGCTTTCCATTTTTCCTCCTTTTTTTTAAAGTTTAAATTGCAGTGGAACATAAATTGACGAATGCTTAAAATAAAATAAAAAACAACTACTGTATTCAGCTACTGAAATTAACACTAATAACATCTCACAAAGCACTTGGGATCCGATTTATCACGTTTATTGCTTTAATGGTACACTGCATCTGTTTCTCACTGTGACATGCCGAGCAGTGCCAATGTGCCTAATGGCATTAGCAGTACAACGCTCAGCTAATCCAGGTGGAGAGAGGGGAGGTGAGGCTGCCAGAGGAAAAGCCAAAGGCTGGATCCAGACGGGAAGCTGCAGTTTTACCAAGCAGGAACGTTTCAGACTGGTGGGTGCATCAGTGCCTGGCCCTGAACACCGGTGCTGCTGTGTTCAGCAGATCCACTGCTTTTCTGTCCCTCAATGGGAAAAGGGCACAAATCTGGAGTTTGGGGTCCAGTGGGTGGCCAGCAGCCACTGGGACAGAGCAAGCCTCCTTACCCCTGTCCATAAATGCTCCACTGGCGCACACACATCTTTACCTGACAGCTCAGCCACTGAACCTCAGAATACAGAACAGATCTGACAGCTGGCATGGAAGCTTCCCCCAAGGTACATCCCCCAAATGACTTTCCACCCAAAATCGCCCCATGAGGAGCATTCACCCACCACTGGCCTCCACTGGCCTCATGATACCATCACCACGGAAGCCCTTTTGCTTTCCAGACCAGCATCTCCATCCCGCACTGACACCCGTGCTGCCAGCAGCCGCAGCGCCGTGCCGGGTGAACTTCTGAGCAGCGCTGGCTTGGGATCTTCGACTGTGCCATAAATGAAGGGCATGGGATCACATCCCCACTGGCAGCCTTCCCACTCTCTATCACTTTATATAAGACATGGTTTAATTTTTTAAAAAAAGTTTTAAGGTATTTAACTTTCCTGATGACAAATGATGCCAGGCTCAGTTGGCAGCTCAGCACAGCTCTCGCCTTGCAGGTTGGAGGTTTTCCTTCACAAAACAGCCCCCAAAAGGGCCACTGAACTATGGCTTTTTTGTCTGCAATTAGAAGCACGATCAATACTAACATTAGATTAAGTCTGAACTTTGCTGAACCCAGAAGGAAATCTTTTATAAAAAAAATTAAAGACTCGACGACTCAATCTACACTCAATTAGTCAAAATCATAAGCTTGGTAAGGGAGAAAAAAAATGGATCATGCAGCAGCCGGCGGGTTCAGGGACCTGAAAACCCCGATCAGAGGCAGCACCACGGCTTTTGGCCACTTGGCCCCCAAAGGTCACAGCTCAGCGCTGCTGGGTATGACACGGCACAGACAACGCTGCCACGAGGCCAAGGAGCTGTGTTACCTCCCCGGGCCAGGGCAGATGACTGTCCCTCGGGCACTGTCTGTCACCCAGGGCCAGCAGCCCGCTGTGCTTGCTGAGGCCAGGCCAACCCTCTGCTCTCCTTTTTCCTGCACGTGCTTCCCATACTAATGAAGACAGGAACAACACTCAGAAGGCTCCAAGACTATAAACATATATGTTTACACTTCTATAGGCATGTGTGTGGGTAAACAAACAGCCCCGCCATATGCATGGGCTGCCTGTGCTCTGCAAACAGGCTCGGCACGCTCCGGCTCACCCAGCTCCCCGCGGAGCGAGCGGCAGCGGCGCTGGGTGGCTTTGGGCTCTGTCACTTGCTGGGGCTCGGCACGTGGAAGCTGTCACACCGGCAGGCAAACACCCCACGGAACAGTGAAGTGCCCCCGCCCCTGCCCCCGGCCCCAGCTCACCACAGCTGGGAACGGCTCTGCTCGCTCGGGCATCTGCGCCTCGCATCAGGGTCGGAAAGCAAAACCGCAGCAGCGAGAGCACGGCAGAAAGAGGTCAGCGAGAGTCAGCGAGTGACACCGTGGTGCCCCTGGCACATCCTGCCCCCCCTCCAGCCGGTTGGGGAGGTGGTGCCCAGATCCCCAGGCCCCCTCACCAGCAGGCAGTGGAGCGAAGAGCAGCCCGCAGCCAGCACGGTGCAGCTGCCACCAGAGCTGCTCCGGCAGAGAGCTGCAGATCCCAACCCAGTGCAGATGCTGTTTAACAGCTCCGTGAATACAATAGGATCCCACAAATCCTCCCCAAATGGTAATTCTCACAACGTATTAGAAAGCAAACACTATAAAAAAGCCACATGAGACCCTGTATACACACAAACCACCTGGGATTTAGACTTTGGGGGCTGGGGAGTGAGTTCATTGGACTGTTACCCAATGCCTTTCAACATGGACGGTCTTACAGATCAGTTTAAACACGGCTCAAAGGATTTGACTAACCCTGCAAAGTTTGCCAGCACCAGGTAATCGGTCTGAAAGCAAGAACAGGCAAACAGAGTTCGGTGCTGGCTTCAGCAACTGTCTTTAAGGCTCTGCTGGCAGGGGCCAGTACTGAGCGCCGTGCTCCAGGCAGACCCCGAGCCCCGCGGAGCATGGCGTGTGCCCAGCCTCACGATAAAGATCATGAATAAGTGAGAAATAAACTACGGCTGCAGCCGCGGCTGTCAAAACAAGCTGAGCCCGGGAAGGCGCTGTGAAATAGGGGCTGCTGTGCTGGACAGCTGGGCCATGCTCCCTCATCTCTCGACCACGCGGGCAAGGATCTGACCGCGCAGCTCTCCCTCCCTCTGGACAGATTCGCGGCTGGCGAGAGGAGCCTCCGGACAACCCCAACATCGCCCTCCACTGCGGCCACAGCAATTGCTGCTCTGGGCTTGGAGGGGGAAAGGGAGAGCCTTGAGACCGTGGCAGAAAGGCACGTTAAAATTCTCCCTGAGCCCTCACTGCAGCTCTCCCGGTGACGTTCGGTCTGCATCACTGCACGGCCGAGGCGGCTTCGGGGACGTAACCAACGCCAGCCCCAGCTCTCCCACTTGCGAGAGGGGGAAACAAAGCCGAAAGCGGCTGTGCCCCCCCGCTTGAGCCGAGGACCCTCAAGGGGTGAAGGCTGCTCCCCGCAGGGTCCATGCGGCAGAGCGAGGGGCGACGCTGCCAGCACTCGCAGACCCGCGCAGGGCTGAGGATCCCGGCTCGGCAGCTGCCGCCCAGCACCCGGAACGTTCACGGGCTGAGCGTACGGGGAGCCAGTGCTCCGGCAGCCGGCAGCAGCGATCCCGCCCCGCTGGCGGGCGGCGATCCCCCGGCAGCACCGACTGCCCGGCCAGAGGCGCGCGGCGGCACGGACACCGGCCCTGGAGCGCCGTATGTGCATCAGCACTAATTAACCTGTTGATTCACTAAAAATCTGACAGGGTGCGCAGCCAGGGGAGGCAGGGAGAAGCTACGGCACCATGCCGGTGATGTCTTCCCTAGGCAGGACGGTGCTGTCCTGTCGCGGGGCTGCAGCCACACCGGGGGCCAGAGCAGCGCTCACCGAAGCACGTTCAGAGCCATGGGATTTGACTGGCGACGCCGATTTTGGTGTGGTAATTAACGTGGCTCCCTTCCCCAGCCAAATCAGGGAACAAGCCCTGGTCCCTGAACCACGACCAGGCGGCAATAAACAGCGGAGCACTGAGCTCCGTGTCAGTAACCAGCACCACGCTCCCAGCCCGCAGCAAGCCCCCAGGGTGTGGGGCTGGGCGGGGGCACACAGATCCCCCCACCCTGAGTAGGGGAGTCCCGAAGCCGCATCTGCGGCCACTGGAGGTTCAGCCCTTCACCTTCCCCGCAGGGACAGACCCGCGGCTCTGCCGCAGCCCGAGCCCTCTCTGCTCTCCCTGGCGTTACCCAGCCTGACCCCCGCGCCGCTTTGTGCAAAGTGTAAATGTTTCATAAACGGGGAAGCTGAGCAGCACAAAACCCCCCAGGCTGGCAGGTCACCACACGCTGTCACCACTACCCGTGCTGGCGTGCCGTGGCACTGGCACAGGAGGGACCAGCTCTCAGCAGAGAGTGGACGAGTGCTGCCTGTCCCCACTGCATCTCTCCACAGATCCCTAAACTCAAAGGATAGGAACTGTGAGCTGCTTAGTTGATGCCAGCCAGGGAAACTGGTGGGGTTTATGCTCGCAGGAAACACCGACGGCCCCAGCTCATCAGTGCTGTCCCCAGCCATCACTCACTGGAAAGAACCTTCTGGCACAGTGACCAGACTTGGGGGAGCTGCAACAGCCATCCCTCTGGGAATGCCACTCCGCAAGCTGGCTTTGGGGTACGTGATGGAAACTTTGCACCAGTGCGTGTGACACTCAGCCAGAAACCGAAACCCACTGGAGAGATGCTGGCTGCCCGGTGCAGCATGCCACAGCACGGCCTCGGCACTCACCTGTGCTGCTCGAGGGTCTCGTTGTCCGGCAGCTCTGCCCCACACACGCTGCACTGCTCACCCAGGGCTCTGCTCTCTGTCTTCATGCCGGCTGCCAGCTCCCCCAGCTTGCTGAACAGCTCCCGCTGGATGAAGCCCTGGGGCAGCAGCCCGCCATAGGCGCTGAAGTCCATGGAGACAGCCAGGGCCGGCTGCACGTGCAGGGCGGACGCCACAGTGGGCGGCACGCCGAGCACCGGCTCAGTCTTGTGGTTCGGCAGCAGGGAGTAGATGCCCAAGGGCTTCTCTCCCGGGGCAGCGGCGGATGGCTCCGGCCCCAGCGGCAGCCCCTGGCCAGGCTCAGGGGGTGGCTCGGCACCCTCCTCACGGGTGTAGTGCAGTTCACGGGCACTGGTGATGACACTGCTGCGGGTCGGGGTGCCAGGTCCTTCCTTGCCCTTCTCATCAGGCTTCTCCCCACTGGAGGCACCGGGCTCGGCCGTCCGGGGGCTGTCATGGCTGGAGGCCTCATCCACCTGCATTGCTTCAGTTTTGACTTCGGCGAGGCCGGAGGGGCGGCGGGCGGTGGCAGAGCGCGAGTCCTCGGGGGCACTGGGTGGCAGGGCGGCCTGCAGCAGGGACTGCCCGATGGTCATCAAGCTGTCCACCGCTGCCTTGGTGGGGCTCATGGAAGAGAGGGAGCAGTAGGATGCGGAGGCAGAGGGGCTCTGCTCCACTGTGGCTGCCGGCAGACTCTGGCTGGCCATGCCAGCATAGCCACCTTCCTCACCAGTGGGCTTGGAGATGAAGAGGCCCTTGATGTACCTCGACTTCCTCTCCTCCTCCTCCTCAGTGGTGGCGGTGGCACCTCCATCCACCATGGCACCCTCGGTGTCATTGTCCTCAGAAGCCTGTATAGTCTCCAGGATCTTCAGGCACTGCTCCTCCAGGTACTCTATTTCCAGGATCTCGGCAGCATAGAGCAGGTCATCCAGGTCCTCGACCTTGGCTTGTAGGGTGGCGGTGTATGCGTACTCCAGGATCTGCTGGAACGTCTTTGGCGAGAGGAAGTCCAGGGTGTAGTGCTGGCTGTTGCGGTGGAAGAGGATCTCGAACATCTTGCTGGTGCAGGCCAGCACGGTCCGGTGCGCATGGAACTCCTGGCTGTCCACCATGATGACCACGTCGCACAGCGTCCCCGCCAGGCGCATCTGGTTGGCTTTGTGCAGCAGCCCGGTGGGGTGGCAGGGGTTCTGCAGCTGGATCAGCCCCATCTTAGTCAGATCCATGGCGCGCCCCAGGCTCACACATCAGGGTGTCTCGCTGTCGCTCAAATCTGGGACCAGCTTTGTGTGCCGACTATCTGCGAAAACAAAAGGCGGAGGGGGAGAGGAGCAGAGTGGAGCGGGAAAGGGGGAGCGGGGAGGGAAGAGAAGAAGAGAGAGAAAAGGGGGGAAAAAAAGAAAAAAAGGAAGGGGGGAGACAAAAGCCGCGGGGAGAAAGGAGAGGAGAAGGGAGCAAGGAGTAGGAGGGAGCGGGGAGAAGGGAGCAGGGAGGAGAGGGAAGTTAGCCCGCAGCCCAGCAGCGACTCGCCCAAAAGTTTCCGCGCTTCTCGGCGGATCCGCTCCCGGCGGAGCCGCGTCCCCGCCAGCGCCGGCCGGGAAAGGCAAGGGAGGGAAGGGAGAGGAAGGTGCGCATCCCCCGCCGCCGCCCGGCTCCGGCTCCGGCAGCCCCGTCCCGCCGGCAGCGCGGCCCCATCAGGTGCGCGGCGCAGCGGCGGAGCCCCAGCCCCACGGCGGTCCCGGGGCGGGGGACGCGGGGGGTCCCGGTGCCGCCCCCCCTCTCCCGCACTCACGGCGGCCGGCGGCTGCTCCGGCAGTTCGCACTGCCCGCTCTCATCGCCGCCGCCGCCGCTCGCCGCGCCGCGCAGCAAATCACGGCGGCGCCGGCCCCCGGGCCGCCCCGCGCCCGCGTCAGGCCGCCCCCACCCACCCACCCACCCACCCCGCCCGCCCCCGCCCGCGCCCCCGCCGGGCTGAGTGCGGGCGCCCCCGCCCGGCCCCGCCCCGCGCAGCCCCGCACCTTGCGGGGAGCGCGGCGGCAGCGGCTGGACAGCGCTGCCGACAACAAACATGGAGGAGCCGGAGGCGGCGGCGGGGAGCCCGGCACCCGGAAGCCCGGCGGCACCGGGGAGCGGCACCGGGCAGCGGCGCGGCTGCCCCCGGGCCCGCTGCGAGCGGGGCTGCGCGCCCCGACGGGCTGCGCCCACCGCCCCGACGGGCTGCGCCCACCGCCGCGCCCGCGCCAGACAAAGCCGCCCCCCGCGCCGCGCCTGGGCGGACCCCCGGCCCCGGGGGTGGAGACGGTAAAAACCAACCCCAGAGCCCAGTTTGGGGTCCGGTGGCGGATTCCGACCGGGACCCGCGGCGGCTGTGACATGATGTGCCGCCGAGCACGTTGTCGCCCCGACGAAGCTGGTTTTCCTTCCCCCCCGCCCCGCGGTAAAATCCTGACGTGACGGCACCACTTGTATGTAGGGATCTGGAGGGTGCCCGCAGCCCAGGACGGGCTATGGGGCTCTGCCACAAGGATCGGCTTCGGGAAGGGAGCGACACACACGGGGAGACGCCAGCCACACCGTGACACCGACAACAGCACTAGGCAGCGGCACGAGCAGCGGGACCACGCTCCGAGGCAGCGCTGTGTGCCCTGAGCATCCTCGAGCGAGGACGTGCGTGTGCCTCAGCTCCTTGGCAGTGCCCACGCTCAGCGCACCAAGAGACCTGTGTAATCCTCGGGGAGGGGCAGGGTGGCAGCCACGCAGCTCTCCCTTCTTCCCTCCCTCCCTGCTGCACCCGTGGCACAACACCGCCAGCGCAGGGCCCGGAATCGTCAGCTAAAACAACAAACACGGACGGCATTAGTACAAAGATACCCTTGGGGTAAAGCAGCGCAAATGTAATCTAAGGAGAACGTTATGGGGAAGTGTGTTTATAATTATAATGGGATTTAATGTACTTTGGGACCAGATGATAGCAGTCATTTAACAAGAACAGCCTAATAACGGAGGCCTGACGATGCACGGCGGCGCTGCGCGGGTTATTAGACGCGTGTGATAACGCTGCGCTCGCCGTGCTATAGGTAAGGGTAAGGCATCAGCTTACTCCTATTTTTTCGGGGGTTATAACTCTGCTGCTGTAATTGGCAGAGAGCAGGGACGCGCCGCACAGGCAGCCAGCGTGCCTGCAGGATGGGGTTTTTAATTGTCTCAAACTGCTTGAGTTCCTCCCTCTTCCAGACTTTAAAATCCAAACAGCTGAGAGGGGGGAAATAGTGAGACACTGTGGTTTCAGGTGTTTGTTTACCCTTCTCTAACTTTTAAAAGGCTTGATTTCAGGACTGAAATTTTGCAGGCAGTTAGGGGTATGTTTTTAGTGTAGCTCACATGAAATTAAGCTGCGTGAGTCCCATTAGCAATAATGGAAATCCCACGGCTAAATTCCCAGGCAGCATCCTGAAAATTACCCCCCCAGTCCTTCCTGTCAACTGGTGCGTTGCACTTTTTGTTGCTCCTCTAATACATATAGTAAAAGCTACTGAATTAAGACACCAACTTCCCACGGCCGCCGTTGGCCAAAGGCAGCGACCAGCTTGGTGACCCCGACCAGGGACACCCCACATACCCTGGCACTGGGGCTGCCCAGCACCTGCAGCCCACAGGTAAGGCCCACAGAGATGCTTGGAACGCTACAGCCACAGCCTCCAGGGGCATCTCCCCATGTCCTGGCATGGGAGTCAATCCCTTGTCACTCCTCCCCGGTACCTTCCATTTCCCTCCCATCTCTTCACCATCAGTTTCCAATTTATTTACTTTTCTGATCTTAATCCCCACCTTGTAGTGTAACGTGTTTATTAGAAAGGCACCAGCAGCTAAATGAAGCCAAGCTGGGCTCTGTGTTAAGTAGCAGTCACGCCCAAGTGCCTCTCCATGTGCCATTACTCCGAGTGATTGAGGCAATTTCTTCCTCCGCCACGAGTTTCACTTGTAAATCTCTCAACCAGATAGGGTGCAATGATGTGCTGCCTGGTGCGATTATTATTAACCTCCAGCATTAAACCCTTGAGTCCGTGGTTCCTCAGGAAGGGCTTTCTGTGTGAGGACCTGGTGGAGCATGGACATCCTTCCCAGGAAAATGAGGGATCCATTCAGATCCACTTCTAGCCCTCAGCACGATCAGTTATTTGGACAGGGAGACATGAATGTTTACTTCCCCAATGGAAATATCCTGGCCAGCAGCACCAGGTCTGTGGGAAGACAAGGACAGGACAATGCAGCAGCCTGTATTTCCAGGGATGATGGCAAGGGCAGCCTTGGGATGCTTCTCCAAGAGGTAGCTAGTGAATGGAGAGGAGAGCAAAACCGAGCAGTCTCTGCAATTATGGTAAGAGAGGAAATTCCTTGTTCAGGAGGCTTAGTCCACGAAAAACACCCTGGAAGACAACTTCAGCCAGAAGGTGCCCCAGCATCACCTACCCTGTATGAATGGAAAGGGGAGTGGCTCCTCTCCATCATGCCCAAAACAACAGCTTCTTCCACTCTCTGCAGACAAATGCCCTTTTCCATCACGGACACTCCTCCAGCGCTGTTAGACACATTATCTCCCCATTCCACCCCAAAGAGGCATGCAAGGACACAGCTCCGACTTCTCTGGCTTGCTAGGCCCTGACTTCAGCCCACGCCAGCTCTGCCCCCTGGACCTGTTCTCCCTGCTCCTGCAGAGAACCAGTTCCCTACAGGGTGGGGGACAGGCACATTCCCATGTTTTCCTAGGACTAGTTGAGTTTTGCTTTTGATGTGTTTGGAGTTTTCCAGTATACTGAGTTTTCCAGCACTGCTGAAATTGAATTATGAAACACTGGAGCAAAGATGCTCTGCAAAATAAGATCTGTTTCAAATTCAGTGAAACAATCCGTGACTTTCAAAAACCGATTTTTGATCTCACCTCAGACCCCGAGGAAAGTTCTCAGCTCCTGATCCCCTGTGTGCACGCTACCAGGAGCAGGATTTCTCCAGGCATATTTGCTTTGCTGGGAGCCAGGGCAGAGCGCGCTGCTCTGCTTTGGCGCGCGGCAAGCTGACAGCTTATGAAAAGATGATTAAATGTGTTAGACTTTATTTAAAAAAAAAAAAAAAAGAAGCCTAAATGCACAAAGCTGTTTGCAAGGGGGAGGGCAGAAGCCCCGGGAAAGCTGCTCAGCGTGCAGCCACGGTGCATTAAGCTTCCTCTGAACCCCCCTGATTAGCAGCAGGCTCCGTCCGAGCGTGCGGACACCGGACCCCCGTGCGCTGTGGCAGCCCGGGGGAGTGGAGGGGCCAGGAACAGGCCCCTCATTGTGCCCCTGCTGCACAAGGGGAACCTGAGAGTCACACCGAGGATGCAACTGGATCAGGGGCTGTGGCGTGGGGTAGTGGGATACGGGTTATGCACATTGCAGTTGAACCCAAAGTAAGTCCTTGCTGGAGCTCGGCTGTAGGCAGCCTAGCGGAGCTGCACAGGGGCTGCCCGCTGCTCTGGGAAAGGAGAACACGCACAGCCTGACAGCTCGGATGGAGCTGGACACGCGTGGGCTGTCACACTGCAGAAACCCTTCCCCGCATGCCCGCCTGTCCACCTCCCGGCCCCGCTGGCTGTGGGATGCCCCCCGGGCACGCTCGAGCACGCCACAGAGGCAGGGCAGCAGTGACAGGACAGTGACAGGATCATCGTGTCACCGCCACGTGAGCCAGCAGCCAGCGTGCCACCGCACGCATCCGCACGGCTCCAAACCAGGCTGCTGCACACCGGGGTCTGTGCACAAAACCCTTCCTGCTTGTACGCACTGCTCCAAGGAGCGGCCTCGCTCGCGTACAGGCGCGATGGAATCGGTGCCATCCCACGGAAGGAGTGGATCAGTGTCCCTCGGGGGCTGTTCAGAGGTGGGTTGTGACGCACAGAACACAAGTGCCAGGCGATACGTGCAGCTCATGGGTTTCCAGAAGCTTTGTCCCTCCATCCTCCCCCCTCCCCGTGCCAGGTTATGGATGCTGCAGCCCTAAGACAATGAGGCTAATTAGTGGCTTAGGGCCCTGAGCCTGCCAGGGCTGGAGGATGAGCTGAGCGGTGACTCAGGAGGGCGGCAGCCCGGGCCAGCCTTCCCACATTCCTCCCCTAAATCCCCCACACAAAGGGGAATTTAGCCACAGTGACTCAGCGAAGGAGCACAAACTTTACAGCCGGGCTTCGAGTGCCATGTTTATGTATTCCCCCCCAGCAACGCACTGCTGGGCTCGTAATTAAATAAAAATGTCTCCCTCTAGCAGTCTGTGACCCAACCATCAGTACAGGACCTATTTTTAGTGTTACCCTTGGTATGTATTCGAGACAGCTCGAGCCAGAGGTAGCAACTTTTGAAGCTCTAATAAGTGGGAGGGGATTGGCCTTGCTTAATTTACTGTGTAATTTTTTTTCCTCTTTTTCTTCTTCTCTTAACCTGACATACTTGACGTCTTGCATGGGACAAGGAAAGAGATGTGCCGAGGCATTAAATGTCAGCCCCGACTTTATGGTGCTGTGGAGGCTGCATGTGTGTTCAGTAAAGTTCATCCCAGAAATAAGTCCTTTAAATAGAGCAGAATCTACACCAGGACCTCAGCAAAGCACTTCTGGGGGCTTGTTCTGCCTCCCAAAACAGGGGATACTCTAGTGAGGGATTGTGTTCCAGTTTCATCCTGTTTTTCCTGCCTCCCTTTTGACTCTCCTCAGGATGGATCCAGCACTGGGGAAGGAGATGCTCTTAGTCTGTCCAGAGACCATTCATGCTGGCTGGTCCCCTCAGGAGTGGGGCACAGGGGTGCACCTCCACCCAGGGCTGTTCCTTCTCCAGAAGGATCATGCCCAAGTTCTGACACTAATAAGAATTCCAGGTGAGTTAAATACTCATTGCATGCTTTTCTGAGCACAAGATCAACAATTTAAACTCCCTTCCTTCAACAGGACGGTTTCCAAGAGCCCCTGAATGGCTTTAGAGCTCAGAACCAAAAATTCATCCAGGACCACAAGCAGCATCCTCAGTCCCACTGGAAGCAGCCAATTTCTGTGTCCTGATGATGCTCAAGTTCATTTACTGGAAGGAGCAAGCCACATCCTGAATCCCAGTTACTCAGTAAACACCTCCAGCCCTCATTCCATCTTTCCTCTCTAGCAGCACTCCATGTCCCATTTCCAGCTGCACAGTTCTCTGCTCTCCCTTTCCAGGGGAGAGGATATTTACATGTATTTATGTGCTCTGTCTGCACACAGAGAACATGTTACTGCTTCTGACAGGGCAAACAAAACCCCACACTCATGGAAGACTTCCCCCCTGCTCCTTTCCCTGCTCTTAACATATCTCTGCATTAAATATTCACACAAAATGCCTTCACAGCTGGGGAAACTTCTGCCAAAGGGGCTCCTCCTCCTCCTTCCCTTTCTTGCACCAGGACAAAAAGATCGAGTGGCTGCATCACACATGGCACAGACCTCATTTCTGAGATGCTCGTGCTGCATAATGATGGTATTTTAGGTTCAGATTAAATTCCTGTTCATCTCTTCCATCATTCCTAACAGCCCTCTAAACTGTACAACTCCTGAATGTACAAGAGAGGCAGAACGAAGTCTAAGGCTAAATGTTTTGGTCTAGGTTCAAGGTTAGATATTAACTGATTTTATTTTCTTAATAATTGCCAGAAGATACAATAAAGCCCTGGTATCTTATCTGGTCACAGATTCCTCAGTGACCAAATCAGATAACATTGGTGCAGCAAGGCAGCTCGCAATCTGCCCTTTCAGGGTGGATATTGATGAATCCTTCCCAAAGGTCATGAGGGATTGGTGTATTCCAGCTTGGTCACAGCACACGCATGCATCCCCACAAGTCCCACGGACACAGCTTTCACATTCGTGCGTGGGGTCGGCCCCGGGAGCGGGAGGTGAGTGGCTGTGGCTGCAGTGCCCTTGGACTGTGCAATGTTCATGCTGGAGGGAGCTTGGCAGGGTCCCCCTTCGGCCAGGGCACATTCCTAGCTGGAACAGCTTGATCAGCCTCCCAGGAATGAAAGTAAACACTCCTGCAAAGTCATTCCTGGATAAGACCTATCTGCCCAGGGCCAGAGGCTCCACGTGTCCCTGCCAGCGGCCAGGGATGCAAAGGGGGGGAGGCAGCAGAGTGTGTGACACGGCTGTCACTGGGAGTGCAGCTGCTTCCACCACCCCCCAGCTCCTCTCCAGGTATCAACTCCCTCTGCAACCCAGTCCATTCTTTCTCACTGGTGTGAGAAAGTGCCTCTCCCTCCACTGCTTCTGCTGCCTCAGGTGCTACATCCTTCGGTTGGGAAATGTCAATTCCACTACAAATAGACCAGAATTCCATTTCTCTCTGCCCTTTGGAAAACAGTTCTTCATTGACAAAAAATTCCCCATGAAAGGTTCAGTGTTGGAGCATTGGCATCACCGTGCTACCTACAAAACTGGCTACAGCATCACCAGATGGCCGAGGGTCCTTGCAGCTGTGCAGAGACCAACAGGGCAGGCGGGGAGCAAAACTGCTTGGGGAGATGGGCTGAGATATTCCAGCCCCCTTTTGAGGGGACACATTTTGGAATGTCTCTTCAAGGGACCTGAAGGGGAAAAAACCTGGGCTACCTGTGCACAGACCACCAGAGGCCATGTGCAGGAGCCCAGAGCCATTCCTCAGCTCACATGCTGGAAGAATTGTCTTCCTTCAAATCAGAAAGCCAACCCAGGAATCAGTGAAGAAGAGGATCCAGGAAACAACCTCACCTAGACACCAAGTGAGCATTGCCTAGGAAATTTGGCAGCAGTGATACTTGTGTCTCAAACTCATCTTTCTGACCCATTTCTGGAAATTCAGGGGTTGTCAAGGGATACTGTAACAGGATCACAAAGTCTGTTTTAATCTGTGCTTTCAGTACTACTCTGATTTAAGTTGCACTTTGCCAAAATCACCCTTTGGGCATGTTTATTCTAGGAGAACCCACTCACAGAACAGGAATGGAGGAGTGCCTTTTCCTTGTGGGCCACACAGTACCCAAGAGGAGACAGTCCGAGTCCCTGTGACCTGAAATGCTGTCCCTGGCTCTTGTAATCCTAATCCTGCTGAAAATAGGAACCCGGTGTGGCACAGCCAGTGTAACACTCATAGCATGGGCTGGAACAGGTCCTGATCTCCTCCCAAGAGCACTAAACTAATGACAACTAGGATTTTCCCCTTTTCAGGGTCAGAATACCTAACTTCATGTTCTGTCATTGGGGTCCCAGTGAGCTGTTCCTACTGGTGAAGCTTCACCCCCTACAAACACAGATATACACACTGTCTCTTCTGCAGAGTAGCAAGAGGTGCTGCACACTCGCTGGCACGCCGGCTGCCTCGGTGCAGTGCCCAGTGCTGAAGTTTGGACAGTAGTAAAGGATGTGCTGGATAATTAATCCTGCCCCCAGGAGCTGCATACACTAAAGAGCTGGTGCCATCAGAAGAAATAAAAGTCAAGAGGCATAAAAGCAGCACGATTAGATGGAGGTGGGTCCTTTCTGTCGGTGCCCCAGCACTGTCCGTGCTCAGAGGGAGCGAGGGGAAGGAAAGGAGATGAGTGAGCACGCTGCCTGCTGCAAATATTGACAGAACCATTATGGGCAAGTATAAAACTCCCATTTGCGTGATGCAAGCGGGATAGTCTTTGAATACTTCTGTCTCGAGGAATTCTTTATTTTGCCATAGAAGAAAAATGTTTTCATATTCTCTCCTGCCGTGCAGACCTGCAGCCCGGCGAGCCCTTTTGCCCTTGAGAGCCATAACATTATTTGTTAACATCTTTATGATGCCAAATGGTCTGTGCTAGAACGGGTGCCATTCTTTAGCTGGGAAACCATATGGCATGCCGAGTAATAAATAAGGTATTGTGATAGTTAATGAACCTAATTGCCAGCAAAGGCTTTAATACAGGGAATGTGCTGCTGAGAATTTAGCACCACATTAGAGATGCAGCAGAGCTCCTCTGACTTCTGAGGCTTAATTTAAGTTCTATATTGCAAACTCCAGAAAATAATTCCAAACCCTCCTGCTGGAAAAGCAACCTGCTGGTAGACTGTGATTATACTGAATTACTAAAATCGCAATCAATTTTATACACTCTGTTAACCCTTGCTGGGGAACTTGGCTCTCCAGGAGTGTAGGGGATGCTACTCTGAAGAGGTACCAGAGCCAAGTGAGTTGGAGCATGGTGGGCATCATCCTTACCATGACTGGTCCTCTCCCCTGGCATCTCCCTCTTCTGGGAAACACCCCGGCCCGTCTGCCTACCAGCTAACCTGACTGTGGGCAAAGCCACAATTGTGAACAGTCACCACTACTTCTCTGTGACCAACCAAATAACTGCTGTTCCCGTGTCATGGTGACACAGCATGGCAGAAAGTGCTGGTGCTGCTGCTGCTTTGTGGCTCCCAGGAAATGCTCCTGTGGGCAGAGCAGCGTAAGCAAACCTAAAACCAAAGTTAAACTCACTTTTACTCCCTCAGCCCTCAGAGCGGGGAGAGCTATTCTGGCCTAACAGAACTCCTGGCACTGTTACAGACTGTGAATGTGACCACAAGAGCCCCTTCAGTCCAGAACACCCTGGGATGACCCACACCTGCAGGGATGTCAAGATGCCTCCCTTGCATCCTGGGGTTAGAGCGGCCACTGGTCATTCATGGGGTCTTTTAAAGCAACCAGCAGGGATGCACAGCACCAAGTATTCCCTGTTAGGCTGCTGTGCAGCACACAGAAACCCACAGAAAGACCAGGAGGATACACTGGCTTTGGAAGGACTATTTTCAAAACCTGCAGCAATCCTAGTTGCAAACATGGACCTGCTATCCCATGGAGAAAGGATGCCCCTTGCCACAGGTCAGAGCTCTGCTGCAGCATACCTGTACCTTCTCTGAGGACTGCTCCAAGTGCTCCATGTGCTCATCAGCATTGGAAACCTTTGCTGGACTCTGCACATCATCCCCTGAAATAGCCTCTCTCTGTAGGAAAAGGTGCCCCTGGCTGGCAGCCCCTTTTTAGGGATTCATCCTTCCCCAGAGGCCACTGGCTGCGCAGGGAGACGCGCAGAGTGCTTGGAGAAGAGCAGCGCTGCCCCTCCAGCACCTCTGGAGGGGGCAGAGGAGGTTATTGGTTTCTTCCCTGCTCTGATTGCGCTCGGCTGCCCTGCAGTCACGTCCTCCCGCTGCCGGCGGGCAGCCCGGCTCTGCCAGGCAGCGACATCCCGGCTGGAAGCACCGGCAAGGGAGGACAGGAAGGTTCCCGGTGGGGCTGCTGCCCCTCTCCATCCCTTAGCACTCGCTGCAGCTGGGTCCTTGGCCGCCTGTGCACCTCTCCTGCCCCGGGCTTCGGGCAGGTGGCACAGGGGACACAGGGAGTCAGGGCAGGGGGTGGCCCGGGCCAGCGCACGACGGCAGCATCGAACGGGAGAGCAGCGAGATAAAGAGCGGTGCAGGGCGCATTTAATACTGTACATAAATACACTTTACAATCTGGGGAAGGCTCAGTGCTAAGAGGAAGCCATTGGAATATTTTATCGTGATGCAGATCGAGTGAAAAGACTGTGAATAAATAAAAGGGAAGATAATTATTTGATGGAGTTCTCTTAGGATATGCCACAGCGGGGAATACTTACAGAGAATACATATTACTAGAGAGACTCAGCTATTCAAGCATCAAACCAACCTATAAATTGTCAGAGGAGAAAATTGGAGGAGAGGAATGGATGGGGGTTTGGGCACCGGTATCATCAGTAACGCTGGGTTGCTCTTTCCACCTTCCCCATCGCAATTCCCCCTGCCCGAGGAGTCACAGCCCTGAAAAAGGGAAGGCTGCCTCCAATAAATGTCTTTCAGGAATTACGGCCGAGCCACTACAGTACGGAGATGGTGTCGTTTATCTCCCCGCCATCTGCACGGGCTCGTCGGGCCGGGGCGCAGCCGCCTGCTCCCGGGAAGCCTCGTCTCTCCTGCGCTTCTGCAGGGCGAGGAGACTCCTCAGCAGAGCCCAGAGCGGCTCCTGAACGATCCAGCCTCTCCAGGCACCACGCTCCTGTATCTAACCACATCATCCAAGGCTGGCATTCACCTCGCCCCCATTTTGGGGGGAACCCCTGCACGGGAAGGGGTTCCCGGCTCTGGGACCAGGCTGGTGCATCCCCACGGGGCATTTCCCAGAACCTTCTCCCTTGAGCTGACAGGCAACTGCCGAGTCCCAAGCTCTTGAGCCCGCTTGAGCCCCTTGAGCTCCCCGATCCCATGCTGGGATCCCTCGACCTCACTTCTCGCCCACTCCCAAGCCAAGGCTCTCGAAAAAAAGCACTTTGCCAAGCCTAACGACGCTGCGCACTCTCGCAGCTCTGCTCGGAGCGATCCTCCCCGTCTGGGAGAGCGAAGCAGCATTTCCCTGAGGTCAGAGTGCTTCCTAGAGGCGAGAGAGAGCCCGGCGCTCCCGCCGGCACAGCTCGCACCAGCGCTGCTGCCCTTCCACCCAGTGCCGGACACCGCTCTCAGGTCACAATCCCTCGGCAATTCTGTAACGATGGCACCGACAAAACTGCACCCGTGCTGATACAGGGTCCGTGGACGACAGCTTGTTGTACAGTTTGTTTAATACGGTACGACTCCTGTACTTTTCTTCCCCCCCCCCCACTATTTCTGGCCCTGTTCCCTACAAAAGCATCCCCACAGCCATACTTTCCCTTTCCCAGCTCTCTTTCCTGGAGGCAGGTGGGACAAAAGTGAATACGGGGAGGGAGCCGAGGAACACCCCGCCTCCTGCCAGCGTCTCCTCCTGCCCCACGCCTGGCACCAGGACCGGGGCTGTGTGGGTGCAAACAGTTCACACCCCTTCCTGCCGGGGCTGATGTCATTGGCTCTGAACATCTCCTGTCTCTCTGGGATTGAAGGAAACCTTCCGTTCCTTTATGGGGATGATGTAAGCGACAGCCTGCGGTTCAAAGAGGCAGCCTCAGGTAATTAGCAGAGGTGCTCATTATTTTAAACGAGATTTGCCACCGCTTCCCGAGCCCTGAAGAGGAGCAAAGCTGGTCTCGAGCGCGGGCTACCTTTAAGGCTGGCTCAGACAACTCAATCAAAGGCAGCCTGACAGTGGCAGGTCTCCCTCCCTCTGCCTGCCAGAACGGAATTGCTCAGTCACCTGCACCCAGAATAGGACTTTGTCCCTGTTCCTGTCATTAATTTATTGCCTGTGAATTAGTGGGGCCCCAGAGACTCACAGAGCCCACCTGTTCCCTTGCCTGGCTCTGACATTTGGAGCCTCGTCGGCAGGTACCGGCACTGGCAAATGGTCCCATAAACCATCCGCGAACGCGGCGCTGCCAGCGAGTGCCCGCCCCGCTCACCTCCCTGCGGCAGCCGGGGGCTGAGGGGAGCACCCGGCCTGCCCGCGGGACGGACACCGACGGCCAAGGCTTTCTAAAACAGATCTCGTTTTTCCTCCGGAAAAGCAGCTTCAGTGCAGTGGTGGGATGCTCAAAGGGATGAGACAAAGCACCCCGCTTTTGGTGACGGGGCAGGGCACACGCGAGGCGGGATCGACAGCAGCCCCCACCCACCCCGTGTCACCCTTTCAACAGAGGTCATTCTTGCACCAGGATCACTCCATTTACCCCAAATGCGCCGCTGCTGTAATCGCTGCCATTCTGGACTCCAAACAAATCGGCACTAAATGCTTTGCTGTTTTGTTAAAAGGGGACGGGAGGAGGGCGGTTTTAAAGCTGCCATCGCTGTAATGCAAGGAAATTACCATGTAGGACACACGGGTCTGAAAGCTGCACTTAATACCCCACACCTTTCCAAATCCTTTGTGTCATGACAGTCCCGGAATAACGGCGGCTGGCTGGGGTCTGCAGCAGGAACCCCCACCCCTCCCCTTGGGCCCACCACCAGTGCAGGGGTGCCAAGTGCCCTGTCCCCTTCCCAGAGCCCCGGCAGGACCAGCAGCACACGGAACCCTGCTCTGCCTCCACCTCCACCCTCTGGCTTGGCTGCTGAAGAACAAAGGCACTGGCACTTGGTGTCCACAAACCTGGCTGGCTCCATTCATGGACACCTGAGCCTGTGTCAAGCACAGGACATCTCCAAAGTGTTCCCAGAAAGGGGCAGTAGGGTAAAAGAACTCCTCAATGTTCCCATGGAAATAAAAACTACGGGGTGGTCAGAAACAACACACTCATGTTAGACCTAAACCCACAGGAACCTCAACATTCAAACCTCTTTATTTGTTCCTCTTAGTACAGGGAGAGCAGAGAGACTCCATGCTAACCACAGGAAAAGAAAGGTTTTTACAATCAACCTGTAAACAATCCATAGGAGAGAAAACTCTCCACCTAAGACAGCCTTTGGTCCAAGGCTCCACAATGGCAGTGCCCGAAGCCAACCCAGCAAAGAGCCCCAGCTCACACTGAGCTCTCCACAGCCACCTTCCAAACCTCCCAGAGCCACAGGGATGTGCAGCTGGCGCTGGAATGCCCTGGCTGCGTGACCTGATGCTGCCAGAGCTCTTCCACAGAGCTCTGCACCTTTGAGCAGAGGAGAGACAGAGGTTTGGGATGAATCACACCACGATATGTAGGCAAAGCCCCATTAATGGCACCACTCCGAGGCACTGCAGCTCCTAGTCAAGTACAGGGAGCTGGAAGCCATATTTATGAGTGAGATATATCCGCAGAGGGAGCAATAAACTGCAAAGCAAAGTATGAAGGTTTGCAGCAAACGCTGTAAAGTTTTACACTCCCGAAAACTGGGAATAAAAGATGTACCCATTTAAAGCAGAGTGGATGGAAAGGGTTTGCACAGGACTATAAAACAGCCTTATAACAGTTAATTGCTACTTTCTTGTTGCAGCCCAGAGAAAAGAACGGCTTAAATCCCTGTTGAAGAGTGGGAGCACAGAAAGGAGAGTGAGAAGCAGGGAGAGGAGTGCAGGGAAGCACGGGAACCTTTTGTTTGGGATCCTCTACACCACGCAGAGAAGAGATGCCTTTTGTTCCTGGCACTGGGCTGCTCCTGCTCCCCTCTGTGGGCAGAGCCTCTGGGAAGCGAGACCTGGGGCAGGGGCCCAGCAGCATGGCCAGTTGTTAATTACATACCACTTAACTAAAATCCCACTGGTGCCCATGCGACAGAGACTCAGCCAAACATCTGTCCCTGGGAGGACAGGAGCAGAGGGGAGGGCACAGCAGTGGGTGGATTCCTCTCAGTCAGGAGCCATGAAACACAATATTTCTGACCACAGAAATACAGGGGAAAAACTCAAGATGTCTTCTGCAACAACAGGAACAACCAGCCACCTTCAACCAACCCCTACAAAAGCATCAGCACCCACTGGTGCCCTCAGATGATGCCCATCCTTACCACAGCACCTCCCCAGGCCAGTGTTCCACCACATGAGCTGTCTGCTCCCAAACCTCCTCTGGGACACCAACAGGAGCTGTGCTCATGCAGAGACCATGTAGAGCCTGACCCAGCAATGCCTTGAGATGCTGCAAATACTAAAATGCCCCCTACCCAGCTCCCTCTGCCCTTTATATTCTCTATCTGCTGCACAGGGGAGGGGACAAGGCTCCCCCATAAGCTGGGAGAACTCCCCTCCTCCCTCCCCAGCCTTCTGCAGGGGCTGCTGATTCTTCGTGTGATTTTCCCTCCCTGCAGTGGCAGATTCTGTGCAATATCCAGGAAAGCAGAGCCATGCATTCTTCACTGTAAACACTGAGATGCTGTTTCCACCCATCAGAGCAGCACTTAGGTGGAGATGACAATGGAGCTCACGCAGCCCTAATCACACACTTTGATTGAAATAAGAGTATGGGGGGAAATGGAAATCAGACGTCTGGAGCCAAGCTCTCATGGAGCTGGGAAGCTGCAGCAACAGAGCCATTCTGGGGGCTGCCTAGAGCTTGGGGGCTGGCTCTTTGGGCTGACCTAGTGCCTGAAGGGAGCCTCTTTAGAGTTTTTACTGTTCACAGCCTGGAGTGACAGGACAAGGGAGAAAGGCTTCACACCGACAGGGTAGGTTTAGATCAGGTATTAGGAAGAAATCTTTCCCTGTGAGGGTGCTGAGGCCCTGGCATAGGCTGCCCAGAGAGGCTGTGGCTGCCCCATCCCTAGAAACATCCAAGGCCAGGTTGAATGTGGCTTGGAGCAACCTGGTCTGGTGGAAGGTGTCCCTGCCCATGGCAGGCTAATCCCAGGACGTTCTATGATTCCCAGGAGCAGGCAGTGCCAGGCTGGCAGTGAGGGAAATAAATCTTGCCAGCTCCGAGATGGTCTGCCACTCCTGCTCAGAGGCCTCTGGGTGCTGATAGTTTGTGCTTTTACCCCCAGATCATGCCATTCAGTGACCAAAATCGGGCTCTAAGGACGGAAAGCTCAACACTGCACTGCAAACGCCCTGGGTCAGCTTGCCTGGCCAGCACGGCTCCTGCAGGCCACATGTCCCAGGACTGCAGCAGCAGGGAGCACTGATTGCTGGCTTTATTGTCAGAAGAAAACCTCTTTATCATGTTCATCTTTCCAGCTGACGTCCTTTTCACGCCTGACAAGCCCAGCAGAGGGTTCGGCAGCGGCAGGTCTGGCTCAGCGAGGGGGTTTGTAAAGCAAACGCACCTCGGATCTACACTCGCACTTATTAGTTTGACGGTGATGCGGCAGCTCCTCTGCTCTCACTTCTAACGACGGATCCTTAAAAAAGCAAAGGCCAATTATATGGATTCGGAGCCGGTAATGAGCCCACAACTGTTTGATGATTCGGGCTCCCGCCGGGCGAGCGGAGCAGGCCGCGCCGCTGAGGGGAGCGGAGCGCGGGAAGCGCGGGGCTCTGCTGCCCCCTGGCGGCGGCGGCTGAGGCGGGCCGGCCCCGCTGCGGGCCCCGCGCTGCCGGGGCTGCGGGACTCGGTGAGCGCCGCAAAAACACGGCTTGGCCCAAAACGGGGCAGCGCGCCTCAGTCCTGCTGCAGAAGGCGGCCAGCTGGAGCGTGGAGCGAAGTACACAGAGGGGAGGTGGAACTGGAGGTGTCCCGGGGCTGCGCGGCACGGAAGGAGCGAGGGGCCGAGCTGGCTTTCGGCAGGATGGAAGCGCCGGTGATATTCACGGAGGCAGAGTTTAACCAGCTGGATTTTGACCCGCAGGAGTATGTGAAAGAATTTTACAGCATGAGCAGCAGCCGGGGGCAGGCGCGTTTATGATGCAGAACTTGAGGATCCCGCATAAAATGTTCTCCTTAGTGAGCAGATGGCCCGGCGTCCCGGGCTGGCCAGCACGGAGAGAGCTGTGCAGACACAGACACAGACACAGGCACAGACACAGGCACAGACACAGACACAGACACTGACACAGACACAGACACAGACACAGACACAGACACAGACACAGACACAGACACAGACAGACACAGGCACAGACACAGACACAGACACAGACACAGACACAGACACAGGCACAGACACAGACACAGACACAGACACAGACACAGGCACAGACACAGACACAGACACAGATACAGACACAGACACAGACACAGACACAGACACAGACAGACACAGGCACAGACACAGACACAGACACAGACACAGACACAGACACAGGCACAGACACAGACACAGACACAGACACAGACACAGACACAGACACGCACCTGCTCTGCTAAGGCCGCCCCTCGGCCTGCACTGTCTGTGTGTGCACAGGGAACTGCAGCCGGAGCTGGGAACACCATCGAGCCCAGCTGGGGCCGGGGGCATGGGGACGGTGCCTCTGCCCCAGGAGCTGGCACTGTCCCTGCCACAGACTCTAGAGCCACTGCACGAGTTGCTCCTGGGCTGGGCTGTGACCAGAGAGCCCTGGCAGTGGGGTATGGGGCTGTGCCACGGGTCTGTGGTGTTTGGGGTCACATCTCTGGGTTAGGGGGAACACAGCCTCAGGGGCTCTGGGATGTTTCTGCCCTGGGGCAGTTTCCATCCTCACCGGGATGGTTTCCCCCCCACTCTGCACCAGATGGGCTGAGAGGTGACACCTTGATAGACACCAGCCGTGGCCCCACCATCTACCAGCTCCTGTCTGCTTGTAGCACTTCAGGAGATCTTCGCCTTGGACTACACTGACCAGAACTGCTGGGAGCTGCAGAAGCGGCTGAAGGACGAAGAAGGAACCTTTGACTGGGAGCCAGTGGTGAAATATGTCTGTGAGCTGGAAGGGAACAGGTGAGGCTGGTGTCCTACTGAGCAAAAAGGGCACAAAATAGTGACACAAACAAACACAACGGACTTCCAAGAGCATCTCTGGAGCACCTGAAATGGTTCCTGTTCCCTCACTGTGTATGTTCCGTGCCTGGGCTGGGCGAGGCTGTGCCAGGAGATGCCTGAGCCCAGCAGCTCCTACCGTGGCTTCTGGCCAGGGCTGTGGCACTGGCACGTGGCAGGAGCCACGATGGCACGGGCGCCACACGCTCCCAGCCGGCCCGAGGGGACCCAGGCAGGGAAAACAGGCAGAGCAAAGCAAATGAGGCTCCAGGGAAATTAAGGCAAAGTGGAAGTCCTGGCAAAGCGAGGTAATAATTCCCTTTCTGAACGAGTGACTGTTTGGAATTTAACCAGGCGAACGCGATTAAACCAAATGGATATAAATTCTAGGTGCGGCGGCAAGTAATGAAGTGGAGAAAATGAACAGCACCCAATTAACAAGGAAATCGGATCTGCTGCAACGCGTGGGGATCTAATGAAAAATGAAGGCTCAACTGCCCCTTTCAGAATTTTTCCAGATGGAGAACACCCGTTTTACATCCAGCATCTTCTGGGATACCCAGGGGATTGCAGTGGCTGGGGAGAGCCAAGGATGCTTTCCAAAGTGCTGGAAGAAGTGAAATCCCTGGGACGGCTGGTGCGGGCACAGCCCACCCACTCCGACGGGATCCAACCACAGGAGCAGCCGGGATGGAGAGGAGCCCGTGTTCCAGCGCAGCCCCTCGGAATGCGGGGCCCTTGTGGCTTCCCTGCTCCCAAATAGCCCAGCTTGACCTGCATGGGTTCTTGACCTGCATGGGTTCTTGACCTGCATGGGTTCTTGACCTGCATGCCGCTCTTTAACCGGCTGGCTCAGACCCCTTCCGTTTCCCTTCAGTTTCCCTTCAGTTTCACAACAGCGTGGGAATAACGGGAAACGGGGAAACCCCAGCAGTGGCGGCCAAGGGGCAGGCCCTGGGCGCAGGCTCGTGACAGAGATGCGCTGTCGCGACAGTGGGGCTGCTGCACGTGATGCATTAACTACTCCCTTACGGCAAGCGGAGTTTATTGCCAGTTATTGGTTAATTACAGATCGTCAGTGAATTCCCGGGGCCTGCGAGGCGGCAGGCGGGGGCTCCGCACGCCCCGTGTGCCCCGGAAGACGTGGGCCCATCCTGCCTGGATACTGCACCCGCAGCTGCCGCCGGGCCGGTGCTGGCGAGGCCCCGGTGCTGCCCACGTTCCCCGTGCCACGCCTGGCTCCGTTCCCGTTTTCCTTTTCCCGTTCCTGTTCCCTTTGCCCCGTTCCCGTTTTCCCCTTCCCGTCCCAGCCGGAAGGGGCCAGCCCTGCCCGCGCGCGCCGCCCCCGGTGACGTCACAGCAAGCACGGCGCGCGGGCCGGGGGGTGCAGCCGCTGCGAGCGCGATCGCTCAGATCTCGGCGCGGCCATGGGGGCAGCGGCTGCCGAAGCGAACCGGACGCTGTTCGTGGGGAACCTGGACCCCAAGGTCACCGAGGAGCTCATCTTCGAGCTCTTCCACCAGGTAGCGGCCGGCGCCCGCGCTGTGTGTACCGGGGGAGGGCGCGGCGGGGGGGCCGCGGCCGCCATGGCCGGCGGGGCTACGGCGGCCGCCGCGGGACAGGGTTCCGCGGGGCGCGCGTGCACGGCGGCGGCCGCTCTCTCCCGGTGTTTGCTTAACGCCTTCGCCCCCGGTGCCAGGCGGGCCCCGTCATCACCGTGAAGATCCCGAAGGACCGGGATGGACGGCCCAAGCAATTCGCCTTCGTGAATTTCAAGCACGAGGAGTCGGTGCCCTACGGGCTGCGGCTGCTCAACGGGATCAAGCTGTACGGGCGGCCCATGCGCATCCAGTTCCGATCAGGTACCGGAGGGACCTTAACCAGCTTTGTAGAGGGAAAGTCAACTGCTGTCAACTGCCCTCGCCTGTAACAGTCATAGTTATTCGGGTAAATTGTAGGAGCCTCCCACCAAGGGGTGCCTCATCTGCTACCTCTGTTCCCCTCTCATCCTCCTATCCCTGGTGCTTCCCTTCCGTTCCCTTGGCTGAGCCTTCTCTTTGGGTTTTTACTGGTTATTCCTGCAGCACCTCTAAGATCTGTTCTAAATTATCACACAAGCATTAAAAATGGTATCTGACAGTGGTTAAATGAGGCACATCGGCTACAATATCTCTGCCCTTTCTGGCAGGAGTTAAGGCAGTTGCAGTGCCTTGTTTTGGTAACTGGACCATGTGCTTTTGCAGATCACTGACAAAACTTGAGAGCCAATTCAAAACGTGTTGATTTTCTGCAAGTTCACCTCACACCCGAGTTGCTTAGCTGGTATTTGTGGGTCTCCTGAAATATTTGTCTCTCCCCAGGGAGCAGTCACGCAGCTCAGGATATCAATCCATCCTGTTCCCAGCTCGGAGCTGCTGGCACCAACCCTCCTGGGATGCCTCATCCAGCATCCAACTGCAGCAGGTATGAGTCTCGCCAGCACAGGAGTGTGGCATGGAGATAGACATTGCATGGTTCCTGGCTACTTCCAAGTGCAATTTGGTGTTTCTTTCCTGTGGAGGGAATGGGATGCAGAAGCCCCTTGGAGCGCAGCAGCTGTGTGTTTAAGGCTGACCTCCTGATCTGTTCTCCCTGCAGGTATGAGAGGGTTCCAGATGGCATGGCCTCGCCGGGGTTCCCATCCAGCCTGCAGAGACAAGCAGTGGTACGTGCACACGCTCACAGGCACAGGTTGTGGAAGGATGCTTTCAGAGTGCTGAAATGACAATTCCAGAAGATCTGAAGCTCCTGGTGTACTGAGGGGGCCAGCTGGGAGGGAGCTGGGCTGTGGGAGTCCAGAAGTAATGGTTCTGTCCCATTCTGCTATCTGCAGCGTGAGTTAGAGGCCAGCCCAGGCTTTGGGCAGGCGCTGCCCCGGGCGGCGAGCGTACCAACCCGAGCATCCCTTTCCCTCTCTCCCTGGCAGATGAACAGCGCGGCTCGGCAGCAGCCCCAGTTCGGGGGGAAATACGAGCAGCCCGGCTTTGCCCCTCCTGGCTACCCCCACTCGTTCCACGGCGGGCCGGGCTCCCCGGGGCCGCGGCGCCCCGAGGGGCCGGCGCCGCGCAAGGGCCGGCTGGGCGCGCACCCCTACTCCCCGGACAGCCGCCACTTCGGCCGCGAGCGCTTCGGGGACTGCGGCCCCGACTACGGCCGGGGCAAGCGCGACGAGTACGGCTTCGACGAGAGGGGCCACGAGGCCGAGCACCACTACCGGGGCGGGCGCGAGGAGCACTACGACAGGCACCGCGACAGCTGGAGCTACGAGTACCGCAGGGAGAGCTACAGAGAGGCCAAGTGGCACTCGGCGCGGCATTGATGGACTCGAGGGCAAAGCAAATGTCATCTGTTTCTCACTGAGTACATGTATAAACCACCCCCCCCCGCCCCAAAAAAAAAATCCCCACTGAAGTCACCTTTTAGTGTTTGTAAAAATACCAGCAGTGCAGTTCTGCCAAACTCTTGTCTCAGTATTAAATGTGTTAACTCACACTCCAGGGCTTTTCACGGGGTTAAAAAGCCACGGTGAAGTTTTGGAGAAACCCCCACTGTCCTTGTGTCACACAGAAGTGCTGTTAGTGTTTTTTTAGGAGAAAGGAACATCTGTGTCAGATGGAAGGGTCTAGCGTTTTAAGCAGAGTTGATGTGGGACAGATGCTGCAACATATCTCATGTTGGTTTTTATACAGTCATAGAATCACACAATGGTCTGGGTTGCTAGGTACGTTAAAGACCACCTCACTCCAACCCCCTGCCAGAGGCAGGGACACCTTCCACTAGACCAGGCTGCTCAGAGCCCCATCCAGCCTGGTCTTGAATGCTTCCAGTGATGGAGCATCCACGGATAACCTGTTACAGTGCCCAAGCACATTCACAGTGAAGAATGTTTTCCTAATATGTAATCCTAACCTACTCTCTCAGTTTGAACCCATTCCCCGTTGTCCATTTAAAATAATACAGTATTGTCTTGGAGAACATTAAAGGTCTCCCTGGGGAAAGCCCCTGGGTGAAGCTCCGTCTTGGAGGCGGGGGCAGCGGAGCTGCTCCGTGGGACCGGTGAGGGGGGGAGCGCTCCGGACCACCGCGGACTACATCTCCCAGCAGCCCTTGCGGCGTGTCAACCCCCATGGAGCGCGAGCGGGGGCGCGGGGGTCACCGGGAGCTGTAGTGCGGCGGCGATGCTGGGCGGCGGCCGCGCCGGCCTGGGCCGCCTGCGGATCTGCGCCGGGCGGTTGTGGCGGGGCCGGCGGAGGGCGGCGGCCATGGCCGGCGGCGATATGGGGCAGCGCATGGTCTGGGTGGACCTGGAGGTGCGGGGCGGAGGCGCGGGGCGGCGGGGGGCGCGGGGAAGGAGCGGACGGGACGGGACGGGGGGCGCGGGCCCGCGGGCGCGCTGACGCTGCCGCTCGCCCCTGGCAGATGACGGGCCTGGACGTGGAGAAGGACCAGATCCTGGAGATGGCGTGTCTGATCACCGACTGCGACCTCAACGTGCTGGCCGAGGTGAGCGGGCCGGGCGGGACCCCGCGGGCAGCCCCGCGCCGCTTCCAGGGGATGCTGGAACAAAGTAACGCCGGGCGATCCCGGCTCCGGCCGCCTCGGGATCCGCTGCCCACACCGGGGGGTGCGGGGGGCACCGCGGCGCGGGCACCTGCGTCACACCACACCTGGTGTCTGAAACGGCTCCGTGCTCTGCTTCTGCTTGGGACTAAACTTACACATGCTTCTAAACTTTTTTTTTTTTTTCTCCCCATTACCTTTATGTTTTCCTCTCCCCGACAGGGCCCGAACCTGATTATCAACCAGCCCGACGAGCTGCTGGAGAGCATGTCCGAGTGGTGCAAGGAGCATCACGGGAAGGTGAAAACCCTTCGGTGTAATCCTGAGTAATTCCGAGCCAGCAGCTGCGCTGGGGCCGCCCGAGCAGGGACAGCTCCTGTGCTGGGCAGTCTGCAGCCACACAGAGGGGCTGAAAGGCAGGAGACAGATCTGCCTTTCTCTGTGCTGAGGAGTCTCTGTGGAGTGTTCTGCCCGGGGTCTCACAAGTCGTCTGTGCACGGTTCAGACTGCACGCAGGGATCTTCAGCTTCCAGCTTGCCTGAAGCAGCCCGTGGTTTGCAGCCCGGTTTCTGATAAGTTGGAATAGTGCTGGGAGCTGTTTCCTGGATGCATCCACAGCAGTGAGGCTCCCCCGGGAGGGCTGGAGCAGGCAGGGGGGCCAGAACGGGATCTGCCACTCAGGGATGTGCCACTGGCTCGCACCAATGCCAGGCAGGGGCTCAGCCTCCTTTCCTGCAGTGTGAGGTTGGGAATTGGGGTTGGGTTCCTTGCTCCTCTCACAGAGCTGCTGACCACCACCTCCTGCCTCTGTGGCAGCCCTGGTGTAGGCTGGCTTGGGTGGGTTCCTCTGACAGCTCCTCTGCTGAACTCTGGCATAAAATAATTCGAAATAATTCCAGTGGGGAAGGGGAAGGTGAGAATGCCTGAGTAAGAAGAGGTGCAGGATCAGTGCAGAGACGTCCAGAGCCAGTCAAATGCAAATTTTTTCCTGTGGACTCTGGTGCACGTGGGATTAAACAGGCCTGTAAACACTAGGCTTTTGCCTGTCCCCTCAGTGCTGTGAGCCTTGTGGATTTTTTCACTGAAAGCTTCACTTTTGCAGCAAGAGATTATTTTTAGTTCTTTGGGCCACCAAGGAAAGGTTCCTTCTTGCCAGCAGCAAGAGAGTAAATGGATTTTCCACTCCCTGATGATGAATTGAAATTCAAGTTAGTTTTCAATTAAGGGCTGAAGTTTTAAGACATCCATAACCCCCGCTCCTCCCCCTTCGGCATCTTGCTCTCCCTGGGAAGAATTAGCAAGAGTTTGGGAAGTGAATATTAATTTACTGTGATGGGTGCTTTTCCCTGCTCCAGTCGAGGATTCCAGCTCGGCTTCAGCTCGGGAGAGAATTGGAGATGGTAGCACGCGTCCTTGCTGCTCCTGAGGAGCTACTTATTTTTAATTGACTAAGAGAAGAGAAGCAATTAGAATATAGATGAAAATGCTGCCACATAATGAATTTTTTAACCACCACTTGGATCTGTCAAGTAGATTTTTGCTGCACAGTCGTGGAAATATATAGCGTAGCCAGATGGAAATAAATCACTGAGAACACTTGGAGAGGATTTGACATTTAGCTATTGAAAAAAATAAAAAAAAAAAAAAAGAAGGGAGGAACTTTCCTGATTTATAGGAATCTTGATAAACCCTGAAGGCAGGATCCTGTTTACTTGTGTTCACTGGTACCTGCTGCTCCCTGCTGGGGAGGTGAGTGCCTCTCCTCAAATGGGGATATAAAGGGATGTGGCGCTCTCCTGGCTCAAGGATGTGCAGGTGGATAAACAACACCTCACCTCTTGGTAACTGAAAAGAACTCTGAGCAAAGAAAAAAAAAACAAGGGAAAGAAAAAGCCCCAAACCCCACAGGAAGGTCAGTGCTGTCAGGACTGTTTACCTGCCTTGGTTTTCCTTCCCAAACAGGAGATCCCTGGGGAGAGTAAAGGCCGGGGGTGCCCCAGAGAACTGAGATACAGAGTTCAGGAGGTACCCAGGGAACAGACAGCACTCAAAGGGTTGACCTTTCACTGCAGAGTTAAACATTTACTAGAGAACTGGAGCATTCCTGGCAGTGTCTGTGACAGGGTGTTTCTGATTTATGACTTGGCTCTTTTTTGCAGTCTGGCCTTACTAAGGCTGTGAAGGAGAGTAAAATCTCGCTGCAGCAGGCAGAGTACGAGTTCCTGTCCTTCGTGCGGCAGCAGACACCCCCGGGGCTCTGTCCCCTCGCAGGTGAAGCATCTTCTTTCTTAACTACAGCACATCACCTGTCCTGCACTCCCAGCGGATGCCAGCACCCACTGGCACTGCTCCGGTTCTGTGCCCTGTCTTCTCCTCCCTGGGTGTCCAACCAAAGGCCAGATAAGGATCTTCCAGGTGTCCTGTTACCCAGAACTGCTTTCAGAATTTCATATGTGATCTTGGGACAGGTGCTGAGTGAAATTAATACCAATGGCCAACTTTCACTCGGTGAAGAACCCGATGTTGGCATAATTCCTTGATATTTATCTGTGTGACACAAATTGTGGGAGTAGTAACTGAGGAATTACTAGAGGTATTAGTATTAAACCCTGTGTAATCCTGCAATGAAAATCTGCCAAACCTTTACAATCATATTTGCTAGAAAATGGGATAAATGAGCTGCTTGTGAGTGGCTTTTCTTCCCCTGTGATCTCTCCCAGCTCGCTCCACCTGCTGCTCGTTTCCATGTTGCTCTGTGGCGTCTTTGAAGAAACATCTTGTTTGTGTCTTTGTAGGTAACTCTGTTCATGCAGATAAGAAATTCCTTGACAAATACATGCCGCAGTTCATGAGGCACCTTCATTACAGGATCATTGATGTGAGCACTGTCAAGGAACTTTGCAGGTAAATGTTGCCCCAATTAAGTGGTTTGAAAGAAACCCTCGGGACACCCATTTGTGGTGCTGGGGCTCTGCAGATCACAGCAGGGGGACTTGGCAGGGCTGTGGCTTCTCTGGGTGTCTGTGAAACCAAGGTTCCTTCACCAAATGTAACAAACCTCCAGCAGCCACCAGACATGGTTTTGAATCCCCGTTTTTTTTTTAAGTGGCAATTTTTCTGTTCACAGGCGCTGGTATCCAGAGGAGTATGAGTTTGCACCAAAGAAGGCGGCTTCTCACAGGTGAGCTTTGTGCCTCTGACAGAGCAGAGCTTGTCCTGCAGAGAACCCTGCTCTTCCTGAGCAGGATATGGGGCTCCCTGTCAATTCCAGCATCTGGTGTCTGATGCAGGTGTGCTTCTGCACCCTGTCAGATGTTTGTATTCTCCTGTCCAAAGTTAAGATAGTGTAGGGAAAGGGATTATTAAAATCCAGAGAACCAGAAGTTTTGTCAGCCCTTCTGATTCACTCTGCTCTTCAAAGTGCGTGTTTGTTGTGCAAACAGTCACTTAATGGGAGTTACCTGCCTTTTTTTTTGGGCAGAGGTGGTCATGGAAACACAAAAATTGAAGAACTGTGAATGGGGGGTGAGAGTCTTGCTCCTGTTTCCTGAGCTTGGAATGTGCCAGAGAGCTAGTGGGAAGGAGCCAGGGAACTTCTGATGTGTCTGTCCTGGGTGGGAGGGAGGCTCTGGAACACACAGGGAAGGAGGAGGGCTGGCTGTTGCAGAGCTCCTGGCTGAAGTTGTGGTTGATATGCTGCTGCATGGAGCTGAGCCCTGAGCATGCCCTGGCTGGAGCTGGGCAGCTCCTGGGAGCCCTTGTCTCTTCCCTGGGATTGAATTGTTTTGAACAGCTAATGCTGTGGACCCCATTGGATTCCAGCAGCTCTGTGTCCCAGGGTGACATAAACTAATAGGCTGTGTGTTACTCCCTGGCACGTTGGCACCACTGGACGTTTATTGCCTCCCTGAGACAATGAGGGTTATTTTAATTTCTAACAGATGCACCTTCCATGTGTGTCAGTTTGGTTTCCTGCAGCCTCCACGTTTTCAGTGGCAGTAGGGTCTGGGCATAGCTGGAGATGTACCCAGGCGCTTTGAAACCCTCCTTAATTCTCTTTCAGAGCACTTGATGACATCAGGGAAAGCATCAAAGAACTCCAGTTCTACAGAGACCACATCTTCAAGAGGAAAACGGATGAGAAGAAAAGGAAACTGATTGAGAACGGGGAAAGCGAGAAAGCTGCCAGCTGATTTCCCCTCCCGCCACACCAGCCCCTAGCACACACTAGATGCGTCTCCTGGTTCTTTTTTGTTTGCCAGTCTCTTGGGAAGCTGCACCCTGGGTTACCTTGTTTCTTACCAGCTGTTCAATGCAGACAGAAGCCTGAGTTGCTGCTGCTTTTCAGTTTGAGCGGGGAATGGGCACGCTGGGCCTCAGCAGCGCCCGGGCTCGGATGTTCTAAAACACGCTGTTTGATACTCCTTGCACCTGGTTCTAGGTGCAGTCTTTCACGACACAATAAAACAGGTCAGTTGAAAGAGGGTGGTGTTGGACAGCCTTTCTTTGGTGCTCGCCACGCTGCCAGGTGAGCTGCTGTTGCTGGCCTCCCCTGGGCTGTCCTGGAGCGGGAGCCGCCAGCCCGTAAAGCGCAGGGTGTAATGGAGCGCGGGGTGTGCTGCTCCCAGGCATGTTTTTATTATGGGCATTAATAATAATGGCCATCCAGGGCTTCTCAATCCTGCTGATTGTTGGAACACCTGCTCTGCCAACCCTGGGAATGATTGTTATTGCAGAGAGGCCGTTAAAATGGTTAATGGGGCAAATAAATGAGTCTGTGAAATGTCTCTCTCCTCTGTCACCAGCTCCCAGGTAAGTTGGCAATTCCAGCGAGGTTTGTTTTCTCTGTGGGCAGAGCTGAGGCACATCCCTGCACAGGGTTATCCACCACAGCCAGCACCTGCAGAGATGCCTGGATGCATCCCTGGAGAGCTGCTGGCCCCCACCCACCAGGACCTTGGGACAGCGCCGTGTTGGAGCTGAGGACAGGCGGGTCACCCTTGTCCCAGCAGCTCCCCAGACCCACAGCACAGCCATGTGCCACCAGAACCTGCTTTGTTTTTCATTTCCGTGTTGTTAGTTTCCCCCCCTTCCTCTGACTTCTTCTTTCTGACCTACTTCTGCTTTTCATATTTTATTCCTTGTTTAGATGCTTTTGTTTTTCTTGAAACGTTTTTTAAGGAAAATATGCCACCTGTGTTTATACATTTTTAAATACTGTTTATTCTTGCTTCTGAAGTAACAGTGCCGTATGGAGGATTTTTTATCTCGTTTCCCTGTATTATGCAATTGCATTCCTGGTTTTCTGTGCTGGAATCATTTGAGGTTCCAATTTAGTACAAATTTGTCACGCACTTGGCAGAGCACAGATAAACCCCACCAAAGCAGGGGTTATTTTGGGCTGGAAACAAAGCTCCCTCCTGCAGCAGGCACTGGGGAGTGGGAGCGGGCAAGGACCCGCTGGCTTTGCACAGTTCCCTTCTGCAGGAGCACTCACACCAGTTGTTTCCATGCTCTGAAAGCTCCATCAGCATCACACAGTCATGGAGGATCCAGGTATAGGGATGCAAATGACTCTCTTTTTGGACGCGGTAGCTAAAATAATTCCTCACAGGCAAATCCAGAGTGTGCCTGGGAGCCCTTGGCTCCACCCCTTAACGCTTGTGGATGCCTCCTGGATCGAGGTTAACAGCACATGAAACCTGTAATTGCACAAGGAGTTTGTGCTCCCGTTCTCACCGTTCTGAACAGGAGACCCCACAGCTCCAGTCACAGCCAGGATGGAGAGTTTCCTGTGTGGAAACTCCTTCCAGACATGAGCCATTGGAGCCTCCCACAATGGCAAAAAGAGCAACCAGTTATCCCTCCTCCTTCCTTCCCTCCCTCCTTCATCATTTCCCTGCCCTTCCCTGCACCTCTCATTCTCTCCATCCATCCATCCATCCATCCATCCATCCATCCATCCATCCACCCACCCATCCATCCATCCATCCATCCATCCATCCATCCACCCATCCATCCCTCCATCCATCCATCCATCCATCCATCCATCCACCCATCCGCCCATCCATCCATCCATCCATCCATCCATCCATCCATCCATCCATCCACACTGCACTATTTGGCTGCCAACCCCTGAAATCAGGAAAAAAACCTGTAGCTAATGCTACACTTTTGCCCAGCTTCAGTGCAGTCTGCTCCCATTCTCTATTTCCAGGGAAGTCCTCCTGCTCCCAGCTGCTGGCTCCACCACAATGGGCCAGAAGAACTTCTGCCCTCTGGCAGCTGCAGCGCTGAGAACATCAACCAGGCAGGGGATGAAAGAGTGACCCTCAAGCAACATTCCCCCCCCGGTTTGTCCGGGCTGAGCTGGGTGCTCCAGGTGGCAGGGATGTGTTGGGGACCCTGCACAGCCCACCCTGGCACCACTGCCAGTGCTGCCCACTGGCCCTGGGAGCCTCTGGGTGCAGCTGCCTCAGCTCAAGGTCGGCTGCAGAGAGCCCGGAATAGAAAACCTTCAGACACGATTTTTGTCTCTTTTTTTTTTTTTTTCCTCCCACTGCCGCTGATGATACCCTTTTACTGGAATAACTCTCTCCTGCTGACAGATAAGCTTTTAGGGTAGTGAAATCTCTGTGACACTTTAAGTGCCCTAAATGACAAAACAAGGACGTGCAAGATTACCCTGCGACTACTCCGTAAAACACAACTTGTCAGGAAGTTGCCACAGCCGCCCGGGCCCCGCGAGGACGGGGCACCCCCATCCCTGCCAGGACCGTCCTTCCAGGGGGAGCGAGCCCAACAGCCCGGGCAGAGAAGGAGAGGGGAAGGGGCAGAACAGGGGCGAGCGTGAGGAGGAGCCTCCCAGGCCATGGGGACAGAGAGCCCCTCTGGAATCAGGGACTCGTCTCTCTGCTGCCTGCCCACTGATGGATGGGATCCAAATGGCCATAAATTGCCGGGTGCTGCAGCGATGTCTCATCCCCGTGCCGGAGGAGCCGCCAGCCCCGCGCGGTGCCGCCTGCGGGCCACGGGCTGCCACTCATGTGCCAAGCGGCGCGGGGAGGGAGAGGTGACAGCGAGAGCCATTCCCCGGCGCTAACAGCTGCGGGGACAAGAGCCTAAGTGGGTGTGAAATGCTGTGCTAGGGCCCGGCGGACACCGTATTTTGGAAAAGAAAACAATTGTCTGGTGAGTCAAGTGGCACCTACTGACCCATCAGCTCTGGGCACTGAGGGTGCAAATCCTTCTGCTTTCCTAAGACCAGGCTTTGCTGTTTACCCTCAAAATCCCCCTCCCTGGGAAGTCTAGGGGGAACTTGTTCTGAAAAACCACGCAGCCTGTGTGAGGGCACAGCTGGGGAGACTGCCCTGCACCCTCCCCAGACAGAGCACTCTCCTGCACTGCACTTGCAGGGGAATAAAATCAGTGTGTGCTCCCGACCCAGCAGACAAGGCCGGAGGGAGGATCACGCTCTCCAAACTTTGCAGAAGGGAAATGAAGCACGGAGAGATGAAGTGACCTCCTTAAGGTCACATGGGGAATTTGTAGCAGAGCCAAGAACTGAACGGAGATCTCCAGGGTCCTCATCTACTTCTTCCACTGTAAGATATTCCTTCCGCTTTCCCTCCAGCCAAGTTAAAAATAAAACTGAGTTTCGTGTCCCTTTGGCAGCAACGTGACTCCAGTGCAGCAGTCTGGTCCATGAGCTGCCAGGGCTGCAGCACCAAAGGATCTGCCTGGCTCTCTGCAGTGCCCAGTCTTTTGGGGGACGGCCGCATGCATGGGGATATATTTGTGTGCATATATTAGTTATGTGGCACTTTCTGCCTCATAATTAAGTGGAACCTCTTCATAGGCCCCTTTGAAGTAAATCTCTGTTGGTTCAGAGAAACTTTCATCGCCAGCCAGCGTTCTGCAGTGTTTGTTCTCATTGTTCCCACCAGTCAGAAAAAAACTCCTCACAACGACAGAGAAGGTGGCTCTGGATTCCCAGTGCCACCACGCAGGCAAAGCCCAGCCCTTTCTTGGAGGGGAAATGCCTGTAGTGGTCTCTGCAATAAGCCCTCAGCCATGCCCTGAGGGCTGGGGAGCAGCGTGGAAGGCTCCCCGCTGTCCTCACTGCTGACCCTGGATGTTTCTATCCCCTCAATGTCCCCACGAGTCCTCCAACCTGTAGAATGCTTCCATTTTCTGTGCTCCGCTCACCAACACCCCTGACAGGAGCTGCCTTTCGCAGCAGGGAAGCCCAGGGGCGGTGGGATGCTCCCTGCCAGGTGTGTCTGCAATGCCCTTCCCTTTCCCTGCGCAAGTTTTGCCAACACTGAAACCGCTGCTCGTTAACCGCCCGAAAAACAGCACCCAGCCCCTTCTTCTGAGCTGCCATTCCCTGGTGGCATCGCTGCTGTTGCTGCAGTTGGTCTTGTGGTGTCTCCCAAACACAGGGAGCCGCGGAGCTGCGAGCAGAGGCAGCGGGAGGAGAAGCGGCTCCGGGAGGGAGCGCGGCGATGGAGCCAGGGTGGGAACGCTGCACGGAGCCCACGGGCTCCCCTTGGGTGGCTGTTTTTGGACTGCTCGGGCAGTCAAAGGGAGGCCTGAAAGGTACACGCTACCTTTCTAGGCATAAGCCCTTATTTCCACAGGGAAGAAGAGTTTCCTGCAGGAATTAGATTGTTTTGTTCTTTGTTTCCAGGGGGGACAAGGCGGGAGAAGCCCTGGCTGAATCCCCCTGGAGGTATCTGCATGAGCCCAGGACTCGCGGCTCCATCAGCACAGGCAGCCAAGAGTCCCACCTCTCTGATTCCCCCGTGATTGGTGTCACACCTCAGGGTTGTCACTCCTGCCTTCTCCCCACCCTCGGGTCGGTGTCCAGGGCAGCAGTGCAGTTTGGGGTGATGTTTTTGGTCTGTGAGCCTCTGCAGAGGCCAGGCTGGCGGGGCCCAGGTGAAGGTACCAGCTGAGGAGCAAGCCTGCAGCTCCCCAGCCTCTGGAGAAACGTGCTCCACTGAGAATCCCCTTCCCACCTCAGGCTCACAAGCACCCACCCAGCCAAATGCCACAGGCAGCTTGTACGAGATCCCAGCCAGCCTCTGATCATCAGAGTCGATAAATTGGGGCTAATCAAATCCCCCCAGCCCAGAACAAACGGTGACAAGGAAAGGAAAGGAAAGGGGGGGAATGCATTCCTGGCATGAGGGGCTCCGACCAGGAGTGCTGCATGCACTGCATGCACTGAGGCACGGTCAGCACTGGGGAAAGGATCCTGCTCTGCCTGGCTCTGGCCACACCATGTCCCGCTGCAATGGATCTGCTTTCATGTCAGGCAGCAAAAATGCGAACAATATGTTCTGGGACAATTATTTCCCTTTCCAGAGGGACAAAGTGACTTGTCTTGGGGTCTCTTCCGTGTCCTCTGCTCTCTGCTCTAATTACCCCAAGATGCTCTACCTGGAGAGAGCCTTAATACATAATTATATACCATTAGCAATGAGAATAACATGACAACTGCTTTGGATAATCACGGAGAGCACTGTTCCTGCCAGTCTCCTAGCTACCACAGCACACACGTATTGGGCTCAATTTGTACAAGAGGGCATTTTGGAAGAATTATCTGAAGCTGGAAATAAGAACAGCAGACACACAGTCCTGGTTTCATGGGACTCAGATGGAAATCAGTGGGGAAATTCACTGCAAAGGCAAATCAACTAGTAGGATTTTTAATTTTTTAAACCCACCCTAATTAAGAGCAGAGGTAGCATAGCCCAAAGGAAGCCTTCAGAAGATTGCAGATGCTCTCTGCCTGGAGATGGTGGGTTAGCTGGTGTTGATTTAAAGACTCTGGGAAGCTGCACTGCCATCCCTAGGTAAACCATTCCCATGTTTTATGACCATGCTGCTAAGAATTTGTCCCATGTTTCTTGCGTGAATTTGTCTTACTTTCATTCCTAACCCCTAAGGATAATTCTGCCTTTCCCTACCCCTCGTTCCAGCCACACACCATCAGGAATTCCCTCTTCCTGGGCAGGTATGGCACTGTCAGCACTCCCTCAGCCAATCCTGTCACACACCTCATCCCTTCGCTTCTCTTCTCCCTGATTTCCAGAGCTGTGTCTCCCCATTTTCTAGAAATCATCCTTACAACTCCAGTGGGGTTTACACAGTGGGGTTTAATCGCTGTGGGGACATGCCCAAGTCTTTCTTCTAAAGCTGAAATTGTCTTTCTTGCCTGAAGGACCAGAGCAGCTCCTGGCTCCTGTCTCACCCTCCCCCAGGACTCCCTGCTTTGTCCTCCCCACAGCAGGACCAGGTTTTAATCCACCACGACAGCAAGAATCATGCCATCACACTGCCCTGGGACATTGGGAGGCTGCTGGAAGGTGCTGTTCACCACGATGCTGCTGTGTGCTGGGTGCTCCTTGCTGGGGGATGTGCCTTGGTGCTGGTGCTTCCCTCCAAGAACACAGAGCCCATGGCAGTGAGCTGCCCCCATCTCCTCCCTGCCCAGTGCGTGGTCCAGCTGAGCCCTGGTGCACTGCAGGATGTCACTCACTCCCTCACGCTCCCCCAGCTTTTTCCCTTTGATGTGTATTTCAGCCTGAAGGACAGCACTGTCAACCTGTCCCTGGAGAACGAAGGAAAGCAAACAGGAACCTTCAGAGGTGCTCCGAGTGCCAAGGACAAGGCTGGCTGCTGCCAAGGTCACAGGCATGAGGATATTCATCTTCATTCCTCACCATCACCATACAGCCTTAGCCGGGGAGAATCGAGCTGCTTCCGGCTGCACGTGTGTAAAGGATGAGGGAGCACAGGATGGTTCAAGAGGAGATTGCTTCATAAGACAATGGCTGAGCTGATAATGCCAGCTAAAGTCAGGCCACTGGGGACCTCTTACAATTTTAAGATCCAATCAACTTTAAAATATTACTGTCTCAGGCAGGCGACAAGTCTTGGAGCAGAAAACAAGTGATCCTGTTTTATTTACGGAGGAAAGAATGTTCTCCCTGTCCTCACCCACGTACTGAAATATTAATGGTGTTTGTCTGTGTAGCTGTGTTAACATCACATTTCCAGAGCTCAATCTATACAAGCTCTGGTTAAAACACTTAATGCCGTGGTGCTGGTTGCCCGGGAGAAGTGGACAGCAGGGATGCAGAGGGCAGGGGCAGCAAGGGCATGAAGAAATGCCTCAGGGAGAGGCTGCAGTCAGAAGGGTCTGTATCTTAATCCCCCTCTCTTCCCAGTGAAACCTCTCACTCCGTCACCTTCCTGGTGGCCACATGTCACCACTCTGGAGCAGCTTGCCCAGCACTGGCAGATGCCCAGCCTTCTGAGGAGACCCTGACCTTGGGTTAGAAACTCCAAAATTTTCAGGTGCATCTGACCTCCTTCCCCTCTTCATGACACAGATTCCTGCAAGGTTCAAGCCTCGCCTGCAGAAACGGATCTCGGGAGCAGCCCAGCAGCAGCAGCCACGCTCAGGTGTCTGGGCTGGCCGTGCTGCCGTCCTGCAGAGGCTCCCTCCCCGCTGGGAAGCCGACAGAGAGCCCGGGAGCTCCTTGCAGCCCGGCCGTGCGCTGGCTACGGCTGCTGCTGTCTGGGAAGCGCTGGCACGACACATCATCACTCTGCCTTAGCCTGTGGCCACAGCGGGACGGCAGCAGTGAGGACTGCATTATATATTTTATCATAAACACAAAAGCAACAACTACCACAGATTCTTAGTAAAAATGTGTCTCTGGCGCCCGTGCAGAGCGCGAGTTAAACATTGTACCATCAAGCAATTTGCAGCGCCTGCACACGCCATCGTGCAAGCGTCCCCAAAGTGCCCCGTGGAAAAGTCAATAACATCAATAAAATCAACAACAAATAAAAGCAGCCTGGCTCAGCAGCCAGCTCTATTCACAGGGAACATCTCAGCGACCTTTTGAACAGGCTTAGTGTGAGAAGCATCCCCAGGTGCGGGGAGGACGGGCGCTCTCCTCCCCGCGAGCAGCTGCTGTGACAAGTACTGTCCAAGGACAGGAGCCACGGCATGGCCCTGTTCCTGCTCTCTGGGCCACACCAACATTCAGCTGGCGAGCAGGGCACTCCCTCCTGCATGACACTGAGCATCCCTGGCACCTCTAACAGCAGCCAGTCATCCCACGTGTCTCCAGGAACTCGCATGATAGAAGCAATAGGTAGGAGCCACCTTTGCAACCTACTGCCCTTTGTTGGGACATAAAAGACCTCTCCCAAAACTCAAATTCTCTCCTGTGTTGCCTAACACTGCCCTCCTCTTCCCACCTGCCAGGACCTGTGCTCTAAGTCATGTACCTTCTTTTATTATGTGCCCATTCATCCATCCCCGAGATTCACATTCCTCTTCCTTTATGAAGAATTAACTTGTTGGAGCTGATTTATGAAGACTGGCAGGCACCTGTGCTGGAGCAGGGCTCTGATATGTTCATCATGAAGTCCTGCAGTTATTCCTAAAAGAGCTCATGTTAATGCCTCACATTAAAATTCATTTTTTTTTATTTTTACATAACTAGATGACTCTCTGCAATCTTTTAAGATATGCCCTTCAGAACCTGGATTTATTTATTTATTTAGGTGGGTTTTTTTTGTGTGAGGGATTGAAGCTGTGTGGTGACAGCTTCTCACAAACACGGGGTGGCCCTGGTGCAGGGTGGCAGGTCGGGTGCTGGCTGCGTGTTGTGGCTGGCTGCCTCAGGTCTGACTGACAGCGAGGACTGGCCAAGGTGCATCCCCCGTCAAAGGGAGCCCACTTTTGCTAGCGCAGCGACAGAACCATTTTCCCGGAGAACATAACCTTTCCCAAATCTCCTTTTGCTAACGAGAGCCAGCCTGCACTGGAGAAGCAGTGGGGTGAGCTCTGCACTCCTCTGGAAGAGCCTTCAATCGGCGAGGGGCGAGTGGAGCTGGGGCGGGGGCGCGGGGAGCGGCTCCCAGGGAGCCCTCGGTGCGAACCGGCTTGCGGAGGAAGTGACGGGCATGAAAGAAGAGCTGCAGGGGGCAAAGGCCTCAATTGTTTGGTGGGAACATTTTTTTTTTCCCCTTTCAATCCACTGTGTTTCATTCCCTGGCAGGAGCAAATCTACTGTAACCCACTGAATCTGGCACAAGTTCAGCTCGAAATATAATTGCCCTCAAAACTCAGGCTGGCCAAACTCAAGCCCAGCCTCACATCCCCCATTTTCCTGACACGTTTCCCTTTGGATGCCAAACACACCTGCGGGATGACCAGGGGCCCTCAGCACTGTGAGGACAGGGGCTGCTGGCAGCTCCACAGGGCTCTCTCTCCCCCTGCCCACGCAGTTCGGAGCCAGCCCTGCGGGAAGGGTTGGCAGGAACAAAGCACCGCAAGCGAACAACCGGCTCCAGCATTCCGCTGCGGATCATAATTGACCACTGAAAGCCTGAGCTACAGTACTAATTTGATAGGACTGTAATCAATTGTGTTGCTTGCTCTCAGATGCAGAGAGAGAAAGAAAAGGAGTGGGAAAGTTAATCTGGATTTTTTTTTTTTTTTTTTCACGCCACTGCAGCAGAAAAACCTTGTCCCTTGCTATTGTTTATGTTCAGAGCAAGCTGCTGTGTTGGAAACACGCACGGATGAGCCCTGCCCCAAAGAAGGTCTGTCCTCAGCCAGGCACACCCAGAGGCCATCTGTGGCATAGCTGTGGCACAAATTTTGGCTTTCTCTGAGGGATGCGGGGCTTGGAAGAGCCGAGCAGCCCGGATGGCCCTGAGCAGGGGTGGCCACGCTAAGTGTGCCACTGGCATTGGCCATCGTCCAGGCCATCAGGGAGCGAGTGGATATCTTAATCCTGCTCCCATCCTGGATCTGAGCCAAGACAGACTGAAGTCAGTGGAAATCTTCCCGTTGCTGCCCTGGGCTTTCAGCCAGACGGGCGGTGGCGTATGGAGTTCCTGGGACACGAGACAGAAAGACAGACGGAAAGCCCGAGCAGAGCTGCTGTGTGACTCCCGTGTGAATGCACAAGTAGGTTTTGCTGCGAAGAGGACACGAAACCCTTAACAGGACTGCCCCTGCCCAGTGGGGAGCACTGGAAAGCTTTCCCTCGGGATCCTGGCATTGCTCAGCACAGCGAGTTCCTCTGAGCATCCCTGGCACTGTGCTCCTGCCCCTGCTCCTGCCCACACCCCACCCGCCCAGAGGTGTCACCCAGTCCAGCACTTCGGGGCAGGACAAGCCACAATGCCACCGGCAGCAGCACTGCGAGGACAGACCTGCTCTCAGTTATTTATTTGTTTTTGCGGGGCGGCACCGAAGATGACAGCTCATAAACTGCCTGCCAGCGCCCTCCCTTCCCCGTGTCCTTTGAAGAGCTGCTAACCGCTGCCTTTGAACCCCCTCTGTTTACTGTGCGCCGCAAAGCTCCCGCCTTTGCGACTGACAGAAATTACAGAGCAGGAGCAGAGAGAAAGGCAGGAAGATAATGCAAAATGCCCTCCCAACTAACTTTGCTAATTAAACCAGCTCTGAAGCCTTCCCAAACACCCCCATGTTGTGACAACATGAACAGCACGTTCCAGTGGAACTATTAAATTTATATTATGTAGATAAAGTTCAGATGAGACCATTGTTGGTTGATAGCTGAAAATGAGCCAGCATGTGCCCAGGGGGGCAAGAGCCCATTGGCATCTTGGCTTGTACCAGCAATATTGTGGCCACCAGGACAGTGACTCAGCCCTGGTGAAGCCATGCCTCGAATGCTGGGGTCAGTTTTGGACCTCTCATGACAAGAAAGATACTGCGGTGCTGGAGTGTGTCCAGAGAAGGGCAACAGAGCTGGGAACATGGTTAGTGGGGACATTGCAGAGCCAGGTTCATGGTTAGACTCAAAGGTCGTTTACAACCCAAACAATGCTCCGAGTCTGTGATTTATTTCCCAGTACCTTTATGCCGAAGGGAGCAATCCTTTGGGACATCCTCAAGGAAGAGGGATCCCTCTGAGACCGGGCTGTGTCTCCTCCTGCCATGCTGTCTCCAGGACACCCACAGCACAGAGCAAGCACATCCCTGCTGGGTTTCTTCCTGGGTGACAGCAACAACAGCAAGGCTTCAGGCTGTGCCAGCACAGCACGTGAAATGGGAACTCACTATCCTTACAGGAAGAATATTCCTTGCAGAGCTTCCTGCGCTGCTGCAGTTGAGTTATGAAACACCACGAGGATCAGGTGGACTTTGCAGGAGCTGCTCTTCTCCTGGAGCATTTTTTCATTGTCTTTAGCTAAAATAACCTTTCAGAAAGCAGGAGCAGCATCCTCCTCCCCCTCAGCCCTCCAGTCACTGTCCTCCGCTGAACATTGATTTTTGCAATGCTCCTCATTTTTCCTGCTCTGGAAATGAGTATGACTGTGTGTTTCTGCAGAGATGGTAGGAAAGAGACAGCAAAGGCAGAGACGTCTGCATGACCATGAGGTCAAACCGGTCCAGCTTTGGGAGTCCTTAGAAGAGGCTTCAAGCTGCCCTATCTCAGGCACTTTAAATTCAAGGCATTGACAGCAGAAAGAAACCAGGCTCTCGATGCTGAAGGAGCACCAGCCCGACCCTGTGCCAAGGAGCGCTGTCTGAGGAGCCCCACGGTGGGGAGGCTTGTCCCCGTTAACTCCTCATTTGTGGGTGATTATATTGCATTGATGGGTGGCCATCATTGGCCATTGTAGGACTAATTAGCCCGCGGGCCCCTGGGGGTTTCTGGCTGCTATTTTGAATCACTGTGCTCTGCAAGCAAACAGAAGATAGAAACAACTTCTACTCCTAATTAAGGCACCGCAAGAGCTTTCACGCGAAGGAGGAATCAAAGTGTGAGCTGGGGCTGCTGTTGGACGAGGCTCCGAGATGTCTGGACACGGGTGCGATGTCGGGGTGGGAGCGCTGGCGCCCACAGCCTGATGAGCAACGATGGAAAGAAGAGACTCCACACAAAAAAAAAAAAAAAAAAAAAAAAAAAAAAAAAAAAAAAAAAAAAGCAACTTTTGCCTCCAGGTCTGCGTCTCGCAGTCCCTGAGCACACACTAAATTCTGCTGGGGGAAGCATTTCCACCCAGCTGCTGCACTGACACGCGCAGGAGGGCTGGAAAGGCGTGGGGTGGAGCTCTGCATGTTTACCACTATTTATCCTTTGTATTTCCCGGTGCTGAAAGGCTCTGGGTACTGAACAGCCCTTGTGAGAGGGGGGGCGGACCCGTGAGAAAGCAGATTTCTCCCAAAAACATCCAAGTGAAAAACCCAGAGATTACAGATACATTATCGCTGGACGAGGGCTCGCCCTGAACAGTTATCTATAACTATACAGGGATTTAATTCCAGACCCAAATGATGAACTGACAAATTTCACAGCCCAGTTTCTATTCTGGAGCCACCCCCCCGCTCGCTGAAGCTCATTTTGGGGGGTGTTTTGAAGGAAAACGAGCTCTTCCCCCTCAGATCTCCCCGGGGAGCGCTGGCACGATGCAATCGCTCGCTCGCAGCATCCCCGACACAGAAGTACAAACAGCGACATTTCCCAATATCAAACGGGGAGCGGAGGGGAGTTGCTAAGATCAAGCTCTGCTCTGATCTAACTTGCATCTTGCCAGTTTAAAATCTTAATTGAAATGCTACTTGAAAGCCTCCTGAGCGCGAGGAGGGAGGATAAACCCAGGCAGTCGGCCCGAATGCCAAAGCGCGGGGAAGGAAAGCCAAAGTGCTGGGTTTTTTTCTGAAAATACCATTTTGGGCTGCCCGTCGCTGGCAGAGGTATGACATGTTCCTTATCCCGAGAGGGACAAGAGGGAGAGGAAAATCATCTTCCAGTCTCAGTGAAAGTAGCAAGCATCACCAGGGCAGCAGTGCCTCCTTTGCCTGCCGCCCCCCTCGGAGGTCTGGGAAGAGGGAGGGGAGGAGGAGAAGGCAGCAGAACCACCACGTTCGGGCAAAGCTGGGCCTGGAGGCCTCTCTCTGCCCACAGCAGCCCCCTGGAAGCCCCAGGCAGCTCTTCCTCGTGGGGAGAGGGTGGCGGAACCCCCCAGACTGGCCACAAACCGAGGAGCTGTTAATTACACATCGCAACATCTGCTACTTGTGCCTCTTTGTTACAGTGTTTGGATTTTAGACCCTGGAACACCCTGAGTTTTTGTGGTCTGGAGCTGCAGAGCCGCCTTGAAGGAGAGCTCTTGCTCAGCAGCAGTAGCGGAGCAGGCGTGACCGGAGCGGTGCAGGAGGCTGACACCGCGGCAAGGACCGCTCCGGGGCTGCGGCAGCCCGGCTGCTGCTTTTGGAGCGATCTGGTTATTTTGGGCACCGCAGCCAAACCGTTTGTTCATTTGGGAACAACAGAGCTCATAAACAAACGAGGTGTTAAAAGCAGGAGCTCAAAGCTGGGCTTTCATCTGCAGGCTGCGGTGGGGCTTTGATGGGGCTGGGAGAAGAGCTCTGTTCTCAGGGGGATAATAATTATGGTTTGGGCTTTGAGAAGTCCGGTGGGTTGGATCTTCACAGGCTCTCAGTGCTCCCCTCCCCGCCTCCTCGCATTTCGACTTCAAAGCAGGAGGGAAGAAGCCCCGAATAGCATCATTTTGTTGATCAAAACCCGGCACTAAACACCGGCCCCGATGAAGAAACCAGAGAGGAGCTTTTCATTAGCGGCAGATGAAAACGACACCTCGCCTGGGCTCGGCCGCAGCCGCTCCATCCCGGACAGGATATTTCAGGGATATTTCAGGGATATTTCAGCGATATTTCAGGGATATTTCAGGGATATTTCAGGGCTGTTTCAGCGGCTGAGGAGCCGCGCCCTTCCCCGGCCGCGGGTGCGGGCAGAGCGCCTTGCTCAGGGCAGCGGCGTTTAGGAGAAAATGGTTTTCTTTCATCTGTCCAAGTAAATCTCTTTCGAACACTTGTGAGCCTGATTGCTGCCAATTTCCGCTGCTGAATGCAGCCATTCGGAGGGAAGGCATTAGGACTAAGAGATACTCGTAACATTTCAAATGAAGCAGTTTTTTTCCTTCCCCCCGCCCCATTGCACCTCGGGCTGTGTCTCTTTCACCGTTTGGGTGTTCATTCTTTGAGAACAAGAGAGACTTCTCCGCCTGAGCTCTCTCCTGTGCAGTCCCTGCCCCGACACGAAGGCACTTCTGCTTGGAGGGAGGGGCCCCCTTTGCAGCTGGGTGCCATATAAACACATGAATAAAGAAATTATTTTATAAATAGATAAATATAGAATCATAGGGTGATTTGGGTGAGAGGGACCTTAAAGCTCACCTCGTTCCACCCCTTGCCATGGGCAGGGACACCTTCCACCATCCCAGACTGCTCCAAGCCCTGTCCAAGCTGGCCTTGGACACTTCCAGGGCTGGGGCAGCCACAGCTTCTCTGGGCAATTACCTACGGGATGAACCCGGGACATGGGCGTTTCTGGGCTGTGCACACATCCAGCTCCTCTCCAGCCTCTCATCCAGCAGCTCACCCAAGCTTTTCTTGGCAGGGCTGCTCTCCATCCCTTCATTGCTAGGCTGTATTGATACCAGGGGGTTGCCCTGGCCCTGGTGCAGCATCTGCCGTGTTAAACCTCATGAGATTCCCATGGGCTGCTGCTTGACTCCCCACTGTACTTTACCCAGTGTAAGGTATACATCGAGAGAGACAGAGAGAGCAGAGGACTTGGAGCATCTCCCAGCGGTGCTGTGCAGAGCCGCAGCCGCTCGGGGTGTGTACCAGCGCCAGGCTACAGCCATTTTCCACTCATCATTCTGTGCCTGAATATTGCCACACATATGTTATGAAAAATTACCCGCTGCTCAGAGAGCTCCGAGATACAATAAGATTCACATCAACATTAATGAACCCCTGTCTCTCTTGCGAGGGAAAGCTAATGTAATAACAGCGTTAGATTCGGCAAACAAATGCTTGAGACAATTTTTTTTTTAAGCACCAGACAGTAAACAGGACTGAAAATATCCTCATGAATTACAAGAGTCTAAAATCCTCTACTGAGAAATTAATTTAATAGCAGTAAATACTAGAACAATTTCCCCCATGTGAAAAGCCACCGCCACATTCAGTTAAAAAGCTTCATTTAAGCAGCACGTGGGCACCCACGAGGTCAGGGAAACGTATTTCATCACCCAGCGGTCCTCTGGAAAAGGCTCTGTCCCTCCTGCACTGGCACCTGGTGATGGATGTGCCTTCCCCCGTGAAAATACCAGGGAAAGGAAGAGGGAGAACAAGCCGGAGAGACTCGGAAGGAGAAAAACACCCGAACAGCCCAACAACTCGGGAACAAACTCAGGTTCTGGGAAATTATTAAAAGTTTAGCCTCCCTGACCAAACTCCAGACATTTCCAGGCAGCCCCCACGTTCATCTGCTGCAGAAGAAAGGCAACGTGGCAGCAGGGCTGGTAATTCCCATCGATTTCTGGATGAGGTTTCATACCCTGGAGGGGCCTCGTCTCTGAGCAGCAGCATCTGCCCGGATGGCCGATCAGCGCCGGCCTCCCCCGGCCCTGATGAGATCCGGGAGCGGCTGGAGGAGCCGGCGCGCCGGCCTTGGGGGAGCAAACGGGCTTTCAAAAGAATGATGTTCATCAGAGTAGCCTTCTCCCCGCATCTGTTCAGCTGTTATTCCGGGCAAAATTAATAGGTCCAAGGATAGATCCGATCATAATGACAATCTGGTCTGCGCAGCAGGAGGTTTTATAAAGGAGCCGAACTGCGGCTCATTGAAAACACTTAAAGTAATTAGTTACAGGGCTACTCGCTTTCTTTCCTTTTAATAGTAATAACGGTTATTAATGTTTACAAATTACAGCGCCTGGCTGCAAATGAAAGGATGGCTGCAGCGCTTGCCCAGGGGAAAGGGGCGCTCCGAAATCCAGCCCGGGCGCTCCGAAATCCAGCCCGGGCGCTCCCTTGGAGACAGATTCTCTCTCCCCCTCAGTCCCCGGTGCCACTGGAGACGAGCTCCCTCTGCCAGGCTGTGGGCATGCCGTCACCAAGCACTCCCAGACACCAGCGGGTCCCAAGCCCAAGCCGGGGTTTGGCACCGAGGGGCGATGCTGTGGCCACCCCGTGCCAGCAGGCACGGCGCTCTCACGTGCCAGGCGCCGGGAAAGGCAGGGGGAGAACCGCTCTGATGATAAATATGTAAGAGAAGCTCAAATCAACCTGAACTTTAGGAAAGAAGAAAGATAATTAAAATATAAATAGACATGTTTGTTTCAAAGATTGATGGCAAGCACTCGATTCAGCCTGAAGATTAATCAGGGAAGTATAATTATGCCTTTGCACAAAAAACCCCGTTAAGCCCCCTCCCTGCCCCAAACAGCAGAGGAAGGAGGCAGGCAATGCTGCCAAACTACACAAGGCTGAAGCCTGAAGGACAGTCCCCCAGCACAGGAACACTGACATGCAGACACCTTTGCTCCACTCCACAGATTTGACAGCAGCTTCCCTCATTTCCCCAGAAATGCTTCATTTTCACACTGTGAAGCTCTAATGTGGGATTTCCTTCTATCCCTGTCCCATTCTCACACCACCAAAGCCATTTGTGGGGATGCAAGGTGTTATCCCACCAAGAAGACATTTTCTCTTTCCTTGTAGCCCCTGCAGATTCTCCAAGGACATTCCAAGTTGTAATTACGATGCTAAATGTGATTGCCCAAGCTTGTATGACCGGCTCATCGTGCGGGGGGTGCTGCTCAGTGAAGCTGCTCCGTAACCCCATTACACCCGGGGGCCCTGGGGACGGAGGGGGAGGTGGATGTAGCACCAGCAGCCTCACACTCCTCCCCAGCAAGGGATCACATGGCCAGGCCAAGGAGAGAGATTGATTTGCGGGGAGCTGCGCCCGCGTGTCTCAAGCCATGTGTGACGAGCACAAAGATTTGTTTGACATCTTTTCCACGCAAGGTCAAGCTGTGCTCTGCCGCTGCTGACTCAGGCGGTGGGGGTGCTGCGGAGCTCCTGCCAGGGTGGGATGCTGCCTCAGCACGCCCAGCCACCCAAGACACAACGCTTCCCTCTGTGCCTCTTCCAGCTGTGCAGCATCAGCCCAGCTGATCTCACCAGGTGGGCACCTTGGCAGCAATGCATGGGGTGTGCCTGCTGCCACCAGCTCCCTCTCCTCCTTCCCCTCAGTGTTTGGTCACCCCGCTAGGTTTGCTCAGAACTGGGGGAGCTTTCCATCCAGAGTCCTTTGGAACAAGCCATCAGAGCACTGTGTGCCGAACGGAAACACAAGAAGAGGGAATTCTATGCAAGAGGCAAATGTCTTAACAGCCTTCAAGTTGCTCTCTGTCCGTGGTTCTCGCTCTGAGGCTGTTTTGCTGCCCCAGGCTGTGCATCAGACACTTGCCCCACGGGTCTCTCATTTACTGGCAGGTCCAAGGTCCCAAGGGAGCTCCCCATCACAAGGCAAAGCACGTTCTCAGCTCCTTGCATGTGCCAGCTGGGAGATGGGTCTCTGCTCTTCACATTATTTACTTTTTATAGACAAAGCTGTGACCCTGGACTCCTTTTTAAAGCTTATCTATCATGTACTTCTCTCCTCTCCCTCTCAGCATTGTGCTGAGAGGGGGATGGTGTGTGTGGAGGGATGCAGGATTTATCCTGCAGCATCAGCGCAGAGGATGGAGCTGGCACCCAGGAATCCCTTCCCAGTGCAGGCAGCAGTGGGACCAAGGTCCCCACAGCCCTCTCTGCAGAATGCAGGAGATGAGCAAACAGAAGGCAAGGGACAGTGGGAATTTTTGCATGGGAATCCAAAAGAACAAGCTGTCATTGACTACTGAGCGGAGTCAGGGCGCCTCGAGTGCAGCACAGCGAGTGCTTTATTTAGAGTACCTGGAGAGAGAACAGGTAAAATAACTGAGTTCAGGGATGAGGCCATGATTCCCCTGGCTTCGGAGAGCTGAGACTCTCCATATGAGAGGTCAGCGTGATTTTCATGAATCAGAGTAGTGGTGACAGATGCTCTCCTCTCAGCTAGAAAAAGAGGACTGAAAAAGCTCCATTCCCCCTTTTTCAATGGCTCTCCATCTCCAGGAGAGTCCACGTCATTCCTGGGCCTTCAGCAGCCACACCACACCCTGATGGGACCCCGTGGTGCTCAAAGGGTGGCTTTTGGAAAGAGGGGGCTGCAATGCTCCCCTCCTCTCCTGCTGCCTCTGTGGTGCCGGGGTCTGGATTGGGCATTATTCATATACACACATATATAATATATAAATACACACAAACATGGGCAGTGTGATGGGCAGCTCCTACACCAAACAGAGGGGAGGCAGCTCCCCCTCCACCCACACTGAGACACCAGCTCACACACTAATCTGTCATTGTCTTCTCTTCTTTCATCTCTGACCAAACCTCGGAGCCACTCTGTCTCTGCAAAGAACGGGACGGAAATGCTGCAGGGTCCTGAGGCAGATGCTTTGCTTGGTTTCTTCTCCACACATGAGGATGTTGAAAAACAAAGTTAGAACATAAAATCCCCTAAATTATTTGATGAAGAAAAAGGCCTGAGTGTGTGCCAGGCAGCTTTTAGGGGAGAGGGGAGAGAGGCAGCCCAAAAGCTACTGCTGAGCATATTAAAGAATGGCATTATCAAGTGGAACAGACAAGACATGTATATAATGCATAAGTAGTGTTTGCTGCTTCTCCAAACAACTCATAGATCACCAGGACACCAGCTCCTAGGAAGAGCAGAAAGGAAAAGAGAGAGGAATGCACGATAGCATCAGAAGAGACGTGTCTGCTGCTGAGGAATGGAAAAAGCCCCAACCAGAGCCGGGGACCTGAACAGGACTGGCAGTGCCTGCAGCTCTGGGGAGACCTGGAAGGAACTGGCACTCAGTTCACCCACGAGCCCCACGCCCGACTGAGCTGTCCCCGGCCTCCAGCACTGGAGTCCCCAGTGCCACCTGCGGTGCCAGCCCTGAGTGATGGATGGGGCCTGGCAGGGCGGCATCAATCTGCCCATGGAGTGACCTTCAGCCGTACAGGGATGTTTTCAACAACTCATAAGCGTAAGGAAGGTTCATTTGTGTTCTCATTTAGCATATTAAAAGGGTATTATTGCTACAAACCAGAAACCTAAACGAGCCCCTGGTTGCAGCTTTGGATGAGGCTTTAGACTAAAGGTGCAGGGCAGCGATTAACAGTGGCACAAAACATTTATGCTTCACAAACAAGGCCAGACACGCTGTCCCTCATGATAAGAGATGGAAGGGCTGCAATGAAGCTGCACAGAGCAGAGGCAGACGGCATTTGGGAACACACGTGGCTGTGGTGGCTCTGGACTGGGTCCCCCCCATTTCCACGATCCAGCTGTTTGGACCAGCTGCTGTTTACAAATGCAATGGCTCAGCACATGGCCCAGATCCTGAAGGGCCACCCTGCTCCTTCTGCCTTTACCAGGGCCTTCTTACCCCTGGCAGATTTGGAAGCCTCCCTTTGTCAATAAAAGAGTTGTACAGTTTCATCTCTCGCCTCCTGCCCTGAGCCGTGAGCCTTCCCCTCCTGCTACTTCCATGACAGGGAAGGGAGAAAGGAGCTGGGCAAGGTCCTGCTGGTGCAGCCTAGCAGGGAATGAGATTGTTATTATTTGTGGGCTGAGATGCTGCTGGCAGACCTCTGGGCTGTCGGAGCGCCTCTGACGGGAGGTGACCGGAGGTGGCTGTCCCCAGCTCGTGCCACTTCAGAACACGCTGGCACCTCTGGCTCCTCTCCCTGCTCGAGCACAAGGGCAGCACAGCAGTGAAGCCTTGGGAAGCTCCTGCCATGGAGAAATCAGTCACTTTAATTACCCCTTGCACTGCATTTATCTCCATGAAAGGTCCCTGGCTCCTTCAGCGCTGACTGGCAGGGGGAGCAGGAAGGAGCAGCAATGATCTATATGTTTGTTTATTTATTTCAGTGGCACCAGCACACAACAGGCGCCTCCTGCACCCCAGGCTCTTCCTACAGCTCACGAGCTTCCAAACCCTGCTCCCCCAACACACAGAGGGGAGGGCTGCTCCAGGAGCCCAGTCAGAGGGGTAAGCAGACCTGGCAACCAGCACCAGGCAAACACAGCCCTGCTCTGAGGGAAGGGAGAGCAGAGAGGAGCTACCTGCCGAGCAAGCAGGTGAGGAGGGGCAGGGAGAGGGTAGGGAGGGCGGCGTGGCTGTGTCCCTGTCCCCGGAGCACTGCTGTCTGTGTCAGCCCCAGCAGCTGAGAAGCACTTTCTGCTGTGCCAGGCTTCTCTCTGTGATTGACCCCAATTACAGGAGCCGGCCCCACGGAGCGAGCGCGGCGCCGCTGTCAGCCCAGCAGCTGCTGGGCGCTGCCCAAACCCCACCAAATGAAGGGCAGGAGCTGGGCTGGAGGGCAGCTGGCAGGGTGGTGGATGCTGACAGTGGTGCAGCATCCCTGGGAGAGCCTGGCACATACAGAGACCTGTGTGCACCCCATGTCACCTCCCGGGGACCCCCCAGTGCTGCCCCGTCCACCCACACTCGCCAGGAGCTGCCCGCAGTTTGTTTACAGCCCTTCCAGCCTTTCCATGCACTTTCATTTCTTGCACAGCAATGTCACAAAAGCAGAAAAGCAGCAGAGGAGTCCTCAGGAGCACTGCAGAGCCCACACCCCACAGCAGGGTCGGGTCCAGCTCCAGTGCCCACCTCTGTGCATGGTGAGGGGTGCTGGGAATACCCACGGCACAGGGGGAAGCCTGGCCTTGCTTCCCACGCTCTGACCACTGCCAGCAGCACCCAGGCCAGCCTGGGGCTGGGGCAGGAGTGTGCTGCCAGCTCCAGCACGGAGCCCAGCCAGGGCCCCACATCTGCTGTAAGGAGCAGGGGGAGGATGTGCTTTTTTTTGTTCATTGCAAGCTTTCTCTGGAGCATTTAGGAGCACAGGTTGCAGGCGATCAGCAAGCTGCTCCCTGGACAATGGCTCACACACAGGTGTTTGTTTAGACTCGTTGTTTATGTGCAAGAAGTTTCAAGACCCCCAAAACCACCATCTTCAGTAGGCTCTGCCTGGGCAGGGATTGTGAGTAACGGGAACCAGCTGTTCTGACTCAAAGCATCTCACTGTGGAGCCCCAAACCCAGCGCCTTTGTCTGTTTTCCTCAACAGCTAAGGACAATAACAAAAGGGTTTATAAATGTTTGAGTGTAAATACAATTCCCCAGCTTGTGTTTCATGTCAATGACCTTGCAGAGGCAAAGAATTTGTAATAGAGCACAGAGACACAAAACCTGGATTAACACCCGTGCAACCAACTTTCACAATGCCAGGGGACCTTCCCACACATCTGGCTGGAGTAAGAGTTCCTTGACATGGGCAAAACCCTCTCATTTTGCACCTGCCTTGTTTTTACTACAGTCATTCCTCGAGCTCCCAAGCAGGTCGAGGGCACATGATGTGTGCTCGTGGACTAAAGTCCTGCATCAGATAACGAAACCACCAACCAAACAGCCAAACCAATGACATTTCCACTGCATTAACAGAGAAATAAACACCCAGAGACTCACCCAGGGTCCCAGTTGAAGGTTTTGGAGGAGCATCACCTTGCATTCTGCTCTGGAGTCTCTCCAGGACAGAACTAACTGCACCTTCCCCTGGGAGGGCAGCCTCACCACTCACCTCGTTAACCACCTACCCACACCGGGGCACAGCCACTCCTGCTCTGTGCTGGGGGCTCACACAACTCCTGCCTCCTCCTCCCTCTTGCCCTGCTGTGCCTCCTGGCTGGGAATGCCCACACGGCTCCACCTCTGTTTGCTGGAACGCAGGAGTTGTGCTCTGCTCAAAGACCCTCTTCTGTTATTATTTCATTCCACTGTTATTAATACCCGATTTGATTCCATTTGTTCCATTTTACAGCTTGTCTCCTGCAATTGCCTGGCTTTAGAAACAGTTTTATCTGAGCAGGTGAGGCAGATTATAAATAAATGTTGTACCACACTTTGTATTTTAAGCAAATTTGAGACTTTCTGATTAGGTGCTTTCACTGGAGAACCTCCTTCTGCTGGATAATTGCAACCTCGGTTCTTTATCCTCCCCTTTTGTTCTCTTCCCCCCTTGGCAAAGCTGCAATCTTGCATGAGAACATCAGCAGACAAAACCCTTGAAAATAACTCTCCAGAAGAAATCTCATTTACTTTTTAATCTGGTTCGGAAATTTGCCAGCAAAATTTCCCCCGACATGCAGAGCCATTTATTCCTGGTTATCATACTGGCCAGATCCTCACTCCCAGCCCAGGTAAGGCAGTGGGGACAGCAGAGTGTGTGGAGAGATGGAAACAGAAATCTTCTGATGTATTATTTATTTGATACAATCTTCCTCCCAATAAGATCAGTGAGCAGAGGACAAAGTGACGACCTTATCCATTCCAGCTGCCAATGCTGAAAGGCCACACGGATGCAGAGTCTCATTCCCCTCCCTTTGGTAGGCTCTCTTTATTTATTTGTCCATAGGTAAAAATGTCCATACATTGGTATTTAACGTTCCTGGGGGGAAAGAGCTGATTCCTCTGGTTTCCTCCTGGACAGGAGAGTTTCTCTGCCACGGTGACTTGAGAGTCCTTTTGCCAGTGACAGCCATGGGACAGTGCTGCTTCCTGAAGCCACTTTGGTTTTGTTTAATGATGTGGCTAATGAGTGTCTGCCAGAAGGGCCATGAATTTGTTCTGTGTGGCTTCTTCAGGGACAAAGCAGAGGGGAGGCCCACGTGTTCCAGCACAGGGAACGCCCTGGTTCCCAGTGAAATCATGAGACTGAAGGTGGTGATGTCTGGAGTGATGTGGCCTCTGCTGTCACTCTGTACCCCAAAATAATCCTCGTTCCCCTCTTTGTCCTTACAGCCTGGTGTAATCGAACTGCAGGGACCAGGGGCTCCTGCTTGGTGCCTGTCCTCTCCTGGCCACCCTCTGGGCAGTGCCCCTCACAGCCTGGGCATCTCCCAGCCACAGCTCCTCCCAACCAGGCAGGCTCCCCGGCCCAGCCCGGCGCAGGCGCTGAAGTTTCTGCATAAAAGTTTCCGTCTCTCACTTTTCCTTCTTGGAACGATGCCTCCTGTGGGAAGTGTAAATACAGAAAGATGACAACGTGTGCATTAGCGCTCGTTAGAATGTCATCATTATATCCTGCAAAGTGTCTGCTGAAGGGATCCCTGAAGGACACTTAGAGATGGAGCAGCTGCTCCGGATTTGTTCCAGCTCACATCTCAAAGAAAATGACATTGAGATGGATTCGGCAGCGCCGGTGGCTTCGGAGCAGAGCTGGGAGGAGAGGGGCAATGGCCAGCAGGGCAGGATGCACCTCAGCAGCTCCCCACTGCCTGCCCTCTGCCTCCTTAACACCAGTGCTGTGCTGAGGGTGCCCACAGGTGGGGCTGAGAGGGAGGGATGTGTGCCCCATCCACCTCCCAGTTCCGGCGCAGGCAGCGGATCCACGGCAGCACGGGAAGTGTGGAATCTGTGGGGGGAAAGCCCAAAACACCACCCAGATGTCTACAAGATCACATACACCTGACCAAGCTCTCAAGTGTACTTTAAGTCAGATTGTCATCTGCTGGAATCAGAGCAACCTCACTTATTCCATCGGTGGAGCAGGGAGGTTTGTACAGCAAAAGCTTCACTGGCTCCAGGCTGCCTTTGCTAGCCTGATGCCAGGGGAGAGGGGACACAGGGCTGTGTGACAGCCTTCCCCCTCCTGGCTGCCTGCAGAGAGGCAGGCTTGAAGTCGAAATGCAAACAATCCCAAGGGGACTCGCTGCAGGAATGAGAAAGGTTAAGAACTGTGATTGACCACAAGAATATCCAGAGTCTTACACTGCTGGGAGCCCTCACACACTCTCCCTGTATCTCTGCCCAGCAAATAAAGAAAAAAAGCATTGTCTTCAATTCCCCTGTCTCCTGGGAGCTCCTGTCACGTCAAGCAACAAAGCCACAAGCAGAGTTTCTTCACTTGACAGCAGCAAACAGCTCCTTCCCTGGGAGCAGGTTAGGGCTGGGGGGGGACCCCTCCTGTGCAGGGGGCACAGAGGCCTCTCCACACCAGGCAACACTTGGGGAGCTGGCAGAGACCAGCTCACACTCCCTCTTTGCATTCGGCTGTGTAGGTCCCAGCCCAGTTAATGTATTTTTAATCTCATCTCCCAAAAAATCAGCCTGCCTTGAACATGTCCTTCTGCTTCCCCACGTCATCAGCTGTCCCACTGCTGAGGAAGGGCACCTCAGCGAGCTGGCTGTGCTGTGGGGCAGAGGCACATCTCCCTGTGGCCTGGCTGGGCTGATGTGGGGTCTTTGTGCCCACAGCCCTGATATCCTTGCCTGGTATCTGCAGTGAGTGGCAGGGCAGGGGACAGTGGGGCTGGGACAGGTAAAACACCACGGAACAGGATGTGGAAGGGTTTGTTTCACCTTCTGCTGGAAGAGAGTCTCACTGAAATGGAAAGGAATGGGCTGAGAGTGGAGTACCAGTGCCACAGGTGGCATTTGAGAAGGCAGAGGGAGGGACAGCAAGGGCTGACAGGGGTTGGAACAGAGATGGTGCCAAGCAGCTGCTGCAGTGATGAATTTACTGTGAAATTGTGTCACTCCAGGAGGAGGAAATTAGCCAGAGCCAGCTGAAAATTTTTTGGAAAACCAGAAAATTTCTATTTTATCAGTTCAGAACCTCTGGAGAAGTGAAGGAGTGTGGAGTGACTCATGTGAGTGCACAGGTGCTCCAGGGTTGTGTACTTGGGCCGTGACCCTCAGGTGCCACCATGGTGCAGATGCTGTGACAGCTGCAGGGGACCTGCTCTGCAGGTGGCACACCAGAGTATTGCTGGCTCTGGGAAGGAGGGCTCAGCATCTCACCCCTCCCTGGGACCTGGGGGAAACTCCTCAGAGCTCCACTTCTCTGGGTGACAGACTGCTCCCTTCAAGCCCAGGCTGTGGGCAAAACTTTCCATTGCTGAATCAGCCATGTTCATGGACAAATATTTCACATATACAGAAGCAGAGGTACTGTATATTACATATGGTATTGTATATCATAGAATGTATATTTGTGTGCCCTGAGCTGGGAGTCAGGTGCTTCACAATCACTGTGAAAGAAGTTCTCCTTCCAACAGGCACTTCCAGCCATCAAAACATTGAGTTTCCCAGCTGACATCCACCATTTAACAAATTTCCAGTGAAAAATCTGTTTCAGAGTGAAATATTGCCACACTGCAGCCCAGCAGGGCTGAAACATTTCAATCCTGCTGCTGCATCTCTTCCTCCTCTCCCATTTTCTGCCCGAGGCTGAGATGATCCAGGCAATCCAGGAGGATCCTGATCCAGGAGGGATGCAGGTGGTGCCAGCCCGGCTCTGACCCGAGGCCTGCTGAGGCCACCGTGCTGTCCCCAAGGGTGGGGCGTCCCCAGTGCTGCAGGGAGAGGTGGGGAGAGCTGAGAGGAACGCCTGGGGCATGGGCGAGTGCCCGGGTACTGCAGCTCCCAGTACAACCCAGTGAAGATGCAAGGAAACCGCCCAGGTGGCTGTTTTGTTGGAAACGAGCCTCGTTTGGGGTTTTTGTAATGATTAGGAACTAGTTTAAGCTAAAAGAACTGGAATAAGAACAGATGAAAGGCACAATCTGCCGAGCTTTATGGCATCCCCGAGCTGGGTGCCGAGCACGCCCACGGTGACTTACAGCACAGCTGACAAACAGCAACTTGTTAAGCTGCGGTGGCTGGATGATACATCTGAGGCTTAAAAGCACAAACAGAGATTCATACCAGCCCGCCTGAACCCAACACAATTCCCCATATAGGCGAGGCCTCCTCTTCCATCCTCCCTGCCTCTATATAATGCTGACAGAGCAGCTCCCTCTCCACCAAGAGTCTCTCCAGCATCAAGCCCCGGGATTTTTATCCTGATTTTTTAAAGCATATGCCTGACTCGGCACCTGCAGCCTCCTCTCTATGCAGCAGAGTTGCAGCCTCCCCAAACAGCTGTAATTTCTGTTTAGTTTAATTATTTCTGCCCCATATTGTTTGCAACAGCTGAAGCCAAAGGTGCTGTTCACATATTACACACTCTGTCTTTGCTCCATGAAATAGTAACACCACGATGGGCTGAAGTGACAGAATCATAACCCATTAATAGCTTGCTTCATTTTGGCTGTGGAGGATGGCAAAATATTTCTTTCTTTAAACAAATGTGCGGATTCCAATGAAGCTGGGGCTCTGGCAACGTTTGCATTAAATCTGCATTTACCTGTGCCAATACACTTGGCTTTATTCCTTTGTTTCTGGTTTATTTGCAGAAAAATATTTTCTTCTGCATTTTTCCAAAGCACTGCAATGGCCAGGTTGAGGACTAAGAACAATGAGACACATCTCTAACTCTAGATCTAACCTCCCATTCCCAAGGTGTTTGAGAGGAGCTAGAATGGGGGAGTCCTGCTCCCCACATCCCCATTACATTATTTTTTGGGATATCTATTCTGAGGCTCAATAGATTCACACTTGCACCTTCTTTTCTTAGTAAAGAGGAGACTTTTTTAATGTTTTCTGGAAAATTTGCATATTCCTCCTCCTCTCCTTCCACGCTTAAGCTCCCGAAATACAATAAATATTTCACTTTCAAATCTAGATTCATTAAAGGATGCCCAGGAGGGAGAAATAATAAGATATCACTTTGCAGCCCAAATAAAGCACAGAGAGACACAGCCTGTAATGTATATTTCAGGCTTTAGGTTGAGATAACTCAGACATCGCTCCTGGTTAGGAAACACGGATGGTGCTGTGTCAGCACCTTGGCTGAAAAAGCATCTTCTTATAATATTTTATGCCTTTTGGGAACATCTCCCCATGATCCTCTGCTGCTGCAGGCGGGAAATGAGGCAGCCCAGAGCAGCAGCCGCTGCACTGGGGCAGAGCTGGAACACCAGCACCACACACACCCTCCACCCTCCACCCTCCACCCTCCACCCTCCATCCTCCATCCTCCATCCTCCACCCTCCATCCTCCATCCTCCATCCTCCACCCTCCACCCTCCATCCTCCATCCTCCATCCTCCATCCTCCACCCTCCACCCTCCATCCTCCATCCTCCATCCTCCATCCTCCACCCTCCATCCTCCACCCTCCATCCTCCATCCTCCATCCTCCATCCTCCATCCTCCATCCTCCATCCTCCACCCTCCACCCTCCATCCTCCACCCTCCACCCTCCATCCTCCATCCTCCATCCTCCATCCTCCATCCTCCATCCTCCATCCTGCACCCTCCACCCTCCATCCTCCATCCTCCATCCTCCACTCTCCACCCTCCACCATCCACCCTCCACCCTCCCAGCGCTGCAGCGTTCACACCAGCCCCGCAGCTTGGCAAGACAGCGAAAAAGCAGCGTGGGGTGGGAAGGGGCAGGGGAGATCCACAGGGATGTGCTGCAAGGGAAACTCCGGTAGTGGGGTTTTCTTGCTGTGATTGTTACTCTCCCACGTACACTCCCGGCTAATCCAGTAATCTCTTATTTATGTGCAGCCTAATTAAGGCTGTGAGTAGCTTGATCTTTGTTTACTTAAGTGCAGAGCAGAAGATTGCCGAGACGCAATGAAATCAGCGGCAGGCAGGCAGGGCCGTGCGCGCCCGGGATGGCCCGGAACGGCACCGCCTCTCCGCATGGGATCGCACAGGCTGTTGCATCACACGCCCCGGCGCTAATTGAAGCTTATCTAATAAAGATTCAGATAAACCAGACCGAGCCCGAACCCAGCGAAGGCTGAAAGCAGCTAATGGGATGTGATTAGTGCTTGTCAGCCTCTGCTGCTGCTGCTGCCGGCAGGACCTGACATCCCCGGCTCGCTTGGCAGCGGGGCTGTGCAGGGAACACCCTGCGCAGGGGCGGGCAGAGACTAGCGCGGTGTAAAACCCCATCCCTACAAAACAAACCCCTAACTGGGCCGATGTCCTGCTGGAATCACGACACAAGACACCCACCATCTGCTCCTGGAGATCAGCCTCTGCTCCCGGTGCCACCGCCCCCCGTCCGTGCCGGAGCATCCCGCAGGAGCTCCCGGAGCGCTGGAGCATCCCGCAGGAGCTCCCGGAGCGCTGGGTGCGCTCTGCCCCCTCACCCCACCGGCCCGATCGGTGCCGGCCAGCACGTGGAGCCTGAATCCCGTGAATTCCTGCCGGGGGCTCCATGGGACGATCCACGTGAGCAGCAACAGGAACGAGGGGGTTGCGAGTTGCCTCTGGTGATTTACACCGACACCAGGGAAATGGATGAAGTATCCACTCACGTCGGTTCCCATTCACTCAGCTACTCTGTCTTAAAGGGGAGCGTGGATAATGTCGCCTCTTCGGAGCGTCACAGATGAGATATGCTCACAGCATTGCATACATTAGGATTTTTACACTTACCACAGTGGGAGCTGCTTCTCCCGTCAGCTCACGGAGCAGATCCCACAAGCTGAGCCAGCTAACGAGACTATTACGTTCGCAATGTGCACTGCCACCCTACATCTTCCAAGCGCTCTCCAAATGGATCTGTTTGGACCCATTTTAAATATAAATATTGCTGGGTTCTGTGCTAAATGTGTACGCAATGCGTTTTATGAAACCTTTAACAAATTCTGTGCAGAAGAATATGTTTTCCCATATGGGCTGCTTAAAGAAAGGCAGATGTGAGGCAATCCAAATCCCTCATATGCTTCTCCTCCTTCTCCCTTTCCTTTTGGCAAACTAAGTCAGGCAAAGACAAATATTGTATCAAAGAGTTATGGAAATAAACATGAATGTAGCTCAAGGGCACAAGTAAGTTTCTGGAATATTTTCTCTGTGCAATTAATAGGTAACATTGCGGGGGGAGCACGAGTACCCAAAATATGCCCGAGGAAGGCAATTTTATTGTGCAGACGGTACTCTGGGATCCACAGAGTGAGCTGCGTTAAGCAACATTAGTCAGGATACTCGAAATAGGCTGCAGAGAAAGCTGAGGAAACGTGTCACAGGTTGAGGGAGAGCAGGTAACACCGAGCTGCAGGGAGGTGGGGACAGGGCCTGCTGCACAACGAAGGCAAGAGCTGGGAGCCACATCAGGGACTCAGGTGTGAGGGGCTGCTCAGCCCTCTGGAGCAGGCTTCAGAAGCTTCTGGAGGTGGCAGTGCCTGTCCTGGAACCTGCCCTGGGGGAGGATGCTCTGGGACAGCTGCCAGCCTTGCCATGAATTCTGCAGATGAAGGAACTCTGTGGCCGGTGAAGCGTGTGCTGTGTTGGAGCTGCTCATCCAGGGCCATGTAAAAACAGATGGCAGGGAATGCTCCCCCAGATAAATCAGTGGTGTTCTGCACTCTGTGGTCATGCCCTGGCACCCTGTTCCCACGGGATGGGCACACGGGGTCCAGCAGCTGAACCCGCTGCTGAAAAAAACCAGGAGGCCAAACACCAGCATCGAGCTGTGTCTCACTACAAACCCATTTCTTACAAGAAGAAAAAGAAATAAATACCTAGTTCTTCTGCCAGGTTCCTCAGTTCATTAAATAACCTGCAAACATTAAACCAGATGTTGTGTTTTATCGCTTGACTCAGATCATTATGACTTTATTTCTGACGGGCCTGGAATAAATGAAATGCAGTTATAAAGGTTATTTAACTATTAAAACAACTATTAATTAAAGTTTGCCAAGTCCTGGGGGCCCTGAGGACAAGAGGCAGCTAGGTAAATGTCAGTTATTATTTAATAAGTCCTTGTTGTTGAAATACGTGGCACGTGAGCTGCATCCCCAGCAGGAGCTATAAATATTTTGCCCAGTGTTTGCAAGGCAGAGCAAAGGTGGGAGGTGATTTAGTGCCAGGGTCGATACTGCCAGGGACTGAGGGCTCAGTGAGCAGAGGAAAAGGAGCTGCAGGGTGGGCACCCAGCAGAACTCAGCTCCCCGAGGGGCTCAGGGGAGTGGGAGACACAGAGAGGCTCACAGGGGCCTCACTCCCTGTCCTGGGATGACCAGAGACACGGGTGGCACAGGTGACATGTACCACTGGTGGCACAGGTGGCACAGGGGATTTGCACCAGGGGTGGCACAGGTGACATGTACCACTGGTGACATGGGTGGCACAGGGGATTTGCACCAGGGGTGGCACAGGTGACATGTACCACTGGTGACACGGGTGGCACAGAGGATTTGCACCAGTGGTGGCACAGGTGGCACAGGTGACGTGCCCCACTGGTGGCACGGGTGGCACAGGTGACATGCCCTACTGGTGACACGGGTGGCCCAGGTGACGTGCACCAGTGGTGGCACAGGTGACATGCCCCACTGGTGGCACGGGTGGCCCAGGTGACGTGCACATTGGCACCTGTGCTTTGGGCTGCCCTCCCCTCACCTCTCGCTCCTGCCCCCTCCAGCCTGGGAACGCTGTGGCCCAGGGCTCTCTTGTGTTCTCTGCCTACAGAGCAGTGGCCCTGGGCTGGAGCCCTGGGAGGAAGAGAGGTGGCAATAAAGTGTACAATAGCAACAGCTCTGAGCTCATCCAGGATTTCCTGAAACTGCTCTAATGCCACTAATTAACAGAAATAATGCTGAATAAGCTTCCAACGCATCAGAGCTCGAGGAGTAAAGGACTCCACTGAGCTGGAACCTAGGGGAAAGAAATATGGAGCTGCTTTTGCACATTATCCTGTAATTAGGGCTTGCTGCAGCTTTGTCCCTGCTCCCTCCGTGAGGAAGCACACCCGGTGTCCCACGGGTGACATGTACCGAGAGGAACAGCCACCTCACAAGTCCCTGCTTTGTGCACCAGAACAAAAATAAAACAATAATTCGATTCTTTTAAGCTTGAGGGAGGGGAAGAAGGGAGAGAGAAATGAATATGGAACAGAGAGCTTGAGCATTAAATCGGGATGAAATGCTGCCAATGTTCTTTTAAAGACAAACCAAGAAAATGAAGGGGCTACACTCAGCTGCCACGGCGACGATCGCTCATCAAGTCAAAGTTTCACTCTAATCACTTCAGCTGCTAAGGGGAAAAAAGTAGAGCAGTGCTGGGCTTGGAGAATTACCACTCCTTGCCATCCCCTGCCCTGGGATGCCACCAGCAGGGCTGAGCCTTTGGCTTGTGAGGAGCCTGCTTGGGGGTCAGACCACCTCAGATTTCTCGTGTGATCTCTGCTAAGTACTTTGGAATCCCCAAATTATTGCAGGGAGTTTCATCACATTCAGAAAAGCGTTGCTATAATTTTTATTTCTCCTGTATCTTCTCTGAGGTGTCTCAGAACAAAACACTGATGCTCAGGTGAGCATTAAAATCTCCTGTTTCCAAGGCTGGACTTTGCCTGGTGCACACTTGGAGGGAACTGTATTTCTCGGCTTTCAGGGTATGGGTGCAGGGTTTCCTCTGTACCTCAGCTTTCTGAGCTGACAGGGCTAATCAGGGCACAGCCAGTCTTGCCAACACCTCAGGTAATTGCAGTGTCTGTTCACCATTTCATGTTGGGCAAGGCAAACACCATCTCCAAGCCAGGCACTCGCCCACCAGGTGCTGGTGGATGTCCTTAAAATTTCTCCAGCTTCTTTAAACTTGCCTACTTGACACAGCTGTTTGTCATCACAAATTCCATCCCTTCACAGCTTATTGCTTCTCTAGATCATTAATGACTGCATGGCACAGTCCTGGAGCAGAGCAAATCCCAGAGGCTCACTCCCCTTCGCCGTCTCCAGCCACAATTTATCTGCTATTCTCTTTGATGCCACGGCCGGCAAAGCCGTGATGAGAGCTGTGTCCCCACAGAGCCCGTCCTCCAGGAACAATGTGAGGAGCCAGATGAGCAGCAGCTCTTGGAGAGCTCGGCAGAGAGGCAGGGTTTGGAACACAAGAAATGACCTAAGCTGGACCCATGCTTGCCAGGGCAGCAGGAGCAGGAATCCCTGGAAGCCACAGGCTAGAACCCGGTGGGGAAGGAGCCCTCTTGTCCCTTCAGCAAAGAGACTTTCAAGGTTTTCCTCATAAATCTTTTCTTAGAAACTCCCTATAAATCCAACTTTGCCAATTTAGTCTTTGGTCCAAGGGAGAATCTTTTGTTGAAAACAGAATTGGCAGGTGGGGAGGAGAAGGAAATAAAAGTCCTTTCACACCTCTGTTTTTGTCTTTGGCCGAAACAGCAGCCAGCAACGTAGCAGAGTGAGTTATTTTATTTAAACCTCATTTTCTGTGAGGAGTAACCTCCTGGTTCTTTTGCTGTTGTTCAGATTACTGTCCTGCTGTGAGTGTGGTGCTGTGGCTGTGCTGGAGGATTTGCTGCCCTGGTCTGAAGCAGTGGCTGTCCCCTGTGCCAGCCCCTCTGCTGCTGTGGGGTCGGTGTCAGGAGTGTGTGTGCTGCCGCTGCCTTCGCAGAGACTCAGTCTGCAGCTGAAAGTCACCGGAGGAAGAAGTAATTAATGCAAATCCCCAGGGCTGGATCAATGCAGATATGGAGGCTTTATAGTCTCCCTGGAAGGTAAAAGCTCTTACTGGTTGCTTATTTCAAGAGTTCATGCCACACAAAAGATCTGGAGATGCTATAAATACCTCCCGAGGTGCTGCAGGGATGTGCTGTGCCGTATGGAACCGTCCCCAACAGGAGCTGGGACCCACGTGGCCTCTGCCTGGGGACTGGGACGGGGTTCACTGTGTTCCTTTTGGTCTAGACAAACAACAACAACCACCTGTGTTTGTCCGGGGCCTCCTGCTCTGTCACTGTCTGTTAGAGCCTGTTGGTGCTGGGCAACCAGGGCCACTGAGGTGGTTGGGGTAAAGTCAAGCTTTCAAGTACAAGATGGTTTTTGTTTCCCAAGAGTCTGTCTGCTTTTCCCCATGATTTCATCCAGTGGACAATTTTAGCTTCTCCTACATGTTCCTAAACTTGCCCATACTCCCTTTCCAAGCCCATAACAGTTACAGGAACTTGGACTCAGCCATCCTGTGGGTCAGGGTCCCTCCTTGCACTCCAGCCTTCCTTCTGCAGGGATGCAAGAGGAGATTAAGCCCAGATCTGGGATGTGCACGACAGCTGCTGGGCAATGGGGCTGCCAGGAGAAGCATCTCCCCCTGGCTCACCTCAAGGATCCCTTGTGGGATGGGGTGGGAGGTCGTGGTGCTCTTTGTGGGATCAGCACCTCACCATCTGCTCCAGAGCAGGCTGTGCACCCTGAAACCCTGCCAGGTGCCTCCTCTGTTCAGAGTCAAGTACAGTTAATGAAGGCAATCCAATCCAGCTGGGGCTGGTCAAGTCCTCCCCAGAGGTGCACGACGGCGTTACCAATGTTTTCACAGGATTTAAACTTCCAGTACAATAGCCAGAAACAAAGCCAGCTTCCTACGTGCGTTACTGCTACCTTTTTTGCATACAATTGAATAAATTACCCTTTGTTATGAAACATTAATCCTCTTTGCTAAATGGAATAATTCCCACCTCGGATGCAGTGGAGGGTTGGAGTGCCCTCAGAGGAGACCTGGGGGCATCCTCTCGAGCAGTGTAATGACAGATGGGGCAGGGGAGCTCCTGTGCCCCGTGGGGAGAGCCAGGACTTCACCCCAGGAGGGTGAGAAGTTCCCTGGGGGATCCTCAGCTAGGGCAACCTACATGTATGTTATTTATATTTATATTTATATATTTATATATGTGTGTGTGTGTGTGTACATAAAAAATGACTGTATATTCAAGTCTAGAGAGAAGGATGCCCACCTCTCCCTTTGTATGACACTGGCAGGTTTCCTCTGCCCTCACACACACAAACACCAGGGTCTGATGCCGGCACCAGGAGGGATCCATTAGGAGGAAACTCCACAAATCTCAGTGTGATGCTGCAGCTCCTGACAAAATGAAGGCAAGTATCTGGTTCAGATCTGCACTTAAAACAATCCAGAGGGCCATTAGTATTCATCCCACATGATCCAGATGGAGTAATAGCAGCTGTATGAATAAAATTAAAATTGGAAAGCCGAGGCTGCCTCACGCTTAGGAAGAGGCTGAAGATTGGAGCTGGCAATGGCAACGCTTCAGCAGGAGCTGGGCCCTCTGTCCAGCTCGTGGAGCAGCCCTTCCCTGCTCACCTTGCAAGGCAGGCAGGGCTGGGCTGCCAGGGGGCCAGAGGGGCTCCAGCACGTGGGGGCAAGGGGCACGTTCAGAGGAAGACACTTTCCTTGGCCTGCACCTCTTGGCAAAGCTGGGGAACACTGCTGAGCCTCCCCTCAGCACAGCAGCAGGCAGGGAGCCTGGCTCTGCCGGGCAGAGGGAGGGATGCAGGGGGATGCAGGGGGATGCAGGGGATGCAGGGGGATGCAGGGGGATGCAGGAGATGCAGGGGATGCAGGGGGATGCAGGGGATGCAGGGGGATGCAGGGGATGCAGGGGATGCAGGGGGATGCAGGGGATGCAGGGGGATGCAGGGATGCAGGGGATGCAGGGGATGCAGGGGGATGCAGGGGATGCAGGGGATGCAGGGCTGCAGGGGATGCAGGGGATGCAGGGCTGCAGGGGATGCAGGGGATGCAGGGGATGCAGGGATGCAGGGGATGCAGGGGATGCAGGGCTGCAGGGAGCCCCGCGGCCCGGGGGGAGCACACGGGGAGCACAGGAATGCTCCTGGAGCAGCGAGTGGGTGAAATCCATACTGCTTTTGACCAGGCTGCAAGTTTCAGGCTGTAGTTCATTAATTCAAAGAGATAGAATTGATGTCGCTCCCCTTCCCATCGATGCAGTCAAAGAGGCTCCACGGCTCCCAGCCGCCATCGTATTCCGATAGCCGCGGCTGCCCCTGCAGAACCGGATCGTTGTTCCTCCAGGGACCCTTTGGAGATTCTCGGAACAAACCCAGCCGAGCCCCGGCGGCCCCGGCTGGCTCTGCCCGCCTGTCTGCAGAGCGGCTCGGGGAGAAGGGATGGGCGAGGAGCCCCCGCTTGGACTGCAGCGAGACGGTGGCTGAGTCAAAACACCGATTTTTGCCAGGAGTCCCTAAGCACTATTATTCATGGTTGCTTACGAAACCCCTCATTAGCTGAAGAAGCTAATTGTTGTTGTTGAGGAAACGAGCAGTGAATCTCCAGGTCTGGCGCTCTGCCACCCCAGGAACCTGGGTGTGTTTGCTGGGAGGCTCAGCGCCCTTTGCTGTTGCTCTCAGGAAAATATTTCCCCCACAAACGCCACCTTTCCCCCCCGTCCCGTATCACCGACTGTCTTTCCCTTTTCCCTGCCCAAATTCTATACACAGAAACATTCAGGGGTAACTGGGGGATGGCAAGCAGTACTTTGTGACTGATTTCAGATAAATTCTGGACAGCAGCAAAGTGACCTCTAAAGTGCCCATAGTGGGGAAAACATCCTGCGTGAGAGCATCTCGGGATGGAGCTCCTCCAGCTGCCTCTGCCCACCTGCAGGAAGAGGCACTGCTCTGGGGTCAGGAGCAGCACCAGGGTGACAAATCACAGTTCACAAATCACCCCTCCCATCCAGCTGCTGGGAGCAACAAGGCTTCGGTTGGCAGGAAATTGTTTTGCAGGTATTGTTTTGCTAACAATAGCCGTTTCTGCTTCTGAGAAGGCTGTTTTGCTTAATACCTGCTTTCTGCAGAGTGGCAACGTGATGGAGTAATAGCCCTGGCACAGCTATGAGGGGTCTGGCTGGTGACAAGAGAACAGACAGCTGTATCCATCAGGAAAGAAAGAAAACAAGTGTAAAGGAAATAAGTGCTCCACGTAGGAATCCCCCGACAACATAAGGTTTTAATCTTCAGGATTAAATGGTGTTTTGATCCCTTACTGCACAATAAATGTATTTGCAGGGGGAAATGTGCCAATTTTCTTCTCTGCAAAGAGAAAAGAGAGCTGGACCTGAGCAGTGTTCTGCTTACAGGAAATAAAATGCAGGTTTGTTTTGAAAAGTTATCTGATAGAGGTGAAACGAGACCCAAATCCCGTGGTGTGGCACAGAGCACAACTGGCTGGAGCACCCGTCCCACTTACCTGTCCTGCACCTGCTTTCTGGGACCACTGGAGATCACTCAGTGGCTGCACAAACACCAAAAAATTAACTGCTGGGAAGGAAGTGGGAAACCGAGTCCCAGATGAGAGAGGGGCTGATCCTGCCTGGGGGACAGAGGGGCAGAGCCAGCACTGCTGCCCCCAGCCCCTCCTGCCAACCCTGTCAACAGCTCTCAGCCCTCTGAGCTGAACCCCAATAGCACCCAGTGCCCCAGGATGTGTGATTATTCCTTCCTGTTTTCCTGGGATGGTTTCCATTGCACGGAGAGGGCCGTCGCACACTGGGCACCGAGGGTTTGTGCCAATGAATTATTCAGGTTGTGTGGAAGCAGGCATCATTATCCCCCTGTGAGATAAAGGAGCGGGTGCACATCTACATGGATGCAGATATAACACCGGCTTGAAAGAGAATTACAATTCTTCGTATTGTCCTCCCAAACAAAACCCCCAAGATGCAATGCTCTGTTTTTTTCTTCCTTTGAAAGAAAAGCAGTGAACGCCGAGTCCTGCCAGGCTCCTAATGAGAGCTGCTGTGCCCCACGTCCCTGCCCAACAGCCAGCAGCCCCTGCTCCAGCCTGGCTGCAGCCCTGAGCGTGCCTGGGGTGCCCCACTGACAGGAGTGCAGGAGATGTGGAGGAGCTGCTGAGGCTCCCCAGCTGCTCCTGGCTCTTTCTCTGAGCTCTGCCTTGTGGTGTCACCTCTGCCCAGGGCCAGGAGCAGCCCATCAGCAGCAGCTCCTGTGTGGGAGTGCAGCAGCCCCCAAAACCCGGCCGTGAGCTGGGGGCACCACGAGCAACCCCAGGGCTGACAGAGCTCCGAGCATCCCTGCAGCCTCTGCTAGCCACACAAAGCAGCCACAGCACCCTGCTGTGGTGCCACTGGCAGTGTGGGCCCAGCACAGCCACAGCCCCGCTGCCCAGAGCCCCCCAGAGCTGAGCTGCCTGGCGGGGGGACAGGGGGGACAGCAGCAGGCTCACCCCCACTACAGCCACCCCCTCCAGGGTCTCCGAGAGCTAGGCTGCCTGCCAGGGGAGTAAAGCTTCTCTGCAAAAGAAAAAAAAAAAACAAACCACCAAACCCCCCTCTGAAGCGTGTGATAAACATGAGTGTAAAAGCAAGCACTTGTTTTAAAAAGTGGTAAGAAATCCTTCAGCGCTGTCCTTCCCCGCTCTCTGCAGGGGTGATGGAGGGGGCCAGTGCTCCTATTGATCTGACCCACAACACCCCGAGCACAGCTCGTTACTGAAACAGAAAAACAATGTTCAGCAACACAACATCTTGTTAGCTCGGGAAGTCGGGGGAGCCCTCCCGCTTCCCAGCAATCATTCCAGCGTCGCCTGCCTAAACAGAGCCGAGTGGCACCGCTCTTAATGGGGTTATTAATAACTGCCACGTTCCACCGAGGTGAAATAATGCGCTCGTCTTCTCCCATAGATCAGACCGGAGCTGTGGGGGATTGGGGGAGCTGTCCGGGTGCCCCTGCCCTGGCCGGTGCTGCGCTGGGAGCGGCGCTGCTGACACCGGCACGGCCCAGGGCAGCTCCCCAGCAGCAAACCCGCGGCTAAAATCTCCATTCTGCTCTGCAACAAGTGCTCTCCGTGCCTGCTGCTAGTTACACTTCTAGACCTAAACATAACTAAGAGCCAGAGAGAGGAGAGTGTGTTAAGAGACTGTTCAACTGCAGGCAAGGAAAAAAAAAAAAATCCCAGTCCCCACGTATTAATTTAAAGTTTGAGGGTTTTTTATGGGGATGCTGCTGAGACAGACAAAGCTATGAGTAAATATGTCAAAATAATCTATCAAGTGGAAAGCTGGTCCCTGAGCTGTTCAATGCAAGAGGTAAATTACACAAGGATTATCGCTAGATTTCCAAAACGCCTTCCAAAAAAAAAAAAAAAAAAGAGAGAGAAAGAAAGGGAAAGGACAAGGACAAGATTTGGGTATCTTTCTTAAGGCTTAGACTGTTCCCAACCCCCCAGCCCTTTCTTCCTTTCAGAGACAGTCACTGCATTTTGGAATTCCCAAGCACATGGGAGCCCTGCTGTGCTGGAGCTCCTGACCAGAGCAGGGGCTGCTCCCCTGCCCCTCCCAGAACACCCCCAAGGATCCCAGCTGGGCCAGCCCTGGCTCTGCTGGAAGGATGCTTCCAAGCCCCACTCTCACACAGAGCTGGAAAGACTGGATAAAATCTGCCCACCCTGCCAGAGGGCTCCGAGTCGCTTGCTGGTAGAAGGGCTAAATTAATCCATTTAATAAAGAAAAACCCTGCCTTCAGAGTAAAACAAGATCCAAGATCTCTCTGAGCAGTGTTTCCCTCGAGGCTTACCAGCGCTGAGTTTTCCATCACAAAAATAATGTCCTGTAAAAGACTGATTAGTCAGCTGATAATTGAGTTCTTAAATGTCAAAAACAATATGGTATGAATATTCAGCAGATCATGCCATGAAACTTACCTGTTCCATCAACAATGACTAACAGTTTCTATCCCCATTGTTCTTTTCCAGATATTATGTTAATTTGACTTTTCTGGGGTGATGAACAAGGCTCCCTTAAAACACAGTCTTGCAGGTTAATGTGTAATGTGCTGCTTAAAAGAAAACAGTTTGGGAGTCGTGCCTGACTTCCATCCCTGTGCATTAGCTCCAGCTTGCAGTTCAGGGAGAGGGCCAGCTGAATCAAAATTGCTCAAAGCAGACAGAGTTAATATTTTGTCTTCTGAGAAGAAGAAAGCCTGGTATGTAGATTGAAAAAAAAAAGTCATATTTTTGTGCCGCTTGAGGTTAAATACAGCCCAAGGGCCAAGGTCACAACACATTTCAGACATCATTTAATTTAACAGGGAAAAACACAAGCTGTGTTTCATTCAGGGCTGTATCTCTGCTTTTAAAGGGAAGCGGGGTGACATAGGATATAACTCCATTCCCCACCACCCTGGGGGCCCAGCCCGGTTTCTGCTCAGCCAGCAGTACCCCCACCCAAGGCACAAGCAGCCAATTCTCCAGGAGAACCCTGTGGGAAACGGTCTCACAGGCTTTGGGTGGTCACCAGTGGAACCCGGCACCAGAACAGCGACGGCAGCACATTTAAGGGCTGAAGGATTGCATCTCTGCATCTTCCTAAGCGTGTGTTTAATTAACACCTCATCCTAACTGGGAGCTCGGGAGCCTGGCTCTCAGTTACCAAACCCAGATTTATGGGCTCGATGTGGAGTGGTTAGCAAAGACATTTAAAACCAATCACCACCTCGGAGATCCAAGCAGCCCAGGCTGTGCTCATTATGCTGGAGAATACAAAAATAAAGCCATCAGGCTCACCAGACAAGGAGGTTATTTGTACTATTTTTTTTAGTGATTAGTTTCTTTAATAATGCCTTTTGCCTGCAGTGGGAGAGGCTCTCCATCGCGCTCTGGCACACCGTGCTGCTGATGGATGACACTCCCATGTCACCAACCAAACTCAATTTTAATGTTTCCTGGTGCCACTGAGAAGAATGAAAAGGCAATTATCATTTTCCTCCAGCCTCAGATGTTGCCAAGCACGCAGGGGTGAGGGCTCCTTGGCTGAGGAACTTTACGCTCGACTTCGCTGAAGATTTTCAAACACATGAGCCAACTTCAAAATTGTCAGCCCTTTAGGGAAAAAAAGCAAAATGGAACTTTTGGGGGTTTTTCCCCTAAATCTGGTTCTCTCTTATATCAGTCACTGGCTGAACCTCCTGTGCACGATGCACTCAGAACCTTTAGCAGAGAAGAATGTCCCACAGCTTGGTGGGACACTCACCTGGTTTGGGTGCTCTCCATCCCTCCCAGATCCCAGGTGGGCTTTGGCCTTGGTCTGCAAGACATCTGCCAGAGTTTAAGAGGACAGATCCACTGACTTCTCCATGGTACAGACTGGCTGCAGGGGTATCATTCCATTGCTATCATTCCATTACTGCAAATGATATATCAAGGACCTTTTTAGAAGCTTGCTCTGGTGGGACCCTGAACCGGGGAGGGCACAAGGGAGGAATCTGCCTTTTAAATACCACTATTTTGTAAAAAAATCCATCTGTCGAAACGGCATTAAAAGGACCCTGTTAAAACAGCATCAATATTCCACCTGACAGAAGCCAGAGATTTGGGGGAATTTCTTTCAGTCTTTGAAGGTTTCCATCTCATACAAAACTCTGAGTATTGTTACGGACAATGCCCTGTCACTCACGTAGTTCCAGCGTGTCTGGTGGGGGGGCTCGGAAAAGAGGGATTTTTTCCCTTCCCTGGCAGGGTGAGAGAAGGTGACCTCTCCCGAGTTAATCACCATCGTGCCTCTCCTTTGCTGCCCGGGCCGGTCCCCTAATTACACCAACCTATTTTTCATGAGTACAATGGGAGAGAGTTCCGAGGGATCAGAGCGCCTGTGGGGAGATATTAACCTCCTTCCCTGCAGCGGGATGGAATGGTTGTTTATTCCTCCCGGCGGCACCGTCATTCTCAGAACAGCCGATGGATGGAGCGGGAGTGACACCCGGGACAGGGATCCGGGTACCGGGAAACTCCCCAGCAGCAGCACCTGCCGGGGGAACTTCCAATGTGTCCCTGAAACACATCGCAATTACCAAAGCAATCGCAGCTCGGGTCAGCAACGCCGCGGACGCGTTTCTGATATTTTATCTCTGCCCTCCGCCCTCTGCCTGTGCCCCCACTGCTAGCTCAGATTCTGGAGGGCTTTGGGCTAGGATTATATCAGGAAAGGGGAAGAGACCCAAAGAGGCTCCTTACCTAGGATTGTTCCAAGGCTTTATTCTTGAAGGGATTCCAGGGGCAAGAAAGAGCCAAGGAGGTAAAAGAACACGAGGTAAAGAGGACGAACAAGGAAGAACAGGGGTTTATGTAGACCCTCTGTCCCAGGATAGATAAGCTGGCACTGAGCCAATTGGTCAGAGATAGCAGGGGAAGGCAGGGTCACATCACACAGTTACAGCTTTGGGGCTCCTTTTGGGGTAAACCACCCCCAGAGGGATACAACACGTTTCTGCCTCAGTCTCCTGTGTAAAAACCCTGCGAATAACCCCCAAATCAAAGCCTGGGGAGGATGGCGAGCAGCCGTCCCCGTTCAGAACGGGAGGTGGGGGCATTTCTCGGCAGCATCGCTGCTCCCCTGACCTGGGCTCGCCCTGGGGCGGGCAGAGCCATCAGCACCGCCGGGCCGGGCAGCTGGGGCAGGGGGAGAAGGGGCCGGGGGGAGCCCTGGCTGCATCCCCCGGGAGCCCTGGCACCTCTGGGCAGGGTCAGCGATGCTCCTGCTGCCTTTCACCTGCTCTGCTCCTCTGCCCGCTGCTGCCCCGATCCCTTCCCGCTCTCCCCAGTGACCAGCGCGGGTCGGGTGCTTGTTTTCGCCTTCCCCGGGTCTGCGAGCCGCCCTGCTCCTACCGCAGGAAGCAGAAAACTAGTTTAACATCTCATTTATTTCATAGAGGAGAAAGTAATTCCCTGCTGAATGATTGTCCTGAACCAACAATTCAGAAAGCAGGAATTTACAGTGCCTGCCGGAGCCGGGAGTGCATTACTGTAGTGCTGCTCCATGATGGAGCTGAAATATGTTTTTTTCCCCCTCCTGTTAGCCTGAAGAGAAAAGCCATTAAATATGATTAAGGTTAAGAGATTGCTAAAATTACAAACAGCCGCCATTCAATTATTTTGGTCTATAAAATGCAACACAGATTGGAGTTATTTCTCCGAAATGTGTTTTTAGAAAATAACATAACACAACTAATGTGGTTTGATGTAGCAAATCAGGTTTCAGATACTCCTCGTAATGCAAAACTAAAAGGTTCATAATTTAGCTCAAAGTTCGTAACTTGAAGTCGTCAGGTGGCTGCTCTGTTAAAAAAGTGGGGGGCCAAAAAAAAAAATCAATCCTGCCCCAATGAATACGCCGTGGAGTTGTCTAAAGCCAGAGAGTCAATCAGTTTTAGCACCCATTAAAGCAAAGACAGAAAAATGCAACAACTTGGCATAACAGTCACACATTTTTTATGGAGAATAAATCTCCCCCAACAGTTTCTGCAATTTCTAACACGGCCTGAGGTGGGTGTGAGGGACGTGCAGGGTCTGGGAGACTCTGCTGGAGTGTGAGAGGACCGTGGGGAGGGCTGCTGGGGGGGCACAGGGGCTGTGGGCAGAGGGGAGCACCCATTCCCCTCCACGCCTCTGGTTCATGCAGTGCCAGGCTCACTGTGCCCCAAAGAAACTGCACTACAGTGTATTTTCTGTCAGCAACGTGCAAGGAGCTGAAATAATTGGAAAGTTGGAAAAAAAATGTGGATGGGGATATAGCAACGGCTAGAGACTGGTGTTATTATGGTTAATAAAATATGAGGAATTGCATTATTCTGCTGAAAGCAACACAAACCTCATGGGGTCCCTGGAGGCTGGCTCCAGAGTTGTTTCCATCAGCAAACTTGGAGCGAGCTTGGCATGGAGCCCCAAGTGTGGGGCAGGGCAGGGCAGGGCAGGGCAGGGCAGGGCAGGGCAGGGCAGGAGGTGTTCCATCTGCTGGTGGCTGCCCCATCCCGCAGCCAAAGGAACCATCCAGCTGACCCAGCAGCCCTCAGGCCAGGCAAATTCCTGTCTTTTGAGGATTTCTCACCCCCTAGGTGCTGATTACTCACCTGCCAGGACCTGTGTGCCTGCAGGATCCACACCTTCCCACTGCGGTGATCCCAATGGCCCAAAGCAACGCCCGGGGACAACATCTACTTCCACTTGTCAGAGTTTATACACAAGATCCTTTTGTAGTGGGTTGAAAAGGGTGAATGTGTGGGAAATAGATCATTTGATGAGTAACTGCATGATTAGGACCCAACGGATCGATAATTTCTTATAAATGTATAAATAATTAATTCTGCTAATGTGCTTGTAATAACCTCTCACGTACCCACTTGTGTCTCACGACAGCAACTCATTCCTTTGTCAGCCCCACAGAAAGCAACACAGGGCAGAGAAAACACAGCAGAGACTCCTGCTGTAGCCAGGATTCAGCTGAGCAGGTGGGTTTTCCAGCAGAAACCTTGTTAAAAATACAGGACCTGAACAACTCGCCCGTGTGAAGACGCTGGCAAAGAGCAGCTGATGGATTCCTCAGCTGGTCAGCAGCTTCCTGCTTCCAAGCCTTCTCCACCTTCCTGCCAAGCACTGGGGTGGTCAGGACACTTTTCCCTCACCTTTTCCACCTCTAGTCCCTCAAAAGAAGCCTTGTGGACACAGAGATGAGGAATTTCCTGTATCCCAGCCCAGCATTCCCTTCCTGCCCCCATGGCCTGGGTGCCCTTAGAGCAGCCTGAGGACACCCTGCACCTCCCTCCCTGTGGCCCCCTCACCAAACAGCCCCTCAGCACGTGGACCAGCAGAGAACTCTCTCTGACAGGTAATTAGCTGCAGAAAAAAAAGGGAATGAAAAACAGAGCCTGAATTAATAACAAGGCACACACACGTATTTGTCTGGAGATGCACAATGAATTACTTTAATTTACCAAAAGCGCCTGGTTTATCTGCGGATGGGAACAGATACATCTTCATTTCTGCTCATCTTTGGGAGTTGCAGCAGCAGCTGGGGAGCAGGGCAAGGCTCCAGCCATTCCCATTCCCTCGTTGTGCCAGGAAATGCAGACCCTGGCACTCTCTGGCTGCACCCACAGTGACACTGAAGGTGGCAGTCAGAAAGGACAGGGGCAGATGGATCCTGATAATTATTGCTATTTTGAGGAGAAAAAGGAAAAGACAGTGCCACTGCTTCAAACTAACCCAGTGAACTCCTGTGTGGTGAAAAAGGGCAGAACCAGATTCCAGTGAAAGCCCCAAGCAGCCCTGGCACAGGAGCACTGGAGGCAAAGCCATGGGCTGGGCTGGGCTGTTCCTGGGGCACGGGGCTGCTCCTTGCTCGGGGAGGCAGGAGTGAGGTGGGAGCGAAGCTGAGCTTTGCATTTTCCTTCAAGGCTCATTGCTTTGGAGTTCCAGCCTTAAAGCTGAATTTCAATGACATGACCAGTAATATTCACTTAATGAAAAGGACCATCCTCACCCAGTGAGCTGCAGTGGGAAGCAAGGGGAGGGAAAGGAAAGATGAAGCATCACTCCTGTTCTCACAGGCACCTCACCTGCCTGTGTCCCAGTGCCTCCCTCACTCCCAGGATGGTGATGTAGTGCAGGGGACACTTGTGCCAGACAGAGCTCCTTGAGTCTCAGTGGGGTGATTTAATTTGAGGGCATTCCGAGTGTTGCAAAATCCACCAGCAGCAGTGCTCTGCTGCTGGCAGGGATGGAGGGAGGGGTGGGTACCTCCCATGCCCATCTGGGTACCCCTCCACTGGCAGGAGGGGTGGAAATGGAGCAGCACACGGCCCATCAGGGACTGCAGAGGGCTGCCAGACACCCACCCCAGGCAGGGCAGGCAGCAGCACAGCTCTGCTCCCAGCTCCCCTCCTTCCTCACCCCCTGGGCCTCCCTGCCTTACAGGGACAAACATTACCTTAGGATTACACTTCCATCTGATTCCCAGCAAAGGCTCTGGTCACCACCTGTTTGCTTAACACCAGACCTTTCAGGCACCATCAAATTTAACAGGGCTTGACAGATTTGGGATTAAGCAGAAAAGCCAGACAAATCCGTAATTTCACAGGAGGCCCAGTGGATGCACCAGGACAGGAAGGGTTAGGGGAAGAATAAAGGGGAAAGGAAAGGGGAGGAAGACACTCACAGAGTGTGGCTGGTGCTGCTCACGCCAGGAGCATTGCCCCTGTGCCAGCAGCTCTCTGCCCACCCTCCTCCCCAGCCAGGATGCTGTTAGCTGGCTTTGCCCACTTTTCTCAGCTTATTCCCTCCCTGGCTGGTGCAACAAACACCTGGAAAACACAGCCAGGAACAGGGCTGGAGAGCTGATGAGCCTTGCAGCAGAGCTCAGGTGCTCCAGGGTAGAAGGTCTCGTTTATGAACCACTCTTCTCCCTTAGCCAAACAGAAGCTCAAAAGCAGCAGGTCTGATTGAATTACGTGTTTAATATTTAACAGGAGGTCAGGTTAGATAATCAAATAGTCTTTTTTGTCTGAAAATTAGTCCTGAGGTCAGTGGAGAACCTGCATAGCTTCTCCTCTGCAGCAAGGGGGGCTGTTTCTCCTCCTTGCAGTAATGATCACTGGCTTGGGCAGGGAGCTCAGGAGAATCCCGGGGAAGTCCGAGATGTTTTTAAAACACCATTAGAAAAGAAACATAACATGCACTTTATCACCAAATGAAACTTCCTTGGTGTCATGGAAACGAAATTTTGGAATTAACAGGTTTGCTTCTGTCATAGCTTTTTGTCTCACCCTGCTCATGGGAAGGAGAAAATGAAGGAGGGAGTTTGGTCTGGAAACTGCTGGAAATGGTCACCCAGGCCTGAACCGCTTTTAAATTTTAAATTAAGAGACATAAAGGAAGAGATGATTTGTTCTGACAGAATGCAAGGAACTCCCCCTGGCTGCTTTGGCAGTGTATGGTACCTGCAGCCTGCAGCTGCCCCAGCCTGCCCTGGCTGCCCACCCTGAACCCCGGGGCTGGCAGAGGAGCAGCCACCACTGGTATTTCTGGGAATGGGAGCCCTCCTGACACTCCCATTCCAGCAGGGACAGCTCTGCAGAGGGGCAGCCCTGGCCCTGCCAGCCCACAGCCCTCCCTGACATCATTTATCTGCAGCTGTAGACGAGCACGTCCATTCTGTCAGCAAATAGGAGCCATGGCCAGTCACCAGCAGCAATTCCCAGTAATTAAATGAGAATTAATTGATTAACCAAGAAATGCACTTGCTTTATATATGGTGTTTTTATAAGCAAACCCTCGTTACTTAAGTGATTTCCCAGGCATATTTATTAGCGCTGCATAAATCTGAGTAAACAAGTAATTTTTACTTGTGGGAATAATTAAAAATGGCCCCGTGTGTCTTCGAAGAGCACACCCTGCCAGAGCTGTGTTTGAGCCTCTTTGTCCCTCCAGCCTGGCACCCTGGGCTGTGCCACCTCCTGGTGTCACCATCCCAGGCACCAGCAGCCCCCTGTCCTGGGAAATCATCCCCTTCTCCGTAACAAAATGTCCCTTGGCAGATTTATTTCCCACCAGGACACGCCCCAGGTGGTGCAAGGGCTGCTCCCCTGGTGTACCCTGCCCTGGCAGCAGCAGAGGAACATTCTCCTCCATCCCCCCAGTGTCCCCCACACTCCTCCTCACCTCCCCACCTCGCACAGAAAGACTCCAAAGGCTTTTTTTTTTTTTTTTTGGGGGGGGGGGTCTCATGATTAAAAAATTGGCTCTGCTATGCTTTATGCATGCATCTGTTATGCTAAAATAACCCTCCTTCCTAACCATGCCCACCTGCTGTCTTTTTCAATTTTAAGTATTTCTAAGTAGCAATCAAATCAGTATAATTTGTTCTTTATCTCAGAAAAACCATTGTGAAAGAAAAATGTGACCATTATGTTACATCAGGGAAAAATACCAGCCCTTTCTTTCCAGCCTTCTCTCTGTTCTATCAGATCTCAGTCGTCATTATGCCCGTCAGATTTAATATTGCTCGAATGCTCCGAGCTTTCTTTAATCACTGCAACCTTTCTGCCATCCACGAGCTCCCCCCCTCCCCAAGGTTAGGGCTTTTTTTTTTTTTTTTTTTTTTTTTTTCCTTTCTTTTTTTTTTAATTCAGATACATAAATACCGGTATTATGAATGCGTTAAGGGTTTCCAGGAGACGGCTGGCGGGGCTGTTTCGGGAGGCGGCTGCTCGCACATCAGCCGCTATTGTGCGGGGCGCAGGGGCCGGCGCTGCCGGGGGAGGGATGCTCCAGGCAGGGCCGCCTCCGGGGGGGTCGGAACGACAACAACCCCAGCAAATATTGATGCTGTAATCAATGCCGAGATTAGGGCTGGCTGTCAGAACACACCCAGGTCGCTGTAAAAACATTCGATGCTGCAGATTTCAATAAAGCCTCCGGATCAGAGGGCAGTGGTAAATGATTATTTATGGACTCGCTGCAGAGGCAGGGCAGGGAGGGAGCCCATTACAGTTTGGATCAATCCCTTCACGTGCCAAGGGCTGGCTGCGAGGCATGGGGGCAGGCTTTGGGAAGATCTCTCTTTGATTTAAAGGATGGGGCAGCAGAACCTTTCATCCATTTTCAATCACCTGATGCCTCGCAGGCTTAGTCCCCTTTCAGTTCACTGATTATTCAAACATTTGCACAGATCCCCTGCATGGTCTCTGACCCCCTAAACACCTCGCTGGAGCCCAAGACTGGCAACACTGTGCTGGAACTGAGCCCCCATCATCCTTTTTGTCCTTCAGATGAGGCTTTAGAGGAGCCTCTGCATGCACTGCAGCAGCTGGGGAGGCTGCAAACACGACAGTGGCCTCTGGTAACACCTCAGCCTGTGCTGTCTCCACAGACTCTTCCCCAGACACGGCCACAGGGACACAGCACTGATGTGATGCTCACTGCATCCTGCCACGGGAGGACACTGAGCAACTGGGCCTTGGAGAAACTTGTCCTTCAGCATGCAGACCTCAGATCAGCTTTGGCAAGAAGAGATGCTAAAAATAAATCCTGTCCTTTCCTTCCCTTTTGACTTCCCAAAAGCCAGGCTAAAAATAAGAGCTATTTGCAGGAAAATCCCCCACCACTGAGACTCCTCTTCCCCGCCTCTCTCCCAGGACACAGCACTATTGCTGTGAAGTGACCTGTGAGCACATCTTCCAGAGATGGGGAAAATGGCACACAAGGTTCAGAGCATTAAACGGGCACCCAGGGCTGGGGTCAAGCATTTCTGGTGATGAGTGAGCTCCCCCTGCCAGCTCTTCAGTCCACTGGGACGCCAGCACTGACCTGCTGACCACGTGCTCCGGACCAAGGGGCTGCAGGACTGACCCTCCTGGCCAGCACCCCCCAGCCTCCACCTCCTCACTGCTCTCCCACCCCAGCACACCCTGCACACGTGCTCTCCAGCCAGCTCAGCTACACTTCACAGAGTCTAGTTTCCATAAATAAAAATTAAGCAAACACTTAACAAGCGTCATGCATATTAATACCCTCCAGGTGAAGGTTAGCATGAGCTGTGATTGTGGCAAATCCGCATTTGATTAGATTGACTTGAAAACAGGGGAGATAAACAACCCACAAAAACCTAAAAATTACTATAATTTATTCTTTTGACCTCTACGAGTTTCTCAGTTTTATACAGCTTCAGCATCCTTCCCTGCTCAGGGCACTTCAAAGGAGCAGGTGGTGGCACATGAAAAGTGACTCCACTCCCCTGGCCCCTTGAATGGCTCCCCACATGTACACACAGCCTCTGTACAGTAACTCAGAGTGCTTGACTCAGCCAGCTTGTCAAAAGCTCCTTGTGGAAATGAGAGACATGTTACAGGTCCCTCTGCAGAGCCTGGAGTGGGACATTGTGGCTGTTGGATAAGCAGGAGGTGTTAGGGATGGCAGAAATGAGCCCAGGCTTATTGTTCATCACAGCACAAGAAGAGTCCTGGTTTATTCCTCTCAGCAATCCTGACTCCAACCATTCCCTGACTCTGCCTGCAGCAGCTCCTGCTGTGGGTTTCCCTTGCAGCCTCTGATGCTGGGTGTTCCCTGCTGAACTCTGACTGCAGGGATTGGTGTGCAGGCTCTGAATGCAGGCTTGTACCCAGCTGGACTGGGACTGAGCTGTTACTCAGCTGGACTGGGACTGCAGGTTCCAGCAACAGGCTCTGACTGCAGCCCCAGACTGAGCTCCCAGCAGGGATTCTGTCTCCCCAGGATCCTCCTCCTTCATCATCCTCTCATTGCCCCTTCCTCAAGGTTCCTCCTCCTTCACGATCCTCCCCTCACGAGCTGACCCACTCCCTTTTATCACACTTATCTTTTTGGATGTAGCTGTGACTCATCAGTGGTGAGGCTGAATTGGGTGATTAACACAGCTCTGAGCAGGGACGAGCTCCCCTGTATTCCCTTCTCCTCCCTCTCACAAACTGGGTTAGTTCTGAGCTGTGGTGCTGCTGGGAAGCCAGCAGGATGAGGCTGGCTTGGGAAGCAGCAGTGTCCCCCTGCCAGCACCCAGAGACAAACTCTCCAACAGATCTCTACCTTTGCAATAACCTTCCTGCAGCCCAGGCAGCTCCTCCTGGGCCCAAGCACACATCTGGGGGAGTGCAGATGTTTTACCAGACCCCTCTCGGGATGAGCAGAGTCACTCCCAATTCCTGAGGTTTTCCCAGCACAGCAGTTACTGCTTTTCCCACCCTCTAACCCAAGCCATAAAGGACATTCCAGCTGCAGACAGAGCAGCAACAGCTGCCTAACAAACCCCAGCAGAGACAGTGAGCGGGATCCAAACCACGGCTGGAAGTTCTCATGGGGTCCCTGCTCCAGTGTGAGCAAAAGGTGCAGTTGCTGTGGAAGATGGGCCGTTGTTATTCATTCCTGTCCCGTCTGTGGTGACAGTGTTAATCACAGCAGTCTCTGGGAGAGGGATGCTAATGAAGATGTGATGCGGGCAGCGCCGTCCGCAGCCATTTCTCAATTCATTAGCATCCTGTCACTCCGAGGGGTGACCGCAGAGACCTGTGTTCCCACCTTTCACCAAAACATGACAGGATAATAAAGCAACACTATTTTTACTGGGGAGAAGCCAAGCACATTCCTTAAGCTCGGTGCCTGTTGTGGTGAGTCCCTAAAACTGGGAACAAGAAAGAGGGAACCAAACCCCAGCGCCCAAGCGAGCAACAAGCAGCTGCCTTGCCCCCTGGAGGGGCACCCACAGGCAGGTGCAGCAGCCCCATTCCTCAGTTCAAGGTGCTGCTATACCCACAGCAAAGAGCAGGGAATTGCATGGAGTGAGCCTGAAAATCTGTGTGGGTGTCTCAAGGCAGGACAGAGCCAGGCAGCTCCCGCAGCGCCGGTGCCCTCACACCTGCACAGACCCTTTGTCGGGTGGCAAGGATATGGAGAAGGGAACAGAGAGCAGTGAACAACAGGAAAAACCTCAGAGCTCTGGATGTGAGGTCCAGACTGTGCTCCACCAACCAGACAATTGTCAATGTCCCCTAATATTTGTGCTCCACATCACAGCAGGGGACAGTACCTCTTTGGTAGGGCTGATTTGTCCCAGCAGCTCCACAGAACGAACAAACCCATTTCTCTACTGAAATCAGAGCGTGGAGTCACACCTCATCCTCAGGAGAGATGCAGTGTGCCATAACCAGCTTTAGGTTAGAAAATAGAGTCCTTTGAGCCGTCTGATGGGTGCCTGAGGTAAGGTGATAATAGATAAGGCAGATTTCCATTGTAGCTGTGAGCATCCTGCTCTGCTCTGGGCAGGCTTCCATGCTGTTTCCATCACCGTGACATCCCAACTCAATGCCTCTGCTCTGCCCGGGTGTCATATGTTACCAGCAAACACTCAGAGGAGCTGTGGAGCTCATGCAAATACTCACTAAATCTGGGGAGACGGTTTTTGCTGGTGTCTGTTCTCTTGACAGTGGCTTCAGCATCCTGTTGGGAATAACAGCAGCACAGTGTGAGCCAAGGATAGCAAACGGCTGGCACGAAGCCTTGGGAAGTATACCTCGTGCCCACCCCAAAACCACCTGCCTGGCTGATTTGGGATAGAGCCATAAACCAAGGCAGAGGATGCACTTGCAGACTCTGGGAAGAAGTCAGCCAGTTTCCAGTCTGGGGCTTGTTTTCTCCCTGGGCAGACAGGGAGGGGGAAGAGCCACATCTCCCCCACTGCAGCAGAGACAAGGCACTCCCCGAGGGGCTGCTGCAGCTGGGGGCACAACCCAGCCCCTCTCGGTGTGATGGGTGTGGTGGGCAGACCAAGCCTGCTGGAGCAGTAATGGGCGGGTGGGGACCTGGATGTCTGCAAGCTGGAGCACTGCAGCTAGGAAAATTAAATTACTCTTTGGAAGATGGAACGATGTGCCTGTGTTTGAATGGCAGCATCTGCTTTTAGTGAGATGCTCATGAGCAGCAAGTTTGGCAGATGCTGGTGTGACAAAGCAGCCAGGAAGTCCCTGGCCATGTCAGCTTCCTGGATCCAAGAGAAATCCCATTGCCTCCCTTCCTATAACAGCTGAGCAGCAGTCAGTGCTCTGAGGCAGAGAGGCAAACACGTGTTGGCAGTGCCTGGACAGCACCAGAGACCTAGCACTTCTCTGATTGAATTTCACTCCTCTCCCCTGGATCCCCCCTGGCTTCCCTGCCAGCCTCAGCTGCAGCACAGCATGGCCTGAGCTGTGAGCACACAGCCAGCACATCCAGCCACTGCTGCCCCAGCCCTCCCAGGGCTGCCAGCTCTGCACAGCCATCACTGATTCCCGATGCCAGAGAGGTTTTGGGGATGGATGACTGGGGACAACTGATCAGGGTGGGGGCTCACCACAGGGAGAGGGGACAGAGCGAGATGCAGAGAAGGCAAGCAGGGAACAGGAGCACAGCCAGGACCAGCCCATTTGAGGAGATGGCTGTGCCAAGGCCCACATGGGGTCCCATCCCTGTATGGAGCCACCCAGCAAGGACAAGCCTGCAGGAAGCAACCTTCTGCAGCAGCTGACAATAAAATGCATTTGCCACCCTCCCAGATGAAAGAAAATGTTCAGTGCACGCTCTGACAATACGGACCTCTCCTGATCTGATGCTCACTCCTCTTGAAAACACTCAAAAAAGGAATAATCTTGCTCCCCATCCTCCTCTCACAGGCTCACACAAAGGCACCAGCTCTTCTCCATGTGTCTTTTTTTTCAAAAATAAAGACCACGCACTTCCATTTAATTAAAAGTATCTACGTAGGAATGAGATTAATTAATTCTCCTTCTACCCAAGAGCCCTCTCATTGTGTTCACTTAAATGAGGTTTTAAATGTTGTCTCTGTGCCGTATCTGGGCCAGTTGTCTCCAGACAACACTTGGAATGTTCTTCCAGCTCGTGCTGTGCCACCCTGCATCTCTTACAAGGAAATGAAGAGCACAGGGCCAGCCACTCCCTGCTTTGGAGGATGTTCAGAGTAGAGCTCAGCATGCAGGTGGCCATCTCCCAGGATCTCCTCATCCTCCCAGCAGGCTCTCCAGTCCAGGACACCAGCAGCCTGCACACAACACTCCAAGTGCCAGCAGAGAGCTGCCCAAGAGGCACAGCACAGCTGGAGCGCAGTGGAGGGGGAGCAGCAGCTGGGACAGGACCTTGTGCCCCACTCCACCGGTGCTAATGATGAGTGAGAAGCACCAAGGAAGCCCCTCCACCCCCTCCCAGCACCACCAGCCAGGGCTCCAACTCCCCTGATGCAAATCAGTAAATCAACAGCCTGGGAGATGCTGCTTCCCAAGCTGACACTTCCCGTAGCCACCCGCCCATTTCTCTGCACAGGTCAAGCACAAAGACACTGAAGGATGACAGCTGACAGGAGATTTCAGCTTTAACCATCCCAAATAAAAGGGAAGGGAACAAAGAAAATGAGCAAGCTCCTCAGCTTCGGAGAGGTGACCTCAAGCACTGCTGCAAGAATGGCCTTGTCTGTTCTGCCCAAACACATACTCTTGCACCCAAATCCCACCTGTTGCAGGGGAAACATCTTTCTGCTACTTGGAGCTGCCTGTGATCATGGCAGGCAGCCCTGCTCTCCCCTTCCCAGTTGGCTCCTCCGGGTAAACCCCTGGCAAAGCACCACCTTTGCATCCCAATTCCAGAGGCAATTCATGTTTCACCCAAATTCCCCATGATAAATCCTTATCTGAGTGCCCATGGCAAGCCTGTGGCGACTTGGTTCACTCAGATTAGCTCCACACAGATTAGCTCCTCGTGGCACTCAGCCAGTTCATACGGATTTCTGATAAATGTTTTGACAGATTTTTCTGACTTTGGGGGGAAAAACCCAAAAACCTGAGAGGAACGGAGGGGAAGAAGAAAGGGAATCTTTGCCTGCCCACACTGCAGATAGCACTGGAGATGTGAAAGTATTCTTTGGCTTTCAACCAGGCAGGGTCAACCAGCTGGCAAACACTCCTGTACCCCAGGTAACAGATGATCTCTTTTTCCCTGGTCCCGCCCCAGCAGCAGCTCCTGGGTCTTGCTCCTTTCCTGCACCATCCCACGCTGCCTACCCTGGAGGAGCCAGGACTCCCTGGAAGGATGCTGCTCCGCCTGCTCCTTCCTCTGCACCCCGAGGAGGACTGGAGGCTGCAGGTGGATCTTTAAAGCCGATTTGGGATGCCCAGGCAGCACTTACCTCCCCCCGATTTATGTCTCTGCAGCAAATACAGTAAATTCAGTGGATCGCCTTCACCTTTGGTGTTGTCTCTCCCCTGTAACTCTAATCTTTTATTCATCTCAAATGTGAGCAAAGACTTTCTAGATAGTAAAGTGGCGATGAGGCTGGCAGGTATGTCACCTTTCGGTCACACATGGGGACTGAGGGTGCTCTTGGTGCCACCTGCAGCCCCTGCCTGTGCAGGACCCACACTGGGCTGGCCTCAGGAAGGATGCAGGTGCCTGATTCCAGGTCCTGTGATATCCAAGTCTCCCCCCAGAGAGCCAGGGCTTGCAGAGAGGAGCACACAGCCTGCCTGAGACAGGGCTGCAGTCTGCCTGGGGATGGAAATTTCCACCATCCCTTTCATGCACCCTTTTACTCTCTGCTGGATTTCTCTGCCTGCCATTAGCCTTCAGAGCTCTGATTTGTTGGCCTGTCATTTGGACAAATGTTGACGGGCAGAAACAAGCAGGGCTTTCTTTCCCCCCCCCTCCCCTTTTCTCTCTTTTTCCACCTTCTACACTCTCCACTGCCAGTGAGAACATCAAGGGAAAAGGATGAACAACTGACCCATAAAATAAATACAGGGCTTACAGTTTCTGATAGAGATTAAATATTGTAGGAGTCATGACTAGATAAAAGCCAGTGGAAGGAAAAGCCTCAGACCTCAATAGAGCATTAAATAAAAAGAAAGCAGCACATATACACACACCCAGACACAAGAAGATGTGCTGCAAGATTTATGGGGAGTTTGATAATCTGAACTGGTTTTGCTCCAAGCAGACTCACCTCAGGAGTACAACTCAAACAGAGCCCTCAGGAGCCTGAGGAGATGAGTAGAGGCAGAACGTGGCTCTGCCTCACCCTGTCCATGGGCTGGCAGCCTCTGTCCCCAGTCCCAGAGTGGCCCCCAGCAGCACTCCCAGTGCTGGACATGGTGACCAGTCCAGACCAAACAGGCAGGGGCAGCCTGTGTGAGCACATTAGTGGTGGTAGGTGATGGCAGCTCCTCCACAGCTCCAGGGCCTTGATGGGCACATTTGACATGATCTGCCTGTGACCCTGCCATCCTCAACAGGAGAAGCTGATGCTCCAAGGATTTCCACTGGACGCACAAAGGGTCCAACAACCTCAGCAAACCCTGCTTCCTGCTCCTCATTTCCCTTTGCCTCACTGCAAACTCTCTGCTAAGCTCTCCTGTGACCCAGCTCCCAAACCTGGAGCTTGCCAGGCCACCTCAGATTTAATTTCCCCTCCCTCAACTTGCAAACCTGTGAAGTTTTGGGTTTGCTGTAAGCAGCCAGTTGACCATGGCACAAGCACTGTGTGCCAGGGCACAGCTGGAGGCAGGGCTGCTGCCCCTGTGCCCTGCTGTGCCCTCCCCAGGACCAGGAGCACCCTCCAGCTGAGCAGCCAAGCAATCAGGCAAACACCAGGCAGATAAAGCAGCAGCACGGCGAGAGTTGGAGCCGCTCTTGGCAGCAAATTAGACATTTAAAAACTGAGGAGAGTGAGTGGCGAAGATTAAATGCGTTATAGATTTGCTGGAGGAGAGGCGAGCGAAGCAAAGGTGGATCATTGACACCCCTCAGGCAACTGGGTGAAGATTTGTTTATGTACTGGTGTGTAATCAAGTAGGAATGAATGCGAGACACGGGGCCTTAATTTTTCATTTGCAATCAAGGCCACGTACACACCTTTTCTTAGTCACAGAAAAACACTGCCACGCTCCCTGTCCCTGCTCAGCAGCCTTACCCGGAGAGGGAACAATTACCAGGGATAATCGGGCTGATTGCGGACAGCAGCAGTGGGGGAAGGAGTGCTCAGGGCTGCAGGGAAGGGCTGCCAGGCTGGTGGATGTGGGAAGAAGCCTGGCTCCTGACAGGTCCCAGTCACCACTGGAGGATGCTCTGGGCACCGTGTTCCCCTGGCTTGGGGCAGGTTATGTGGAAGAAACGTGAATGCCCAGAGAGCAGCATGGACAAGGGGATGGCTGAGGAAGGACAATGTCTGAGTGAGCTGTGCCCCAACTGGGGCTGCACCTCCCGTCCTGGGAACAGACACAGAGAGCAGGTACAGAATGGAAAGCTGGCCATGGGCACGGAAAACAGGGGAGAGGAGCTGGAACAGAGGAGGGAACAAAGGTGCAGGGTGCAGAAAAGAACATGGAGAGTCAGAGGCTGAAGATTACCTTCCCCATCTCATTGAGATTCCCATGCAGGTCCCATTTTGAGGAGCTGCTGCCAACCTGTCGCAGCTGTGGTGCTTGGAGGCAGCGAGGTGCCGGCCCCGAGGGAGGCTGAGAGCCGAGAACAGAGGAGAGAGGAGGGCGTCTGATCAAATATTCCCTTTCCTCCTGGCAGCCTTCACATCTCCCGCTCGCTCCTTCCGGGCGTGCCTGCTCCGGCAGGCCAGGGGCTGCCAGCGCCGCTCACCCCGCTTGTTCCAGCCGGGAGGGAGCCGCAGGAATCCCGGGAGGAATGCTGCTGCTGTGGCAGATGCTTAACCCGGGGCACTGAAGCCGAGGGCTCAACAGCCCAGGTATGACACAGCACCCGCCCGCTGCACAGGCATCACTGCAGCGAGGGATTCCCAATTTTGGGCGGTTTGTTGAGGAAGAGGAGGGGATCCCACTCATCCCAAAGGATGCTGAGAGCCAGCACCTGAGAACTTGGGTCAGCACTGGTACTGTTGGGACACAAAGCAGGAACATAGGATTTCCAGGATTTCTCTGGGGACAGGGCATAGAGCAGCTGAGATAACTCTGCCAGCCACCACAGGGAGTGAACTCAGGAGGCAGACCTGGGACTGGCTCACAGCAGTGTCCCAACCGAACATCCCAGGGCTGCTGAATCCCTTCAATCTTGCAAAGGGGCTCAGTTTCCCCACCTTCTGGGGTGCAGGGTGTCCCCAAACCACACTCAGGCTGCCCGAACCCTGCTCAGCTTGCAGAGCTGAGGGACTGTTGAATGGCATCTCTCCCTGCCCTTTTCCTATCTACATTCTGCATCCCTGTTCCATCTGTAGGCATTTTTCCTATGCTGCCCACATCACTCCAGGTCTGTGACTTACAGGGCTGCTGCTATCCTGCAGAACAGGATAAGGAGCTGGAGCGGGAGAACACGGCTGCGGGCAGATAGGCAGAGGCACACGGGTTAGAGCTGATATTAATGCAGCTCGGCCCAGGCTGACAGGGAGAACAGATGGGGAGCTCTGAGCCAGCGCCAGCACCGAGGTGTGAGGCACTGACGAGTCCCGAGCAGAGCGGGGCTGTCAGCCCCTCGCCCCCGGGGTCTGGGATGGGAATGGGATGAGCCTGGAGGGGCGAGCGAGGAACTGACCTGACACGGGACAGGGAGACATCCTGAGAGGCACTGCCAGAGCTGATGGTGTCCCCAGCCACAGCAGCTCTCAGGGGCCTCTCTCCAGGAGAGCCCGTGCTGGGCAGGATTGCTGAGCTCTCATCCTCCTCCTCGCTGGCACAGCTGGCCCCAAACAGAGTTTGCTTATTTAACTCCAGTGCTTTATTGCACTAAAGTTTGCTTATTCAACTAAAGTTTATTTTTTTCACAGTGTTTGTTGGTTTCTCTGAAGTTTATTTTTCCTTGTAAAACTTGTTTATTTACACAAAGCATGTTTATTTAACTGGAGCTGACCAGGAGCTCCTCAGTTTGCAGCCCAGCTGCAGGCTGTGCAGAACAATGCAGAGTCCCTTTCCTGCACAGGACCCTGCTCAGCCCCTGCCCTGCTCACCGTGTACACAAGTTTCCAGGAGAGGCCTGGAAGTGCTGCAGGGATCACCTCCACGGCTGACTCTGGAAACAGAAGCCCAGTTTAAATCTTTAGTGCTCAGTAGACTGAAATTCTTTTCCTGGTTGCATTAATTCAGATGTAAATTTTTAAGCCCGGCGTTGGGGTTTAGATGGAATTTGGGCTTTCCCTTCACTGAAGTGACAGAGGCAGATAAAGCTGCTGGGACACAGCAGTGGGGTGTCAGACGTGGCCCTGCCCGATCGATGCCACCTGCAGCAGGTGTTATCCCGGGCGGCACAGCACCAGCCGCTGCACAGAAAATGGGATTGGATCTTCAGAAAAAGCTATTAGCCCCTTGTCAGGACCCTCTGATGAGAACTGACTGGCCAGCACAGATCGATGCTGCCAGCTCACACCTCATCCCTGCTCCCGTGTATTTCAATCACCCAGCCCAGGATCCAGGTACATGTTACCTGATGTGAGTTTAACTGCATTTATTGCTAATTACTCTACGTGGCATAAGGTTTTCGGCAACTTCAGCCTGGCAGAACAGGCTGTAATTACACAAGTCACACTCAGATACCCAGTTAAAATAATTCCTCTCTGTATTTGGTTAAAAAGGGAAGAAAATTAAGAACTCTATTACTGACCTAATAAAATAATTCTGCAATTAGGACCAAATTACTTCTGCAACTTGTGAAAATGTGAAATTCAGGGCAAAGACTACATTCTTATTTCAAGTAATGATGATTTTCTTAATTTTCATAAAAATCCTGGCAGTGTCCTCAGCTCTGTAATGGAGCAGGCTCAGCAGCTGTGGGGTCATGTCTGGGGAGCATGTTTCTGCAGTTGGACACAGCACACAGGGGTCCCTAAGTCCTGTTGCTCAACTGTTACACTTTCCAGCTTTGCCCATCCAAGTTCTTTGTATCTCAGTATCTGGGAAGTTAATGCAAAGGGTTTCATCAGGTACCTGATCCTGCAGGCCACAGGTACAGTTTCCTGCCACCTACTTGTAATGCCTGTGTAGGGCCAGAAAAGCAAAGAGTGTTTAGATTCAATGGGAAGAAAAGCACCACCAAACAACCTTAAAACCCTGAAAGACGTGGACCCCTGAGAGGATAAATTACAGACACCACAAGTGTGAGACACAATTAGTGCTGGCTTGAGGAGAAAGCCGTTGTGAGCCGGCATCGGGGGCCTGTGAGGCGCAAACCTCTTCTGCGCTGAAATAATTGCAATAGCCATGGAAACCATCAAAGCTGCTCTGCTCATTTCAGGTAAGAAAAGAGGGAGCTGGGTTTTTTTTTGGCTCTGCCCTACGTTTTTTCCCTCAGTGTCATGATTTCTCTCAGAAAAACACTATTTGTGACATAACCAGGAGATGCACAGAGTGCTCAAGAGCTGGCCAGTGGCCTGGGTCTGGCACACACACCCCGGGCCACGCAGCCCCTCTGGTGCCACGCACGCTGCTGCTGCACCCTTGTTCTCGGTGTGATCTCCTCAAAAAGCAATTGTCTTTCTCCTCATCCTTTGTGCAAAGCATAAAAGATTAATGATTCTAATTTCAGTGCTGCAGCTGCCTCGCAGCCTGATTTGGGGGGCTGTGGTGGAGGGAAAGGCGGGAGGAGGAGCGCGCTGCTGCGGATGGCTGCCCGGGGCTGAGCAGGGATCCCTCCCAGCAGCACTGGCTCCCCAGCCTGGCTGTCCTGAGGCAAACAGACATCGTGTGTCACAACCTGGAAGTGCCACGTGTTTTAAGGACAGATGCCAAGAAACCTGGCAGCGCCAGGACTGAATGGGAGACAAGAACGGGGTGGATGAGGTCACGTATTTCAACACTCATCTTCCAAGGGAGGATTTAAATATTTGCCTGCTATTCAGAACTTGTGTACTGACCTACCCCAGCTTGGGAAGGTTGCATTATCAGTGTCAGATCAATTTTCTCCAAGGCAATACTCCTCAAAGAAAATAATTTAGCAGTTATAAACAAGAAACTAACAAAATCTGCTCTATATTATATGCAGGTTCAATACATCAGGTTTAACTGCTTTTGTCCTGGGCAGTGCTGGGTGTGACCTGCTTGGCCCCAGCTCCTCCTGCCCATGTTGCTGGTGGAGCTTTGATAGTGGACTCTATGACAGCCAGGATAAAGAGTGCAAAACAAGGTCTAGTTTCGTAACATTAACTTTTTTTTATTAAGAAGACAGATATTTTATAGTACTTCTTTTCCTTTGTAAAAATGGGATACATGAACCAATACAAAATGTGAATGGGAACAGATGGATATGTATTTTCTTACACTGTAACATCTTCCATGGACACCTTAAAACAGAACTGGCCTAAGGGGAAAAAAATAAAAAGGCCGGGTAAATAAAGAACAAGGTTGTTTATCATCAGTTCCGCGTTCTTCATTTGTGATCCTCCTTTAAACAAGGTTGTTCTTTCTTCACGCTTCAAAGTCCTAATGATCTAAAGCTGTACAAAGTAATACTCAACAATACATTTCAACAGTGCACTGTATACTGAAGAAAAAATACATAAACCGATATACAACTAAAATTAATAACTTCCTGTTTTTTCTCCTGTTTTTATGCTTTTTTTTTTTTGTTTTTTTTTTCTTTTAAATTATTTTTCCAATGCGTGGGGGCCGAAATTTTGCAATCTACCTGAGACGGAAAACACCAATCAAAAAACACATGAACCTGAGACATGTCAACATTGTAAGTCAAAGTTACATCGGTAACACTGCACTACGGTACACTTCCAAACAAACATGGGCTGCTCAAGGCCAGGATGCCCGTCCCGTGCTCCAACCTGGCTGCTTCTCACCGCGATGGGGTTTGGCAATGGTGCTGAGGGCTCAGGAAAGAGCTGCGCTCGACAAAAGCTGCTCGGAATATACAGGGTGTTTTCTCCCCCACGAGGCTCTGCTCGTGAAGAAGGGAAAGACGGAATAACGCTGGGGAGCGGGCCCCGCTGGCTGTGCCGGGCCGCCCCCCCTTCCCCAAAGGAATCCCAGGCTGTAATGGTTCTGCTGAAAAACAGCAATTCAAAAAAAACGGACACACAAAAATGGCCCCCACCCCAACCCCCTAAAAAAAAAAAAAAAAAAATCCCCGAACCTGACACTAAGATTAATGCTTTCCTTAAATAAATCAGATACATTTGCCACATAAACTCAATAAAAAAAAGTATCGCTCGAAATCCATGATTACTCACCAAAAAAAAAATCAGCGTGTGTAACTTTACACCGTCTTCCCGCTGCGGTTTGCTACCTGTCGCTTACAATTCCAATTGAGCCAGAGTCTCCTGTGCACCTATGGCTTTAGTGGTCATTAGCACGCTCGTTTCAACACGAATTCCCGCGTTTTACTCAGCAGGTAGAAAAAAAAAGGCAGTTTTGTTCATCCAGCTGCTCTCCAGGTCTGGGCTCACGTGTCAGAGGGGCTTTACCTGCTGCCCCCACGGCTGCCAAGCGGGGAGAGGATGAGGAGAAGCCCCCGCACCCGGGAGGGCTCTGCCTGCCCAGCAAGGACCCTGCTCCTGCATCCCCACGGCCGAGCAGCGCCTCTGCCGAGCTCCAGCCCATTTCCCAGCCGCCACCATCGAAAGCACCTGAAACAGCCACAAAAGGGGGCTTTGGGGGGTGTCATCTGAGCCCTGACGGCAACAGGGGAACGGGACATGGGCACACTGAACTGCAAACTACGCATCTAAAATGTGCTGGTTCTCCTCCGATGAGCTCGAGTTCTGATCGGAAACCGGTGAAGAGAAAAAAGGGGAAACATCTTCAGAGAAATGCACCTACTCCACGGGGTCCCAGCTGGCAACTCCAGAAACAGGAAAGGGGAAACGAAGAGCCACAGAAACCCGAAGGGAACTAACGCACAGAAGCCCCTCTTCTTCCCAGCCTCCCCCCGACCCCAACGAACAGAAATTAAACAAGGCACAGAATCTTCTGCAAATGACTTCACTAAACTAAATCCAAGCTGGACTTGGCCAAAAAAAGAAAACCCAAACGAACTGAGGTGTCGAACAGCAGAGTGTACTTTACGAGGAATATTTTTACACAGCGAATCCCAGACCATCCCGGCCTCACCGCTCTCCACCCATTTGCTTTTTTTTCCTTAAAAAAAAAAGACACAAGCTGGTTGCAACTTTCAAGATCACTGTCTTTGTAGCGTTTAAATAGGGCCAGTAGTAACCGTCCACGGTTGGACACCTCATGGGAACCAAGGCTGCTCTAGATGAAGTACTCTTTCTTTTCCTCGGAGTTGTTTTGTCCCCCCTCTGCGTTGATGATGGCTGTGTCTGCGTCGGCCGCATCATCTGCTCCTTTGGCTTCGTGAGTGAAGTATGTACCTGCAAGGGAAGTGGAGGCTGCGTGACTCCTTGGGGAGCTCGCTGTGGTGCTGAGGGAGCCATCGACAAAGGAAACAAAAGTGCCACTGGGAGAGAAACCGGAGGGTCTGTCGCGTCAGACACGACAACACCATGACTGAGAGGACACACATGCCTGGCCTTTCATCCTCCAGCTTCGGGCTCTGTCTTACCTTTATGTCTGGCAAAGTATCGCCCTAAAATGATGAGCAGGCAAAGCATCGCAAAGACGACGACGGCCACGACGCCACCAACCACGGCATGGTCCACGCTCCGGATGGCCCCTTCCTCACCTGCGCGGGAATCTGTTGAGATCAGAAGAGGAGTGAGAATTGGGGACTTACTACGGTGCTCTCGGCAGGCTCTGGCTGCAGCTGCTCTCAGGACGGGAAGAGCTGCCCTCAGGCTCTCCAGAGGAGCAGGGGTGAAGCACGGAGCTAACTAGGCAGATGAGTTCGGGCAGAGGAGCTTTGTCCGGAGCCGAACTGATCTGGCGGCTCGACTGGCGAGGTGTTTTCCGCTAAAAGCAGCAGCACTATGACTACGCACGTGGGAGACAGCTGGGAGAGGGGAGGAAGGGCACATGGAGTCGGTGGGAATCTATTTTAGGAAATTTCCCTGTAGTGCTCCCCAAATCTCAGCCTTCCTGGTGGATGGGGCATGGAGAAGAGCAGTACAATATGGGAATATTAATCGTTAGCTCTGAGAAACGTCATTAGCGAGTGCCCTCTTGAAAACATCTCCATTTCCCAAAACACTTCTTGCCCAAAACCCAACCCACCCAGCATGGAAAACGTTTACAACCATACTCTGCCTCAACTGAACTGGGTTCCACCATGAACCCCCACCTTTACTGTTCAATGCAACCCACAGGACACAGCACTCCTGACCCAAAAGCTAGCCCCCGGTCCGAGGCCGACAGTTAGCAGTAACTCTGACTGCTTTACTGCGTTTATTTAACTCCTCACCACACAATTAGTTTCCTTTCAGAGGCGCCTCTCCCTCGGGATGCCGTCACCTGGGAGAGGGATGACTGATGTGGCGGAGGAACAGCTCCGGAATGAACCCCGGATGAGCTATGGCCATGTAAAATGAATGTATAGCAGTGTAAACAATTTTAATTTAAGAACGCAGCTACATCAACCCTTGCTGCAATCCTAATGGCAACCGAGATTTATAATGCAGTAAAAAACAATTATTCTCCCGCTGATTAATACATTAACATTTTGGAATAGAAGCTAAACCATTGTCTCTTTTTTTTTAGTGAGTCAAGCGCGACACCTCTATTAAAATGATTTACTGGCCATACCTTACAATTTAAGCACAGCAGCAACAGAAACGGTAAAAATCTTTTAACTTTACATGATTTGTGAAGTCATATGTGAAGGATTTACCATTTAAATCTTTCACTACAAGAAGCACATGGCCCATAAATCTGCCCTGCCTGCGCCTGCCTGGACACCTCGGAGAAATGCGTTTTGCCAGGACGACTGAGAGAGCAAATGCAAGTCAATTTTTAAGAAAGATTTATCTCCGTCTCCCTCCAAAGAACAGAGCAAATCTCTGAAGCCTCCACCTCTAATAATATTTGAAGTTTATCGATCAAGCGTACAGATCTGTGACAGCTAAAGGTAATGGGGCTCTTTTGAGCCGAGACCTGATACAAAGCTTTCGAGCAGCAGCTGGGATTTACGCTTTCTATCGATATTTCCAATTCTGCTCCAAGATTAAGGACTGAGGGACCCAAGTAAATAACTCGGGACCAAGAGCACCATAAAGCGCCTTTTAATTAAAACAATTTAAGAAAAAAAGCCCCTTTGAGTGACCTCTGAGAGCAGGAGCCCCAGTGTGGGCAGGGAGATGCTGGGATGAGCTGGGGCATGGTGAGGGGCACCGTGGAGACCTCCCAGCAGCTTGGCTGCCAAGGTAAAAACTGCAGCCAAAAAAGATTATTCCCCTGCAAACCAAAAGCCTTCACTGTCACATCCCTGAACCCCAAGCCAAGGCACTGCGGTGACAGTGTGCCAAGGAATCCAAAAGCACAGCAAAGGGAAACCTTCTGTCTCATCTCCAGTGGGAACAGACCATGCTGTGATCCCTTCCCAGCATCTGCTCTGTGGCGAGCAGCAGAACATCCCTGCATGCTGAGGGAAAGGTGCCCATGGACACTCACGGAGGGCTGAGCTGATCCCGTGCCCAAGACAGGATCTGCTGCTTGCCCAGGGTGGCAGCTGGGGAAAACCAGTCCCACTGGGCATCCTGGGAGCTCCCAGTCCGACACAGCCTTCCCACTGCTGCTCCAGCTCAGCTGATCTGGCCTCTGTGAACCTGCTCTCTGCAAAGCAACTAAACTGGCTCATCTGCTGTAGCAGCTGCTTTAGGCACGCTTCACTCTGGTTTTTTTCTTATTTTTTTAGAAACTTTGCGCCCAGTTCCGCTCGGTTGCATTTGGAGCAGGCAGCAGCATCCCAGCCTGGGCGGATGAGTGCCTTGTTGACATCTGGAACAGCTGAGGGGCATAAACACGCTGAGTTACGGCTCTGTAATGTGCTTCCAGCAGGATTTTGCATCAAGAGGCATTTTTTCTTCATCATCATAAATTAAGGTTCCGGAAAGATGAAGCCGTGTGTCCGTGCCGCCGGTGGCAGCCTGCACACTGTCCCAGCGACCCACTGCTGGGGAGAAGGGCTGTGCCAGAGCCTCGTGCCTGACACATCCCTCATGTCTTCCCCTTGACTGGCGTTGTGCCAAGAGCAGGAGGAGAGGCTTTCCTGGAACTTTGGCCTAAAGCCTTGCCAGGTTTGCTCAGCAGAGTTCGTTAAGCGTGAGTTCCTCTGCTGAGACATGCAGGGCCATTTTTCTCAATTGTTCCTCTTAAGGAAGATCCCTGCGAGGTGCCAGCCCCAAGTTCACACTGTTATACACGTGGCTAAACGCATCTTCCAGCTTACACACGGCCCAAACCTCCTGCAGCATCTCCTCTCCTTGCCTGCAGCACCTGATCACAGCCCGTATGCTCCAGCACCAAGGGCTCTGCAAAGCCCCAATGCAGCACCAGCGATTCCAACACTGCTCCCAGCAAACCTGTCTGTGTGCCACCAGCACGGGAGCAGCCCCTCCACATCCTGTCCCTCGCTATTTCTTTGGTAATTAACAAAGTGTCAGGTCTATGGAACAAGGAATAATTCCCCAAAGCCAAGAGGAGACTTGACCTTAACAACCGGAATCTGCTTTAAATGCTGTCTCCAATTCACCCAAGCTATTCCTGCCTCCTATCTCTGATTAAACCAGAAATCACAACTTTATTGCTGAAGAGGGAACAGTCGAGATGGCAGGAACTGACAAAATGCCACATTATTTGCTAATCCTAATATGTTATTCTTCCTCAAGATTTGCTTTTCTCAGCACCAATTCAATTACAGATGCTACAAATCCTTCTGACATTTAATTCCCTCTTGTCAGGGCGCAGTAAATGTATACATGCAGAGCTTTCCCATTAGGATGTTAATATATATTGGAGCAAGCTGGATCCTGGCCTCTCCAGCGCATCATCAGGAATTTTCCTATTAGGCTTTTGTTTTGGGTTTGCTTATGAGGTTTTGTGGGTGGGGCAGAAGGAGGGAGGGAAAGGCAGGGAAGGAACAGACATCACAGCATGTTGTCACCAACATGCCCCCTCAGGGCTACTCTGCAGCTACGGTGCACCTTGGCTGAACCGTTTTTGGGTCGATGCTTTGCTTGGCACCAAAGCACCTTAAAGGAAAACTGCAGTGGTAATTGTACAATCCACTTGCCAGAGCTGAACTCATGCAGGAAAAAAATCAATTTGTCTTTCCGAGGGCTGTGCTGCTCTCCCCAGGGACTGGCCCCTCAACAGGGGATGCCAGGGTTTCATGGGATGCAGTTCTGGGCCCGTCTGCCTGCAGTGCAGATCACTGCACGGCAGCAGGAGTGCTCCAGAGCCTCTTCTGGGGTGGCCAGGAAAGACTTGGGTAGCTTGAAATTTATTTTTGCTGATTATTTTTACCAACTGCTCGTGTAATCAACAAAATAGTGATTACACTGCTGGAATGGCAACCTTGAAGTTTTCCTTTAAACAAAAAGTGCGGCTCAGCAAACAGCACATAGACAGGAGAGAAAGGGGTTTGGGATTGGTTCCTACCATCACAGACCTAAGGAACGAATTCCAAAGGTCAGGAGCAGTACGGAGCAGATGCTGAGCTGGGGATTGTCCATCTAAGCACTGAGAATCATAATCTCTGAATCACACCTACAGGTTCTCAGCTATGGGGGCTTTGGGGGACTCTCTTAAAAAGTGAATGTATTAATGATCTCCAGGTTTCTAACATTTCTGCCAATGTAAGTGCTAAAACCAGCTTTCTGTGGGCTCTCAAGAAAAATGTTGGTGTTGGTAAGAGCAGCACTCTGACAGTGGGTCAGTGCTTACACTGAGGGCTAGCAGAGGGAAGACTTTTCTGCTCCCAACTTCTCAATGAATAAGATTCCACTCAATTCCACTTTAATGAGCCTTTAAATACAGATGTATTTACGAATATTCCACTCTTTTTGTCAGCAGCAGCATCTCGAGACTAAAAGCAAGACTGGCTTGGACTGGGCTGCCTGTACTTTCAATTTCCTTTCTGCCCACACTAAGAGCTTCAGACCTATTTGGGTGGAACCCTTTCCCGTTTACCTTCGGTGCTCCCCAGGCTCTCAGCAGCGGCTCCCGCGAGGCTCGAAGCGGCGGCTCTGGGCTCACCTTGGTGACGGGAGCCCCCAGCACACGCGAGCATCATCCCCGAGCGCCCGGGGGCAGCGGCTCCTTCCTGCCAGCTCCTGCGGCCGGGACCAGCCGGGCCCGCCTCTCCAGCGCTCCTGACACTGCTGCTGCTGCAAACTGCTCCTTCCCTGCGCGCTCCAGCACCCTCCAGCCGCTCACGGCTCTCCCTGGGCTCGGTCTGCAGCCAAGGCGGCACTGGGGGATGCAGCCTGTCCTGCTGCGATGCGGGAAAGGCCAGGTTTTATGGAACCCCTGCTGTGTGCTGCTGCTCCTGCCTCCTGGCCTTCCTCCTCACCTCCCTCCAGCTCAACTGCAACATTTTGGGGTACCTCTGGACAGCCCTGACCTTCCTCTCTGTGCATTTCTGCTGTAAAAGCAGAGAACGGCGGGAGATTTTTATGAAAATGTAGTTTAGACGTTAATTTTGGCATATTGGGATTTGTTGCTGCACTTGCACAAAAATTTGCCTTCTGTTTCTGGGTGAAAATGGATGTCAAGCTCCTGACATTGGAGAGTGTGGGCTGAACCTGTGGGCAGCAGTAAGCTTATACACACCGACCCCATCGACAGCTCCTGAGCTTCCCGGGGGAGCAGGTAACACCTGCATCACGGCAGGGGAAAGGAAACCTACACCAGTGGCTTTGAAGAATTCCTAAACAAGTGATCTCTTCTAAATCTGATTACATTCAGTTTATTAAATGATTATCACATCAGTATGCCTGAAGATCCGACAGGTCATGATTTGGGTGCTTAATGGCCTTAAGTCACTTGAGCACTCCTGAAAAGCTGGTGAGCCAATTATTCCCTTTCCCTGGAGGTAGGAAACATCAGGACTGCACTCCCAGCTGAATCTGGGGCCAATTCTTTTGTGGAATAAAGTTTTGAAATGATGGAGCAGCACTAGAGGTTGGACTTGGCAGGGGGTGCTGGTGGAAGAACAGGCTGCTGTTACTCCATGAACACTACAAACCACTTAGCCATGACATGGGAGGAGAGAAACCCCTGCCTGCCTATGACAGGATGAGCAATAATGTTATTCATTCCCACAGCGTGGCGTGGAGCAGGCTCCCCCTCCTCCAATTTACTGAGGGGCCGTTAAAGAGCAGCGTTAACCTGCCTGTCGCATCGTAATTGGATTCGGTCTAATTTAAACCAGAGAAATTTGAGGAGTTCATCCTTCTTCAATCAATAAGCTCCCCTTCAGCGACCCATTTCAAGATCGCTCCATAAAAAACAAGGCGCTTTGTTTGAGTAAGTGTGCTCCCCCGGCAGGGCTCAGAGCTGCACGGCTGCTGCCACCGACTCCTCCCGGGAGGAGGGAGCCCCGCCCGCAGCCCATGGCCAGCGACCCACCAGCACCCCTCTGCAAAGGTGCTGATGGGCTCTTGGTCAGGGAACCGTGCCCTGTTCTACAGGATGCTCTGCAGCAGAGCCAGGAGAGCTCAGGGAGTGCTGGGGCAGGTCCCCGGAGCGCTGTCCCATGGCAGCGTCTGCACTGTGCACCTGCACGCACAGGTGTGCACCTGCACACACAGGTGTGCACCTGCACGCAAGGTGTGCACCTGCACGCACAGGTGTGCACAGCACACACAGGTGTGCACCTGCACGCACAGGTGTGCACAGCACACACACACACACACGGCTCAGGCCTGCCCTGGCCATTCCTGGTGCTGCAGGAACCCTGCCTGCCGGACTGGAGTGCGGAACTGAGAGGTGCCAGGCCAGCCCTCTCCGTACCCTAAGGGCTCAGGATGTGAGGAACAAGAGGAGGATTGCGAGAGGCACGGACACACAGAGCTCGGCCGGGAAGAGCGAGGATGGCTCTGCACTCAGGCTACCTGGGCGGAAGGCAAGGGATGCATTACTTAATTGCACAGTCGGCAGAGCCTCGGTTGGAGCTGTGGGCGGGACAGATGTACCTGGAAGGAACAGCACACTGAGCAAACACGGCAGCAGCCCCCCTGCCCGCCACGCCATGCCACGGTGCCCCGTGGCCGTGGGCACTGCATCCCTCAGGGTGGTGCCCAGGGCTCCCAGTGCCCACAGGGAGCTCAACTCCAGCACTCACCTGGACCACCCATCTGAGAGCCCCAACCTGCTGACCCCAAAAATGTGACCTGCTTTGTTTCCCGGCAGTCTGAGCAGGGGCTATGGGGCAGAGGCCACTCTGTTGGCAGCAGAGAAGTGCCTGGGGCTTTCTCTGGTGCCTCCCCCACACCTGACCCAGTATCATCCTGACCACACCTGACCAGGAACGATCACCCTTTGGGCAGGCAGGAGTAACCTAAAGAGCAACAAGCAAAATTTTGCAATTCTTAGGGAACAAATCCGTAGCCAAACCAGATGCTCCAAAAAGGCTGTTTGGCAGCACACAACAGGTGCTTGCTGTGGACAGCAGCTCTGCCTGTGCTGCAGTTTGTAAAGGGGGGGAAATTTTGGCTTTCATTTCAGACTCAGAAAAGTACTACACTGAGCTGTGTGCTCTGGGAAAGGTGTGAGCCCTTCTGGGCAGCACAGGCTGGGGCAATTCCTTCGAGGAATTTTTTCAGGTTCTTCTCTTTACTCACCAAAAAATGTATTTTTCCTTAAAAAAATAGAGTTTTAAAAAGTAAAAGAACTTACTAGAGCAAAACAATTTCCCCCATCCACTCAGGGATGTTCACCAGAGCCCTGGTGCATCTTACCTATGGGATCTGTCCAGGGTCTGCAATAGTAATGGTTAGCATCGCTCAGTGTCAGAAAACATCCGGAATGAATCCATCATTTCTGACCTCTTGGCCAAAGCACTCCTGTAGTGGCTTATGGGATGGGACATTCCTGGTTTTATTGGGTGAGAGGAAACCATTTGATGGAATAGGATGAGGGCTCAGGGGGTTTTTGGGGTATTTTTTTACTCTGTGCTGAACCCCTGAGAGGAACAGCATTGGGCTCCAACCCCCCTGGGCTGGGCTCATCCCAGAGAGACAAACGGCTGCTCCTGCCCTATGGGCAGGACTGTGCACCCCGTGTTGGAGCAGCCACACCAGCCAGAGCCTGGCACGTACCAGGAGTCTGCAGGGATGCTCTGCAAGGGGGGTAAAAAAAAAAAAGAAATGGGTGCATTTCTACAGGAAAACATGAAGAACAGAGATTTAGGTTTGTACCACTGGTACAGGCTCTGCTCTGAATGCACCCAACTGCATCCACTGAAGATGCTGTGATGCTTTAATCTCAATCAGCACTAATTGGCAAGGACCAGCCATGAGGATGCATTTATGGCCCTTTCGTCCAGTGTGGCTAAAAAGAGGCTTGAACCATTTACTTGGTTTGGCCTCACTGATGAAACAACCACCTCCTTTTTACCCCCAGTCTGATGTTGGCATGATGAGGAATCCCCAAGCAGCCAAGAGTTAGTGAGTTACTGCTGGCCACCTGTTTTAAGGGGGGTTTCACACAACACAGCAGAGTCAAGTGTTTTGCAAACAAAGACTCGACTCAACTGGTCTCCAAATCAGTGTTCAAAAAATCCCAGCCAGGAGGGAACCACAATGGTTGGCTTTGGTGCCCTGCACCTCCTGCCCCATGTCCAAGGATGCCACACAGAAATGGGTGCCAAAACCAAAAAAAAAGAAAAAAAAAAGGAGGAAAACCCCAACAGAAGAAAGGAGCACACTTCCAAGCTGCGAGAGCGTGGGGGGAATGGCTGCGCCACAGCGACTGCACAATGCAACATGGCCAAGATGCAGAAACCAGAGTGGAACCAGTGTCTAGCGAAGGAGAGCAGCGGGTTACCTACGGACTAGCCCTTACCTGAGAGATCCCCATAGTCCAGCTCCTCGGCCGAATTGGGCAACTGAGTAAAGCCTTACAAGTAAAAACAGACTCGTTTTTCTCTGCGTTTCTCAAGCGACAAAAAAAAACAACACACTTAAGAGCTGAGGAGGAATTTCTTGGGGGGGGAAAAAGAGAATGGGTCAGTCACTTGCCACCGCCTGCCGGTGCGGGCAGAGCCATCGTGTGACACCAGTGCAATCGTGGCCTTTATTACAGACAGGAATGCTCCTCGCTCTACACTGTTGGCACACGGAACATGGCATTGAGACCACTCATAACAGCATGCAGAGCCCCCCAAACTCTGCCTTTCGGCCGTCACGGGGACCACTTCCCAATTTAGTCCGGGCAGATTTCGGTCCTGCATACAGAGACCAATGGAAAACTTGCCTCCAGTTTTGTACCCAATCCAATTAGTTTTGGTCACGGTGACAAGTCTGGACATTCATTGATGAGAGAATACAAATATTGGCAGTGCATGTCATGGCCTGCTTGCAGGCTGCGGGCTGTGTCCTCTGCCAAACTATTGGACAAACCGGCTTTTTTTCATTTGCCCAAATGTGATGGATTTATGGAAAAGCACCTGTCCTCAAAGCTGTAAAACCATCAGGGAGGCACATGGTTGTGGCCACCACAGGCAGCCAGCGCTGTCTGTGAGGGCATTAGTGCTGCTGGCTTTGGGAGCCTGAGGAAGTGCTGGGATCTGCAGGCAGAGCATTCTCAGGGGTGGACGTATCAGCTCCAGTGAGAGAGCAAAGCTGTGCTGGGAGGCCACCCAGCCCTACTGAAATGTGGGGTGGGGCAGTGTTACCCTGCAGGCTGCAACTTCCAGGACTCACTCTTGCTGCTGGCCACTAAAAGCAAATGCATGAGCAAAGAAAAAAAATTCCCATGAAGAGATCCCACATCCCTGGGCACTGGGGAACCTGGGATTGTCAGCTCAGGGACTGCTACCAGAGCTGACTGTCTGTTAAACAGCCAAGCTGTGAGTGCAGTATGGTCAACGTGCAGACTTGGCCCCACTGCAGAGCAGCAATATCTGTATTTATATATATACACTGCTCTTTAAAAATGAAACTCTTTTTCAGTGACTGCTTTTTAAATACATCGAATCACCAGGAAGCTACGTTGGAATTACCTCTGGAAGTGGGAAGCCATTTAGATTAATAGCAGGAAATTTGCTTGTGTGCCACTCTTGGGTTTCAGGGAGCCCTTTTCAGATTTTCAGGAGCCTTTTTCCTATAAGTGATCTGTAAATACAACGGTCGACTCACAGAAGCATTGGCCATGCAAAGCTGCACTTGGCAGAGAAGCCCTTCAACTTTTCTCTCTTCAAAATTGCTTCTGTAGAGAGTTCCCTTTAAAGGAACTACATTTTCTCACTGATGAAAAAGGGCAATGTTGCATTTTTTATGAAGGAAAAAAAAAATCCTTTACAGAATAGAAGTTGCAACAATTCCACAATTCTGTTTCTCCCTGCACCTGGGACACTCACAAATGCCACCGGCCAGCGTTAGAACCTGTTGTGAGGCATTTAAATAGGTGGTAAATTACTTCTTGATTTTTCTCATTAAATTTTCATACTGGCTACTAAAGCCCCTTCTTTTCACTTCTGAGGGGATGAACTCAAAAGTCTGCCACTACTCCTGTCAGAGAAATGAGAAGGGAACTTTTCACTCTGCTCCATTTCCCTGGCAATGATCAATCCTTGGCAGGGCGGGCGTGTCCTGCAGCACAACCAGGTGCCCCCACAAGGACCAGGCACCCCAGCTATATTTAGGTTGCTGTGGGCTCCCAGGCTACATCCAATTTTTAAGGAAAAGCCCATTTCTCTCTCATCCCGGGCTCTAAATAAGCAATTAGGGATTCCCTTTCATGCAGCGCGCAGACAGCGCTGTGATGTTTTATTCAGCCGCCCCAAGGACGGGAGCTGGAAAATACATTGAGGAACGGATTCCCTATTAGCTGCACTTTTATGTAGGGCATTTCCAAGAGGGAAGGAGGCAGGTTGGGCTGGCAGAGCTGCTTGGTGATGGCAATGCAGAAAGCTCTGAGGGCTTTTCCATGGCACCTGGCGGGGTGTACGAGTGGCCAGTGCTCTGCTATGACCAGGCTTTGGTTTCAGCCAAGCAAAAGTCATTTTCAGGGACTGAGCGCTATCAGAAAAAGGAACAAGAGTGTAACACAATAGTGTTACACTATTCTTGTACCGAACCTGCTAAGGCCACAATTAAAAAACCCACAGGGGCCTTCAGGGAAGAATTTCCAGCCTGTAAAAAAATTTACCTGCTGCATTATGGGTCAAGTATTTTCTTACCACTCTTCATTTGTGATTGGGGTGTTTTCCCTTTTTTAACCTTCACTCCAGGCTTGCTGCTTTGCCAGCTTCAGAGGAGGCTTTTTCAAATGGCTCAAAACCCCTATCTTTTCATGAGAATGAGCAGAAATTCTGCCTGTGCTGTGGCAGCATTGCCTGGTTCTTGCCTTGCCAGGGGAGTGGGGAGCAGCCCTGAGCCCCCCCACTGCTGGGCAGACAGATGGAGGGACACGGCCTCAAGCACAATGCCCTGTGTGGGCAGCACCCACATCCTGGGGAATCCCTCTGAGCATTTAAAGCTCTCTGCTTACAAACGGGTAGGGGCAGAATTTGGAAAAAACTGGACACAAGGTCGGTGTGTCCGAGGTCATGGCTGCTTAAAGATGTCCTGCTTCTGTAGGGGGCAAACATGAACTAGGTGTCTCACCTGAGGGGCTCCACAAAGGCCAGCACCTGGTGAGGGCCAAGCTCTCTGCCCACCGAGGGGCAACAGGGGCCAGGACATTAAAAGCTGGCACGCTGATTACGGTGGGGAGAGGGGCAGGGAGGAAAATTGCAAGGGCATGGCAGCAAAGGAGCCTTCTCCCCAGACTGAGTGGCGCAGACACTGCAGGTTGTTACACTCCTGGCTCCAAGCTCTGCCCGTATTCCAAAGAGTGGGACCTGCGACTCCAGCCCCAGGGGCACCCTGACCCCAGGGGGCACACCGGGGGGAGGAGGGCTGCAGCTGGGGAACCCCAGCTTGGTGGGGTGCAGCGGAAGCACAAGCCTTCCTGCCGGCCATGACCATGCTGTTATTGGAGCTCTGGCAATGAACAGTGCAGAGAAAGGAGAAAGTGCATCAGAAAATTCACAGTTAAGCTCTCATTTTTTCAACAAAAGAGTTAACAACGTTCGTGCGTTAGGTCACTCATGCATCGCTGCCGTCAACTCCATTCCGTGAGGAAACGGGAATGGCAGGGCCTTGGCTACTGCTGGGACATGCACACACACACAGGACTCCTTCCCCCCAGTCCTCTAGGATACACTCCAAAACTTCAAATGGCTCAAAACCCTCTTTCCCCGATTGAAGCATTGTGCTGGCTCCACACTGGCCTTACAATCCATTTTCTTTGCTAGTGAGCTCTTTTTTTGGGTTGGTTTTTGGCTTTGTGGTTTTTTTTGTTTTGTTTTTTTTTTTTGGTTGGTTGGTTTATTTTCTTTTTTCTTCCCCCAATTCATTTTAAATCGTTTTTGGAGAAAATCCATTTGGCTGTATTCATGCCCATGCATTTCTAGTCATTCACAGACATGCTCACTCCCATCAGACATCGGAAAGAACAAATGGCCAACATACAGAAACACCTGGTATACTCCATACACACTCCAGCAACACAAGCTTGGAAAGAAATCCAGAGTCTTCAGGGGAAAAGCACCCCACAAGGGCAAGCACGGGGGAATTCAGAACAAACTGGCTGGTTTTAAGGCAGGAAAGTTTGTGGCAGCTCGTTTGACTGGGATAGGTTGTCATTTCAGCTGGCCACCTCCCTGGCAGCAATCCTCCCCAAGGAAGGGGGAAGTCCTCAAGTTAAAAACAGGCTTTTTATGGCTTCCTCAGAACAAAGAAAAAGAAGGAAAGACGTCAGGAATTGCTTTCAAAAATGGGGCAAGGGCTCGCCATGGAGCATCTGCCCAAGGTGTCCTCACTGCAGAGTCTAATACATTTCTACACTGAGCCTTTCCTGATGCAGAGACACCTAGAAAGGCTATTGGGAGTTATGCTATCATCAGGACTAACTGATCTTTTTCAAATTTAGGGATCAACATCTAGCCACAAACAGGTAGCTACAAAATCAGCAATGTTGGCTCTTGACATTTAACACACAGGGACATTGTCACACACAAAAAACACAAGTGTGCCCAAAGATTTCTGATCTTTATGCCAAGTGGGAAAATGCATCCAGGTAGGTAAGTTATTTGTGATAAGAAGTGCAAGCCCCTCCACTTGATATGGCACTTTGCTACTGAATGATTGCTTCACTCAGTCCTGCCTCTGACCTCGCCCAAGCAACGCCTCAAGGGAGGCAGGCAGGAGAAAGGGGTGCTCTGTGCTAGGGACTTCTGTCAGTAAAAAATGAGTCAATTTATCAGACTTAAAAGAAACTAGAGCAGCAAAGTCCAACACGAATTAGCTGTAATTAAAAATTGTCAGAGGTTTTGGTTCTTCAGCTGAAAAGCAAGCCTGTGCCAAAAAATGGGATGCTCAACTTCCAGCCTGCAGCGTGTACGTAGGCTTGCTGGGGAATGGAGGACGCTCAGGAAGCTGTCAAGCTGTTAGCTAGACTGCCTCGAGCAGACGAGAAGGGTTACTCTGCTAGACTGCTATGCTGAGAGAAAAGTGTTGCTATTTGTTTTCCCAATCTCCTTCTGCAGTGTAATAACGCAAACTTCCCTGCCGACCTTGGAGCGCTCCTCCCTGGAGCATCCCAGAATCCCCAGTGCTGCCCTATGCCAGCAGACAGGATGCCCTGTCTTAGAAACTAACTCAAAATGCAAGAGAATGCTCAACAATCTATTTTAAAAAAAACAGATATATATGTTCTTTTTCATGTGTAAAGTGACTCTCTCAGTCAATGGGTGGAGAACCACTTGGCATCGCCTGGACCTGGATGCCACTTCCATGGGGCTTAGGGCACCAGGATGATCAGCTGGGGAGCTCACAGCAGAAATGACAAGAGCAGACAGACTTTCCAGCCTTAGAACCCATGTTGTATCTATGAGATGAGTCCACCTGAAACACAGTTTTCCCTTGAAGACTCCAGCTCCCTTTTTGGCTTCCCCTTCCCAGGCTTGTCTTGCCACTCAGCAGCGCTGAGAAATAAGATAAACAGGAATGTGATACCAACCGTGAACTGCCGGTTCTGTCGTCGCCGTTGTGTCTACACACGGGAACAGAGGATTGGAGGAAGGGAAGAAACAGGAGGAACAGCATGCAAAAAAAGGGAAAATGGAAAAAATGGAACAGATAATATATGAGCAAGCTTTCAAAGAACATTGCGTGACAAGCAATAATAAAATGAAAGGCAAAAAGCATTTGAAGTGAGTTGCACTGTTTAGAAGACATGCCTCCAGTTCAAAAGCTATGAGCCTGAGGAAAACAGTAAATTTTTTTCTTTTTCCAGGTCCTTGCCAGAATAATTACTGGTGGTTGCAAAGTCAGGGGAGCAGGAGACAGGAGAGAACACTGACACCAACAGTTTGGTTGGCGGGGACAAAACAGAAGCTCCAGAGCAGGATGAGGAGCTGAGGCTTGGCATGTCGCTGTTACACACTCAAACACTGCCTCTTCAGAGCACCCGTGGCCAGGGAACAGTCTGCTCCTGCCTCTCCTCCAGCTTCCCAGCCACCACCTGCATGATGAACCATTTTCTTCAGCACAAAGTATGTTCTGGAACTGGCAACTGTGGACAAACGTTACCAGCGCCTCTGCTGCAGCAGGTACCTGTTAAACAGCTATGGGTAATTAAAATACCCTGGATTTTTTTTTGCTGGTTAGTCTGAAGCTGACTCTACTCCATATGGACTACATCCCACTGGAAATTTCTTGGGTGGCACTGCCTTGCCAACGGAGAGATGCTTTGTCTCTTCCAGGTGTTTGCAACAGGCAGTTTTAAAAGACTGACCCAAATCTGAAGGCTTTTTTTGAGTTATTTCCTCCACACCAACAGTTCTAAACCAAATGTAACCACATTACCCAAATTTACTGGCTTATTTAGTTGTTGGAGGCTGTTTACTTTCCATCTGGAGGTAGGTATTCCGTGGCAGGGGTCAGTGGCTGGGGCGGGCTGGCTCCTTAGAAGGTGCCACTGCAATAAATCCCTGGAGCCCGGTGGGAGGCAGGCAATGTTTGAGTGAGTAACAGCGTGGGTGAGCGCCCAGCAGCGCTGCACTGCCCGTCCCTGCACAGCAGCCTGGAGCTTGGGTTTTGCAGCAACGACAGACAATTCACAGCGGCGTTTCCCCTCGGTGACATGCGGGCAGACAACCCGGGGACGGGACCCCTGCCTGGGCAGAGGCAGCAGTGGAAAAAGGAGGACCTTTTGTTTCTTGGCAATTTAGATGTGGACAGCCCAGGGCTGAATTCCTGAAGCAGCAGCAGAGACAAGAATCATACAAGGAATACACAATACTTACAGATAAAAGGTCTACATGCTTTAATTATGGAAGCAAAACAAATAAACCCTGCACAGTTTAACAAACTGCACCAAGATTTGCGTAACGGATTCTCAAGCCGTCATTAGCCTGTTTCCACTGCCAACATAGGCTGTTCTCATCTTGGCAACCAAATCTAAGGCGCCCTCAAGGAGGCCAGCCCTTGTTCTCCTGCAGGAGCTCTGGGGGCTACAAGGGAAACCTCCCAAAGCCACCAAGGAGACCAAAAGCGGGGCTTTGCTTTGCTTTTTGGGTAGCAAAAATCCCCATTTGATTTAACCAGGCAAATGGTAGAAGGGGAGATGGTGGTGGAGGTGGGGGGAAAGCCATTGTTTAGAAGGGGTTGTTAAAACTGAGTATTAATTCCTGAGATAGCATCTTGGCATCTATAAATAGTCTCAATTTACTGTCTTCCTGAAATAGAAAAAGTTATGTCAGCTTTTACACTAAATAGAGAATCTGCTGGAAGCAAACTTGTATTGATGTGCTGGAAGAGATTATTAGTCAAGAAACAGTGCAAACTGGACAGTGCATCTCGCTTCCCCGTCCGGGGACAGAGACCGACAGGTTACACAAAATAAAGTTCTCAAGCGGTTGTAAGTGCGAACAAATATCCACGTCAAACAACATGTTGGCTGCAGCTGGAATGACAAAGTTATGATTAGCAAATGGTTTGGATGGTTGCAATAGGAAACACAGACCGGTTAAAGTTTAGAGTGAGCTTTTGGGGAGTCCTGCCCAGCCCCAGTCTCCTCTGGGAAGAAGGGCTGCACACAGCAGTGTTCCGGAGGGAAGGGCCCCGTGTTACAGACAGGATTGTTGGCACTGGCTGTGTCTGCATCACCACGTGGCAAAGGAGAGAAAACAGTCACTGGTGCTTTGGTACTGAATCTGTGCATTGCTGTAAATCCCTGTGTGCCCCAGCCCCACCACTGCCACTCCTCCCCCGGGAAGGGACATCCCGGCCCTGCAGGGCTGCTGCTCGCACAGCCTGGAACTTCAGGCTGCACTGGCTAACTTGGAAGGGGCTTTCCTGAATCCTGGCTATGGGCCAGCAGCTTCTGCTTTGCTTTCAAGAACAGCCAAACTTTCATGTCGGAGCAGGCACACAGCACCCCAGGGATCAGCTCTGCCCCATGTCCTACAACAAAAACCATCTCCTCTCCTCAAATGCTGACCAACAAGAAGTCTTTGATACACTCCTGACTTAACTCATGTTGACCAAAGCCAAGGAAAGGCTCTGCCATCACAAAACCCACTGTTCTGGTCCCAAGCCATCGACATGCAGAACAGCTACACGATCACCCAAGGCTGATAGCTATCATTTAAAATAGAAAGCTGGTGATGAAGAATGGGCTGGTTTACCAGGTGCAGCAAAGCCAAGACAATGTAGAAATCACGTAACCAGACTCAACGTGGGGTTTTCTATCTTAATATCAAGGCTCCTCTTCCCAATGCCAATCAGGAAGAGAACTAAACAACTGCTCAGGGAAAGTAGAACAATGCCAAGGCCTTCCAAAATCTTTGTATACAAAAGCTCCTCAGAGGCCTGGTTTATAGTTACAGAAGGTACCCAAGGGAGTAACTACTGGCCTCTACAAAGCTGCAAATTTCACTTTATAGGGATTTCTGTGTAGCACCGGCCATAAGAAATAAATATCTGCCAGCTAAGACAACTCAGATGACACCCAAGCTCTAGGCACTCACCACCTCATTAGGCAGCTACACAAGGGCACACACACATATATACACACATATTTATAAAATTACTGTGTGGAGGCAGCTGGGCAACATTTCTCAGAGTTACGAGCTCCACCGCTGAGCCTCCTCGTTTTCTCAAATGGATTCTCTCCAACTTCAAACTGTTTGCAGAGTGTGACAGACCAGGCCCTTTAAACTTGGCCGTAATTAGTCCACAGCCTCAAACAGAACAAGCACGATGGAGGAATATTAAAACCCCAGCAGCAAAATGAAATTCCCCTGGTTGAATGCTGCAGCTGCAGTGCTGCAGCCTCGCAGGGGTACTCGGTGCTGGGGCTGAGGAGCACACACAGAATTACAGCAGCACATCCACAAAATAACGGCAAAACACGCTGCTGCCTTTTAAATTTAGAAAGGCTTTAGCAAGTATAGATATCCATTCAATATATTGCTTTTTAAATTGCTTTCTGAACTGAAACCAAAAGCCAATCTGATCCCTGACGCGTGGAGCTCTTATTCTTCCCGATTTTCCAGACTACTTCACATGTACTGACCGGGGCGAGTGTGAATTCCTGCAGGTTGCTGCCTTTGCAGCAGCCTGAGGGAACAGCATGCAGGACTGCAAACGGATCCCTTGCTTTGGTTCAGCTCCTTGGGGCTGGTGAAAAGGCCTACAAAACCCTTCCTGGCATTCCCCTGGATCAAACTTCTGTGGGACACCAGCGCAGATGTCACATCCCACAGCAATGAAAGCTGAGGGGTGATGGGGCTTAAACACCAGAGCACAGTGGCACATCCATCCTTTCCTTCACCCCAGCCATCCTCTCCCTCAGCACACGCTCCTCAAGGATGGATGGAGCCCTCCTTTGCATTCCACAGCCCCCTGATCTGCTCCGTACAGTGCTCCAGGTTGGCACTGAGTGCCCCGGTCCAGGAGTGCTGCAATGGGCCCTGGGGACAGCTTGATTAGCAGACCAGATGTTTCACAAAAATCATCACAATCTGTATGGATGTTGTGTGTGACCAGAACAAAGTAAGTCTGAAATGAGCACAGTGGCTCCAGCCATGCTTTTGCACATTTCTCCCTACAGATTTGGGGGGATTTCGGTTCGATTTCAAGCCCAAGCTTGCACACACCCCACACTTCTGCTCAGCAAGGTGATGGTTTGTGCACAGCTTATGCAATGTCACCAAAGGTAAGGCCACGTTTGACAGGTCCTGCCTACTACTGGCTGGACATGGGACTGAAAGACTGAATTTGGTTTAATTTTGTTTTCTGTCCCAAGTCTGTCAGCTCTGCCTTTAGCCCCTTTAATGCGGACACATCCTGGATGAAAATGTCAGAAAGGCGTAGAATCATCTTTAAATTAACTTGACATTTTACCAGGGACAGGCAGAACCTTCAACAGAAAGCAGAAGTTAAATAATAAATAATTTGGAGGAACAAATCTCTGGGCTGCGTCCCTGCACAGCGGCATCAAGCACCTGAACACCTCACAGCTCGGCAGCAGCCTGGGAATGCTGAGAGCAAACTGGGAGCCCTGGCTGCTCCTGCTGGAGTGTGGGCATCTCCACATCCCCAGAAAAGCCAGAGACTGTAAGACAGTCCAGACAGCTGAGCTGAAGCTGACACTCTGAGCTGACTGGGGAGAAAATGTGTTTTTACAATTAAACTCCATGTCAGCACCTGCAGCAGTCCCAGGCAGAAGTGGCCATACCTGAGCTGATGTCACTGTCCTGCCAGGATGCAGTGCTTTACTCACCCCCACGCTGCCTCTCTGCCTCCCACAAACCCACTGCAAGGAAATCTGAGATAAGGATGACTGGGACTGCATTCTTCCTGCCCCCCAGCCACTGGGATTGCTGCTGGAAAAACCCCTGCAACTGCAGCTTTTCACACCACTGGCTGTAACTAGGAAAGGACAAACCCCTACTGAGGATAAAATAATTTTTCCTGTTTTGAGGAAGTTTTTTGGCACATGAAATGCTCTGAAAACCTGCAACAATATTTTGCTCACAGAGTTCACATCTCCATGTGCTATTATTTTTAAAGCACCTGGGATGACACAAAGGTGTGCTTCTCAGGAGACAGTGCCTGCCCCCGTGGGTGACAGGACAGTTCCACCACCATGTGCCCCTGCTCAAGAGCTGATATCCCAACTCATCATCAATTCTCAGCTCCTGCTTTGGAGCTCACTGGCTCCTCCAAACCAAAGACAGCTTGCTTCTGCTTGTACAAATCCTAAGCTTCAGGAAGGAACTCAGAGCTGTTTCCACAGGATGGGCTCGGTGCTTTCCACACACTTTCACTGAGGGGGCTGGAGCTCCTCTGGGAATTCTCAAGTGAAAACCACTGCTTGCAATGTTACAGCCCCCTGAAATACACACACCCCCACACCTGCTACTCTGAGGGATCAGCCTGACTTAAAATATGCTCTAAATGGGCATTCCAGGGAGGACATGGGGAGCCCCCAGCCTCCTGCTGCTGCAGAGGATGGAGAGCAGTGCCTTTGCACAGTCAGCAGCATCCGCTGCAGGCAACACCAGCAACCTGCACGTGTCACCCCCAGGTCTCCACCAGAGCTGCTGTCAAAGACACCTGTGCAATTCCACCTGTGGAGAAAGTGTGGGAAATGCAAAAGTGCACCTCTGAAAGATGCCGTGGATCCTGGCAGTGAGGAGGCTGGGAAAGGCAGGGGAGCGCTCTGTGCCGTGCCCCACGATGAGTGCTGGGCTGTGATTAAGGACCTTTATTTCCCAGGAAACAACAGCTGCCCAAGCCCAGCATTTCAAGGAGTGACTCCAGGGTAATTCAAATGATGCTGCTTGCTCTGCTGTATCGTATTGTACATCTTAATGAAGAAAGCCACAAGGACAATTTAACTGATAAAAAAGGGCTCGGCAGCGATAACGGCTGAAACACCAAAGGATGGCTGGAATATCAATGCTGTTGGAGGATACATGGAAAAGATCAAGCTGTCACGCTGGAAATCTTTTCAAGCACCTACACTAAAGTGACAGAGGGAAAGCTCTAAAGGTCATGGTGTCTGGAAACTTCACCACTGCTCAGCTTGTCCTTCGCTGGAGAAAGCATCGGGTCAGCTTTCCAAGAGCTCCCCCAGAAACTCCCTGAACCAATAAATCAAAAGGACAACTCCAAGGGCAGAATTTTCTAGGGTCACCAGCTAGAAACTGTTTCAGTGCAGCCTCTCTCCCCATGTTTTATTCAATTAAGGCAAGACAATTGTTTTTCAGAACTACTCCGTGGTTCCAGGGGACATGAACTACGTCAGGGTTATACTAAAAGTAGGGGTCGAAAAGCAAAATAAAAGAAATTTCAAGCCCACCTCATCCTAAGAATTGGATTCCACTGGGCTGGCTCAGATGCCTGGATTGCCAGCAGCTCAGGGAACACCCTGTTGGTTCCCTTCTCTCCTCTGTCAGAGGGGAAGAATGCTGGAGCATTTGGGTGAGGACAGGAATTAAGGTATCAGGTGTCTCTCAAGGCTTTGAAAAGTGTTCCAACACTGCTCTGCTATGTAATTCTAGAGATTATGTTAATTTGACCTAATTTTTTCCAGCCACAAAGTCTCTTAAATACTGAAGGGCAGAAGTTGGTGTGGCTCCATGCTCCTGAGCACTGACTGGAGAGGACACACAGGCACATCTCTGCACGACTGAGGGAGGAGAAGCCTCTGGGTGGGAAAAGCACACTGAACATGGGCAGAGGATGGTAAGATGCATGTCAAGAAGACTCAGTGCCAGGGAAGAAAATTACAATCTCTCTTATCAGTATTAGCGAATCTTCTTCCGACAAATCGTGAGCAGGAACTGCTGGAATCAGGGAGCAATATCACATTTTCATTACTTTTCCAGCCTCCTCAGCAGTTCAAAGCCAACACAAAAATGCATCAAGAAGGCAATGGAGACCCACTGGGTTCTGCCACCAGAGTCTGAGATCCTCCACCACTGCAAACAAAGGTGAGAGAACAACACTGGACAGCCACGTGCTCCTTACCCCAAGGGACCTCTGCCAGGCTGAGGACACGGCCATTTCCGACTGCAAGAACCACCACCCTCCCCTTCTTATCTTTAATATAAAAAAGCTGGAAAACTACATGAAGGAAAGCCCAAAGGTTACTGAGCATCCACAGATGAGCTGCAGCACTTGCAGCAGGACAGCAAACAACCAAACTGCTATTTATTGGGAAGAACCAACCCCTACTGTGGAACCTGACACAGCAGGTGAGGACAGGCGAGGACAGCACAGGCTTTGGAAGGCAGTGCTGGGGCAATCCCTCAAATGACAGGCTGGTAACAACCCAGTTCCCAGAAAAAGGACAGTCATTAAGGTCTGCAGGCACCAAGATTAACCGAAGGGGTTATCCAAGCATCAAGACACATTGTTCCTTTCAGCCTTCCAAAATTCACTGAAAGCACGAGCAATTACCGTCAGACAAAGAAACCTGTGAGCGCGTCCACGGACAGCCTGTGGCACGCAGGGCCGAGCTCCTCTGCCAACAGCTCTCAGGGAGGCTTTGAGAAAGCTTCAAACCTCCTCTGAAACGAAAGCGGGTTAAGTCCAGAAATCAAAACCACGGAAGGAGGGCGGGTGGTGACGGCAGAGCACCCCAAGGAGCCGGGGTGACCGGGAGGCACCTGCAGGGAGGAAGCAGAGCACGGCGAGGGCTGGCAGGGCGATGGTGCCGCCGGCGTGGTAAGGCACGTTGGGAGAGAGGCTTGGTGTCCGTGCCAGCGGGGCCTGGCTTGGGTGCAAAAACCTCGAGAGGAAAAGAAGCCACGAAACGCCCTGGGCAGGGTGGTGAGAGTCAGCTGAGCAGCGTCGTAAAAGCAAATAAAACGTGAAGGCATTTACACAAGGGGTGGTTTACAGCAACAGTAAACGTCGTGCCATTAGCTAGTCAATGGTCCATCCTCACCTGCCGTTTGTCACCTCTGCCTCAAAAAAAAAAAAAAAAAACCAAACCAAAACCACAAAAAGCAGCAAGCAAAAGCAAAAGCAGCAGTTGGAATAGGAAAGGTCAGAGAAATGACAATGTGAATGGTTACAAATAAATCAGAGGGGTTTTCCTGATGAGTCAGGTCTGTGAGGAGGTATGAGGATGTGTCAGAGAGAGGTGTCATGATCTTGCTGGTTGTTTTTATTCATCTTTTCTCGCAAGACATGGAAAATCTCACAAGCTGAAAGGCAGCTCCTCAAGAAGGGGCCTATGGATGGCATTCACTCCATAAAAACGACTGGTGGAATTCCCATTTCTGGGAGAAGCTTATCACAGAGAAAGACCAACACCTTGGCATGAGAAAAACCATCTTGAGTCACATCAGGCAAATTGAATTGCCAAAGACCAAACTTTCAATAAATGGCTCAGAAATTGCTACTGACGGGATGGAGGCTGAAACGACTGCCCGTGCTAAGGGAGCTCTAAGGCTGTGGGCATCCTGTCTTTGAAGTACCCAGTGTTGGCCACCAGTAACTGAATTCATCACTTTTCCTGCCATGACAATTCCCACGTTTCAGGTACACCCACGCCCATGGCAAGGACCGTCTGACACGTCAAACTGCCAGACCAGGGTTCGTGCTGTGGGTGGGCGTATTCGAGGGAAAAAAAAAAAATAAAAATACTGCAAGTGATTGGTTTGTTGTTTTTCCCCAGGCTTCATGCTCTGCTTATATACATAAAAGACAATAAACATTCAGGACATTTCCAATGGTTATGAAGGTACCATACCTGTGATGGTGGTAGGGATGGTGGTGGTAGTGGTGGTGGTTGTTGTGGGAGGAGGGATAGTTGTGGGGGGATCTGGATAAAATATAAAAAGGAAAATAATAAAAAAGCAAATTAAGAAAAAAAACAAGCAGAACACAACAGCGGTCAATCGTGATCAGAGGAAAACAAGGATGCTAAGAAGCAGCGCGGGGGTTGGGGGCCCTTCCTTGGCTAAATCCCAGGGGAGAGCCCAGCAGCTGCAGGGACAGCGGGGCCAGGTCCTCTGCCCAGGCTCACTCCGGCTGGAGAACCTGGCCCCAGACTCTCCCCCCCTCTCTGCCTTCTACAATGCTAAAAAAAAAATAAACAAAACCCAGCGTAAATTAGTCAATGAGAGAGAGAAATGGAATGGGAGAGGCATAAGGAAAATAAACTGCACGCTTTCCACAACAAAAAGACCAGTTTGCACATACAAGTAGAGACACAGTGGTGCTTCAGTGCTTGTCTATGGATACATTTGCAAACCCAGGTGGGAGGGCTGTGTGAGGGGCCCTGCTGTGCTTCACAGCCTGAGCATTAACAGCACATGAACAGATCTCACTGTCTTCCCAGGGCCGTGAACCTCACTGCTCTTCATCTATAAACACACGGCAGCAGGATGTTAAAAACTACTTCAAAGATGGTGAGGAATACAGAGAAACGACAACATCATTGCTGAATATCAATTTCCAGGTATGAGGAATTCCACCCAGATCTTTTAATTAAAAAAAAAAAAAGTCAATATTTTTCTGACAATTTCAGTTGCACACTCTTGTTTTTGCTACTAGGGCATCGTTAATGAGATGTTTCTCTCTGTGACCATTTCTCAGATGGACTGGACCTGTTGAGATTCAAACCCTGCTGCTCGTCACGGGATTGATGTTACACACAGGGACACATCCTTATCAAAACTATCGGGCAGGAGAAGGTAGATATGAGGAGATGTAAAAGAAAAAATATGTATCAATGCCCAGATGATCAAACTGAATGCGCTAAGTAGTCAGAAAGACTTTGAACTACGGATTCATTCGGCAATAATAGAGCATGAAACCTTTCATGGGCTTTTGATTTTAGGTTTCCTCCCTAGCACGTCAGCTGTTCCTCACTAATGCATCTGCTACTCTTTTATCTCTGAGCAAGCTCCCTTGGATCCCCTAATTAAGATATCTGAACTTTAATTATATACTGCACCTTTATTATATTCCATCCAACTTCCCAAGAGTCAAGGAACATCACCTCATAGCTCGCTGTGCTATGAGCAGTCACTGTCTTTGCTCTGCATCCCAAGGATCTCAGCCCCTGTGCTTCTCTCTTGCTCCTGACCCACACATCTCACGGGAGCAGTGGGGACCCTCCCAGCTGAGGCACAGCAGCACTGGGGGAAGGCCCCCAGACTCACACTGACCAGCCTGGCACTGGCTGTGCAATGGGCTCTTCCTCCATAAAAGCAGAAAAAAAAAAAAAAAAAAAAAAAAAAAAAAAAAAAAAAAAGCTGGAGTGCTAATGGAGCTGGAAGTTTCTAGAAATGTATCTGCCTATGCTCATGGGGAGGAAAAGCATAAAGTGAGTTTTAGAAATGAGCATGTTTCCAGTGTGTGCCAAGGTGAGCACACAGCCCCATCCCACGTGGGCAGCTGGGAAGGTGCTGGACATCTCCTTGACCTGCAGAGATGTCCCTCTGGAATAGGCTTGAGTGCTGCCTCTCCCGGGGCTGTGCCACACCCTGCTCCGTGTCTGCAGCCCCCCAGCTCCCACCCTGACATGGCCTGGGGAGCTCTGCACCACGAGCAGCCACAGCTGGCCCGTGAGGACAGCGGGGCACGTCCTGCCCCCAGGGCTCCTGCCGTGCCCACAGAGACGTGGCTGCACGGACACAGACCCTGCTGCTGCTTTTGGTGGTGAAAGAAGCCACGGGCCAGAGGTGTCAGTGCTCCACCACGACTGGGCTGAGACCCCCATGCTGAACCTCCCCTCAGTGGCAGCTCCAGCTGGGCTCTGTACCAGGAGGCTTCAGCTGACGGCCACAGCCCAACTGTTCCCTCCCCACTCTGGACTTCTCCCTTTTAAATCAAGGGTTAAAAGGATTTCTTGTGCTGTCCAGAGTGGCAGAGCCTAGCAGGATGCTCCCAACTGTGCAGGAACTGGAGATGATGGGGTGTGTAAAAGCCTTCTCTGCCCACCAGCAGCCCTCCTCTACATGGGCAACACATCTGCCAGATGCCTAAGCTGGAACCCACAGATCTCCATCCCCTGGGAACCTGCATCTCCTTCCAAGTAATGCTATCTTGGGTCTGCTCCTGGGGATTTAATCCCAAGAGGAAGCAATCCCAAGGAAGTCCTGCGCTGTCTGTTCTCACTCACATCCAAAATGGAGAGTAATTATGTGAGATCTCCCACGAGCTCTACACCTCAGGTCAGCAGTGCTGGGAGGTTCCCCCAGCCTTGCCTTGTCCCAGGATGTGTGCACAGAACTCCACCTGCCCCACAGCTGCTTTATGGCAGCAGCTTTCATGATTTTCATCTCAGGGGAACTGCCTGTGTCCTACTCCAACTGCTTTGCTCTCTGCAACATCGATTGTTTCTTTCAACACTGATGTAAACAAGTGGGGTTTTTATATTGTGAGCATGCAAACTACCAATCATAAATACATATCTGACTTCATTTTGTAAACTGGAGTCTTGTGGAGTGAGAGGCACTAGAAAAACCACCTACATGATGGGGTACATCAGTTTTGTATAAGCTCAAAGCTGTCACTACCTTGAATCTTTAGGTGAGTTTCTAAGACTGGGCTTAAAATGATTCCTGCAGAGGTGGCATTTGGAGACATATGGGAGGTTCTCCACTCTTTGACTGGATCAGAGCAACTACCAGAGAGCTCAGACTGCAGAGCTTCAGGCGGCTGTTGCATGGAACAAACTTCAAAGCAAGCTTCTGTCCCATCTGAGTGGAACCATAGCATCACTCAGGTCAGAAAAGACCAAGACCCACCAGGAACTCAGCCCAGCCACACACCACCGCCCTTAACAGAGAAAGTTTAAACAGGCAGCCCAAGGACAGCTCATCATTAAACTGGGGGGTCGCTCTGCAAGTGCCTCCTGAATCTCCATTCCATGCAACTCCTCATGGCAGGAGCATGAGGCTTACAGCAATGCCAAAGTAACCCAGAGGAAAGGAAGAATTAAAGCAGGTACTTAACAGTGCTCTAAAAGATGCTGAGGCATGTTTTAGTGTCTGCCCAGCCACACAGACAGGCTGAAGGCATGTCATCCCTCCAGTTTATTTACTGGTTTGCAATTATCTGGGGATGCTGGCTGATTAACTTGCTAGTGAAAGGCTCAGAACCCCTCGGACCGTTGTTCAAGGCCACCGGAGGACAATAGATCATTGAGAAGTCCGAGGAGAACTGCACAGTTCTCCCCACACCCCTGCTCTGGCTTTTCCTTAGGCTTCAGCTGGCAGCAGGGGGTGGGAGCTGCCCGGAGCCGGGACAGGCTCTGTGCCCGACGCACACCCCGAGAGCCCCAGCAGCCCCCAGTGCTCTCCCAGCCCCTACCCCAGCCCCGCACAGCCTCGGGGCCTCAGCAGCTGCCTGCAGATCTGGCATGGAGCAAATGTAAGGTTCTGTCACAGCTTTCCGAGGAGCAGGGGCATGGTGCAATTAGGTGTAAAGGAGTCTAGAAGAACGGTGGTTTTTCTCACGTACCGTATACAAACAGCATGTAATCCGCATGTGATTTCCCCACCGCGTTGGAAGCCTCACAGCGGTATGTACCATTATCTGTTTTGTTTAGGTTACTAATGAGAAGGTTTGAACCAGACACTACAACGTGTTGAGGCATCTCATCATCTACTCTTAACCACCTCATGTCCGTAGGCCTACAGAGGAGGGAGAAAAAGAAACAGTCACATTACTATTTTCCTATGGTCAAGATGGCATCTTCAAAAGTTCATCCACAGACAGAAAGCCCAAACCAAGAAAAACTGTAAAGAAACAACACATACTTTTTTTTTGCACTACTCAAGCCCAGATGCTGTCGGGCTTCCTCAATTTAAATTTATTTTAACCCAACAGGAAACTGTATCCAGAGCTTAAATTTTCTGAAAACACTAATGCAAGCAGGAAGAAAGTTCATTAGTGGTTAATCATTCGCTTACTCAGCAAACCTGAAAGCTCTGAGGCTACAGACTCAGTGTTCATCCACGGGGTGCTCTGAGGGCAGAGCTGGACAGCAGAACAAGTAAGGTTTTGTCAAGTTTGAACCCTTCCACAAGCTGCCAGGGACCTGGTGACCTCAGCAGGGGCTGTGCTGTGCACTGAGGGAGTTCCAGCCCTTCTCCTGCACCCCAGCCCGCTTGGCAGCCCCTTCCTGCACACCACAGTGATGGAACCCATCTGGGCAGGGCGTCTGCATCGCTCAGGGAATGAAATGAGCCTGGTTTGTTAGAGTTGGTAAAGACTGGAAGTGCTGAAGGGCTTTGGCAGGGGTCTTTTGAGCTTGTGGGAGTGTTTAGCATCTATTACTATTATGTCTTTAAGCAGCAGTGAGGGGACAGATCAGCTCTTTCTCAGCAAGAAAATTCCAGCATCCTTCAAGCCACTCAACTCCTCTTAAAGGGGAGTTTCCTGCACCACAGCACTTCTCAGCCTGCCTGGCTCCAAGGCTTCATCTTGCCAGAGGTATCCCACAGCTCAGCCTTTTCCCTGGGTCCAAACAGTACATGACAGCCGTGATGCAGAGACTCCTGGTGCCTCAACATCCCAGTCATGCTACTGGATGGATCCAGCACCAAGCAAACTCAGCTGGGCACTGCCTGACTGGTTTTGGACATGTCCCCTGCTGCCATGGAATGGCACACAAGCCACGGTGTGGGCAGCAGAAGCTTCTGAGAGAGCCCAAATGCAGTTTAACTTCAGTACTGGGTGGGAAGGGTTTGAATGCTCCTGGCTACAGTTTTTAAAGGGCTCTTTGTGCTGTGGAGTGCCCAGGTTTCCCAGCTGGTACAGGACACAGCAGCCCCTGCTCAGAGAAGTGTGTCCCTGGATGCCCCACAAGTGACCATTTCAGCATCTTCCCACTTCTGTCACAGTTTCAGGGGGTTGTGTCTAATCTAACATAATATCTGTATTACTACCAAATAGAAATTTCTCCTCTCTGGTCTTTTTTCCCTCTGAGCTTCCTTCCTCCAATATTTATGTTGCCAAATTTTGCAGAGAAATTACTTCGCTTAACTGGAGAAACCTCCCCCTTCATCTAAAAACTGTGAAAGATTTCATGAAACCTCTCTGTCTTAAAAAGATGGAGCCAAACCCAGGTCGTTATTTTACTGTGTGCTCTCTTAGCTTTGGGAGACCCAGGTGAAGTGACCTAGAGAAGCCAATTCCCAGCACATCACCAGCACCACGCAACGTGCAGCGGCAAGCTGCCAGGGAGATGTGTCTGTCCTATTTAACATGGGAATGTCTTACTCATAGCCTGCAAGGAAAAAAAAATGTAGAGAAGCCTGTTCATTAGATTCCCAGCTGATGGCAAATGGGAGGCACTGCAGGTACCAGGGGAGCAGGAATGCAGAGGGGCTTGGCAGGCTCTGAGCAGGGAATAGCTACTAAACGGGATTCAGCAGGGACGTGCCAGCCTCTGATGCTCAGGGAAGGGATTGGCCTCGTGCCGAACAGAACAAACTTGGAAGTGGGAATCAAGCAAGTACTCTGGGAATCAAGAAAATACCGTGGAAGGGGATGTAGGCTACCAGGGAGGATGAGGGCAGCCTGAGCCTCCTTGGCGCTGGGTGCCTGCCCTGCCCACAACGCCGAGCTGGATGGGGTCCAGCTCGCCGTGCCCCAGCTCTGGGCACACTGCCAAGGAGGCACTGACAGATCTCAGGGATGTTTGCAGAAATCTTATGGACATGATGGAAATAAAGAAGGATAGTAAATACTTGACAGCCATAAATCCAAGTGGAAGAGAAAGTATTTTGAAAAAAAATAAAGCCGACAAAACTTAAATTAGAACAGCAATGAAAGTGTGAGAAAATCTACCCTCCCTTGCCAGGATTTTCCTGATGCATAAATTTCTTCAACTGCCTAAGAAAGCCTCAAGGGCTTGGCAAGAAGAGGAGAGAGAATATAAAACTGGTATTCTATAAAAACCACACGGGGCACCAAGGGGGAGGAAAACCATCACACAGTAGGAGCAGAAGGATGCCTTACCTGGGGATCCATCCCACCTCCCCAGGGGCTCAGTGCTGTGCTGCCGGGCTGGCATCCACACACCAGCACCTCCTGGGGCCACAACTGCTGCCCCTGACCTTGCTTTTGCAGATTAACCAAACCCAAGATTAACTGCAGATTAACGCCACCCAAGCCATTCCCTGGGGGAAGAGGTGTCCAGCTGGGAGCCTTTCCCTTCTGCACCCAAAGGCTGCTGCACGGTGGCCAGGAAGAGCCCTCCTAGGAGCTCTAACAGGGGAAATCCCTTGGCCATTAGGTGCACAGGAATCAAGGCAAATCAAACCAGATCTCTTCAGCGGTCAGCAGATGTTTGGGTGCAGGAAGCATCTCTCTCCTTCACCCTGGGACACTGTCTTCGCAGCAGAGAATGGCAACAGCAACAGTGGCAGCGTCCCATCACCACCGGCCACCCTGGGCCATCCCTGGGAAGGGTCCAACTTACTGTGGCTTTCCAAAGGCTGTGCACGTCAGCTCCAGCGGCTCCCCTTCTCTCGTCAGGCCTTGCAAGGGGTAATTCTGAGAAACCCGCACTTGAGGCTTATCTGCAGGACACAAAACACGGCTCTGTGAGCCCTGGGCCGTGGCCCTGCGCTCCCCCTCGCCCGCTCGGTGCCGGCAGCAGCAGCAGCAGCAGCAGCAGCAGCAGCAGCAGCAGCAGCAGCAGCAGCAGCAGGTGGCACCGCCAGCCCCGCCGCGGCACCGCGCTGCCCGGGAAGGGCCCCTTGTGCACAGCTCGTCCCTGAGCTGGCTCCAGCTAAAAGGAACTCATTTGCCTTGGTGCTGAGGGGAAGCCGGAGGGACGCGCGGTGCCCGGGATGGAAGGGTTTTGTGGTTCCTGCACCGCAGCCCCCGCGGCCCCGAGCGTTGGGCTGGACAAGAGATGCTCGTTAGAGACACAAACAGAGCCACAGCCACCGCTGCCCCTCTGTAAACAACAGGAGGCTGTACTGCGTCCGGACGAAGCGCCTCTAAATCCTACAATAAACAGAGATTTAAGCATGGATAGTTAGGGAGCCAACCCAAAAACACTTCAGTAGGACCCTGCAGGAAAAAAAAAGAGTCAAACCACAAACCTAGAGTCCACAATTAAAAAATTCATTACCTCCCATGACTGAAACAGAGATTAAAAGTGCAATCTGAGCTGTAGCTAAAACATTATCAGCGCAGGAAATCAATTCAAGGCTACAAGTGCCATTAAGCCATAGATATTTTTCAGGAATTTACTCAACTGTAAGGAACAAAGGAATGAAAAAAAATCAGTATGCATAAAGGTTGAAACCATTTAAATGTTTCTATTTCCTTTGAGAGTAACTGCTACCCAAAATATTGGCTGGCTGCATTTTATTAACTGTGTTTAACTCATTAACATGCCTCCTATGGAATAATAGAGATTAGGAAAAAAAAACCCGCGTGTCAAGATTTAACCAATTTAAACTCTCATAATTTTCAGTAATGGAATAAGCTACACAAGTAAATCCTCTCCCGAGATGACTCTACCACAACATTTCATCAACTAATCCCTGTTACAGATGCTTCCTGCAGCTCTGGAACTGGGGTGTCCTTGTGGGCTGGGGACAGGGGCAGCCCTGTGGGACAGCAGTGCTTTGGGGTGTCACCGGCTGAGGGGACAAGTCCCAGTCCCACGGGAAATGGGGCAGCTTTGGTGTGCCTGGAAACGCATCCCAGCCCTGGAGTGGCAATAGCTCTGCACAAGGAGCACGGGAGGACAAGCTCACCCCGGTGTTATGCAGCAAATAAATCACCCGCCACATCCTCGGCACTGCACTCACCACCCCCGTCCTCAACTCCCACCCCCACAGCCATCTGCTCCCCATTTCTGGTGTGCTTGGTGGCACCACCACCAGCCCGTGCCAGGAACATGGATGGTGCCTATATCCATACCGTGGAAGGAGCAGGAAACCTTCCCAGCCCAGCTTACTCGGCACACAGGGACTGAAACACCTTTCGCTGTTTGCCTCTCCTGCCGCACCCCCTTCCCATTAGGTGAGTTTAGTATTTCTAATGAGCTGTTTACTGATGACAATTACTTATGGAAATCAGGAGGAATACACCCAGGCTCACTGTACTGAGAACAAACTGCCAACTCCATGAGATCCCAGCAAGCTGGGTGAACCCTTCCACTGCCACCTTCCAGCCCCAGGGGCTTCGTTAAACCCACAAAGGCAGCGAAGTGGACAAAGTCTCATTTGGATCCAGGCACTGTCAAGGTGTCACCTGGGACAGGAATCTGGGTTTATCAGCACATGTGCTGACACTGCTGAAGCCAAGAGCTTCCCAAGGGAGTTACCACAGCAAAGGACTTGTCAGCACACCGGGAATTACAGAGGGCACTTAGGAAAATGTACCCCAGCCTGAAGGATTCAGAGGAGTGGCTGGACGCTGCAGAGAACCATCTGGCATTAGGCTTGTGGCATGCAAAGAAAATTTCACTCAATAATCTGGAGAGGCAGTGGTGTCTTTTTCCCTTTGTTTAAGGATGTGCCTTTAGACAATCTTAAACCCTACTTGCAGTGCTCACAGCCTGCCTCACACCGAGTCAGTGTATCTCCTGCAGATGATGGACTCGCAGTGCAGGTCTGTGAAATGCCGAGCGCCGTGGGACCCCGAGCCCGGCTCCTGTGACATTTAGCAGCGCACACGGACAGAGCACTGACGGCTCCAAGGCCTGCTCCAGCCGTTTGCCACCCCCTGTCAGGAGGGACAGGTGCCAGCAGTGATGCCTGTGCTGTCTCTGTGCTGTCTGTGCTCTGTAGGGTGGGGTGATGACCCCCTCGAGTGGTAACGCAGGACACGAGGCAAGAAGTGGCAGCTTTCCCTACCAAGTGCATTCCAGTACCCTGAAATCCTCAACTTGGAGCTTCATAACATCACACCACTGGGTTGCTACATAAAAATAAACACTTGCATCTGTGCACCCGAGGCCCTGCGTGCTCCATGGCAGCCAATTAGACCCAACAACCCACAGCTATTTCCTACTATGCCTCTTTCCAGCGGCTTGAAAAAAACAGCCTCGTAATTTAATAAGGCACCTTTATTAAGCTAAATTCATTCAAAAGCTCAGAGTGATATACAAGGTTAAATACCAGTCATCTAAAGGTTACACTGTAGCAGCAGCCAATTTGAAAAACTTATTACAAAGCCATTCTGCATTTGATGAGATTTCTCTCACAACAGGCACGGCACGTGCCCGTGCACCGGGGTCTGCTGGGGGCTGCGGCCCCCAGAGTGACCATGCACCCCAAAACCCTCACCTCCCCTCAGGATCTCACAGGCCACCCAAGCCTGCACCCATTGACTTTCACAGCTCTCAAGCTCCATGCTTGGGAACTTACCAAACCACTCCAGTTATTCTGCATTTGTCCCAGTTCTTCCTTTTTTAGCCGCTCGCCCCATTTTTGTGCCATCAGCAAAGATTATTAACAGTGACTTTTTAAGAACTTCAAATGCTTCAACCGAACAGCATCAGGCCAAGCACCCAGGCCCCTGTGTTCCCTCTAAAAATACCAGCACTGCTGATTACTCCCTAATGACTATCCTTTGAGATCTGCCAGTTAGTGATTTCTTAATCCATTTAAACATGCACTTCATCGATAATGCTTAGATGTCATTAATCAGCCGAGATAAAACATTACACCGAGTTCGGGGCCTTACAAAAGCCTAAGCTTATTATTTCCACCCGTTTCCTTTCATCAGGCCAGCCCACGATGGGGAGGGCAGGCAGCTGGCTGCCCCCCAGCCAGCACCAGGCAGGTTTGGCAGGCACGGCTCCTCGTGTGCCCGGGGCGCCACGATGCTCCGGGGGCTCAGCCAGGGACCCTCGCTGACCATCCCCAGCACCAACCCAGCCCACCCTGCCCAGGGGACACGCTCCCTGCTGGGGCTGGAAACAGCCAAAAGGCTTCTTCCCAAGTGCTGGGAAAGCAGCACGTGGTGTTTTTGGCAGCGCCAGACCCCAGCCAACAGAGAAGCCGGCAACGCAGACTCTGCCAGAGAGTCATCCGAGCAGGCTCCGGCCTCTGCCAGGCAAGGAGGTGCCGGGTCCAAGTTTAAAATCCGTTTTCTGATCCCTGCATGAATTGCTGATGCACCTCTTGGCAAACCTGACGCCAGATGGCATCCCTGGGAGCGGGCTCCGCGGGCCAAGCCGCGTTCCTGCCCACTGTAGGTAAATCCAGTCTCAGCATTTCCCAGATGATGCTCTACACATCTCCCTTCAGGTGGGCATTGCTTTGTCCAGCTCCTCATCCCTGCTCTCTTCTGTGCCCAAGAGAGATGCTCAAAAAACTGATCTGTGGGAGTCTCTGACCTCGCTCAGGGAAGAGCAGGAAAAATGTGTTTTTCAATATTAAAAGAAGTCAGCAAAGTTAAGACTGATCCTCAGGTGTAAACAACAGCCACCTTTATTCCAAAATCCAGTGGGGCTGCTCATCAGGAATGCATTCTGCGTCAGAGCCAGCCCAGCCTGGCAATCCCCTGCCTGCTCCTCACCTCTGACAAGGACGAGAGGCTGCACTGCTGATTTTCAGCCAAAATACAGAAATCTATTCAATAAATAGATCTCGTGTCTAAAATAAGGAATGAGCAGGACTGGCAGATCACAGCTTGTCTGGAAGAGCCTGTCAACCCCAAACACGACTCTGCAAAATTCACCCTTAACAAAAGCAATTTAATCATTTTGCTTGTTGCGGGAAAAGGAATGCCAGAGCCCGACAGGCGTTTTGGGGATAAACACTTCTCTTTTAATATTTAAGCACACTCTGCTGCTTAATGCCTGCAAATGGCAGAGCCCCGGCCGCCCCACACGCTCCGTGCTCCCAACAACATTCCTCCGAGAAAATCTTATTAATGAGCTCACAAACGAGCACCCAACTGGGAAATGTCACAAACAAGAGTGGCTAATGCCCCAGAAAATCAAATAACTGAACACTCGGCTGATTGTGGTGCTTTTCATATTCACTAAAAGAAGAAAAATAGCTTTAAATCAAAGTTTCTGAAGGGGTCAACACCTCGCTGAACAAAACAACTCATTTATTCGCTTTTAGCCATCTCCAGATGATAAATTACATTGATGTTAATAACTTCACTGCAAACTCTGCAATTAATATTTGTACTGGGCGGAAATGTAAGGATTACTGGAGATGCGGCAGCCAACGGATGTGGCCGATTTTAAACATAATTGGGCACAAGAAGTTCTCCTATCGCAACAGCAGAGGCTGCCACAAGACTCCACTGGGGCAGGCTTTAAAGGCACACGTGTAGGTATTACAGAAATGAATGCACAGTTAATTATAACTTCAGAAAAGGACAAAAATCCAGCCCAGAGAAAAGGCCAAAATCCAGGCTCTGACGCTCACTTCCAGTGTCACGTAGTGAGAGCAGCAAACGCACCACAAGGGCTCAGCTCGCACGTCTCCCAGAATATCTGGTTCCATTCAGTTCCTTAATGGTATTTTAATGCATTTTGTTGCTTCATTTCCTTTCTAAAATTACACCCAACGCACCGGCCTCCCATCGCTCACTGACGGATCCGAGCCACGGAAGGAGCAGCAGACCCGGGGACATTTCCACTCCAGTGCCAGGGACTGGGGCTGAGGATGCTCCTCAGGCAGGGGAAGTGTTGTGGCCACTCTTGGGCTGACCCTGCTTTGCTTTTGAGGAGTGTTAGGGGAGGGTTTCACACATTACACTGCTTGTTTGCAGAGATTTCTTTTCAGTAACACACCCCACAGCCACGTGAAAACATTCACCTCAAATTTCACTATGGGCCACGCTGTGCCAGGGTAGATGTGCAGCAAATGGCTTACTCCTTGAGTAGGGCAAGTTAACACCCAGCATTGTTGTTTTCTGTTTTTTTCTTGGAAAACAAATCCCACGATTTTTAAGTTGCATCTTGGAAAAAATATCTCCCTATTCTGAAATTTAGTCAGACAAAAAATGCCTCATTATCCGAACAGGCTCCATCCATCATCCTCCTGTCCTTCCCCAACACATTTCATGCTTCAGTTGGATACATTAAGTGCAGAGAAATACGACATCTGCTGAGAAAAACATTTTCTTGTGCCCTGCTGATGTTCTGAAGGGGTGGATCCGCTGTGCCCGTGAGGGGAGTGGGCAGGATTTGTGGGGAGAGGATGTCAGAGCAGGGAGTGGAACGCGCAGCCCAGGTAACTGACCTGCTGCAGGGAAAGCAGCTACATCCACACAGGATGAGCAAGGAATTCTGAGTGTCACTGCAGCAGAGACCTGGGAGCTGGGTGCCTGCAAGGACACGCCGTGGAGAGTGGCAGGCATGGACAGGAGCTGGAGGAGCATCCTCTGCTGCACATTCCACATCTAAATCAATGGAGAAGGTGCCAAGGCAGGAGCCCCAGCTCCCCCCAGGGCCGAGCTCCATGGGAGCACTGATGGAGACGCCTGTGTGCAAGGACAAGAGGCTCTTCCTCCTGCCCACACCCTCCCACTGGCCAGCAAATCATCATTGTCAGACAGGAGAAGCTCAAGGGGAAGAGTTTGCTCTGAAACTGCCTTTTCTTTAAGCTGAAGCCCTGCAGCAGGTATGAAATGCAGGTGTCTGGCTTTGCTCCAGCCCGTCAAGTCCTGGAGCCACAAGGTCACAATGCAGGACAAGTTCTTGGGCCGGGGCTCCTCTCTGGCCATCTGCTGCTGCCCACTCAAGGAACAGACTGGGTTAACAGGGTCAAGTCTCCACATTGGAACATAATTACTTTTAATAAGCTCAGAGTTTAATTCAGAACATAAAACCAAATCAGTCTGAACACCGTTCTCCTGCTCGTCCCCATTCCCTCCTGAGGAGGCTCCGTGCCTCATTCCCACAAACAGCTCTGGAACAGCCCAAGGAGATGCAAAAATCAGCACTAAGGGCAGAAACCTGTGCAGGAGCTGAACAAAGAACTGTGATTTAGGGACTCTTCGCCCTCATCACCTGGGCAACCCCTAAGGCTGCAAACCAAAGGAGAATAGATTTATTTGAGGAAGAAGAGAAAAAATGTTAGCTTTTTTTCCTCCCCGAAACCGTGGCTCTCCTCCTATTCCATCAAATCCCCAGGATTCCAGAGAGACTTCTGAAAGGAAGCCTCAAGGTTGTCCAATGCCCTTTCACCCAGTGAGTTCCAATCCCCTCACACAACAGGGTAGATGGCATTTTTTGCTCTTCCCCGTTAAGTATTTGATCAAGCCTCACAAAGGTGCTAATGTATTATTAAAGCTAATGGAGCTCTACAAGAAATGTTAATGGACATTAAGTTTGCATAAATGAATTACACATTAGCACAGTCACAAGAAATCTCGTATCTGTCAATTTAGGCAGTATCTGATCATTCCTGTTTTCCTCATTACAGGAACATTACTTCCCGCTAGTTTCAGAGATATGAGAATTGTAACCAAGATGTTCATAATGAAACTACATAATGAAGCAGATGAAATAAATTAATACAAAACTTCCTCTCCACCTTTCAATGTGATGTAGTTGAAGGGGCCCTACAAAAACAAGGACTTTGAATTGTCTCAGGGCTTGGTTTTCACAGCACACCTGGCCTCGCTGTAGGGACCATCCCACTTTGCTTTTGGGAGATGTTCCAGAACACAGGGATGCATGTACACAGCTCCAAAATTTCCACCAGCTGCATTTGGGACCACAGATATTTCCAGGTACCTGCTTGCTGCTGTCATGTACAGTGGAGCAGCTCCTAAGGGAAGTGAGATGCATTATTAACAACCAACATGTCAGGAGCAGTAGAGGAAACAGGCTGGCTTCAATCAGTGCTGCTACTACAGACTCCACAGAACCCCACACTCCAGTCAGTGCTCTATGTTCACAGTGCACAGCACTGGCTTTCTCTTGCAGAACACCCATTTTTTTTGCCAGTAAACTTGCCATGGTGGCCAGTTGCTTTGAAGGGGGAGTAGAGAAGCACTTTTCAGAGATAAGTAGGTTGCTAGAAGAAGAATACTCAGATTTAATCTGTTCTGACAATTAAAAAGCCCGACCAGAAACCTTTGATGTAAATTCTATGTACAGAGAGTTATTTCATCAGAGAACAAAGGTATTTATGGCATCACAGAGGGCTGGGAACGTCGTGGCTTCACCCATGAAGTGTTACCTTACATTGTGATTATGATTTGTATGTAACAGGATACAATCCTCATCGACGTCGGAATTTTAACACGTAGGGAACGGTTCCTGAACTCCCAAGCACACAATTTTACGTATTAAGAGAATGAAAGGCTCTGCTACTCACACATAACTTCCAGGTAACGCTGTGTCTGCAAGTCTTTGACCGCAGGGTGATCCACCAGGCAGATGACAGGGACCCCATCGTCCTCCCGGCCCACCTTCAGCTGGAGCTGGCTGGTCACCGTGTACATGTCGGACCACCGCTCCACCTCCGACTTGCCTGGGGCAGGGAACAGAGAGAGGGGGCTGAGGACAGGGTGGAGCACCCCTGCAGCCAGGCCACCTCCCTCCTGGCCACGTTCCCTGTGGACACCCATCCCATCCCATCCTCCTCTCCCCCAGGTTCTGGCCAAGTAAAGTCCGTGCGATGCTACTGCAATGATCAACACCATCCCCAGATCCCCAAACTCTTACATCAATGAGCTACAAATCCCCTCCCATTCCTGAATTAACAATTAGCTACAACAGCAATTTAACAGATTAAATTAATTAAAGGTCGTATGGATAGGTGGGAGCGTTCAGCAGTGCTCTGTTTGAGGGGGGGAGCCCAGCCCTGGTCCGGCTGCCTGAGGGATGCTGTGATGGAAGCGAGCAGGAAGACAAGACAAAACGAGACAAGACAAGACAGGAGAAAAAGGATTTTTCCAGGAACTCAGCAAGCACCTGCTGACAGCGAAGCTCCACTCTGATCTGTGCCTTTTTATTTAAGAATTCACAGGCAAAATGCTAAGAGTAACTTCTGTAGTAGAGCTCTTCCAGACACCAAATATTGCTGTATAATATATGAGAGTGAAACAGGTGACACGCGCAGACACCCCTTGATATTTGGAGGAAAAGCTTTCCCATGGGCAAAGCCACACTTCCTGTCATTCACAAACTCACAGCCAAATGCTTCAGTCTCTACTCCATTAAAAAAAAAAAAAATCTGAAGACTGAGCAGGGTGAGGTGATATTACATGAAGCTCAGCATTCTTCCCAGAGAACTCAAAGCTAGGATTTGATTGCTAACACAAGAAAACTCAGTCAAGAAGCTGGACAGGTCAGGCAGAAAGGGACACACACTTTGTCCTACTGCCCCCTGGCATGGGGAGGGGAACCAGAACAGGATCATTAACTCCCTGTGCTGGGACTCAGCAGGGCACCACTTCAGCAGGCAGCAGCTTTGCATCCCACCTGTATCAGCATCCTCCCAGCATGTGGCCTGCTCAAATGCTCTGAAGTGTTGGGCTTAAAGAGAGGATTTTATCCTGTCCTTGCAGGGGGGTGGGTTTGAAGTAATGAGTCTGGACTTCTGCAGAGAGTCCGTCAGTGTCTCAGACTGGGTAAAGCACAAAGGTGTTGTCAACCAAGCTCACATCTACATGCAGACTTAAACTAACAGCATGTCACATGCAATCAGAGTCAGTGACTTGAATGTGCAAGTACTGGGAGCCACCAGACTTCAGGGAGTCGGAGAAACCCATCTTGGATGAATATTCAACTGAACACAGGGAAAACGCTCTACAAACAAGGGAGCTGGACGTGAAGGTGAATTGCAAATCTTTACAGCCCAAAGCGCAGCCGATCCCTCTCGTACCCAAAGCAGGGCAGAAAGCTGCACGAGCCATGCAGAAATGAATTCAGTGCACAGCTCTGGGCTCCTCAAGGTCACCTGCAGTTACAGCAGGACTCCAGAACCCGGCACTCGAGGCTGGCAGGTAGGCAGAGGACCAAATGGAGTTCAGCCCCCTGCGTTAGGGAATAATCTGTCTGCCCACACAGTCCTTTGTTCCTCAGCTGGCGCTCAAAGAAGCTCACTGTACTTTTTTTTCTTTTTTTTTTTTTCCCCCCTTAAACTGGCAGCAGAGAACAAACACCCAGGGTTACATAAATCACTTCAGCTCCCTGAACAAAGCAAGGGACTGAGAGGACACATCTACCAGTGAGCTCCTTGTTGCCTTTGAACCATCTGATGGTGGTGGCTGGTCTGCTGGCCATGGCAGTGCAGTTCAGCTCGATCTCCTCTCCCTCCACGGCCGTTTCCTTCTCGATATCAATGACCAAATTGCGTGGTGGGACTGCAACGGAAAACACAACACAACACATACCAGATGAAAAAGCCATCTTTTGATCACTAACACAAGACAAAACCTCGAGGAAAACATGTAAAATCTACTGAAGGAAACAAGCAACCGGGATTTATTTGATCTTTCAATCAATCAAACCCTTTGATAGGTGGTTTTGCAGTAATTGGAGTGAGCACTTTCACTCTCCACCTAATAATCACCGCAGTCTCACAAATTATTACTTATCAGGGTTGTAACTTTCTGTTCCCTCTCCCAAGCAGGCAGCGTTCCAGGGAGAGCCGCAGCCTCCTGTGCTACTTGGGTGTGTGCTGCTATTTAAAAATCCAGCTTGACTCCATGCACATTTCCTGACTTCTCTGACAAGGAGAGGAAACACAAAAGCTGACACTTGGCACTGCATTACTTACCAAGTCTCTAACCTCCACGGCAATTTTTCTCTCCTGCTGTTCAGCTCCAAGGCTCAGCCGTGAGCATGGAAGCAGGCCAGCAAACATCAACCTCATTTAAGGCGCTCGAAAAGCCACTGAGCACAAGCCTGGAGTGGAACATCATCCCTTGGGAACAGCCCTGCCTCCCATCACACCCCCACAAACCACCCCCAAACCATCCCAAAGAGAGGAGGGAGCTGGCTCTGCACCCAGCCACAAGGGTCCTTTGGGGTGGAGATCTGCTGCTCTGCCCAGGCACACATCTTCCCTAGATCAGCAATCTCCCAAAACACAAAGCTGGAAGGTTGTACCCAATGAAAAATCACCCAGCGATCACTCCATATTGAGAAACAGGTTGTAACTTCAGGGGTAACAACCACTGCAGCACAGCCCAGAAATGGGACAAATGAGCTTAAAAATTAAGACACAGGAAGAAGGGAATCTCTTTCCCATGAAAGCACCAGCAGCAAGGCAAAACCCAGGAAAAAGTGAACAGCGAGAGTTCTTATGGCAGAGTCACGGCTTCAGAAATTCCCAGAACTTTCAAAGGAAGCTCAACTTTGCTCTGATCAATGTGATTAAGCAACTGCATAGTTCAGATGTGACTCACAGGTCTTCAAGCTAATGAAGAACAAATATGTATAAATACCATCCAGATGATCAAATGGACTAATTAGTCACTTGTGGCTTCTCTCTAAAAAGAACAGAATGGGCTACATATTTGAGACTTTCACATGTTCCAATTAAGCATGAATAAATCTACATATTGTGTCACAGAAGACATGGAAGTGCTGAGGGAAATGTGCAGCTCCCTCCCAACGCCGGCTGCACAGGGGGGACACCCCAGCACCCCCCTCTGCTCTCCCCAGCTGGCAGCACTAGAGGCAGGCCAGCAAAATCAGTCTCTGACACAGCTTCAGATCTATCAAAGGCTGGGTGACGGCCACGAGATTTCTGGTGGGGAACAAGTTCCTGGGAGGACCAGCCAACGCCAACACGGAGTGCCACTCCTCCGCCCTGGCTCATTAGCTCCCCTAATTAGGGAGCCAATAATAGAAAAGACAGGCAAGACAAGCCATCCCTGCCATCGCAGTGCCCAATCTCTCCATGCAAGCACTGAGACTCCTCCTTCATCTTCTACTAATGAATCTCCCTCACCCTTGCCTGCTTCCTGAGCTGAGGTTTGACCCGAGGACATGATGAAGGTGACAAGAAACCACCTCCTTTATGGCTGTGGGGGGAAGGCAGCACACGCACTGGCCGTGCCACAAAGGCTTCTCAAAAACAACTGAAGTACAAGGCAAGAAAACAGACTTTTACCTCAATTCTAAAGCACGATTCATGCTTGAAAAAACCAACAAAAACCTGCATTATGTCTCCCACGTGAAAGATACGCGGTGCTGGCTCACAGGTGAATGAAGTAAGTATTCTCATTTCAAACACCCTCTCAGCATTGCCAGCAGTGAAATTAAATCCAACGAACTGTTTTTGCCTGTGCACGATTGGAGGCAGGAGCTAGAAGAGCTTCCCGTGCCTGTGAGAGCTGGAAAGTGCATGGAAACTTTGAAGGTGTTGATAACTGTAATAGCTGGAGTAAAACTGCTTATAAACATCACTTAACAACCGATAAAAACCTAAGACCCAAATCTCATTAGGCAAAAGAAGGAAGATTTAAACTAATCAGCACGTGGGATCTTGCATTAAGTCGCCCTCCCTGATTCAGGTTCTCCCATTACCAGAGCCTCAAAAGCTGCTGCAGGAACCCCTCAAACAGAGGAGCTGCTGTCACTGCCGTGGCCACACGGGCCCGGCCATCAGCACTCAGGGGTCAAATCCTCGCTTCCAACCCCTCCCCAGGCAGCTGGAGCTCTCCCAGTGCCCACAGAACCCATCCCACTGCCCGGGTGTGTGCAGGGGCTGCAGGGACCCCCCGAGCAGCCCCGCTGCGTACCCAGCACGGTGATGGTGGTGTAGATCTCCTGGGGGGGGTCGGTGTAGAGCTGGCAGAAGTACCTCCCTTCGTCAGAGATGGACACGTTGGTCAGGGACACTCGCAGCTCGCTGTTGGAAAAGTTCACCAGCTGGAACCTGCTGTCCTTCAGCGCTGTGGGGCAAGCACAGCCCGGGTGACTGCACGGAGAGAGGCAACGTCCCCTTCCCCCAACACCACCATCCCAAAGACCCCTACAGACAGCAGCACAGCGAGGCCAGCACCCCTGGGCTCCTGGTTAGCTTCCATCCTGCCTCCTACCTTGAAGCTGGACCTATAAAATCATTCGGTTCTCAGATCATTTTAAATAATCAACATGAGCAAATCACTGGGCACAGCACCAAACCTTTGGATGTGGTTTTATTACCAGGTGGCTTAGGGATGTGTAGGTAAAATGCTTATGGTGTCTACACAGCCCCATCACTGACTGTAGGCATTCTGGGACAGCCTGAATGAGGAAGGAATTGGAAACAGTAGAATTTAAAGTTTGTTTCCTGTCCTGTTGTTTCCTGGGCAGAGAGTGCAGCTGTGTCCCCACAGTGACACTAACACAGACCATTTAAAGCACCTCACTGCAGCCACCATGGCACTGTCACCACAGGACAGACATATCCACCAGACAGGCAAGTGATGAGAGATTTCAGTTTGGGTATAAAGCAGCAGAGATTGTCCTGAAATTTTCAGGTTTTGGTCTGACGAGATTACCCCTGAGAACACCGTGCTGTCTTGGTGTCGCCCTGTTCAATTTGTTTGTGTCAGCTAAATATTTGGCACTCAATTGCAATTCACCCTGAATTACAACAATCAATTCCCATTGCAAAGTAAGATGCTCTGACTTTTAGAAGGGACTGTGAAGTTTTCCATTAAAGAGAAGATTATGATTGTCTGTCTCACCTACCTCCACAGAACCAGCTGAACTCTAAGTGCCCAGCCTTGCACAGACGGGAGAGATCTCAGCAAATTCTGTGTCCTGAGTGCAAGTGAGGCACAGGAGGAGTCACCATAAACCACAGGAGGAGCCATAAACTTACGTCTGAAATCTCTGAAGTAGATGGTCTGCCTGTTGGGGTTCAGCAGCTGGATCACTGAGTCGTCGCTGTTCTTGACGCGGCAGCTGATGGTGGCCACCTCCCCCTCCACCACTGTCACGTCCTCTGTCACCAAGTTCTGACCATCACCTGCAGGACAGAGCAAAGGCAGGGCTCGGGGTCAGAAATGGCACCCAGAAATGGGTTTCATTTGGGAATGAAAAGCTCCACTGCCACCAAGGGAGGAACAGCCAGAGAGCCACTGACTCTGGGTCCCCAAACAGCTGGGAGAGGAGCAGTGAGAAAGGAGCTCTGTGATGGGAATGGAGGAAGAAGGACCACTGCCCCACACAGAAACACCCCAAACTCCCCTCCTCTCCCAACAGACATGCCAAATTACCCTGAAAGAACAACTCCCTGCAAGAAGCATTCATTCTTTGGAGCAGACAGACTTCAGGGAATCAGTCGTTACTCACTCTGTGTAATCAGCAGGTGCTATTAATGTCCAGAGGCAGGGAAAAAAAAAAGGATCCCATGCAATTATGCCGTGGGAGCCTTGTAATCATTTACAGGTCATCACCCCAAAACTCTCCTCCTAATGAGCCGAAGCAGCACATCACCAGCACGCTGAGACACTCGCCTCCAACGCCAAAGGACGCAGGGGATGGCACTGGGAACTCTGCCTTGCATTTCAATTTTTCCATAACTGCTGGGAATTAAAGTGGGAGAAATACAGAAACTCTGATTGGCAATGCTCCAAATGAAGCCAGGATGCCTGGGCACTTGGCCACAGGCCGGTGGTGGTGGTCAGAGAATCCTCTGCTGCTCCCCAGCTGCCCCAGCCACGAGAAACACAAAATGCAGGAAAAGGATAAAGTTTGCACACAGGAAATCTGGGGATCGTATTTAAACCCCAGTTTTTCTCTCACCCTGCATCTTCTTCATTTCTCTTTCTTTCCAACCTGCCTTCATTATTTGACATCCCTTGGAAACAAATGTTTGACAAAAGGTGCATTGTTTGGAAAGAGAAAGATTGATAAACCATCAGACTCCTCTCCACGCCTGATGGGTAGCGAGCTGAAGTCTGGGCACATTTTTCTGCCCTCTCAGTATAAACTTCAGATAGATTCTCCAGATTGATGAACTTTGAGGAGCAACAAGAAGATTTACTACCAAACAGTAACACCTGTATTGGAGCACAGACCCCCAGCCCCGCTCAAGAGGGGCCAAGAGCCTGTCCCAGGCATCAATGGATCAGGATGAAGCTGGTCCTGCTCAAAGCCCTCTGAGCAGAATTTGAGCATTCAGCCACCCCACCATGCTATCAGCACCTTAATGGGGTGCTCTTGAACCTTGGGGACCCACGTTAATGGCTGGACTCGATGATCTGAGAGGGCTTTTTCAACCTAAATGATTCTGTTCTCAAATCCCAAACCACTGTGCAGACCCCAAAGGCTGTCACAGCAGAGCCCTACCCTGCCTGTGCCACGTGCTGCCGTGGAGGTGCCAGAGCAGCCCTGCACAGCCACAGCCAGGCCCTGGCATCAGTGAAATCAAACATCTCAAAAGTGGTTCAAGCAAAAATATTAAACATTACTAACTGCTTCTAGGGAATAATTTTATCAAACCCATTCAAAACAAGGTTCTTGCACAAGGATCAGCTTGATATGTTCTCATAAATGCAATATTCCCTACAAATCATTAACAAAGCTATTAAGATTCGATTTCCATCTAAGCAATTATTGCCAGCATATTTTTTTACATTTACTTTAAAAGACTCAATCCTATTTTCAATTCATTAAACTGTTCCTTGCGTTTACTGAATTTTACATCAGCTTAGAAGACTATTTGAATTAATAAGAATTACAGTAGAAGTAATTTAGAAATAAATTATTTGAAGTTCAAGCCACTGAAGCTTTTCAGGCCGCAACGCTGCTGCGTTAAACCTGCCGATGGATGGCTGCAGAGCCCAGCACCTGGGCCTGGGCTGGCAGCAGAGCCCTCTGAAGAAGGCTTTTATCCGGGTTAATGACAGGCAGGGAGCACATGAGGACACTCTGAGCCCCTCCACGGCAGCAGCCACAGCCTCCTGGGCTTTGTTCTTTACCAAAGTGCATCTGATCAGCTGCTGTCTGCTCTGCTGAGCTGCACCTGCCTCCCCCCAGCCAAGGTGTGCACCCCTCTCCAGGTGCTGGGGCATCTATTCCCATCTGCTCACAGGAGAGCCATGCCCACGAGCAGCAGCAACCACAGACTCTAAATTAAAGAAAAATGCCACACAAGGCAAGAACTCTTCGGGCCCATCCTCATCGTCAACACCTCGGGAAGTTTCTCAGTAAATATTTACTGCAGTGTGTAGGGATTTGGAGGAGCATTAAAGTACACACAGAGCGTGACAATATTTGGGACAGGCTGGGAAGGGGAGATGGAATTCACTGACTCAACAGGGAATCTCAGGAGCTAAGAGAAGCAAAGGAAAATTACTGTTGAGAGCCAGCATTAAACCTGTGGCAATGTTTTGGAGGGGCACAGCACGAGCAGATCCAAGAGAATGACATGGGACAGATTGTCACCTGTTACACGTGAAGGGACTGTGATAGCACAGTGTCCACATCCCCAAAGCTTCTGTGGGGACTCCAACACAGAGAGGGAAATCCTCACCCCAGCATGTGATGTGCTGGACAGACACCAGACTCCAGGGCTGCACTTGGAGCCTTGAAAATCTTGACTTGGAGTACAAGGGATTGCTCCAGAGGGAGTGGAACAGGAACAGAAAGGAAGTCACTTTCTGGGAGGGATCTCTGGGGTGAGCTCCTGTCTAACACATGCACTGGTGTTAAGGAGCATGGGGAACACCAAAATGGGTGTCTGCAGTGCCAGGAGGAGGGAAAATCAAATTTGTGCTTCCTTCATTACCCAAAGCAATTCTCCAGCCTCATTTACTGAATCTCCCTTTGCAAGGTGAAAAATGACACCTTGTTTTATACTTACTGGAAGGGCGGGTGAGAGGGGGACACAATGCTTGGGGGGACGCTTCGGCTGCAACCTGTACAATTAATTTTTGCACTTGTCTTCCTGCCTTAGACCACTGCAGTCTCTCCTCTTAGGGCTGCAGACAGACACAGAGGAGTAAATTGTGTTTCAAACAAGTTCCCCTCAGCTGGACACAGCCCAGGGACCTTGGCTCATATGCAGCGGTCACATTTAAAATCAATTCTTTCTCCGCTTGTAGGACACCAGGCTGGAGGGAAGCGTCAGGGAGAGAAGAGGAAAGATTAAAAATACGTGCTGGGGAGCATGGTTTTTCAATTTCTATGGAATTTCTAACTGCAGGTGCCCCAGCATGAGCTGCAGCACTGCTGGCTCACTCTGCAGGATCCCGACACAAATGCTTTCCAGGGAAGAGGGGTTTTCATTACACCTGAACTATGTAAGCCTGTAAACCTAAACAAAATTCCTCTTAATAGATTGAGTTAGAGGAAACAACTCACACAGATACACAAACTGTCCACGTGCTCAAGGAGAGAAGCGACACAATGCTCCATCCCCAGAATTAACACGATTTGAATGTCAACATTCATCTATCAGTTTCAAGTACCTAAAAGGAACGTGGTGGTTAGAGCAGAGACAAGTGGGTTTATAAACACTGAGCATCCACCTCCCCAGAAGCTTTGTCTCCTTTGTGTTCCTTCTCTTCCCTGAGCTGAGCAGCTCCTCTGCTCTCTCATCCATCACTGAGAGCTTCATCTCTTCCCTTTAACACAAATACCACAGTGGGCTTTTCAGGAAGAGAACCAGAACCAGAGACTCTTGGTCATGGATCGGATACAGGAAAAAGGAGGGAACCCAAAGGCCATTTAACTACTCTGCAGATCTGCTTCTGGGAGGGAGAGGAGAACTGCCAAGGCAGTGCTGGGAGAAGCCAGTGGAGCTCTGTGCATCCAGGCTCCAAGTCTTGAGAGACTGCTTTCAAAAGCTGCAGTTGTCACACTTGAACTTTGGAAAAGAACAGACAATCCACACTGATTGTGCTGGCGTGGAAAGGCAATTGCTGCTGATGGGAGTTAATTTCATGGCATCTTTTCATGGGCAACAGCTGGAGACCAGGCTGCCCACAAAGCACATGGACACACGTGTGGCCACTGCAGCAGGGCAGGGCTGCAGCAGGGCAGGGCTGCAGCAGGGCAGGGCTGCAGGGGAGGGAACAGGCTGGGTCAGAATGCAATGCTCGTACAGCCCCACCAAAGCCAGCCTGGACTCCTCCGTGGGTGTTCAAAGCACACCAAGACAGAGTGGGTGCTCTCACCCACTCACAGAAAGGTTCCTGTGAGAGGCTGGGCTGTGGGGAGGGCAGGAGAAGGGGCAGCTGCTGCTCCTTCCACTCATGCACAGTTCCTAAGGGAAACCCTCTGAGGCCACGGAGCCTGGAGCCAGACGTGGCACCTCCAAGCAATTCCTCTGTCAGTGTGGCCCTCACCCCAGAGGAAAATGTTTTCCACCAAGATTCACAACTAACCTTTTTCAACAGCAACTTTCTCTTCTATTAAGATGTAATTACCAGCTTTGTGACCCTGAGTCAAGCCTCTCTGAGATTTTCCTGCATTCAAGTAGCTCTTATTCCCTCTTCAGCATCTTCTCCATGGCCAGTAACAGACTCAGCAACTCCAATTCCCAGGCAAAGAGCTCTTCAAAAAAAGTGATGGTGGCAAACAAATAGAATTCTAGAAAGATCTCCCTTTTGAGTTAGTTCTGTGCAGGTCTATCAGCTGCAAATCAGCACTGGGGAGTCCTGTCCATGAAAATTCCTGGCTGAGCACCAAGAGGAAGAGGAACTTTCCAGCAAGGTTCAGCTGAGCTGAACAAGCAAAGCTTGCTCAGTGATGATGGGAATGGGGTATGGCAGCTCCACGCCCCCCTCTGAGGCAGAGACCACAGCAAATTGATACGGTAACGCTCACCTGGTACTTGGGATTTTTACTTTCAGATTTAATGCGTGTTATCCTTTCTTTATGCTGCAGCCAAGTTTGAGAGAACTGCTCTGAGGGAGGGCACTGCCAACAGACAACTTTGCTGTGCCAGGTTTTTGGGATCCCCTGGTGATGCTCAAACCCCCAGTTCCCATTGAGGAGGGAAAAAAAAAAAAAAAAAAAAAGGAGGGGTGGGAGGAATCAGCATTCACAGAAACTGCTCCCAGAACGTTGCTTTCCTTGAGTCTCCCTGGCGCTGTCTGCAGGGGCAGAGCCGCTCCTGCTGCCAGGATCTCATCCCTTGTCACAGGCTGTGCTCAGCCCCAGCAGTCCCGGGGACCTCCCTCCCCTCCCCTCCTTCTCAGCACAGATTTTCTGGAGCGAGCACTTTCGGCACCTTTGCGCAGCGCCCGCTCCTCTCCCCGCTCGCACCCGCCGCAGTCACACTCCCCCTGAATGACTCTCCACGCTCAGGGAGAACGTGCAAGATGGTGCTAAAAATTACTTATTGTGAGGAGCAAGTTTACGCTGTGAAACAGCCACTTCAGAGAAATATACGGCAAATTCAAGCGGGTTGTGCACAGATATTAAATTTGTGGGGGAAAAAAAATGCCACTGCCACCTTTATGGCTTTTCTGGCTTAAAGAGTAAGAATAAAAGATGACAATAGCTCCGAAATTACACTGGAGGCTGCGCTGACTTTAAACATAGTGAATATCTATGTGATTCAATGGCATCAGGGAATTCTTTCCACTGGCTGAAACCAAAATGGTACAAGAACAAAAATCCTGTGTTATGCCCAAATTAAAATAGTTCTTTGGCTCTTAAGAACGAAATTCATTTTTTCTGCCATGCAAGCCTCTGCAGCCGTGGCCAAAGCCTGCCTGAGACTGAAGCAGCTCCTCTGCCCTCCCCTCACACTCCTGTTGCTGCCAATCGGCCCGTCCGCGCAGATTTATGATGTGTCACCTGTGCTGGGATTAGATGTCACCCTTGTCTTTCTATTACCCAGATATTGATAGATCAAACTCCCTGGCCATACGTCGCCTGTCCCTTCAAAGGTTACAGCTGGCGGACACTGAGGATCAATATCCATCTGCTCTGTCACTGACCACAGCGGGCTGGGCGCCGCCGGCCCGGCCAGGCAGAATTCCAAACGGCAGCACCAGGCTGCTGCTCTGAGCAGCCCAGGGTTTTATCCCACATTTCTAACGTGTTTCTAAGAAACAGAAGCAGCTGGTCTCTTGCTTTGGTTCCAGCAGCTGATGGTCCATTGCCTAGGCAGGAAAAGGTCACTCACTAAAGACTGTCCTTCTCCCATAAGGTCAGAGGTTCATCCAAGCGTCCCCCAAGGACACCGGGGGTGTGAGCGGCTCCTCGGCTGCACCAGGGAGACAGAAAATCTTCTGGGGGAGGATCTGAGGAGGGGAGGCTGCTGAGGACTCTGAGGGGGCTCTCGGGGGACACTGAGGGACAGAGGCGAGGAAGACAAAGGGCAGGAAAGGGCAAAGCTCTGAGTGGCCCCTCAGCAGAAACAGAGTCAGGAGCCCTTCCCTGGTGTTCCCCTTGACACTCGGCCATCGCTGGCAGCCAACACCCGCCAAGGACATCACCCAAAATCCACCACTGCCTTGCCCCAGCACTGCTTGGAAGCAGCATCAGCAAGGGAGAAGGTCTGACAACACGAGACAGTCCCAGCAGGCTGCTGCCTCCACTCAGTGTGTTTAAAGAACGCTCAGTTAGCATCAACACACGTTTATTATTAATGGAGCCCTAATACAGAATTCCTTATCTGCATTTATCTTCCAGCTACATCACTACCAAGGACACCCACAGCTCAGATCCAAGGAAGGAGACCTTGATTAAACCCGAGTTTCAAACACAGGTGGAGTTTCCTTTCCCTGCCTTGACTTGCTCCGTGGGGAGCTAAACCCTGATGAGGAGCAGGTCACTGCAGGTAAGGGGAGGAAGCACAGATCAAATATTCAGTTTTCACAATCAAAGAGCATGTTCTGTGCATTTCCCTGACCAGAACAACACCTCCTGCCTCACACTCCTTTCTGTCTCTGCCACAGGGGTAAAGCTGCAGCAGCCCCTGCCAAACCCTGAGCACAGGAGGAGAGAATTTGCATGTTTGCAGGTTTGTCACCATCATTGTCACCTCTGTTTTTGCCCTGCGGTGGCCGGCAGCCGCCACCTGCCTGGCACGGAGCACGGCACTGCTCACACCCCGAGCTGGCACCAGGATCTGTGCAGGGAGAGCCCCATCTGCTCTCTGTCCACCTCCCCTCAGCACAGATCCTGCTCCCGGGGCTGGCACTCGGGGACTGGGGATGGACAGGGACACGACAGGGGAACGTCCCACGGCATTGTCCAGCAGCAGGGAGCCCTTCCACAGACCCCACCATTGCAGCCCCTCAGCCCCAGACACTGCTGTCCTCTCCAAGCCCCCTGGGATGATCCCATTGCTATTAAGGTCTGCTCTGGTCCACACTCAGTTCCTGGATCCACGGCACCTGCCCCAGGTGCACCCCAGAACACCGACTCCCATTAGTCAGAGCGACAGGGTTCCCAGAAACAAGGAATCCTCTTTCAAGTCAGATGATGGGTTTCATTTTACTCTAATGAGCAGATATGTCTTATATCCATACCTGTAACCCATTTCTTGCAGACTTTTTCACATCCTTTTTATTTTTTACTGTCAGTAGCATCTGTCACAACGTGCGCCTTAATAATCTCTTTTAAACCCAAGAAATCTGTATTTCCATAAAGCACCCACAATGAATTCTGATCAACATCAGCCTGGTCTCTTCCCTACAAAAAGGACCTCCTTTCAACTGCCTGCATATTTAAGTCTGAAATCTTTAGCTTACCACTAAAATAAGCAAGAAATAAACGACAAAAATAATAACAAATGTGCAAACCTGTAGAAAATGTCCTCAAAGCAAAGGACTAACAAAGAATACATGGGAATACTGTGGTTTTTTTGGGGTATCCTGGCCTGTTCCCACCCTTTGGCTCAGCATGCAGCCAGCCCTAAATCCCAGCACTGCCCTTGCCATGTCACACACAGGAGCAGCCCTGTGAGCCTTTGACAAAACACCTGCACAGCTGTTATCCCGAAACTGTGGTGCAGAAGCAGAAGACAAAACATTTACCAGCTGGAATGGCCAAGAGCTTGCACATGGGAGTGACTCATTTGTTATCAGCCCATCAGACACTGAACGCTGAGGATGAGCCCTTCTCCACAGATTAGGCTGAGTTTCTCCTGCCCTTTGAAGTTAATTCCCAGTTGGCCACCAGGGGAGGAAAGCTGATCTCGCTTTCCATGAACTCCCAGGCTTTGGAGTGGCTCTGCTCACAGGTTTTACCTGTCCACTCTTCATCTCCCCGGGCAGAAGGGCAGAAGAGAATGTCAGAGTCCTGGATTTTGGAGCCCTGTTGTGCCCAGAGTCATTTCCCTGCCCACCCAACACCTGTAGGGACTCCATGACACGAAGAAGGGCACTGTCTTTAGGGGTCTTTTCCTTCACTTTCTTTTTTTTTCAACTATGCCCCCCCCCTTTCAAATTTTTTAGAGATGGCAGGCAAGATCCTTTTTAGAAGAACAATAGACTCCCACCAGCAACAGACACTCCCCCCAAAACAGGTGAAAGAATCTCAGCAGCAACATTACGATCAAAGTGAGGACTCCTTCCAATTTCTGTTTCCCAGGAAGGATAAAAAGGTATAAGAGAAGCCTTTAGTCTAGATCCCAGATCAGACATAATGATGAATGCTCACCTAAAGGGCAACATATTTGTAAGTTTTAAGTCTCTAGCAACACCAACTGTCCTGATTCATCCCCACGATAAAGGCAGCTCTGAGAGCTATTTTACCATATTTATTATTTTACAGAGGAGGAAGAAAAAACGTGGAATCAGCCCTCAATCTGCCACCCGTCGGATTTATAAATGTTAGTATAGGAGCAGTGCTAATATCTTTAAACATTAATCTCCTCATTGCAGATCCTGCACGTCCCCCTTCAGCCTCCATCCGGTGGCTTGTCCAGGCTTGGGGAAATAAAATGCATTTTGGTATTTTTTTTCCCCTTCATCTATGGGATTTGTTTTGACTAAACCCATGAAAAGAAGAGAAAGGGCAGATGCTCCTGAACACATTCCTGCCTGCTGTCAGTGCTTTGCCAGCTGAGTGGAAGGCACAAAGCTCTGCTCCAGTGTTTATTTTTAAAGATGCAGCTTGCCTGATCCACGCTCATTCCTCACGCCTTGTTTTCAATAGAGGCTCTGTTCTCTTTGCTGGCTGCCAGGACAAAGGCAGAGCTGGGAGGAAGGGAAGAGAAACCGTGTTGTGCACACGAAAACAAACCCTTGGGTTTATAAACTGCATTAGCCCAATCCCTCTCACTGCCTCTGCAGGTGCAGCAATAGGACTGTGAAGCATATGACCAAAAAAATACAGCAACGATGAGAGAGAAAACAAGTCTGGGTATGGCCCTCACCCCAAATCTGCACCCAAACCCCCTCAGATGCCCGCCCCATCCCACAGCAGACACACCCAGCACAGCACTCCTCTCTCAGCAAGCTCTTGGTAAATTTTATCACTTATTTCTTAAAGTTGCAATTGCCTTTTAAAATTAGATTGTATTTAGTTCTTAATTAAATCGTCATCGTTCTACAAAACCCCACAGGCTTTGAGGTTTAGATTGTCATTTTAAACAAAAGTAAAATGGTAAATGCCTTTTCCATCCAACACCATTAGGTATAATTAAGCGATGGGTAAAGCATACATCGTGCTATAAATGTCATTTAGTTTTACAGTGAAACTCATCAACATTTATCAAAACACTGCCTCGAGAAAGAACGAGACAGCTCCAGAGAGTGACTTCCATTCGCTGCTGCCTTTGAAGCGTCTGCTCCGAGGGAGAGCTGCAGCAAGAAAAGCCTCCCCATCACATATTTTTATCTTTTGGGCTGAAATGTTCACTTCCTGCCACGTTCCCACATGCGGCAGGATGGGTGGGGTTGGGAAGGGTGTCCTGGGGAGCCCCTAAGTGGGGATGAGCAACCTCAGGTAGAACAGGTAATGCCCAAGGGGATTTATGGTGGGGACAGGACGGTGCCACTGCTCCTCCCTGGGGACAGCGTCCCTGTCACCGGGCTGCCCAGCAGACTCACACCTGTCCCCGCAGCCCTCTACCACAGCCCTCTGCAGGTAGGAAGGCTGAGATAAATGGCATCTCATTCCTGCTTTCAGGTGAGGCGCCTCTGAGCCGCCACCAAAGGGACGTGAACTGTAAAGAAAGACAAACACCGCCAGGCACCGCCGTGCTGCTTCTATTTTAAAATCTCAACATTTCCTCTGTTCTCCCGAGAAGCATTAAAACAGTCAAACTGAGCCCATTTAGAAGCAATTTTCAATTTACTGCTCCTCCTTGATCTCCACACGGCAAACATCAGCAGGCACCAGCTCCATCCACAGGGATCTGGGCACCCTGTTCCCTGCGCCGAGCCTGACGCTGCAGCTCCAGGCACCAGTCAGAAAAACAGATTTGAAATTGATGTTTCATCATTACCCATCATTAAAAAATTATGCTGTTGTACAATCTCAGAAGTAGCAAGGAGTGAACGCTGAATGCCTCTGCAAGTGTTATTAATTCTCCCTCCCCGCCGTGGTGCAGAGGGGTGTTTTTGGGCGGTGAGGTTCTCCCCTCCTCCCTCTCTTCCCCTTCCTCCTCCTCCTCCTCTCCCCGCCGCCCCGAGCCCCCGGCATCAGGGCTGTGCCGCAGCCGCTCTCTGCTCCGACATCTCCGTGTTGGCAAGGCAACGGGAGCGCAGGCCTTTGGGGAGCGGGGAAGGGCTGCAGGCACCTGCCGGTGCCCCGAGCACCCAGCACTGCCCCAAGCACCCAGCACTGCCCAAGCACCCTGCCCCGAGCACCCTGCCCCGAGCACCCATCAGTGCCCCAAGCACCCAGCACTGCCCCGAGCACCCAGCACTGCCCCGAGCACCCTGCTCTGAGCACCCAGCACTGCCCCAAGCACCCAGCACTGCCCCGAGCACCCAGCACTGCCCCAAGCACCCATCAGTGCCCCAGCACCCTGCCCCGAGCACCCAGCACTGCCCCAAGCACCCTGCCCCAGGCACCCATCAGAGCCCCAGCACCCTGCCCTGAGCACCCAGCACTGCCCAAGCACCCTGCCCTAAGCACCCATCAGTGCCCCAGCACCCTGCCCCAAGCACCCATCAGTGCCCCAGCACCCTGCCTCAAGCACCCATTAGTGCCCCAAGCACCCATCAGTGCCCCAGACACCGGGCAGTGCCCCAAGCACCCATCAGTGCCCAAGCACCCTGCCCCGAGCACCCATCAGTGCCCCAGACACTGGGCAGTGCCCCGAGCACCCTGCCCCGAGCACCCTGCCCCAAGCACCCATCAGTGCCCCAAACCCCAGGCAGTGCCCCGAGCATGGCCTCGCTGCACACCCAGACCCTCTGGGAACCCTCTGGGGCTGTGCAGTGGTGCCGGCACCCAGACGGAGCCAGGGAGCACTGGGAGCATCCCTGGGGAGCTGTCTGCAGCTCTGTGCACCGTCAGGGCTTGGCACAACTCGGGCAGCTCCCACCGCAGCCCTCTGAGCTGGCCCTGCCTGCCTGCAGACAACGGGACATTGCTGGCAGCAGCAATGGCCACAAAGCAAAGGTGACACCAGACAGGAGAGAGCCAGGCAGTGCTTGCCATCTTATGGAAAACTCCCCCAAATCACTGAAAACACACAAGAAACTCATTCTTCCCCAATTTCCTTTTTTCCCCTTCTTGTCCTTAATTAAGTATTTCCCGTTTTTTATGCTTTCTCATGCCTGTGGGAAGCCCCTGCTGGCAGCCTGCGCTGGGACGTCCTTAAGATCAGGGCAGGCAGGGGGGACAGCAGGAGGACACTTTGTGCTGCTCCTCTGCCACCTTTCCAAGCTCAGACACAAATGATTTTTGGTCAGCACACACCTGCACTCCCATCTCACAACACTCCTTCTGTCCACAGGCAATGTCAGAACTACCAGCAGGAAAACAAACTCCTGATCTCCAGCCCACTGCAGCGCCCTGGAGGAGAAAAGAGTGTGGATTTACAGGTGGAATGAGCAGTACAGCCAGGGATTTTGGAAATGGACATTACATCCAGCACCAATCCTCCAGGTCACCTTGTTTGAAAACTGCAAATACAGAGAGGCCACTCCACCAAAAATCCGTCTTCTTAACTGCTTGAAACTAAATTTAAAATGCATGTATGCAGTGTTCCTCTCTGCTCGCTATTCTGAGCTTCTCCTTTGGCCTTATGATAAAAGAATGCAGGAAATTATAGCCAACCTTCCCCCAGCCCGGAAAAGGGAATTAATTACTGCAAGCACAAAGTCAGCGCTCTTCCAATAAACCAACGCAATCCATCCAGGCACTGAAAAGCAAGGAAAACATCCTGGGGGCTCGATACCTTGCTAGCCATTCACAGCATGCACCGCCGTGGATATTGCAGAACAGCTGTGCCCGGGACTATCACAAAGCCAACATTATCTCTGCCATTATTAGAATTAAATAAAGCCTCTCCTGCTCGATGTGCCCAGGATTACAAACCACCTCAAACCCCTGCAGGCTCTCGCCACGCCTGGCCCCACGGCGGCTTTGCTGCTTTTAGCCAGGATTAGATGGGCTGCAGTGACCAGTGACAAAGTTCCTCGGCGTGCCGAGCTGCCAGCAGCCCTCAGTGCCACCCACAGTGCTGCACAGCAGCTCTCTGGAACCTTCTGAGGGGCTCAGTGTGGGCAGACAGGAGGGATGTGGGGCTGGAGGGGTCACTGCTCACATCCCAACTCCGGCTTTTCCAGCCCTGCTCTCCCTCCTGTCACCGCTGCTCCTCCCTGTCCTCCTGGGCACAAACCTGGGCAACACCCCCAGAAAAATCTGGTACACCACCTTTTTGCTGCAGTTTTGGACAAAGCTGCTGTCTCCTGCCCACGGGGGAGCAGCTGGGCAGCACAGGGCTGGTGACTCCCCAGGCCAAGGTGCTCAGTCACCCAGCACGGAGCTGGCAGCGAGCACGGCTGCAGGTGGAGCAGCCCATCACACACACACCACCTCCCTCCTCTCCACTGCACACACAGCCAGTGTATTTCAAATAAAAACACACTCCAACCATCAAAGCCAGGCAGGCTCCAACCCTCCTGCTGCCATGTCACAGGAGACACGAGACCTTTTACAGATGTTGCCAACAGCAGCTGAAAATCTACCAGACATTTGCTTAGCATTTCTTGAAAGAACAGTTTCAATTAGACACATTCTTCACAGTTCTCTTCTGAAACCCCATCAGTTTGAAGAGATCTGCTTGTTTTTGCCAAGTTTTCACGAACTGTAAGCCTGGCCCCCTCGCACTCAGCACATCAAGGGTAGGATATTTAAAACACGGCTCATTTTCAATGGAAATGCTCCACAATAAATAACTCAGCAGTGCTGTTGTGAAAATTTCAGATTTCAGCAGTTGACTTTTAATCAGGAGCTACATTTGCACCTGAGAGCAAGAGAAATCCTCCCCTTCATCACTTTCATTTAAAACCACTTTATAAAACCTGCTCTAACTCAGAGCACAGTCCATCCAGAACACCCCTCCTTAAGCCCCAGCAACCACGACCTTCCAGTAAACGCTGCTCTCACCAAACTGGATGACACACCACATTTTGGAGCTACAAATGAAGGACAATTCCTCATGGGTATTTTTCTAGCAAGGCACCGAAATGACAGTCTGGCTCAGGCTGGCTTTTAAAAGTGGTTTATAAACGTTAAAAGGGTTTTTGCTGAGGAGCCACTTGGGCAGATCCTGTAGTGAAAGGATTTTTTTTTTTTTGCTAAACCTGCCAGGGCTGTGTGTTCCTCAAAGGTTTGCAGGCAGGCAGCTACTCTGGAGCACGGGTGCCATCAATCACTGGAGTCAGGCTCTCACTGGGTTCTGCCTCTGGAGTTACACCAGCACCTCGCCCAGGCCTGAGCCCCAGCACCCTCCCTGCGAGCAGCACTCCTCCCTCAGCTCACCTCCTCAGGCTGTGCCTTGGAATCATTACCCTGGGATCACCATCCTGTGAATGGGATGTATTAAGCTCAGCTGATGACATAAAACACTCAAGTTTTGTGGAAAAATGCTTTGACACAGACACCATATGCTCAACACCCACAACGAGGCAGGTGACTTCAACCAGCGAAATTTCCTCTTCCTACTGCCTGTACTTAATTTGGGAGCAGCTCATCCTGCTCTCCTACCCTGAACACAGGGATCTCAGCAGCATGTGCATGGGGAAGGATCGTGGAGCACATCAGGCTCTTCTCCAACTGGGGCTGACTCCTCGCTGCGGATGCCCCGCGGCAGCCGCGCAGGGTGACGAACGGCTCCGGAGCTTGGGCTGCTTACGGGAACAAAACAAGCCATCTTGAATCTGAAGGTTTTATGGCTATGCTGTTTCATGTAATTTCCCCAAAAAAAAAAAAAAAAACCGAATTACATTCTGCTCATTAGCAAACGCCGCTGCACAAAGCGGAGGGCTCTGCAAGCGGATTACGCGCGGGGACAGCGGATAACGACTCCAGTCAAATTCTATTTTAATGCGCCCAAAGAAACAATAGCGCAATCAAACGGGGGGAGGGAATCAGAAAAGGAGGAAATTCATCTGCCGTACCCTTCCTTTCCATCCGAAATGCAATACAAGGAATTAAACTTGTCACTCTCAACTGCGAACCGCACGGCAGAGTGGAACCACGAGTGGTGAGCCCAGGAATCTGTCCTTGCACTGCCAACCAGAACGTGTGGGAGTGCTGGCTTGCAGGATGGGAAGCACCGGCTCCCTGAACCTTGCAGCAACTGTTTTCCCCAGGGAAACTGCAAGTTTGCAATCGTTTACCCTGAATTGGCAGAGCCTTGTGGAGGCATGAGGACACACATCGTCATTACAGGCACTGTACTGGAGCCGTGGCTCAGACTGAGTCACAATCCACGCTGCACCTGTTGTCTTACTCAAAATCCCAGGGACAAGTGTTTCACTTGGGCTCAGAGGGTTTTTGTTTGTCTTTTAAACAAACACCAACAAAATGTTCTCTGGTAGTTACCCACACAGACAGGAACAGCCCGGCTCTGGGCAGCCTCGGCAATAACTCACTGCAGAAGCCACAGCGGTTCTTACTCAAACTTCACCTCTTATTTGGAACCTACCAAGCTCTAGAGGAAATACTCAAAATAAGGACGCTTTGAAACACTCCAATACAAATCCCAGGTTTGTAAATAAACGGGAGCTTGGCCACGAGGATGGTCACCTGCCTACGTGACATGGTGCCTGTCACCAGCAGCAGCCTGCACCCACTATCCCACTGCTGCCTCCCAAAAACCCACTGGGGCAGGCACCTTCGGGAACAAGCAGCTCAGTCAGAGCAGCTCCTCCATCCCCTGCCACCCCACAGCTACTGAGGATGGTGCTGCTGGCCAAAGAAGCAAAACCTTCTGAAGCAGCAGGCAAGAGTTTTGCCACGCTGAGACTCGCCCAGCTGAGAACACCACTTGCAGCACTTTCCTGGTCCAAAAAAGGCTCAGTTGCGCCTTGTCCCCAGCGCCAGGAATCATTAATGGTGAAACCCCAAAGAGCCGAAGCTTCTCAGCCCTCCCTTCCCTCGCTGCCACCCCACTCCCGGGCCGGAGCCTGGTCACACTGCCAGAGCCGGAGGGAGCAGGGAATGTTCCCAATGGTGATCCCAATTAACAAGCCCACAGCTATTCACGTTCAAAGGCTTCGCAGCTTCCATTGAACGTTTCCCTTTTGTCTTCCTGTCCCTTCCCAAAGCGAGGGCTCATTACTGCTGCAGCCCCGGCTGTAATTGCTTGGGAATGCGGCTCTCGGCACAATACCCCAGAGAAGCTGCTTTATGAGGCTCCTCATGCTACTGAAGAATGCCATGAAAACCCCAATCCCAGATGTCTGGCTCGGAACCAGGGAACTTGGCCGGCCTGACGAGATTTCCATCGTGCTGCTGCAGCATCGCGCTTATGTAAGGGCGGCACTCACAAAGGGACAGTGTGGAACAGAGACTGCCCTGGCCTGGCTCCCCTCGCAGGGAACGAGCTGCCACTCTCGGCACCACCTTTTACCTTTCGTGCTCTACGCAGCACCTAGACAGGAATTCAGCACCTGCACTTAAGTTTTGCCCAAGTGAAACCACAAAGGCACCTTCTGCCCACAGGGAATGAGCAGTCAGAGCATCCTAAAACAGGGCAGGGTCAAGAAACAGCCCGCTGCCTGCCAGGGTAGTGGCCAGGTGTGTCAAACTTGGGCCAGTTTGGGCAGTGTGGATGTCACGGGGCAGCCTGTCAGCTGTTCCTCACAGGAGACCAACACATTACAGCACGGAAAAACACCTTACGGGTGAGCTCCCCAGCATCACGGAGGCAAAGTGACAACAATCTTCTTGGAACAGAGAAGCAGGTCAGAGACAGCCTCACAAACTGTGGCAGGAGAATCACTTGTGCATGAAGACTCCCCCAGTAATGGGCAACCCAATGACACGGTGGAATTACCCACGTTAACAGCTCTCACGTGGCTTAGAGCATTTAGAGCAGGGTTTGGACCAAAGCCACATGTTCCAGTTTCTGCCTGAACTGGAAGGGGTGACCAAGGGCAATGGGAGGCAGCACCACCAGAAATGCACTGATTTCTCTGCAGCAAATTGTCACCTGGTAAGGATCCTGCTCCTGCCAGGACAGCCGCAGATGGACTGTGTCATTCACCCAGCAGAGCACAGGAGAGCGCTGCCACAGGAGCTGCACTACCCAGGGTGTCTGCAGCCACAGCACTTGGGTGCCAGCAGCACTCTAGGAACAGAAAATAAACACAGTGAAGCCTCTCAGAGAGACTGCCAAGCTCAGAAAGCCAGACCTCTGAGCAGCACCAGGAGCTTCCTCTGTGTCCCCAGGATGCTTTGGCACACCTGGACACACACAGCTGCTGTCCACCACTAAGAAAAGGATTTTTCTGAGTTCAGCCCATCTGCTGCTGCCATTATTTTTGTCACCAAACACAACCAATGTGAGACGTGCTGATGTGTCACAGGCACTGTGTGCTACCTGCAATCGCAGGCTCTCCAAATTGGGGCTCTCCAAACCACCACTTCCCAGCCCCAAAATGCACCTCCTCAGCAGCAGAGGAGGGAAAGCAGCTCTCCTGGCTCAGGGGGCAAAGCCAACTTTCCCAAACCACCCCTCACTGTCCCACCAGGGCAGGAGCACTGCAACCCTGCCAAGGACAGGGGAAAAGGAGAAATTGCCTGGGAAAAGGACGCAGGGAAAGTCCTTAGCCAGAGGCTGCAGGCCACAGGAAATGCAGGTCGTTACTCATGGAAGACAAGGCTGAACTTTCCTTGTTTGTCAGCTCGGGTCCTGCCGCCCATCCCTCCTTCCCCCGGGGGGTTACAGAGAGGAAGGTTTTCTGCGAGTGACACCCATGGCGTTTGACAGATTGTCCTTCTGCGAGAGGGAAATGGAGGATCGGGTTGCTAAAAGCATCAGCCTGCTTATCAATCTACGAGCAGCATCTTTAAAGGTCACAAGTGGGGAAAAAAATAAAAAATCAGCTACTCATTCTAATTCCTCGCAAACAGGAGCTCGTTTTTCACAAATCCACCCTGCCGTGCTCGGTAACGTGACCTTTCACTTACAAAGAGAACAGCCAATTTCTGACTCTCATGCGTTACCCTCCCTTCTTTTCCATAAATTAAACACAGCCTTTGTACCTCCTAACAGGCTTTTCCAGCAGTCCCCTAAAGCTGCCACAGCTGTTCTGGTTTTGGTCCTGCTGAGGGTCTGGAGCCCACTCAATGGGCAAAAAGGGAAAAACAAAACTTCACTGAAAAATGGGTTCTGTCACCACAGGAGTGCTGGATGCCAGTCCAATCCCCAACGCTGCCAACACTATCAGCGTGATACCAGCCTCTTAAGGGGAATTTTTAATGTACCTGGTGTATATGAAGAAAATACAAAGCAAGGAAACTTGACAATAAGAACATGACCTGTCCTCTCCAAACCTTTCCATTTCTCAACAGCTGCAAAAAAACCAGATCAGAACTGCAGTCAAGTTGGATGACATGGAAGTGGAGCCAGGCACAACCTGGAGGGCTTGTGGAGCCCTCAGGGGAGATCACAACATGCCTTTTTTCAATCCTTGTCTGTTTTTAACTACTCAAGACTGCCAAAGCCAAAGCAGAAGCACCCCAAAAAGCCACTTTAGAGCTGGAGGTGCTGACCTGGGCTCCTACCCAAGGAGGCAAAGGAACAGAGTAATCACCTCCCACAACACAGTGCACGCCCACAAAGAGGTTTAACAGGATTTTCTTGAAAAGCCACGTATTTAACACAATCGTTACATTTTGGCAGCAATAGATGCTGGCAATGGGAGGAGAGGTTGATCTTCAACTCCTGTACTTATTCATAAGAACCTTCATTCCTCGTGTGCTCTTTGCCCACTTGCCTGCACAGCTTCAGCTCCTACAGGAGCAGAACCCACCACATTTACTACGTCTGCTCTGCAATTATCTCTGATTTCAATTATCTCAGCATTCTGATGTGAAGGTATCTGAAATGTCAGCATGGGATTCCACCCACACCCATCGCTGCCCAACTGCATTTTGGCCAGAAATGCTCCTGCATCTCCAGCCAGCCTGACAGATCAGCTTGAGAAGGGGCTCACGCTGTCCTAGAAACCATCCTTCAGCCTGGAGGTGATCAAGGCTCCCGAGGCATGAGATAACCACCACCATCTCCTGGAAAACTTTATCCTGTCAGTGCATGCCAGGCTGGACAGCAGGAGAGCACCTGAAGTGAAGCTGCAGCTGTTCACCTTGCACACGTGTGAGGCAGAGGGAAGGGAAGACCATGCTGGTGCACCCAGATTGTGCTAACGAGCAGATTCTGTAAAAAATACCCCACGTTCCTCCTATCACCAGGAATGGGAAGGTAGTAGCAGCCCTCCCTCGGCTCTGCTGGCGGAGGAGGGCGGTGAGTGGGCTCTGCTGAGCCATCAGGACCAACACATTGGAGTGCTGATGAGCGACGCGGTTACAGCCCAAGGCAGCACGTAAGGAGCTGTGGGAGGGGAACAACTCCATTTGCATCGAGTTGTGGGAGCTCTTGAAGGGGATCTGGCAGATGACTGTGGTTCTCTCCACCCCCAGTCCTCTGGAGGTGAGTCAAAGATGAGTCAAGGGCTGCGGGCAGAGGTGAGCACGTAACGACCACGCTGGGCTGAGGCTGACCAGCAACATCAGCATCTTCCCCAAGCCATCGAGCAACCTCCTCTCCAGAGCTAATTCTGGTCCATACGTCCATGAATTATTGATCCCAGTTGCTCTATCAATTGCAGGAGGCAGAGGAGATCACAGGCAATGCACCTGTGCGAAAGCAATGCTGGAAAACTCAGTACAAAAGAAAAAGCCTCATTTTACAGATTTCAGTTTAGTTGTGTGTTGCCAGCAACTGCCTTCATCCATATCGCTATCACTGGTATTTTATATCGGCTCTCTGCTTTTAATCCTAACTTTGTGTGGAAAATATTTCTGAGAGCAGCCTTTGTTTGCCACCCACCACTGCAAGGCTGCTGCCAGCTCCCATAGCGGCACCGCCGACAGCATGTGCCAGATGAAGAGAATGGCACGTACCTGTCAGTCTTTGTCAGAGCAGCTATTTCTGGCTTAGGTTTACATGCACAGCCTCCTGCAAGCTGCTTGAAATCTCCATTTTATAGAGGGATCTGATGCTACCTGAATGCTGGCAGGTATCGGCATGCTGACAGCGAGCGGCCAGCACCGTGGGGTCCAGGCTCAGGTTGGAAAGGGCTGACTACAATACTCAGCTCACAGCTCATTTCTTCATAGATTTAATTAACTCAAAAGCCTTTTGCCTCCACACTTGCAAAAAAAAAAGCATTTTACATCTAAAACTAGGGATAACAAGGGTAGTAGGGCTAAATCTCCAATCGATGTACAGGCACTGCAACGCTTACGAAGAACTGATGAGAAACCAAATAAAAATGCTCTTTTGTGTTCATCAGCCTTGTTATGCTCCAATGTTTCATCCTCTGTTGTGCTTCAGAGCTCCAGCATAGTGCTCTGTCCTGGGGAAGCCTTTTGGACCAGGCCTTTTGATGTACCTTCCTGAAACGCAGCCTTGAATGACTAAATACTGTGTGAAGAAACACAACCACACCCCAGCGCCTGCCCAGGGAAGGTCCAAGGATGAATGCCTTCCCCAGACAGTACTCAGGTGCTGCTGAGGCTCAGCCTCCTCTGGCTACCAAAAAATAAAAATGGGAAAACACTAAAGATTTGGGAACCAGCCCTTTTGATGAAGGTGATGTCCAGCACCGCAATATGCTCAGCACCACACTCCCAGAATGATTCTTTTCTGAAGACAGAAACAGGCTCCTGTCTGCAATCGGAAACGCTTTAAACCAGGCAGAGGGAAAACTTGTTTTTGTGCTTGAGCATGTGCAAAGTGTGCATAAGGATTCAAGCCTGGCTGAGATGCCTGCGTTACCAAACCAGGAGAAACTTCTCTCAGGACAAAGCTTCCCATTTCACAGAGCCATCATAACTTATGTCCACCCCAGAGGGTTCTGTGGCTCACACGTGGCCCTGCAGGGCCTGATGTCAGCTCCTGTTTGCAGGAGGACTCCTGCACATGGATGCCTCATGCTTTTCAAAGCCCACTCCCAGCTGTGGCACTTCCCCAAGCAGGGGACACAGAGCACAGCAGCCCTGGGACAGCTCAGCTGAGCACCAGTGCCAGGGACACTGCCTTGGAGGGACCAACAGCCACCGCCACGTCCCACGGAGCAAACACAGTGTCATGAACAAAAGAGATGTTTCAAAGTCCATCCCCTCATGTGCCCAAGGAGAGAGGTCCTGCAGCTGCTCATTGGTAACACAGGCATGGTCAGCAGAACTTCAGGTTGCTGCTATTTCCACTTTGGCAAAGGCTTTCATAAAGTTCCCACCCCAGGGAAAGTAACAGATTCTGGTTTTCCCAGCACAGTGATAATGCTCTGTTCCATTTGCACAAGAGCTACTTCTCTTCAGTAATGGCTACAAACTCTGATCCTTACCACAATCTGCCAGCTCGCCCGCACCAGCATCATTTCAGGATGAAAGCTGCAAAGGTGAAAGAGTTTCCCAACTGAAATTGTCAGAGCAGCCTCGAAAATAGCATCACACTAAATCCCGCAGCCAGTGAAAAGCCTCAAAAGGCATTTGCTGCACGTGGATTCTTTGAATCCAGTGACTTCGCTTTTCATCCCCTCGAGTACACTGAGCAGCAAGAGAAAAGTCTTCCAAACGCAGTAAAATAAAGTTCAGAGGGAGGTGCTGAATGATTTTTAGTGCTCAAGTCAGACATTCCGATACTGGAGCTGGAACATCCTCCAAGTAATTGTAAGAATTCTTTCTCTCACCTTCCCTCAAAGGCTAGAGGCTGCTGCTGAGGGGCACGGCTGATCCCCTGGAGTACACACACAACTGCTCATCACATATGTGTTTTTTTAAATTATGTGACACCAGGAATGGCTGTGAAACCATTATACAGTACAGAAGGTGCTGCTGAAAGCCAGGAACTCCCTGGTTTCCATCTGGAGCAGAGCTTTAAGAGAGGCTGTTAAAGAACTAATCCACCTTTCTGCAGCAGTTGGGTATCTGGGACAGTGGGAGGCTGGCAGCTGCGGGCTCTGCCACCGCCGCATCCCCAGATGCCCAACTCCCGGAGCCGTTAATCCCCGCAACGTCAGCAGCTCGCGCAGGGATATTTTATGCTTCACTCTATCCCAGCTGGGACTGCTCTTGCAGCCCTCAAGACTACAACGTGATTACAGGCTGGAAAAGGATTCATCTGCTGGTCTGGAACCGGAGGACAGCAACGACAAAGGACAGAGGATGAAGCCAGGTTGCTGTGGCTGAGGTGGGAGCGGATGCTGAGAGCACCAGAAATGCCCGAGGGGAACGCAGGGCGGTTGTGGCTCCTCGCTCCCTCCCACAGGCAGGGAAGAGCCCACCAGGCAGCGGGACAGGGCACACACTCAACAAATAGTCAGGTTTGAGAGCATTCCCTCCCCTGTGGAAGCCAAACACGAGATCCCAGGGTAAGAAAACAAGGATCAGGGCATCCCTGGGGTGAGGGAAGCATCCTCAGCCCAGCACCGCCCCCGCTGGGAACATCCCCCTGCACTGAGCGGCGTCAGGGAGCCTTTTATCAGGGATACGCTGGATAAAAGCTCTGCTGCTGTATGAGAGTGACCGAATCTACAGGGATATTCCGTGCAAATTGTCTGGTTAGAATAATAAATAGTGGCTTCGCCTTATAATGTCGGCCGCGCACAACACGTTCATTTGTGATCCGAGGCTCCGATTTAAGGGAGGAAGAAAGGATCCTCGCCTGCCTGGAGATAAACTTAAGTAAATAATGTTTGCCATCAACTCCAAATGAAGAATGACAGTTAAATTTTATAATCATCTTCACAGCTCCAGGACTTACTTTATATTTTCTCAGGCTCATGACCCAGGGGTTGTCATAGCAACTAGGAAATCCTACCTTATCAGCCTCTTACATTTACATTCCTTACGGCTGCTTCCCTTTATGAATTAAATCCATCACGGTCTTCTATTCTCCAAATAAGAAGTTCTTAGGATTATCTCGCAGAAACAAGGATCAAATGCTTTGATTGAAACACTATGCAAAAGCTAATTCACTGGTGGTTTTCTTTAAGGGAAGATTGACTGTGCTACAAATAAATGGCTCCCATCCAAGCATGCAGTTGGCAGCCACTCGCAAAAAAAAAAAAAGTTTAGAGAGCAAACACGGTTTCTGCGGCGCGCTCATGACGCTGGAGAATGTTTCTACATCTGGACACTAAGAAGGGCACCTGCTTGGCTGGGTGCTCTCTCATTTACAGAATGTAACAAAGATTCAGTGCTCCAGGGAAGGAAATCTGAGCACACCAAATACCCGTGGACATCCAGCACGGAACAGAGATCCTGGGCATTGCTGAGAGCCCGGATACTCCATGCACACACCAAGACAGAAAAGGTGGGTGGTGCAGAGACACTGAGCCCATCAGTCTGGGTGAGTGTTCAAAGGCAAGATGTTGCCAGCAAACAGCATCTATGTATATATATATACACACGCACACATATATACATATATATATATATATATATATATATATATATATTTGGGTGGGGGGGAAAGACCATTTAACTACTTAAATTTGATTTTCCCACATTCAGTGGGCTCAGGTTCAGAGCCCAGCTCAGTATTCAGAGAGACCGGCAGCAACATCACTTGTCTCCGTCCTGAACAACGCAGAAATAAAATAAACTTCAATTCCCAGAATGTTTTCCGCAGGAGTCTCTTGATTAACAGAACTCCTATAAACTGTAATGAATTTCAGAAAGGCAACTCTGCAGTTACAGACCTACAGGCATCAAGAGTTTAATTTACTTAATGTACTTTTTATTCATTACTGGTCCTCCACGAGAAGCTGATCACCAACTTGCAGAGTGCATTGCTTAATTATCCATGCTGCACTTCTCCAGATGAGAACTATCGGAGCTGCCTGTCAATACGGCGGGCGGGGATCGATTGATGCAGGCAGGGCCACGCCGCCGGAATGCCAACGACCGGCAGCGGCCCCGCCGAGTCTGCACGGAGCAAAACAATCAGGAACTCATCTCACAGCCTGAAAACCCTGTCTGTTCCCAGCGATGGTATCTGCTGCATTCGCAGATGGTGAGCGGAGCCCAGCACTGCTCTTCATGCGCCGTACGTCTCACTCCGTGCAAACAGCTCCTCAACACCTTGTCCGGGCAGCCTGCAGCCAGCGGGACCCGTGTTTCTGCTTTATCTCTGTCCTCCACACAGGGAGGACAACAGAAATGTGTGTTCCAGTCTCTGCCAGCTCCCTTCAGTGCCCCAGGGAACAGGTCCTGAAGTCAGACCTGGTGCCTCAAGAGGTCTGCTCACCTACAGAGGACTGGTGAGGCTGAGATTCAGAACAACGTCAGCACAATGTATCAGCAACTCAATAAACACAAACTACGATTTCTTTGGCATCAGCAAACACAGACAAAATCTGCATTTCCAAGGAGTAAAGGCCCTAGGAAGCTCCAGGGCTGGCCTAGGGTGCCATTCTGCAGAGATCTCCCCATCCAGACTGAAATGCTGCCCACCCATACTGTCACCAACTGCAGGGTTTCATATCTCACCTCTCCCTTCCCAGCAGCAGCAGCAGCAGTGATGCTGATTTCAGGGAGGGCTGTGACAGCCTGAAGGGTGGTTGAGGATCTGTGCCCTTGGAGTCACGTCCCAAGGACGATGCCCAAGGAGCTGAGACGTGGCAGTGTGAGCCTGGGACAGGAGAGCCTGCTCAGCCCAGGGCAGGGCTGCATCTGCCGGTGGCAGCCTCCATCGGCGTGTCTTCCCCAGAATATTCACAATCAGTGGATCAATAATTCATTATATAATGTGATAAAAGGTAATCCACTGTTTGAAGTCAAAGCTTAAACAAACTCCACTCAGTTACAGCACGGCGAGGTCTCGCTGAGCTCAAGATACCCAGCAAAAGGCAGGAAGAGGCAGTGGGAAGGGACAGATGCATCCCTGCTCCAAAACTTCCCCACCTCTGCTGAACAGAAACTATTCATAGCTCCAAGTTAAGCCAGAAGCCCTTTGCAAAGGGATGCTAATTCAATATGAAGTAACGTAAGTCAATATTCTTGTTTCCCCTCTCATCCTTTCAGCCAATATAAACTAATACAAATGATAATGACACGGCACCCATGACCCCTTCAATACGCTGCTCATGTTGGCAGTTGGGTGTTGATCCTCCCCTTAAGCAGACAACTCAATTCGAGTGAAAATTAACTCTGGGTGAAGGAATACCTAAATTGTGTCAGTGCAGAGCTGCTGACACGCCCCAAACAGCGGCCCCACGTGTAATGCCCTTTTTTGAGATGATACACTGGATTTTCAATGCCAACCAGAGGCTTTGCTTGAGCAGCCAAGGCTGGAACTCAAGCACATAAGGCAGGGACACAAAGCTGATTCTGAGGGGATCGGATCAGCCTTGCTGTCATTTCTGGACCATTTGCCAAAGGTGTCAGAATTGGGAATATGAAAGGTGCAGAAGCAACCAGACCCTGAAGTCCCAGATTGTCAGAGGCAAACGCAGCCTGTGCTTCCCCTTGTGCTCCTCATCTGCCCCAGCTCACCAGGCAAACCTTAAAAAGGTAAATATCTATACCAAAAAAAGGGTCTCTACATTCCCAACCACCTCACGGGCACAATAAGTGCCGACTGAGAGATCCATGCGAAAGGCAAAATCAAGCCTCCCACCTTTGCTGGCATCCTCCGAGCATCAGAAATGCTTCAGCAAAGCTGGTGGCCACAACAGGGGCTTGTTCTTTGCATAAAAGGCCACAACAGTGCACAAGAAACCCCGCTGACAGTTAAAAGGCACAGATCCAAGGTCAGCCAGGCTGGGAGCCAAGGCTCCGGCAATAAACCGTCAGATCTGTTCTGAAGTGGGGAAAGTGAAAGACCTTTTAATTGTAGAGCTCTAGAAGTCTTCCATATTAATTTAATGTTCACCTTGAAAGGTGATCTGGCTGCAGACCCTCCGCAGAGCACGGAGGATGGGGGAGACCACTGGCAGCAAGGAGGAACGCTTCTCCCCAGTGTTTAACCACGTGATAATCAAGATGATAAGAGAAAGGCCAACAAACTGATGTCCCAAAGCCAGCCATCATGAAAACAGCGTGCCCAAAGCTCCTGCCAGCCTGCTCATACCTTCACACCCTGCCCCCTCCTTTCCCAACGTGAACATCAGTCCTGCACCTGAGGAGCTGTACCTTCTACAAAAATAGTTACCGTGGGAGAGGCTTTGTTCGTAAACTGAGTGAGAAAGTTCATTACACGATAAAAATTCCAACCGTGCTACCGGGATGTAAATTGCCTTCGTACCCAGAGCTGACATCTTAAACAGTTTAATTTAGGTACCGCTCTCAGCAGCGTTGGGTGTCTGCAACAGAAACAGATGCCTTGAATCATTTCAAAGTATGCTCCTGTCAGAAATGTCCTTTCTGACACCAAAATCAATTTCCTTCTCCTTTACTAACTACTTTTCCAAAAATAGAAGGGGAAAAGTTGCCTCATTTTATCTATTGTGAGCGGCACGAGACGTGCTTCAGGCTCCAAGGAGGAAGATGGCAGCGCGCGGCACGTGCGGCTGCGGTAATTAGCGCTATTTTGATAGAGCAACTGGCAACGAGAACGAACCTGATCCATCTTCATTATGGAGATCTATAAAACCTTTGACAAGCCCCGTGCAGAGGCAGGCGGGCTGCTCTCCTGGCAGCCTCGGCGGCGTTCCCGGGCCCCGGGATCCGCGCTCCCCCTCTGCCCGCGGCTCGGCCGGAGCAAACGCAACGCACGGCACCCACATCATCTTCCACTGCTGGTCAGATGAACACCTCAGCAGTCCCCAAGACCTGGCTGTGCGTGTCTGAGCAGCTGTTGTAAATCACGGCTCTTCAGCAGGCTGCAAATCCAATTAAAACAAGAGGCACTGCGACCCAGCGATGTGCTGGGCACAAAAACCATCCTTCCACCTCTAACGAGCTGCACCAAGGAAAGCCTTGCCTTGCCCTGCAGAAGGCTGGCTGCTGCCCCGTGGCTGTGGAGTGAAGGGATGGGGACAAGTGCCACCACTCCTCCTCCACAGCTGCAGCCCACAAAACACCCCCCTGCGTGTGGTGATGGTGCTACTCAGTACCACCAGCAGCCTCCCTGCTCTCCAGCACACCTGAAACCTGCCCCATTCCCACCTTCCCACAGGTTCCCTCACCTCTGCTCCCACCTGGTGTAGGCCAATGGTCCTGACCTGCCAGGGAAAGCCCTTCAGCAGCTGGAATTGAAATTCCCAAGGAATTTGGCTTGCTCAGAGCCATCCTGGCACCCAGACATCAGCAGGGTGACTTGGTACCTTGGGAAAGCCACCCTCCTCTCAGGGGCAATGAGAGGCCAAACCCCACCCCATCTGCCATGCTGGAAAATCTGCTGATGAGCCCCAGAGAGAGCCAAGAGCCACAAACACTGAGGGTGTGGGGCACACAGAAAACAAGGCAGGCTCCTGAAAACGACTTCCCTGAGAATGCCAGCACTGCCATCGCTTCACAGGTCACTGGTGGACTTGGCAGTGCTAGGGAAACGGCTGGAGTCAATGATCCTACAGGTCTTTTCCAATCTAAACAATTCCATATGATTCTGTGATACTGGCTTCAGGAGAGGCTGACAGATCCTCAGCCCGTGGACAATGTGGCCATTGCCAGCTGCCTCCTCCAGCAATTTAAAATGCTCCATTAGTTTGACTCCTGCCCAAACGCACCAAAGTATTTCCAAGACTGCCTCCCTGCAAGCACGCTGTGCCAGGGTCTGCAGCCAGCGTCCCCGCTGCACTCAGACATCCCCTGAAAGGAATTGCTTTTTAAGCGACACACAGGAAAAACGCGTGGGGATTTGCCTTCTAGAAGGAAACGGGATGCGGGAAAAACGAGCTCCAAAGGAGTGAAGCGACAAAAACGCCTGCCGAAGTTCCCATTCCTGACAAATGGAATGGCAGGTTGGGAATGGCAGGATGGATCAGCTGGGCCAGGGCATCTGCATATCCCATTAACGCGGCCGGGAGAAGGGGCCTTGGGCAGCCGTCATATTTTAAGTTTATTTTTCCTTGTCCGAGCGGTTCCCGCAGGGCAGGGGGGTAATGACGGCACTTCATCACCGGCGGTGGCGGCTGTTGACATCCATCCTGCCGGCGACAGCTGTGTCCCCGCGTCCCCAGCCGGCCCCGCCGGGCCGCGGGATGCGGCGCCCCGCAGCCATCGCTCACCCAGCGCCTTCATTAACAAACTGCCCTTAATTACAGCGGTAATTGCGGAATTATTTCATAGCGGCAATTATTCTTCTCAGCCCCGATCCAGGCTATTTAGGCAGGGCATTGTCTCCGAAAATGGCACCGAGCCAGCTCGGCGGCAGCCCGGGGTTCTCATTGTGCTCTGCAGCCCCCCCGGGATGGGGAACGCTGCCCCTGGGGCTCCAGCCCCAGTGTGGGACCCTGTCAGTGCTGGGGACACTGTCCCACCACAGGTGACCACCCTGTGACGAGGGGGAACGAGGAACCGGCTCACGGAACCAGAGGAAAGGAAGGTCAAGAAGGGACAAGGTCCTTTGAAATCACAACTTGGGAGCTTTCCTGCCAAACTGCTGGTTTTCAGAGTTCACCGTTTAAAGAATGATCCCAGATCATCTTGTAACAGCACAAGATCAAGACGAATGGGAGGTTTTCTCCAAAAAAGACTAGAGCTTTGTTAAAAACTTCTCATAGATCATCCTTGTAACAACTTTACAGCCAGGAAGTGAATCTATTTCATTTTGATCATTTCAAATACTCCATTAATGAGAAAAATTGAGGCATATTAGTCAGTGATCTGAAATACTGAGAAAGCACAAGTTCAGGGCGAGGCTGTGAGCAATTCCCCTGTCTGACAAGTCGGGGGAAAGAAAAGGCGATGATGATGATGATGATGATGATGATGATGATGATGCAGCAATGGGAGACACTGCCAGAGGGCAGGGTTAGATGGGAAGAAATTCTTCCCTGTGAGGGTGCCCAGGGCAGCTGTGGCTGCTCCATCCCTGGAAGTGTCCAAGGCCAGGTTGGAGAGGGGTTGGAGCAACCTGGGATAGTGGGTGGCATCCCTGCCTGTGTCAGGGGCTTGGAATGAGGTGATGCCTCAGGCCCCTTCCAACCCAACCCATTCTGTGATTCAGTGCCCCAACCCTGCTGCGAAAGCCTCGGACTGGACAGATTTGCTCAATGAGTTCCACACTCTTCCTTGCTTCTGCTGCTTTCTAACATCTGAAGTAACTATGGCAGCTGCCAGCGTGCAGAGGAACACCCAGCATAGACAAATTCATGCAAAGTTTTCATGTAATAGAGGGGGAAAAAAAAAAATCAAACAGCAAATCAACCTGCCATGACCTCAGCTCCTCTCAGCTTCCTGAGTCCTACACACCAGCCGTGCTACAATGCATCTTTAATGCCTGACCTGGTTATGTATATGCAAATATTGGAACAGCACCATCTCCAGTGCTCTGGGTGTACCTGATCTGCAGACACAGGAGCTGGCTGCTGCTTTGGGTTTCCAGCCCATTGCGTTTCTCAGTCCCTCCTTGCTGTGCTGCCGCCAACGCCATCTCATCAGGCTGGTGATTCCTACAGCGAGATGTTCCTGCAGATTGAACGCTGGGGTTTGGGGGCTTTCTGAATCCGTGTAATTTTGGAAATTCTAGGGTAATTTTGGAAATTCTAGGGTAATTTGTTTGTCAATTTTATTAGAAGAACACAGCACAGACCCGCCTCTGCTCAGGGCAGTTGGCACAACAAGAACATTTCCCTGCAGAATCTCATAGTTGGGAACTGCTGACGGGTGCAGAGGGGGAGCAGGTGACTCTGCTCTCACAGCCAGGCAGCAGAGCCACACCAGGGGGCAGCTTGGCCAATGCCACCCAAGCACCTTGGCCAAACAGGGTGGAAAATGCCAGCACCCACGGGGTGCAACGCTGCAGCAAGTGCAGAGGGGCAAGGTCCCTCTGTCCCCAGCGGGCAGTGAGGACACACAGCCACTGACACTACTCTGGAAAAGCTCAGATATTTCAAGTCACAATACATTTATGACCACGGTGTTACTGCACTTCTCAGTCAAAGCAGAGACATTCAATAATCACCCAGAAAAGCACCATCTGTTATGCCTTATAGCTTAATTAAACTAAAATACAGAACTCCTTAATTCTCCCAGCTCATAAAGATAAAGGTCATCCCACAGCTTTACTGTCAGGTATCCTGCACAGAAAATGCAGGGGTTGGAATTTCTCTCACCCAGACATAACTCAAACGTGGCACTACCCCCCCAATACACACAAAAATCATTCCAGCAGCGTGACAGTGGATTGATGTGTGGCTGTTGGACTGACAACCAGGGTGGGCACTCCCTCCTCACTCCCAGCACCTGGAGAACACTGCTCCAAAGTGCTGGAACACCAGCACCAAGGACTGTGCCTATCCTCAAGATCCTGTCAAAGGCTTCTGCCCAGGCTGCCCTGCTGTCCCATGGAAGTGCCCACAACAGCAACACGGATATCTGAAAGTGCCCAGCAGCCCAGTGTGCCCATCCTACAAGGCCTCCATACTGGGATGTCCCAGGCAGAGGTCTCCTGGAAAACCTCCAATATTCAAATGAGAACCAAACACTGAGCACCTGAACGGGAGCCAAGGCAGCAGTGGGATGGGAGGAAGTGGCAGAGCCACTCGCCAGTTTGGGAGTGAAACAGGAACTGAAAGATTCCCTGTGAAGAGGCCCTGGAGAAGCCACCCAAGGTGGTTGGTTTGGTTTTTTTTCTCTTCTGCATTCGCATGCAGGGAGAAGGTAAACAAAACTGAATATGGAACATGACTGATGTATACAGCCCAGACCCACTGCAGGCACTGCCAGTGCTCCTCCACCAGCTGGGTCCATGTCAATGGGAAGTTACAGCCCCTTCCCTCCCCTGAGGCCCCTGCCCAGCCTGCCTGGTCTGCCAACATGGATATCAGTCCTGATCCTGTTTTCCTGTGCCCTCGGTGGCCAATGACTCCGCACTCAAAGCTCCACTCTCCCCAAAGCTGTGATTCCCCAAAGCCTCCTGCACCATTCCTGCTCTCCTCAGAAAGATCTGCTTTGTCTTTCAGCACAAACCCCAGCAGAAGCCTTGCTAACGCAACCAAAATTCAATTATTGGCTTGTCAGCTTTCACACGTTTCCTTGTTTGAGGCCAGGCTACGAGGAATGGGGAATTAAACCCGAGAGGCACGGAGCCTTCAGGCTGCCAGAGCACCTCCAGGAGCAGGGCCATGTGCTGCAGGAGAGGGATGAGCTGCTCCTCTGGAAGACCAGGGCCAACAGAGACTGTTGTGTGACTATGGGGGCTTTTCTTGCTTTCTGCTTCCTGTAGGTGGAGGCAAACTCCTTGCTGAAAAGAAGACAGACAGGAAAACAGCCGAGAGGTACCTGCAGCAGCTGCCAGAGAAGAGCCTGCACATCTCTCCTGCAGTGTGATGGCTCCTGCAGAGGAGCACTCTCACCATGCCACCCATCCCAAAACTGGCTCCCAGCTCTGGGATTTGTGCAGCCCCAGCCATGGTTCAACAGCCCCCACTGCTGCTCCAAAGTGTCCCCGTGGAGTGGCTGCCCCACAGCACTCCCTGCAGAACACCCTGAATGCTGTTTTTGCCAGCCCATGGATCACCATGGCACCTGGGCAGGTGTCATTAACTCACCCATCTTTTGCCTCCCTGAGGTTTTCAGGCTGCCCAGTCTGTGTAGGGTGCCATGCCCTCACTCCCTGGCCCCTGGCACAGACAGGTTTTCAGCAGCAGAGACATCCCATCCACCAGCCCCAACCTCCAGCTGCACCAGATCCAGCACCCTGCACAAGGAAGGGACACCCAACAAAGCAGGCTCAGCCACAGGGGTATTGCCAAATCCCTGGGCTGGAAGGCTCCTTCCCCTCAGAGCCATTCAGCTGCCTGTGAGCACCACCACAGCCTCTAACGAGCTGCCTAACCTTGCCCCTCTTCTCCACCCAGGCTTTAAAATTTAACGCTCCAGCCAGCTCAACATGAATAGATGAGCAAGAACATCACACTGCTCTCAGTGTAGGTGCAGTGCTTTATATCTTCATTAATATTTCAGTCTCTCCCATCTCCTCCTCCTCCTGCAACTGGCCTCATTTTATTTATATCTGCAGGATACCACTCTTACTTCTTCCAAGTTCTTGTTTGCTTGGAGCAAGGCTCCCTGCCGAGGGACTGCGCCTTCCCGGCACTGCCGTGCTCTGGCACAGGGAGAACTCCAGCCCCAAGGCCAGGGGATGAACGTGGTGCCTCTGCCACCATATGGATCCTCACATTGCTGCCAAGGAGGTGACACCTGGGGTGACAGAGCCGGGGTGTGGGTCAGCCCAAAGCCCAGGGCAGACCCAGGTATCCAAGGTCACGCCCCACACATCGAGGCCCATCAGGTGGATGGCATAGCTGAGGTCTCTCAGCTCTGTGGTCAGTTGACACTTTTCTGACTTGATCGTGAAGAAATTAAATTATACAAATATTTCGTTAAATATCTTTTTAAGCCTATTAATATTAATATCAATTCCGCCTCTTATGTGCCTGGCATTTAAAAATCCATTTTAAAATCTCAAACTAATTTAAGATTTACATCCAGAATACCAATCAGCCGGCAAGACTCCCCACTCCCTTATTTTGCCTGGCACCCATATCTGCCCAGCTACTCTTAGATGTCACTCGGTGACACTGACAGAAGATGAATATTCAAAGCGTGCTCTCGCCTGCAAATGTTTTACAGCTTTCCGGCCACTGGATTTGTTTAAAGCCGCAATTACAGCGAGCAGCCAGCCCCTGGAAGAGCAAAGCGTTCTGTTTGTCTGCACGTCGCCACATCGCCCGCACACACCAACACGGCTTCAAATTAATAATCAGAATTCTGCGCTGAGGGGAGTCGGTGCTGTTACATGTGGCTGTTGGACACAGTAATGCAGGCAGGGAGTGATTAGAAGGCTGCCTTGGACTCCTTGCAGAAAGGAGCCACACATTTATTTCTTGGGCTTCTTTTATGCTTTTTACAGATGTGCCCACCTTAGAGGTGGGACTTTTGGGAACCATTGGTCAGTGCCAGAGACCACCAGGCGAAAATCCCTCCTCTGGGAAAACTGTGCAAAACAAGGTAGTTTACAAATATGTGACCTTGTGTGCCAAAAGAGTGCCTGGGAACAGAATTTCCCAAAACCAAAACATGGTAGGCATGAACAGGCGTGGGTGAGCTTGCTCTTCTGTCAGATGGAACCTTGGAGGGGGGCAGGCAGAGATGCCACCACCTGCTCCCCCTGCCATAGCCTCGCCTTTTCTCCTTCCCCACTGAACTGCCTCAGATTTGCAGGCCTTCCCTTCATTTATTCCAAGAGCCACTTTTTTCTGCAACCGTCTTGCACGGCACGCAGCTCCTTTTTAACCATCCAGAAGCCCAGGGAAAATGAAAAAATTATCTTTTCTGAGCAGCCATCCAACAAATGAAAGGCGAACGGAAAATTAGCATCGTTGAAACGCTGGTACATCAAGGAGGACAATTGGGAGAGGCTTCTCATGCTGGCCAAGCTCTCCAGTGCCTGAGCCCCTGCTCAGGTTCTCTCTCTGAGGTCAATATTGCCTAGCTGGCACAAAAGAAAAAAGCTGTTAGTGGCCCAGGCACTTCCCCTGACACTTCTCTGTCTCACAGGTGCTCCAGGCAGCAGTGAGGAGCATTCCCAGGGCAGCAGACGCTGAACAGTGTGGAAACCCAGCAGGGTTATCTGAGTTCATGTCCTTGGCTGGCAGCCCATCCATGGCAATCCCTGTTCAGCTGACATGGTGACAGGTGATGATGGAAGAACCCTACAGGCCATGTTTTCTGCAGACCACACCTGAACAGAGCAGGAGGGGACTGCAGGGCGGTCACTCATCCTTAGGGAGAGCACCTGGTCACTGCACAGGGAGGGAGCCTGCCCCAGGTATGGCCAAGAGATGCTCAGCATCGATCCACAGGGCTCAGTGTCAGCCCACAGCTGGTGCTGCAGCCCCGCTCACTGAAGGACAATGGGGAACCCCATGGGTACCACGCTTCCCCTGGGCTGGGGGCACTGGCACCGAGCTGCTCCTCCGACCACAGTCCTGTATTTCAGACTTGGCTGCCTGGGAAGCCACAGGCAGCTCCAGCACTCAGACTTCCTCCCTTTTACCTCCGATGACTCACGAGCTTGTATCAAAATATTTTCTTTATAGCTGGCAAAATCTGAAGCCAAATTTTCCTTCCCTCTTACAAACCCAAGTGTAAGTGCTGCAGATGCAGTCAGGGAGCTGCTCCTCTCCCATCCAGCTCGCAAACCTAAAGGATCACACGACATATTTTGAAGGGCAACACCCAATTAACATCATGCTAAATAAAACCTCCTTTCATGCAGAAAAAACGGCACATCAGCAAACCCACAGACCTCACACCAGGGCTGCCTGGCTCACAGTCAAGGCAGAACAGGAGCAGGAACACTGTGGGAGAAGCTGGATCCGTACCCTGAGCTCTGTGCTGACCACATCTCCTGGCACTTTGGCAAAGGAGGAGAGGAGCCAGGCAGGAGAGCACGGAGCCAGCCCAGGGCTGAGGGAAGGAGCTTATTCCCATCAGCACTGCTGGCAATCCTTAAGACATCGCTCTGCAGCTTTGTGCCAAGTCACTCTGGTTTCTGGATGTCCTCTCTGAAGCTCCTGTCCATACCAGTTAGCCAAGAGCCAGCAAAGGAAGGCCTTTCTCTGCATGATCTGTGCCTTAAACCAAACACCATTATCCTTTTGAACCAGAGACACGCAGCTAAAAGAGATGTTGCTGGAGAGAAGACTCCAACAGCCCTTTGCTATTTGCTTGATACAACAAGGGCTCCCCAGGGCCTGGTGATGTCTCAGTGTGTGTGCTCTCCCCAAAACACACAGGATGCCCCATCCCAGGTGAGAGAGCATCCCTGCTGGAGCATCCCTGTCAGACTGGCCACTGCACACCCTGCCCCAAGCACCCTGTGAGATGCACACACCTCCACAGCTCCATTCTGGCGGCAGCAAAGGCAAAACAAACCCCAGCCATCTTTATCTGGTGGATTATTTCTCCTCCCATCTAAATTACACAGCAGCAAGAAGCTGCTGACGAAGTTCACCAACTGAGTTTCACTTTATGGCACCAACAAGATCAGAAAACAATTCTCTGTCTCCTTGTCACGTTAAGTGTTTCAATATCCAACTCCGTGCTTCCAGTCTAAAAATTTATGAATTCAGTGAGCAGCCTGTGCAATATCTTCCCTTTCTATCCATCTACTAAGGAAAGAAATTACACTGGCCATTTGTCATGATCATCATTCCAAAGATAAGTAACAACTGAAATAACTTTAACTTACCTTAAGACCTGCAGCTACCATAAAAAACAGCTGCATGTGCAGGTTCTGCCATGCTGTAATAAGAGATTACTTTAATTTGATTACTCAGAACAAAGGTGGTAGAGGACCTAAAAACCAGGGCCAATTTATCACACTGCAGAGCCACTGTTATGTTTGGCTCACAAACGTTATCAGTGTGTAGCTAAAAATCATATCAGCTGTGTACGAAATACACAGAACTTGTAATTTTCACCTAAACAGCACTGAGGAAATGTGATTTGGGTTGGGGAAACTCGAGTTTCGTTCCCAACTGGAAACAGCACACACATCCCTTTGCTTTTAAAAGTAAAGGGCACAGGTAGTTGTTTCCCACAAATAAAAAACCAGAAGGGAATATGCAAAGTGCTGTTATTTAAGAAGAAGATTGCCAGGAGCATTTTTGCTCACCCAAAGAACCTGCTGGCACCTGGCACATCCCAGCCCACAGCAGAAGTGCCACATTTCCCCCCTGGGCAGCTCAGCAGGGCTGTGCCCACGCTCTGCACCCCGTGGAACTCGTGGCACTTGCAGAGACGTGTTTGGGGCCAAGGAGGAGGTAAAAGGACAGCCAGCCCTGCTCCCCAGCTGCAGGTTTAAGTCTAAGAGCAGAAATGCTCACCTGCCACTGAGCAGCAGCTCAACACTCAAGAGGGCTTCATTTCACAAGGGGTGGGGCTTGGCTAATCCTGGGATGTCACCACTTTCTCCTCATTAGATATGCACACCAACTGATGTGGGATGAAGGGCTGGAGAACAAGGAACAGCCAGGCAGCAGAGACGGCAGGAGCTGAGGGAGATGCTGGGGCTTTGCCAGACAGAGCCCCCAGGCAGCTGGGGAGCACCAGGGTCCCTTTGCAAAGGACCAGCTGTGAGCAGCTTGTCACAGGAGCGAGGTGACCAGAGCCACCATCTCCAGACACTCAGCAGAACAAGGAGGGTTTGAGTGTCCCACCTCACACATCCCAGCCGTTTATCTGCCCAGGCACAGGCACAGTGGAAGCAGCTGGGATTTGTTCATTTGGAGCAGAGCCCACACCTATCAAGGGTCAATTAATCTGCTTGTCCAAATGCAGAGACAGGAGTTCAAATTAAATCTTGAGGCTCAACTGCCTTAAAAAATTCCTTCCCCTGAGGGCTCGGCTTCGAACAGCCATCACAACACAGCAAAATAATTAATCTCTGCTCAAACAGGGACTAAATGAGACTATGGGACTAAATGAGTTGGGGAATGTGTGAGGAGGGCTCTCGGAGGAGCAGCGAGGACCAGCACGCACACGGTCTGTCAACACTGATGCTCACCAGTACCAGCTACGAAATTTCTCCAGATCAGTGGCTCCATCCTGCACCAAGAGACACAGAAAATCCACCTCTCTTTAGCACAAATAAGGCAGAAGTGAAGGAAGAGAGCAGGGTGCAGCCCAACAAGGGGAAACAGAGCCTCCAGATTCACTTCTGCAGAGGACTGAAGACATGCCATGCCAAGGGCTCACTTCATAAAAAAACCAGGCTTCTCTTCAGCATCACTTTGCAAAACTTCACATCTGAAGCAGAAACCAAGGGCAAAACTAATCAAAAGGATATGGAAGCTACGCATGGAATGGGTAGGGTGGGGGGAAGGAGGGATGGGGGCTCTGCTCCCTGCTAAATTTAGTCTGATTTTCATCTGCCTTGAAAGTGTCAGCACTAGGCAAGGAATAAAACAAGGTTAAAGAATGTGAAGTTGAAAGCGGATGTCTTCGTGTTTATCTACAAAAGCAGCACAACTTTTAAGAGCATCATCCCAAGTGAGCACCATGCAACGCTCAGCTGCCAATTTGCATAGCAAACCAGCTCAGAGAGAGACTCTGCCAGCGTGTCCACAGCCCAGGGCCTCCCAAACACCCCCAGAACCCTCCTCCTCCTCAGTGGAATCCTCCTGACATCCACAGTGCAGCACAGTTTAACCAAAGCAGCTCCCCATCTGAGCAGGGCTTGGTTTGTGACCTCCAAGCATGGTGCAAAGGCACTAAAATCAACACCAGCAAAACAAACTGCTCCACAAGTTGTCTTGGGACTTTTAGGAAATTCAAGGGACTTTTAAGTCCCTGCCACTGACTCACTGAAGGGCTTCCAGCACATCAGCACTGCAGAGCCAAGGAAACTCCAACAGGGCTTGGAAGAGTTTCACTCCACAGCTTCTCCCAACTTTTGACAAGACTAGACTACATATGGCTACTATTTTCTTCGCAGCGTGTCTCATAGCACCGCTTGAGAGAAACCCAAAAATCCCACATAAAATCTGTGGACAGGCTCTAAGTCGTGGTTAACCACTGAGGATCATCTCAAAAAGAAATCCTGGGGGATTTGGCAAAGCAGGCGGAGAACCACCAGGAATCAAAACAGGCTTGTGACTCATCTGTGGCATATAACTGGCAAGAGGCACCACGTACAAGTGGAACAGTCCTGGAGCCTTAATGAGCTTGGCACAAGATAGGAATACCAGCACTTCTTTCCTGGGAACAATGACACCAGCTACAATAAAGGTGCCCAAAATAAAGAGGCTTCCAGCGTTATTGATAAGTTCTACAAGTTTGTTAATATAGGCTGCAAATTACCAGGCTGAAACCTGTCATTTACTAATCAAATTTAAGACTCATTTTCCTCCTACAGACACAAGATGAATTATTAATTCCTCCATATCACTGGTTGAGGAGCAGCCTCCAACACTGCAGAAGATGAGATCTTGGAAGCTCCCCACTAGCAGTGCTCGGGGTAGTCACTGCAGCTGACACTTTGGTGAGCCTGGGCTCTGACACGGTGCCACTGAGGGGCCCAGGACACCAACTTCCATGGGATGAAAATTTCACTTGGATCTATAGCCAGAATCCAAAGCAAACACGGAGTGCCAAGAAGGAATTCCCCCACCTGTGTACTTTAACACTGATTCACAAGGATTTGAGTCACCAGGCTTTGGAGGCTGCTTTATTCCAGCCTCTACGGAGCATCCTGACATTGCAACACCAGGATTAACCACCCCAGGCAGACCTCCCTGAGCACTTCTGAGGAAAAGGGAAGGCAACTACTACCCAAGGATTTCCTACAAAACTGCACACGGAAGCACAGCTTTTAACCAGGACTCTGCTGTGGCAAAGCCACCGGATCCTGACGCTCAGGGAAGCCCCAACGACGGCCCCAGCACCGGCGTTCGCTCCCAGCGTATTCCATGGAAAGCTCCATGCTAATGTGACATTTTCCTATCGCGAAGAGAAGCCCAACACTAAAATTAGAACATAAATCAGGCACAAATATCCTTCCAGACGTGCAATCAAGTCGGCTTCCCACTCATCCCCCTTTATCCACTGGGGGGTCACAGCGAGTTCCGCTCCCTCCGCGCCCCGGCAGCCACAGGACGCTGCAAACCACACCAGCTGGCTGCAGATGAAGCCAGTGATTAGAGCGCTTGGAAATCTCCCTCCAACATCGAGATTGGAAGATAAATCCTGCAGAGCCTGGGATATTTATCCTGATGCGTTCCAACCGCAAGGCACGCCGGGGAGGGAGCGACGTGAAACGCAGCATCAGCTTGTTCAAAGCAGCAGCGTTTGCCCTGAAAGGCCAGGGCGAGCCCAGGGGCTGTTTGGCGAGCAGGGGGCAGCCTCGAGGACAGGCTGCACACAGAGAAATTAATCTTTGAATTAATCCAGCCAGCCTGCACCAAGCCCCAAGATGAAGTATTACCCATTTGTGTCCAGACCCACGCAGCCATGCCCGGATCTGACGACGGTGTCCCCAGCAGGGGGAAGAGCCCATAAATCCAGCTGAAATTCCCTGGCTAGAAGGGAAAACCACCAAACCACATACAAACACCAACTTTGAATCAATATGCAATGAAATCTAAGCGGGCCACCACAGGCCTTGCAAATTAAACAGCATGTTCACAGCGCATCACAACTCGGCGCATTAATAATTAGCATGTTCTTTGTTTCGAATTCAATGAATTTATATCATCCTTCAACACTGTTTAGCCAAAGCAAATAAAAAACAAGAAAATCACATTACTTTTTTCCCATCCATACAGAATGATCTGGATATTCACATTCAAATTTGCCATCGTGGATTAGCTGAAGGCAATTACTCGACTTGCTGAATTCTTTTACAATAATTTAAAAAGAGAACTCCAGTCTGTTCTAATAAGAAAAATGAAATCCCATTAGCTGCGTCTCCCATGTATATTAACATTTCTTTTGTTTAGAAAGGTTAATATCCCCCAAATAAAGGAGCACAGACTGCCTGTTAAAATAATTACATCATGACATTTCCAAAGGGTTGGCAGATAGACATGGCTTCCAGCAGACACAAACAAAATAAGAGGGCTTTTATAAAATTATCCAGACTTAAAATATGGGAGGAATCGGTGTCTCTGGATGCTCCAACAGCTTTTGGGCAGTTGGACTTACCTACAAGAAACACCTTCCAATCCCTGCTCCCATGATATACAATCAGGGTCTCACCTGGTTTGGGCAGGTTGGACCTTCAGCAGAACACTGAAAAGCCCCAGATCCACCCATTTTCTATAAAACTGTTCAAGACAAGAGCAGAGAGGGCCAGGCTGAGCTTCCACTCACTGGAGCCTGCCAACACAGCAGAACTTCTGAGCAGCACGAGCCAAACACTTCCGAGTCAGAAACTGGAAAGACTGTGATCCCAGGAATTCCCAGATGGGAGGGGTCAGAGCCTGTAAGTGCAGCTGAAGGCAGTGCCAGCCCCTCCTGGCTGAGGCACAGCAGCACCCTGAGCAGCACACCCGTGAGGAACCCCCTGCACATCCCCTCATCTGCAACTGGGAACGGCTCCTGGTCATCTTCCCACCACTTGTTTAACAAATTCCACACAAAGAGAGCAAACAAACTCTCCACCTGTGATTAGACACTGGCACCAGTCACGGACCCCCCCTGTCCTCCTCCTCCCCGCTCCTGTCAGGGCACCCAATGGATTTGCTTTGGGCCACCTCTAAAATCACATTTGGCTGTAACACCATTTGTGGCTTCTTGCAAAAATCAGCTCTCTTCATTGCATGAAATATTTGCATATTTTAAAGCGCTTGAAAAGCAACAAATGTTACAGTTTCCAAATGATTTTGGAACAAGCACATGTAATTAGCCCTGTCTAACAAATCTGCTCCCGACTGCGGTAGTAAACAAGTGAATTTAAGCCAAAACCTGTTTCAGAGACATCAAATGTCAAGGTCTGACTCCTGTTCTAACGCCCCAGCTGAGCCTGGCAGGTAATACCTCCTTGGGGCTTATTTGCCTTGACTAAGCTGTGTTAGAGGATGAGACACCCTGAGTGCTGCGGGTTCCTCGTGCAGGGAAATGCACTGCTGGGTTCCTGCAGTCTCCCACGGCAATTCCACTGCGGCTCTCATGGCACAAACGTGATTCCTGGGCTACAAAAACCACCCCAAACCTTCCAAAAGTGCCCCCCTTGCGCCGGGGCCACCCTTCCCTTTGGGCTCTGGCACCAAGGCAGCAGCAAGCCCTGAGCGCAGTGCTGTCAGTTAACTTATCCTGGCAATTTTTGGAAGTTCCTTAAACAAATCTGCTTATGATGACAGCAGTCAGCAAGGGATTTGAAGGCATGAGCCCTGCAGTCAGGCTCCCACTCCCACCTGCAGCACCTGGGGCAGAGCAGGGTGACAAGGCTGGCTCGCTCCCACACGGTGACAGCAGGTGCCACAGGTGTCTGTGCCCAGCAGGGACAGAGAGGGAGAGCTGCAGCTCCCCAGCCAAGCCCCAGCTCCAGCAAGCAGTGGGAAGGCAGCTCTGAAACCCAGAGAACCTCCAGGCTGGAGACACCCAAAGAGCCAACACGAGACACGCTCCTCCTCATCCGCAGGAAGCCAGAACTGCTCCACAGCTTCCTCCTGCAGGAGCTGGCAAGGAGAGGGGACTCTCCCTGGCATGGCATTCGTGACACAGGCAGGAAACCAAACACTCCATCTGATTTAACCAAGGGGTGACTCCAGGGTGGGCAGAAACACTCTGCTCCCAGGGCACGATGTTCTGGGAAAGGTCAGACCCATCTCCGGGTGAGAAAAGCTTCCCAAGGCAGTGCCAAACCCAAGCCTGGGGACAGAAGGTGACATGTGGGGCAAGAATCAGGACACCATCATTGGCTCCCTCCCCTTCCTGCTCAGAAACAAGGAGGCAAAATGGGTTTTTTGCAGAACCCTCCTCACCATGATTTCTGTGAGAGCATTGGACCACAATACTGCACTGTAAAGAGGTTTAATACTGATGATGAAAATCCATCTTTCCTTATTGCCTCTTCCATGGGCTGGGAATAAAGACTGCCTTCATCCCGAAAAGGTCATGTTTGCATTTCTGGTAAACACAACACTTTGTTTTTTCCTCTCCACCCAATATGCTCAAGTGAGTCACATCTGGCTGACTTGTCAAAAGATAGTGAAAGTTTGAGGAAATGGTGTTCCACAGATGTTACTGCCTAAATATAGCCTTGCCACAACTGATAACAATTTTCCAGCTCAGTGGCCAAATATTCTGCTCCAAGGCATGTATTGCCAATCGAGATTATTGCAGATGCCAAGTTCAGCAACTTGTTTCTTGTCCTGCTCAAACTTTTCTCTCCTACCATCTCCTGTCAGCACAACCACATGAAATCATTCCAGGATTTCAGCACTCCTACTGTTCTATCACAGAGCTGAGACCTATCTGTCACAAATACAAATTCAACACTGCTTAATCTTCATCTTGCAAAGGAATAATTTTCAAATCAGGGGCCTGTAATAAACAGTTGTTCTCTCACAAATTCATACGAAGAAAAGTGCAGATTTGGCATCTTGGGGTAGCATCTTTCCAAGCCGTGTCTTTAGCAGGGACACAGAGAAATAATCACATTAGAGTGTCAGCCAATAAATACCGGAGGAGCAAAGCACAGACAAAGCAATTTCTGCAAACTCTGCTCGGATTGCTTCTACAGTTATTGATAACAGAGGAACTGAATGCAAACGACGTCAGGCTGGCAAAAAATGAGAAAAATATCTTCCGGAAAAAATTCTATAAAATGAATACTGATATCCCATTGCCATCTAAGTTAAAACTCTGCAGAGGATAAAGAAACTTCAAAAGCCGGTGCATTTACTGTTGAAAATTCTTTACATCCCATGACTAAATCACCAAGGCCAGGGAGGTACTTCCATCTGCGATTCTGCTGATGTTCACAAACTGAGCTGTGCTGGTGTGGCTCACGCTGTCAGCAGAGCCCCCTGACTGAACACCGTGTCATTCACGAGATAAAGTGTCCAAGAGGCAATTCACCAGGTCTTAAACAGGAAAGAGCGATGACCTCAATCCCCTTAGGAAGAATCTCTCCCTAAAATGCCTTCAAAAAGTGAGAAAAAAGGATTCTGCAGGAATCCATCATCTCTTCCTTAAGTAGCCAGCCTGAACGTCTCACCCGCTGCACTCCTGGCCTTCAATTATTCAGCATTTAAATGGATCCCTGTCCTCTCTAACAAGTGGCACACAGCAGGGCACTGGTGCCAGTGGTGCCCACTCTGTGTCCCTGCTCTCTCAGCAGCACAGGGCCTCAGGGGGGGCTTGCTGCTAACACAGAGCCAGAGCTGCAGTTAACAGCACAGCCCCCCAAAAAGGCAACTTTGCTCCATCTGATTTTCTTCCCAGGAGAGGAAACGCTCTGGATGGCACCACGGACACCAAGATGACTGATGCCTAACCACGAGGGACTTTATACTCAACAGGATCCTTTCTGTTTGGTTTTCTGATTACTGCTTAAATTCAGCAGCCTAAGAAACAGATGGAAAGAAGGTATTTGCTAAGTCTTTCACAAGCATCACTTTAACTGATGGAACCAAGTAGATATTTTTCCTCAGCGCTGCTGAAAGGAAACATGAAAGAATCTTAAAATCCCACAGCAGCTCCTTCCCTCCAGGGGAGATGGATATTTGATATTCCACGTCTCCCTACGGCAGAACTGTAGGGAAAGAAGAAGGCAATGCTCTCAGGGGTGCTGTATGTGCTGGGGGGCAGAGGGGAACACCCTGCAGCCCCATCTCTGCCTTCAGCCCATCCAGGCACCCCGACAGCAGAGTACTGAGGGGAAGGGAGGGCTGGGACAGGGGCAGGACCTGCAGCAAGTCCTCAGCAGACACTGCTGCAATCCTGACGGGACACCCTGCTCCTTCCCACCCTGCAATCCTGATGGGATACCCTGCTCCCTCCCACCCTGCAATCCTGATGGGATACCCTGCTCCTTCCCACCCTGCAATCCTGATGGGATACCCTGCTCCCTCCCACCCTGCAATCCTGACGGGACACCCTGCTCCTTCCCACCCTGCAATCCTGATGGGATACCCTGCTTCTCCCCATCCTGCAATCCTGATGGGATACCCTGCTCCTTCCCACCCTGCAATCCTGATGGGATACCCTGCTTCTTCCCACCCTGCAATCCTGATGGGATACCCTGCTTCTCACCCTGCAATCCTGATGGGATACCCTGCTCCCCACCCTGCAATCCTGATGGGATACCCTGCTTCTCACCCTGCAATCCTGATGGGATACCCTGCTTCTCCCCACCCTGCAATCCTGATGGGATACCCTGCTCCTCACCCTGCAATCCTGATGGGATACCCTGCTCCCCACCCTGCAATCCTGATGGGATACCCTGCTTCTCCCCACCCTGCAATCCTGATGGGATACCCTGCTCCTTCCCACCCTGCAATCCTGATGGGATACCCTGCTTCTCCCCACCCTGCAATCCTGATCAGACACTCTGCTCCCCACCCCATGGCCTCGGATGGACATTCAGCATTGCTGCTAAGACATGACAAAAACTCAGAGGGTTTCTGAGGGGTTGTCTGCAGGTCAAAGAGAATTTAAGAGGCAAGGAAGCAGCACTCATAGCTCCTGGTGGCCTGGAGAGCTCCTGGGGACACCCTGGCAGCCCAGCCAGCTCCCTGCAGTGCCAGGGCTCCTCGTCCACTGCGGGAGGCACAGGGACAACACGACCAGAACACGCCAGAAATAAACACCTCACAGAGAAAGTTTTGTAACATCTCCCATGCCTGTCACATCCAAATGTTCTCTGCAGAGACAGATGGTCCAGGCTTCTATTAGCAATGAATAATGAGATGTGAAGTGGAAGGTGTGAGATGCTGCTTAACCTTGCTTCCCCCCAGCACCCTCAGTCCTGAACCGTACAGCATCTGATATTTTTGTATTGTAAACCACCAAGAAACACCACAATAATCACAAGTTTGCCATGCACAGGTTGTTTCACTCTTTAAAAACAAACCTGTTCCTATTTTAGCCTTCCTCAAGACTGGCAAAGCTGAACCATCTGCCACGAAATCACACTGGAGCCAGCCACAAATCCAAGGAGGCAGGCAGTGAGCATCCCAGCGTCCTGCCAAGCCACACCAGCCACCTCCTCACACCTCACACAAAGTTATCCTGGATGAACAAGGGGTGCTGGACTTCACCACGGGCTGGGGGATGAGCTGAAGTAGTGAGACATGGTCCCCCATCTCATCTGTCCTGCTTGCTCCTGGGTCCCAGCAGTGCTGGGGCTGTGCAGTGGGAGAGACACTGCGGGCTGGGAGGGAACCTGGCACGAGCTCACAGCCAGGTGCTGCTCCCTGAAAGACAGTCTGCAGCCAGAGACTGAGCTGAGCAGGAAAGAGAACACCTCAAACACCTGAAAGGCAGCTGGGGAGTAAGGAGAACACATCCCTCTGCACAGACAGCACGGGCCTGGCAAGCTGCAACAGGTGAGACTGCAGCTGGGATGTTCATGCAGCTCCAGAGAAGGGGAACACCAGAACACAGGCTCGAGGCTGTCCTGGCTGCTTGCAAGGCCAGTGCTGGCTGTGCCAGGAGCAGATCAGGCACTGCTCTGAGCTCAGTGCCCCTTCACCCACCCAGCCCTGCCCTCTCAAGCCATCCCCATCAGAGAGGAGCAGCAGCGCTGCTCTGCTCATCCGCCACTCCTGGAGCAACGGAGCTTTGAGAAAGAATCATCTAAAACTATTTAAAACATTTTGTTCAAATTAATGGGCTATTTCACACTAAAGTGCGTTCCCTAGAGCTGTGTGCATTTGCAAACGTGCTTGCTTAACCGGTTTTAGCAATTTGTAGACAAAAGTTTGGCAACATGATACACCCATCTGGGGAATACACATTAGGTGTTACTTAGATAAACAGACATAATAGCTGTTCTCTTTCCAGCACCTCTGCTACCACTGCAACTGAGTGATACCCACAAAGGGTTGCTACCTGCACAGGGAGGAAGGTCACAGCAGCCACCATGGACCTGGTGCTTCATCCTGGAAGTGCAGAGAGGCTTCAGCAGAATTTCTGGGATCACCAGAAATACAGACACGGCTGTGTAAATAATCTAAGTGGCCTTCAAAATCCACTTGTAATGATGCTGCCCACAGCATCCCCACTGCCCTTTCTCTCTCCATGACACTAATCCACAGGGTCTGTTGTGTCTTGTCCTGTCTTTATCAAGAAGTGGAGGTGTAGAGGAGAAAGTGAATTTTCTGCAGGAAACCAGAGGATTGCCTGGATTCCATCAGGGCACTGACACTGGTGAGAAACCACACAGTGAGTGCCCTTTGTCCAGGAAACATTCCCTGTTGGACAAGCACAGTGAAATCGAAGGGGACATGGAATTAAGAGTCGACCTTGGGTTGTAACTACACCACCAACAGCAGCACCTCTCGTTTCCTTCCCAAATAAGATGAGATCTGAGTCTGATGCCAATGAATGACCAACAGGAGCTCTACACTGAAATCAGGAGACACCAAGATTAGGGACTGCTAATTCCTGCTTGAGCAACCTGCATCCCAAATCCTGACAAAACATTAGAACAAGCAGACCTTGAGTTTGCCTTCTGTGTCCACACACCCCAAGACAATATGTGTGTGTCTGTGTGTTTGTGTGCACACACAGTGATGGGAGGGAGGGCCCCAGCCACTATAGCAAATCCTTTCTTCAGGGCACATAAAACCCTCTCGCAGGAGCAAGTGTTTTAAATCCAATTTGCCACAACAAACAAAGGCATGAAATGCTGTGTAACCCTCACACAGGCATTTACATTCCTTATTGTTAATTTGAAAAGGGAAACCACATTTCTCCCAGGCAGATGAAGCCGAGGTCCCGTGATCTGAGCTGTTCTGCCAGAAGGATGCTCCCTAAATGCTGCAGTCAGTATTAATAGGTTTGGAAGCCTCACGGGATCAGAAGCAAAAATTAATCCAGTTTAACAAAGTCTGAGGGCACAGTGTGCTGCTATAAACTCCTGGAAGTTCATCTGAAGGTAATCAATAATTTAACAAGGCACTTCCTACCTGTTCCATACTAGAAACCGCAAAAATGCCAAACAAAATGATTTTTTTCCCTGCAGTGTCTTCACTGACACAATGCTACAAAACTTCTGTTTCCGAGTATTCACCACTGAGATGTTCAGATTTGATTGACCCTGTTCAAAGCAATCTCCTTGCTAAGGCACCACCTCCCTGTGCCTCACCCCCTTCCCACAAAGTTGCTCATGATTCAAGCAGGTAATTTCTTCTTTAATTGGGACCCCAGTGAAAACGAAATTAACTCCTCGGGGCACCCAGTGGATGATGTTGCCCTGGAGAACTCGCCCCTGAGAGTCCAGGCTGTCAGATTCACTGACATTTCCTGAGAAGGTCCCCACAGAAGGATCTGAACGCTCCCAGCCAGCTCCTGATGGATGCAGGGACAAACCTTCCCAAGGAGTGAGGGCTGGGAGCAGGCAGGGACTGTGAGCTCTGACAGCTGGGGAAGGGGCAGCCTGCTCAGGACCTGCAGCTCCCCAGGGAGCCCAGGGCTCTGCGCCTCCTGCCAGCCTGCTTGGCAAAGGGTCTTGCAGAAGACCATGGTTCTCAATCTGATAAACCGAATTCCAAGCCACAACTTTAGTGAAAGGTTAAGCCTGAACTCATTACAGTTCCTCCAGTACAAGGCCAAGGAATTCAAGGCTCCCTGAAGACCCTCAGGGAGCACAAGCAGTGACTACACCCCAGACAGGAGATGCTCCATGCAAGGATTCCAAGGTGGGAGGGGAGGCAAAAACCCCCTCAATCCTGCCTGCCAGGGGCACACAGCAGCCTTGGGACAGCAGGAGGGTTCACACACCTCACTGGCCAAAGAGGAGCCCCCAGGCCACAGGATCTGAGGCTCCTCCTGACACAGCTCCTGCTGTTTTGACAATAGCTTTTTTTTTTACGAGACATTTGTCATTAACAAACTTTAGACAAGGTTAATGAAAGTTCTGTCACTTTAATGTCTCGCCTGCTTTAAATTACAGATGTCATCTGCCATGACTAAAGAAAGGGCACTGAGCAATAATACCATAAACTATCATCTCCAGGGACACACAGGTAATTGCATAGCTCATTAAAAAACTGTTTTAATTATTAATTGACCGTGTCAGAGTTGTCCTTTGAAGTCAGTTTTAATTTTTTTCCTTGCAAGCATGATGATTCTGAGCTGACCTACACAACTTTCTCTACCACCTCCAGGAGCTGGGGGGAAGGCTTTGGGACCTGGCTCGCAAGTGTGGCTCGACAGCACCAGCGTGGCACACGCTCAAACACTCCCAAACCACACGGGGAACGGTGTGAAATGAAAGGACTTGAAAATGAAGCGAAAAAAAACATCCTAAATGTTGGCTGGCCACCAAATCTGAAAGAAGAAAAAGAAAAAAAAAAAATCTGAATGGTTGACAGGCTGCAGACACAACAAAAAAAATGCAGGAAGGCTTTTGGTAGCTCCTCTGGCTGCAAAATCATCCAAGCCACCTTCTCCTGAAGGGCTCCAAATCTGTCCCAGGTTGTGGGCTTGACCTGCAAGGTCCCTCCCTCCTCAGTGACTCTGTGACATGCACAGCAGCAAGGACCAAAAATAGGTTGAAAAATTGTATTTTTATTATATATTTATATTGTTATATATTTTATATATTTTGATATACATTATTACATATTTTATAATTTTATATATTTTATGTATTATTATATATGATTATATATGATTATATATTATTATATATTTTATATTTATATTCTATAATCCACACAGCTGAATTAAAAGTTTCACTCAAGAGAGCTTATCCTGGTGCTGCCAGCTTGGGAAAGCCCCGTGACCCCAGGGATCCAGGGAAGGTGTCTGGAAACACAAACACACAGAGGCAGCTCTGCCAGGTCACTCGAAGCTGTAAGGAAATTAAACACAAACCACCACCTCAATTAAAGAAACACCTGCACAAACCCTGCCTAGAAGACAGAAAGAGAGCAAGACACAAGCCAAGTTATCCTGAGAGGCCGTGCATCCAGGAGAACTCCAGGAGGGGAGAAATCCCAGGAGAACGTGTGTGTGGGTTGGGGTTTTTCGGCCTCTGTGTTGTTTTGTGTTAAACAGCCAAGTGAAAAAGCCCCAGAGAAAGCAGAATGAGCTCACAAGTCTCAGCAGCCTACTGGGGCCTCTTGTCCTACAGCCCCTGAGCTGATATGAGATGTTTGTACTGCAGGGAGGACTGGAGCACAAAGCCATGTACTGCTGAGCCCTGGGATGAATCACAGCCACATCAGTACTCACCCATTCCCTGCATCTTAACTTCCTCCTGATCCCACCCAGCATTCAATCCTGGGCAGCCACCTCCATCCTCACACCTGCCCAAGCAAGGGCAAATCAGCTGAGCACAGAACAGCAACAAGAATTTGGAAGGGAAAATCACCCATTTTCAATGAGAAGAACCACAACAGAGAACACAAACGTGTTAACTCTTCCCTGCACTGTAATTCCCCCCAAAAAGGAGCATTAGCAGAGAACTGAGCTTCTGAGGATGGGAGTTTCACCCCAGCAGGTTTGGGGGGTTTGTTTTTCACAGAAGGAGCACAGTGAGCACACACCACCACTGAAACACCGACAGCAGAATGCCACACCAGCCACTGTGGCCAACACTCTCCCTTCTCTCAATCACAGCAGCACCAGGGACTGCAGAAGCAGGTAAAGATCAAAGCACAGGCATCACACAGTTCCTTAATTGCCAAGTGCCAGACTGGGAGCAAATGAACAAAGTTTCAGCTCGAGGTAAGAAAACACCTCGCCCGCCAGCAGCGGGTAATTGCACACCTGCAGGAACTGCAGGAAAAGGGCTTTACAGTGGCACTGCTGGCAAGCCCCTCTCCTGCTCCTCTGAACCTCACACTCAGGCAGAATACACACTTAACTCTTCATGTTTGTCTTGGGCACCAATTAATTGCACCAGGAAGCCCTGGAAGGCAGCCACCTCGATGCCTTGGCCTTTTCAAGCACGTCCTTTACACGTCAAGAACACAACTGATTTCTCTCTGGGCACAAGCAGCAGACTCGCCCTTCCTGTGCTGAGCACATTAAAGCAGCTCAGGAGAACACCCTGGGAGCCAGCAGTGAGATTACCACAGGGCTGGGTCAGGTTCCTCCCTCTCCCAATTCCGTGTACCTAAGGCAGGGAATGCCAGCATCTCCCCTCGGCCACGCCAAGGCCCCGGCACAGAAACATTCCCCAACCCCAATTCCCTCCCTTTGGGATGCAAACCCCTGACACACGGACCCACCCTGCACAGTCACACGGAGTCACACTCCCAGGTGCAGATCTGCAGGCAGAACAAATGGGAGGGGAGCGGGAGGGTTTAGTGCAAGCGACGTTTTTATCGCACAACTCCACAAACCCGCATCCCACTGCCCCACCAGCTCCCTTCCTGCCCAGCTCCTGCTCAGGCTATTTGCCAGGGTAATTGAATCCTTCTCCCAGACTCTTTATATTCTGCTCTGGTTTGGGGACAATGCTGCTGAAATACGTTTACCATCCATCTTTCTTAACGTGTTTAATCTAAATAGAAGACTCAAATCCAAGATTGTGCAGTTGATGGATAGCTCACCTTCTTCCACCAGCACGCCTTAAATGCCTCCCGCTATATTGCTCTCAGAAACCTCACAGAAAACCTGCATTCGCAGGGATTTCAGCTCTCCTGCCCAGCCAGTGATCATATATTCTTATTACAGTAGAGTACCATTAAAAATTGATAAGGTTCAAGGAGCTGCCACATGTAAGACAGAGATATGTGAACACACTTAACAGACCCCCAGTGCCACAGGAGACTTGCACCAGTTCCAGGCTGCAGAACTGAACCCGTCCCTCCCTCGGGCACCCCCTCAGTACCAACAGTGCTGTTCAGCAGAGCCAGGGACCCTCAGCAGCTCCCCAGCACCGAGGTGTGCTGGGATGGCTGAAAAGAGGACAAAAATACACCACAGGCAAAAAACATCCCATTTACTCCTCAAATCGGGCAAACACAAACGTCCCTCCCTCATACCATAAATACCATGTGCCCCATGAAGTCCTGAGCAACTCCTAATGAAACTTCAAGCATGAAATCAGCAGAGGGAATAACTCTGCTATTCCTATTGATGCCCTGTTATAACTGTGGGGGTAGTCAGGCCCTGGCACAGGCTGTCCCATCCCTGGAAGTGTCCAAGGCCAACCTGGAGAGGGCTTGGAGCAGGATGGGACAGGGGAAGATGTCCCTGCCCATGGCAGGGGGTGTGGAATGAGATGAGCTTTCGATTCCTGTCCAGCCTGAATCATTGTGGGATGCTGTGTTTTATGTATTTAGATGCACAGTTGGGATATTCAGAGGTATTACATTGGAACAGAGTCTATTACTGGTGCCACACAGCGTGAGAAATGCACTCTTATGTACCCAATAAAATTCTGTGTTAGAAGACTAGCTTGGGCATTCTGGATAAAATGCCTGTGTTTCCCTGTCTCCAAGGGGCCTGGAGTACTGCATTGTGGCAGGGAGGGGAATGCAGCCCTGCAGTTCTCGTTGTGCAGTGCGTTCCCAGATTTTACAAGAGCACAGAAAACCTCCTGCTCTTCCAACCACGACAGCATCATCCTCTGGAGCAAACAGCTGGCAGCACTCCACATCCCATGGATTTTCTACATAATCTCTGCTTAATCCCAGCCACACCCCGTGCCCAGAATGCAGACATTTCAGCCCTGGAGAACACGAGGGGTCAGCCAGGGTCACTGCTGCCCTGCTCCCAGCACTGCCAGCCATCTGCTCAAGAGGCTGGAACACACCCACAGTGCAAGTCTGCTTTCTGCCACAAACCCCTCGCCTTCCTGCTCTCAGGGCAGTGCTTCTCCACCCCTGAGCCAGGGCTGGGCCCTGCTCAGCTGCCCCAGGGACCCTTCCCAGCCATGCCCCACGTGCTGCTTCCCCTCTGCACGTTCCCACACTCACACCCTGCCAGCTCCAGTGCTCCAGCAGCAGCAGGCAGCTGTGCCAAGGAAGCATCTCCCTGTCACCCTTAGCACACCTGGCAGCAGACGGCTGCTGGATGGTGCCCAACACAGCCAGGACAGCTGCCAGCATCCCAGGGACTGACACCAAGTGACCTTTGCTGGTGCCCGAGGCTTGCTGGAGTTTTCCTGGAAAAGTTGGTTATGGTGAGCAAGCAGAATGGGAGTTTCATAGGACAGAGGCTGTGCTGTGCCTCTTCCCTTCCACACAAGCCAGCAAGGACCACCAGGAGAACAGGGATTACATGAAGCTGCAGAGTGATGGGATTCCTAAATCCTGGCAGAGCAAGGCAGAAGCAGGTCCTTCCCAGGGGAAGGAGAGAGAAAGCAGAAAAGGTGCAATGATGAACTGAAACCATTTGTATTTCTGGGAAGAAAGCTGACCCACCGCTCCCATTCCTAAAAGCTCACCCTCACTTTCACAGCACAGGCAACAAAAATCTATGAGGTCAATGTCTCACATCAATTTTACCACTCCTCCTCAGTCAATGAAATAGTTAATTATAGTTTTTCTCCTGGTTTAATGCAGGGAGAAGAGTCGACCACTTCATTTAATAATTTAGCTGAAATGTGTCCACACAAGAACCCGTTAATTTCTCATTCAGTTTTCAAATTGAATCAATGTAAAGGCTGCCAACGATACAGAGGCAGAAATGCAAACCCCCCCCACACACACACTGACAGCAAAGTTCCTCGTCCTTTATGAATGACTTTTGTCTCCAGACCTGCAAAAGAAATCAATGTACATCCCTGCCTGCAGACCGTGAACCCACCTGCGCCAGGCGGGAGTAATTGAGCGCAATTAGACACACAATCCCGAGAATTCATCAAAAAGAACAAAAACAAAGACATTTCCCATCGGATTCCTTAGCTCCTTTGCAGGAGCAGGCTGCCTGCACCACTGCTCTGTGTTCCACTGATCCCCTCCCTGCTGCACCCACCTTCTCCACCAGCCTGGGAGGACAAAGATCAGTGCTGGTGTCTGGAGCTGGGGCTCCTGCTGAGCACCCAGATCCCAGCTGAGCACCCAGATCCCAGCTGAGCATGGGGATCCCTGCTGAACACCCAGATCCCAGCTGAACATCCAGATCCCAGCTGAACAGAGGGACCCCAGCTGAGCACCCAGATCCCAGCTGAGCAGAAGGATCCCAGCTGAGCACGGGGATCCCAGCTGAACATCCAGATCCCAGCTGAGCACCCAGATCCCAGCTGAGCACTGAGATCCCAGCTGAACATCCAGATCCCAGGTGAGCACCCAGATCCCAGCTGAACACCCAGATCCCTGCTGAGCAGAGGGATCCCAGCTGAGCACGGGGATCCCAGCTGAGCACCGAGGCTCTCCAATGCCCTTCACAGAGCTGTGTCACCCTCTGGCTCCTGCCACATGCTCCCATGGAACCCACAATGATCTTAGACTGAACACTCTGCTGCAAATCTCAGTGCTTCCCTACACACTTTTTTTTCTGGAAAGATCTTTACCTACAACACATTGGTTCTAGAAGTCAAATTAATTTTGCCCTTTCCTCGCAGCTCCAGAGCTCCCTGACTTTTCCTGGAGGCCAGGGAACAGGATGCTGGCAAAGCCACTCAGCTGCAAGGGGAAGCAGGAGGATAATGTGAGGATTGCTTGCCAGGAGGTGTTCAGGCCATGGCTGTGACACAGTTCTGGTGGCTGTGCCCAGCCTGCTCCGTTCCACACCATCCCGAACCTCCGGTGCCCTGGGTTCAGCAACTGTTTGTGACAACACCTCGCACACACCCACAGACTGCAGCCCTGACCCGACTGCTAACAACGTTTTCTATTCAGAGGTGCTAGCTGTTAACTTGGCTAACTTTGGATGGCACCCTTCAGAGGCAGTTACCACGTCTTTTTAAAGCACCCCCACGTATTTGGACACAAGCGGGAGAAGAGTCAAGTCAAAGCTAAGAATGGCTCCTTCCCAGGTCACACTCGCCTGGTTTCACCCCTCCCATCTTCAACTGAAAAAGCTCAAGACTAAAAATGGGCAGAGCACTAAAAGGAACAACCCTCCAAACCTTCCCTAAGTGCTGCCTCGTGTCCTCCAGGAGGTGGAAAAACGAGTTACCCTTCTGGCTTCACATCCTCACCCTCCCCAGCAACACACCTGCCTCAAACAGGTCCAGGGGAAGATGGAAGTGAGAGGTAAAGGAAAAGGGCACTTCTGATGCCAACGCTCCTCTTCCCATAAATCTCCTTCCTTTTATATTAAAGGAACCCATTGACAGCAAATGCATTTTTCAATATTTCAGCCAAATATAGAACCGCAGTGAACTCGGTCATAAATTCCCCAGGAGGCAGAGGGCTGGCTGGGGAGGGGAGGGGAGGGGAGGGGAGCTGCTGTTACACAACAGCACCGGGGTGCCCTACTTTCACAGACAGCATCCTGTGCTGCCAGCCCGCTCCTTCCCCTGCCTGCGCCGCACCTGCCAGCACAGCGCTGCCCCAGCAGCAGGAGCCAAGAGCCCAACGGCGTGCAGGAAGTGTCAGGGCACTCTCCTGGCTCAGAGCTGTCCCCAGGGCCAAAAACAAACTCGGGCAGCGCAGGCTGCGAATGAACCCAGGAGGAGCAAAGAGCCGGCGCAGAGCTGCTGCTGCTCCTTTCTGAAATCACACAACCCCTCTCAAGGCAGAGAAAAGATGCTCTGAGAACAACACTGTTCTTTACAGCCTCTTTTTAAGCCCGTCTCCAGAGGGAAAACTCGTGTTTGTTAAACCCCAACACATGTGAGAAGCCACGACAAAGCAAATAAAGCCGCGGAGGTTTAAGTTGCAGGCAGGACTTTACGGTTTATGGGTCGCAGAGATCTGTACTTACTCATCTCCTCTTGTATTACCAACTGCAAGAGGAAAATGATCCTTAAGCTCTTAAGAAGCCAGAGGACAGGGAAATTGCTTAAGAGAGAAAGGAAGTGCTGAAGCACATGCTCTGCAGATCAGTCCAGCCCTCCTTTTATTCCCTGCAGGGAACCGAAGGGATAAACAGCGAGGAGATGCTGTTCCTCTGACTCTGTCCCTGCACACCATGAGAAATCCCCTCCAGAGGGTTTTCTACAGCAGGCAAGTCTGCCCTGCCCTTGCTGGGCTGGCTGGCTCCAAACCTTGTCCCCGGTTTCCCAGCTCCAAGGCAGCCTTTCCCCAGCCTGTGCCAGAGCTGTGCAGGACACACACCCCACACACCCTCTGTGTGCTGCCACGGCCCCCAGCTCTCAGGGAAGCTCGAGCTGCACAAAGATCTTATTAGTGCTCTAAAGGATTGTATTAAAAATACATGAAACATGCAGAGAATGGCACTTCTGGATGCGGCTGCACTGCCTGGAGCACCTGCACAGGGAGATAACATTGGCTCTCTGTACCAGCCTCTCTGTTTTCATCATCTTGGTTTGATGCTCGGGAGGTGGCCGAGCTCGAGTCGGTGTCACACCAGCACCTGCCCCGAGCTCCACTGCTGCTGGACCTGGCAAAAAGGAGTCCTGGGGCAGCTCTCACTCACTGCAAACAGCCTCTCACCTGCTGGGAGGCAGGAAGGAGCAGCAGCCCTTCCAGGGCAAAGCCTCTGCTTTGGGAAGTGTACTCCATCAGCCCGGGGTCAGCACAAATGAGCAAAAAGCACCACAAGTGGCAACACCCACTGATCAATACCCCAGGTGTGCAGAATCTTCTGTTCCATCTCACTGCCATGACACGGTACCCAGCCAGTATCTCTGTGACAGATAATCAAATCTCTTGTCTACCTTTCCTTTATTAATCCTTGCCTAATCCTCTTTCACATTTTAGCTGCAGCTTTCATTAGGGAAAGTCTGATTTCTGAAAGGCATCAAAAAGCATCGCCTTGACACCTGTCACTCCAGACCCCCGCAAACACACCTTCCACAGAGCAGCAGAGCTGCAGCAAACCCAGGGCTCTGCTGCTCCCTTGTCCCCATCTGACACAGGGCTGAAACCCCAAAAAGACAAATACCTGACACTTATAAAGAGCTCGAGTTGCCCCCCAGCTGCCAGCCCTGCCGTCTGAACCACAGGCTGAAGGGAAGGGTCTGCTCCTCCTTTGCCATGGAGACCTGACAGGGAAACAGTCAGGTTTGCTGGGAACCGACGGGGAAACAGCAAAGTTGGGGCTTTAAATGGCTCTGGAGCAGAGTCCCTGCACACCAGGATCAGTGATCAGGTAAATGCACCCCAGCCCCGCTTCCCTCTCTGTGTTTTATTTTCTTGCATCTCCCAAGGCCTGGGGCCGTTTTTCCCCTGCTTGCTGATCGTTCCTAATGTCGTCTTCCAGCCCACATTCTCCTCCTTTGCCATCCCGTGGTGAGGTCACGATACATTTGTGACAGAGTTGCCATGGCAACAGACTGATGACATAAACATAAGCTGAGGATTTCTCCGCAAAGCGGGAGGAGCAGGAGCTGGGCTGCGAGGCTGCTCCTCAAACAGCTCTCTCCAGTGCGAGCTGTGGGAATAGAGAACATTACTGGCAAAGTAAATTGCTTTTTGTCAAAGTGTTCTCCTTTTTTTTTTTTTGAAGTTTGCCCCCGTGCGAAAGTCTCGAAGTCAGAACCTGCCCATTATTTTAATGTGCTGCTCGGTATTTAATAATCTTCTGCCTCAGACACCAGTCTGTTGCCATGGGAATGACAGCCGCACAAATACGGGATTAGGGCTATCAGGCAGGAGAGGAGAAATTATGAATAAGCAGTTATGTTCAATAATTAGCGACTCCAGGAAAAAGCCCCAAAATGATGAATTCAGATGGATGCGTTTATCTCCGTGTTTGAACACAAGCACGCGGCTGCTGCTGCTCCGGAGCGGGATTCCCACAGCACGCACGGCTTCTGGGCTCAGTGCCTCCTACCTGGGAACACAATCCATCCTGCTCCTGCTCCTCTTCCTCCCTTCTCCCCTCTCCAGACCCCTCCACAGGCCTGGATTCTCCTGAGACAGGGAGGTGCCCAACACCTGCCACCCATGCTCCCACCACCATCCCCATTCCTCTGGAATGCAAAGGCTGGGAGAGGCAGCCTGGGTTCCCCAGCTCGGGAGGGCATTCCTGAAGCAAGGAACACCTCCTGCATGTCCAAACCGCTCTGCCCAGGCCAGGAGCTGCAGCTCACTGCAGCAAATTAAAGCTTTTAAGTCTATTTTTAAAAAAAAAATGCGAGAAAGCTTTCTGCTTTAATTGGAATTAGTTACAGCGCTGCCGAATAACCGACCTTGAATGGCAGCAAAATCCTGTGTTATTTAACCAGATTCACAGGCAAAAAGACACTGGGAGCATCTGTGCCCACTATGAGATGCTTCTGTTTCCCTGCAGTGTGCCCACGCCTGAGGAAAAGGAGGATCTTGGCCTCTGCACCCCTCAGCAGGCTGGGTGGTGACACGGCTGGGACAACACAGCACACCCAGACACGGAGCTCGAGCCAGGCAAGGCTGGCCCACAGGACACTCTCCAAGGTGAAATGCCTTCCCTCAGCCAGAGGAGTAGGGGACTTGAAAGTGGCCAAACCAAGCCACTGCCACAGACCCTGCACGGCCAGGCTGCTCCAGGGAGCCCTGGGGATGCTGCTGCCTCCTGCTCATTCCTGCTGGGATCTCCCCACAGCAGGCAGGGACTGAAAACCAAAGGGAGATGGTTCCTCCCCTCTGCCTTTGCTGGGGAGGACCAGGTTTGTGTCTGTGCCACAAAAACTTGGAGCTGGGAAAGGATCTCCTGCTCACCAGCCTGCATCCCCTATTCACCTGAGATACCTCCCTTTTTGCATATCTGTTGCTATTAAAATTCCTCTTCCAGCATGTAATTCCCTCTACTAGCTTTTCTTGCTTATTAGAGAAGACAAAAAGTATTCTGAGCATCTGATCAGAGAGATCTCATTTTCTCCAGGCACTCCTCTGAATTTAATTCTAGATTAAGCATTATTTAAAAAAACAACAAACCACCCCTGCTGCCTCCTACCTCCTCACGCTCCCTTTCAACACGAGGCTGGAGAACACTCCCAAGCCCAGGAATCCAGCTGTATTTAAAAATTACTCCTTGAAGAGTTACACTCCTAAATATACTACAGAAAATCAGAAACAGAAATCACAAAACAGAAAGGGCTGCTTGGGTTTTCCCTACAGCGCTGTGAGAGGAAAAGTTCCAAGTCCTCCTTTCCTCATCCAAACACAAGAATCCCAGAAAACCTCCAAAAGCTGTTGAGGCACCTTTTTATCAGCCATCATTTCTAGACTTACTAATGAAGCATCTCCTGGCTGACAACTGCCTGCTCCGCTGTCCGAGCCAAACACCAGCCTTCAAATCCCACCTCTGAACGTGCTCACTTACCTAAAAAAGAGCCAGGAAAACAAAATTAACACAAATGCAGCACCTCGGATTTAAAACCCCGGACAAAGACAAGTTTCAGTCCAGGGAGGTGTTGATGGCTGCTCCTCCAGTCCCACAAATTCAGAAGAAAACACACAACCAGATAAAGCCTTGGCCAAGTAAAGCCCCTGAAGAGGAAGAGAGGTTAATAAATGCTGAAACAACCTTTGAGAACTTTTTATTTATACCTACATACATATGAGCACAGGGATTTGACGAATAATACTTCTCAAATCACTCCTACGATGTTAACACTCCGGAGTATTAACTTGCCCGTGCCTGAAGGAAATGGGTCAATTTTAATTCTTCAAACAATTCTTGGCGGCACAATAACTCATTCTTCAGGCTGCAGATAGCGAGTTGTGCTCTGGTGTGCTGGGTCCCAGCACAGCACAGGGAAGGGGGGGGCTGCACTCCCCAAAAAGGGGCCACCAGAGGAGCCTTGCTGCCTTATCGGGAAAAAACAACAGAAAAATCCACTCAAAACCAAAAATAAAGGAATTAGAGTTATGGGAACTCTTGATTGCACACACACAAAAAAAAAAAAAAAAAAAAAAAAAAAAAAAAAAAAAAAAGACATTTGAACACACCTGCCTTTGCCAACACATCCTTTCAGTGCTCAGGGTCACCTCCAGGAGCACAGCCCTGTGCCTGGTGACACTGAAACCTCCTCCCAGCTCGGGGACTCCGCAGCAGGAACGGAGCCTCCCAGGGCAGCACTTGGGCATCCCCAGCACCATTAGAGAGGCACATTTGGCTGCTTGCCAAAAGGACAATTTTGGCAGGTACCCATAGGTCAGTGTTTCTCCTTTCCAGCTTCTCTTTTTGTGGTTTTTTTCTTTGGTTTTTTTTTTTTTTTTCTTCTATTTCCTCTGCAGCACCAACTGCAAACGCAGACAAGTGTCACAGGGAGGGAAAGCACCCGCTGCTCCTGTGCACACAGAGATTAACAGGAATTACAGCAGGCACAGGCAGCTGCCTCGGAAAAAAGTATCCTTCAATATAATGCTTCAAGGGCTCCACGTGCTTAGGTGGGCAAAAGGAGGAATGCAAGTGGGACAAGTGAAAAGTATCCAACTCTTCTACCGGGCAGCAGCAGGATGCTGCATTCCTGTGCTCTCACGCTCCCTTTTCTTCATATATTTTGGATACTGGACACGTTACAGCAGCCCCACGGGCAGGACCCCAGCCCAGACCCCAAACCCTGCGCCAGCACAGGCTGCCACCCCTCACACCACAATTAACACAGTAATTACGCATTTAATTGCTGCGCATTAATATCACCTCAGCCTGCAATTACAGCTTATTCATGTAAACCTAATCAAGGAAAACCAGCATATTTGCATAAAAGTTGTAATGAAAAGTATAATGATTTCACTAACAAGACGTGGATAAGAACGCGTATCTGTGACAAACACTTTGTGTCAAGGAGAATAGAAAACGATTTTCCTTCCTGAAGATTATTTCAGGCCCATTTAACACAATCTGTACCACTCCGGTGATGTGCAGTATCTTACACACATCAAGTCATATCTCGATAATGTTCCTGACTTCAAATAAAATTTCATTACTATATTTAGTTCTGGGATGGTTGGAAACGGTTGCATTGTTAAACTTAATAAAAACTGGAATTTGTGGAGTATTAGGCAATCCTCAGTGCCAGTTTTCCTCCTCGTGCTTTGAGCGTGGCAGCAGCTCCATCCCAGCCCCCCCGTGCCGCCGTTTACATCCCAGCCTCATTTCCACCCATAAAACAAGCAATTAAGAATAAGTACAACTGCTTTGGAGTTCCCGAGGCCAGAGATAAAAATAAATTGGCTTTTATAAATTCACTTTTTGCAATGGTAAAACAAAAAAAAAAGCCAGCCCTAATTATCAATAATTTGTTACCTCTAATTTCAGCAGCCAGGCTGACGGGTGCATGCAGCTGGATCCTTCCAAGCCCTGAGTGTGGTACAGGCAGAGAAAGGCATCTCCTGGATAATCAAACTGCAGCAGAGGGGCCAAGCTTTCAGGGTATTGATCAGCCTTGGCTCAGAGATGTGGCACACGCACTCCATCCCCAGACTCACCTTGCTCTAACAGCTCGGTGTGAAGCTTAAAGCCCTGGACTCAACACCCTAACTTCAATTTTCTATGGAAACTTTATGGAGATCAGTTAGACCTGTTCAGCATCAGGAAAGCATCTTCAATTTCCCACCTCTTAAACGTTATTTCCTCTCCAATTACAACTTCTTGCATCTCATCTCATCTCTGGTCATTATCAAGGTGAGCAGAGAATTTCCAGAGCACAGATAAGAGACAAGGGAAGGAGTTTGCTTTTTTGTACGTAATTTTGAAATCTATATTGTAAAGGCAGCAGCTGTACACAACATCTGGAAGGCTGCACTGCCTCGGAGTGCTTCTAGAAGAAGGAGGAACCGCGCCAGTCTCTCCCGTACAATCGCGGCGAGTTCAGCGGGCTTTATTTGTCTCCTTGACAACGCGCAGCATGACTCAGTCATCGGCTCCCTGGTAATTAAGAATTTCATTTCGAGCAAGAGGTCAGGACAAGGGAGGCTCCGTGGCTGTCTCCAGACGGGTGAGCTGCAGCCACCCCGGGCCCGGCCACCGCGGCAGCGCCAGGCACAGGGAAGGGAAGGGGAGGGAAGGGAAGGGAAGGGAAGGGAAGGGAAGGGAAGGGAAGGGAAGGGAAGGGAAGGGAAGGGAAGGGAAGGGAAGGGAAGGGAAGGGAAGGGAAGGGAAGGGAAGGCAGACAGGCAGTGGGAGTGCATCTCGCAGAGAGCTGCAGTTTAACGTTATCTATTGCTCCACCTGCCACTCTGTTTAAACATTTCTGTGGCTCAGCCTGCGCCTGAGCACCGCCTGGAACAATTAGCAGCAGCAGAGCCGTGGAGCGGGAGCGCGCTCGGGGACGGGAGCGCCGTGAGCAGCAGCAGGGAGAGAAAGTATATTTATGTACAAAGCAGCCTCCCAAAGTCTGCATCTTCGGCCAGGCCTCTGCCCCCGTGATTTTACATGAAACTGGCTACGGGCACTGTCAAAAACCAACGTGGCACAGCACGGTGCCATCAAGAAGAGCCCAATGGCAGTGATGATGCTAGCAGGAGATGGAAGAAAGCTGAAGGAATGCTGGCTCTGGCAAGGCCAGCACTGCCTGCCCCTTTTGTCACACCAGCACGCAGTTCCCACGGCCTGCTCGAGGCCAGACCCCTGCCCCCAGCCAAGGCACACCTGGCTGTGGTGACCCAGAGCTGCCCCCACGTCCCGGCCCAGCAGCCACCACACCAAACGGTGCTGCAGTTTAAGCACTTTGCACCATCTGCGCTCCCCTCCTGTGTTTGTATTTTGCCCGTTACCTATTATGAAACCGTGCGTATAATCTCCCCATCAGTTCATCAAGGGAGAATTTAAACATGACACACCAGTAATTGAACTGCAGGAGGACCTGGCTAATTCGCGGCGGTGATTAAGAGCCACTGCAGACTAGCGAATTTTACAAGCGAGTGAACAGGCAATAAAAATCTCGCTCATTTGTTTTGACAAGTGTCACTTCATATTAAAGGTACACTCCACCATGAACTCCAGGCTGGGAGCACAACTCTATTCCCAACATGGCCCCTCATTAAGTCCCAGACTCAGCAAAATGTTCTGCCATGTGCTCAGCTGCGGCTGGGAGAGCTGGGAAAGCTGCAGGGACAGGGGGATCAGCCCTCCTCACCAAGGGCAGCCTGCCAAGTACCATGTGCAAACAAGACACCTTCTTTTCCATTTCCCATTTCGTTTTTCTGCTCCCTTGTCCTTTTGCTGCATTAGGTCAAAACCAGAGAGTCAAGACTAGAAAAGAATCCTTTGGTGCATGTTACCATTTCCCAGAGAAAGAGACCGAGGCTGAAGCACAACTTTCACAGGTTCACAAAACACACCAAGAGCACTCTGTTGTGTTTCTTAGCTCCAAGTTAATTACAATGAAGCGTTAAATGCTGGTGAAGGACACAGGCAGGCACACTGATGTTCCAGTCCCTGCCTCAAGACAACACCAGAGTCAGACTCAGAGGAACAAAGTCACCTTCAGCATCCAGGAAAACACAACCTCTGCAGCCCACAGGAGGCTCGCAAGGACAGCCCAGGGGGCACGGGCCGGGGGGCAGGCTGCACTCCCTGCCATCATGGTGAGTGACTTGGTTTTGAATTCATTTACACGCCTGGCTAAAAGTCTTCAGAGCTCTCCCTCTCTCTCTGTCCCCGCCACTGGAAGCTGCCGTGCTGGGGATCCTGGGGACCATTTCCGAGTGTGCGTGTGGGAAGTGCCAATGGAAGGAGCTGAAGCATTTGTGACTCAGCTGCAGTCTGGGGCAGGGCTGGGTGCTGGGATGCTCCTACTCAGCCCCAGCAAGCGGGGAGCCAAGGAGCTCGCCCGTCACGACGCCGGCAGATGGGGCACAGGCAGAACGCTGGGGCTGACATGGAAACATCTCCAACCAGGCCCACACCCCTGTGTTTTTCATTTTTTTTTTTTTATTCCAGGAAAGTTTCCAGTTTCAAGAAACCAGGCTGCCCCAAATTGTACCTGTCAGTGCACACCCCCGAGGGTACTTCCACACAGGGCTGTTCACAGGCTCACTGCGAAGAGCCACAAAGCAGCAGTCGAGCCCTCACATAGAAAATCTCTTCTCAAGCAGCGAGAGGAGCTTCAAAAAGCCAACTCAGTTTCCACTGAAAAGAAACTCATTCTATGCTCCTGCCTGAACAAATTGTACAGCTTTCCATCAGGCACTTTCATACCCGTGTACTCAACAACTTCAGAGATCATTTAAAAAGAAATATGTTACAGGAGCCCTGCCAACCACAAAAAGGTCTTGTGACTCAAAAAGATCAAATCTGAGAGGAAAAAAAATACTTAAACATTTTTACACAAACCATTTGAAGTCAAAAGTTCAAAAATTAGTATTTTTACATGCCTGCTCACAGGCAGATGCCCCGAGGTTATTTTCTCAGCCTCTATCTCCAGCTATCTCCTTGTAACACTCCGCCTTCCGTGCCGTCTGCATCCAGGCAATTAACTTCAAACTCCTGCTACAGGCACAGGGTGCTTTGAAAATAAACAGGAAGATCTTTCAGAAACAGCCATGACTGAGCTAGGTGGGAAGAAGATGAGCTCCCAAACAGGCTCCAAGGTGAATATCCTCCCTGCACAACCCAGGGCACCTGGAGGGGGCTGGCAGGTGCCCCAGAACAGCCCACCTGGGGCTCGGCATCCCTGGGCAAGGCCTCACCCAGCTGGTTCTGCATGTCCAGAACAACGTGGTTATGTCAGATGTAGGGAAAGATGCCTGGCCTTGTACAAGGGTTATGGAAGCCCTCAGGGGGAGGTGCAGGAAGGGCCAGGGAAAGCTCTGTGTCACCACCGGTGTGGGGACAAGGACAAGGTGTGAGCTGGGCAGCAGCACCCAGCTGGGCCAGCCCAAAGCACACATCCTGGAGATCATCCCGAGCAGTCTCAGGTGAAGCTGGGAATCCCCTGCAGGGAGTTTTTCAGCAGGAATGATGGACATGCCACACCGAGCTGGCAGCGGCTGCTCTGGCCACATAAAAGCCACCGATCAGCTCCACAATAAATCCCTGCAGGACCACTCTCCACCGTAAAGCTCACGGCGCAAGGTTTAATGCTGCCATAATTTTTATGATCCAGGTTCAGCAATGGCTGTACAGCCCGGTCTGAAATGGGATTAAATCTAATGGTTAGAAAGCAGGGCTGCTGGTGTGGTTCCAGTGTCTGTATTCCGAGGTGCTGGCTTTGCAAAGCTGAGCTGCCAGGAACTCCCCTACCACAGCTTTGAGTTGCTGCCTTCCACCCACCCGAGCTGGTTCTAATTCACCCCAGCAGCCAACAAACCCCTGCACAGCTCTTTTCTGATGTACTGAGCTCTGGGACACCACCAGCCCCTTCATCTTTCTCCTTCCAAGCACATCCAAGCCCTGGAGAACCCTTCCCCACGAGGAAAGGCCTGAGGAGCACACGGAGCGCTCAGCCCAGCAGGGAAGGTGAGTGCTAAGAGGCTGCTGCAAGGAGGGATGAGGCTGAAAATCCTGCATGTTCCTCACAAGATGAGGCTGCCCAACAAGAAGTTTAAATTCCTTGGTCACACTTCAGAGCTAAAGCTGATACCCCTTCTATCCCAAATCCCAGACTGCCCTATTTTGCATCTTATGTTTATACGGCACATGGCAACGCTAAGTCTTGCAAAATATCCCAAATTGCTTTCGAAGGGGTGAAATGAAAACAGAGGCAACCACCAGCAGGCTTAAGCCTGAGATCTGCCAGAAAATAATAATTAAAAAAAAAAAAAAAGGATTAACCTTCTTTGCTGGTAATTTAAGAATATCAGTAATTGAAAAAAAAAAAAACAAAACAAAATCTCATTTTCAGCCTTTAAACCAGGAAGAATAAAGCCGGGGGCTGCTTTTACAGCGTTTCTGTTGCTCGGTCCAGCAAACCCAGCCTTTCAGGCAGAGTCTGCGCCGGGGAGCAACAGCTGATTCTTAATGAACCTTTCAGAGGCCTCCAGCTCCCTTCAGCAGGAGCTGCTGGGAAGCGTGGACGGCGTCTGTCCATCCATCCATCCATCCATCCATCCATCCATCCATCCCTTGGTGGCTGTGCCGTGCGTGCGGCTCCGGCGTGGGGGACCCTGCCAGGCAAAGATTGACCCTGCCAGGCAAAGATTGACCCTGCCAGGCAAAGGAGGGTCCTGCCAGGCAAAGATTGACCCTGCCAGGCAAAGGAGGGTCCTGCCAGGCAAAGGAGGGTCCTGCCAGGCAAAGACTGACCCTGCCAGCAAAGATTGACCCTGCCAGGCAAAGATTGACCCTGCCAGGCAAAGATTGACCCTGCCAGGCAAAGGGGGGTCCTGCCAGGCAAAGGAGGGTCCTGCCAGGCAAAGGGGGGACCCTGCCAGGCAAAGATTGACCCTGCCAGGCAAAGACTGACCCTGCCAGGCAAAGGGGGATCCTGCCAGGCAAAGATTGCCCCTGCCAGGCAGCGGGGCCGGCGCTGGCCCTTCCGCAGCAGCCACAGCCCAGCCCGGAAAGTTTTGTCTCGCTCCAGGCTCCCCATGAATTGCAAATCTTCAGGTTGCCACAGAAACTCTCAGGGTGCCACACAGCCATCAGGAAGCATCACGGTCATCTTTTCCATCTTGTTTGCTTTGCATCAGAGCACTTTAAAGTCCCCGTGGCATTGGTGCTCGGCAGCACGATTCCCTGCGCGCAGTTATTCCTGTGCAGTGTCCAAGCCGCAGTGATTAATCACTCCCGCTTCCTCGGCTGACATATCGAGGTGGGGAAACGACATCCTAAATGAGCAGAGCTGATTACCTGGGAAAGCAATTCTTCAAGATAGCACAGCTAACTAATAGCTCCATCTGCTACAAAAACACATTCCTGAGCCCCAGAGTGGTGGCAGGGTACAGCCAACAATTTTGTTGCAGCTGCCAGATTTGAAATTGTTTGTCACAAGTTGCCACAAAAACGTGGGCAGCTCCTCGTCCTTCCTCTCCCCATCTCCTGGAAGAGCAGGGAATCTCAATCAGAAGCTCTATGGGGACTTGTGACAGGGATGCTGAAGGTGAGATCTGGGCTGAAGAAACAACCTGATATTGTAAATTAAACGCTTTGCCAGCACCATCCTTTTTTTTTTATCTCTGATTCCAAGCAGGCTCAGTGAACGCCCATTCCCAGGGGTGCAAGAGAGGGGCTTCAGCTACAGCGTGACTTTATCGAGGTTTACCAGTCCCTGCCACTTCCAGGTTAACCCACATTTTAACAGGAAAACATCCCAAACCCTGGTGATGCCTGTGCCCAGGCAGCCCAGCCACCGCCAGCAAACCGCAGATCTTTGTCCCACCGAAGCTCTTTGAAATGCAAATTCGCCCCAGGAATGCTCCACATGTCAATTTTATTTGTATTTTTAAAGTAAGTGGGCACTACACTTTGCAACAATTGTTGCGAACGAGGCAATTAAGCCCGATGACCACGCTCGGTGTCACTTTCCCTGTCACTCTCATACAAACAAATCAGCTGCCCAGGGTTTGCTCAAACCTTTTTGCAGATTTTTCCCTGGGATGCTACTGCTGGGGTTCCTCCTCTCCCTGTTCCCAGCCCCTGATGAAATCACAGCTTTAGCTACACTCAAATGACTTCTGAAGCTTCAAGAGAGATATTGGGAAACCCCATCGCCTGCAATCTGCATCTGTCCAATCCTCCTTCCCCAGCCAAAGCTCTGGAGAAAAGCTTGGCCACCAAGGAAGCCCCACCTGGAGCTTTGCTGATCCGGGCAGGCACAGAACAAACCCAGGAGGGAGGTTTGTCCCCTGCTGGGACCCTCGGTTGGGTTTTGGTGGCTTCTGATATTTTAACTCCAAACCCCCTCGTTCTCCTTGGCTCCTCAGCACATCCATTTCCCTGATAGCCCTGCCACACTCCCATCATGTGTCAGCAAAAGCCAGCAGCTCTAAATTAGGAGCGTTTGAGTGATTTGCTGGCTGTGGTTTATTTATCACATTTGTGAAATAAGTAAATTACCGTGGTATCCAGTGGAATGATAGAAGTTCAATCACTTAAGAAATCAGCCCATCAAACAGAGAGCCACGTGAGCCTGATCTCGGATTTGCAACCTGATTTAATAACCTGGTTGTGCTGGTTGCTCACACTCAAATCAGAACTGAAGGGTTATACACTTCTGTAATTAATACAAGAAAACAGTGAAGGCAAAAAAAGCATTCTCCTAAAAATTACTTAGCTTTTACCTAAACATATCTGTTGTGTTTCCCTCTGCCTTGGAAGGAGGGAGAAAAATGCCTCAGGAGCAGAGATTTCATAATTTCATTCAAAAGTCACCACTCATGTGTTGTGCTGTTGACAGCTAATTAAGTTCTCCCAAGGTAAAATAAATGTAATGTTTTAAATCTGCTTCCCCGCTTTAAAAAAAATCTTGACTGATATTTCACTCACTTATTATTAATCAAGGAAATACAATGGAACAGGGAATTTGAATTCACTTCAGCCAGAATCCCAGCACCTTCCCCATCCCGTAAGTAGGTCACTAATCAGGTCTGGGTTTAATTTTGCTCAATTCTGTTTCTTGGCACTGACAACGATCACCCTGGACACAAGTCCTGACTCGGCAGCTTCGGTGATTAGACAATAAACTCCATCTTGCTTTGTAAGGGCAAAGGAGTGGGAAGCTGAGCAAAGGAGATGAGAACGCTGAGATCCAGCCCCCACAGCCCCAGCAGCCCCTCAGCCCTCCCTAAAGTGGCTTTGAGAGCCAGCCCTGGATTTGTGCTGCTCCAGGGGGTGAGGCACAGGCACCACACAGATGGCAGGGGACAGACCCTCCGAGCTGCCTGCAGCCCCCCAAAAGCCACAGCACAGCAAACCCTGCTCCACCAGCCTGCAGGGACTGCTCTGCTCTGTCAGCAGCACCATCCCATGGCTCACACACAGGGCACCCTGCTGTCCCTGGCCAGGCCCTGAGCAGGCTGAACCTGTTATAAGTGTGTCCCAATAATTGACTGGACACAAGCTCAATTAAAATAATATTGGAATTTATTAAGCAAGCAACAGTAAGCAAAACAGCGCTGGGCGGCCGGGGGATCTCCTGTCCCACCACAGCTCGCGCCACACCACCAAAAGTCTCTGCTCTTTATACTTTAACAAACCCAACTCATGATCCAAGCACATCAGCCATTCCAGCCAAAACCACCGGACACCCGAAAGCAGCTTCCAAGCATCATTTGTCAGCTCTATCTGCCGGGTTGTTTTTAAAAACAGCCAGGAGAAAAATCTATGGAGCCACATCCTTCTGTGAGAGCGCCGGGGCGTCCTCCCAGCGCCCTCCCTGCAGCAAAGAGCCTTTCCCTCACCCCCGGGAGCCCAGGGAGCCCATAGCTCAGCACTAATGGCCCATCCATCCCTCCCCGCAGCCCTGACACGGCCGGGAGCAGTGCCAGCAGCTCAGGCTGTGTGCAGGTGAGCAGCACCTCCAGCCCGGCCGGGATCGATGGCTCTGCAGCCACACCAGCCACCTCCATCACTGCAAGGGCAACCCAGCTGAGCGATGGGCTCATTTCTGCTCCTGCCTCACCCGGAGCAGCAGCACAGAAACCAGGGGAAGGCAGGCTAACACACACCTGGGGGGAAACAGGGCTGGAGACAGCGCTGAGGCTGCTGCTGCACAGAAAAACAGAAAATTGTGTCACCTCAGGGTCGTGAGGGCTCGGGTGACAGGAGCCACCAACCAGCCCCCCACTCTCTTCCCAAGCCACCTCATCCTTCAAACCTGCTGGGCCCAAGGGTAAATCCAGGCAAGGAAAAGATGCAGGCCAAGCTTTGCCAGGGCGCCGCACTGCAAAGCCTTCTGCAAACAAAAATAAACCTGTTTACTTTGCCAAAGCCAAGGAACTTCATGTCCTCTTTGTGGCGAGTTATTCCAAGATGGTTTTCACAGGAGGCTGCCAAGGAGAATGTGAGGTTTGTGGGCTGTGTGCCGGGGGGGTTTGGGTGCCTGGTGGAAGCGATTGGGCTGGAGGTTGTTTTTGAAGTTCCCTGATTTGCTCAGATTTCCCCTGAAGTGACCTACAAAAGCAAAGGGGAAGGGAAGAACTTGTGCTTATTTTCTTTAGTTTACTGCTGTCAAAGACACCTTAAAAGCTGTCGGGAGATATTTTCCCTCTCGTTTTCTTCCTCCGTGTTGTAAATTCAGGTCAGGCCTGCATTTGAAGATTATCAAAAGGCAAACTGGAGAAACTGTCTTGTCTGAAAAAGCGGCAGGGGCTGCCTTTGATGTCCTGGGGGCTGCTCTGGCAGCACCACCACCGGGAGGGTCCATTGTCCCAGCCCAGCTGGAACAGCAGCACCCCAGATCTGATCCAGCTCCTAACTGGGGACACAGCACAGGCAGGGGACTGCGACCAGCTCTTCCAGACTGAAACTGCTGAGGAACAGACACACGCAGGGCTCAGCAGCTCCTGCTCCTCCTTTGCACTGAACGCACTGGGAATGCCACAGGGCAGAGCTCTGGCATTCCCTGCATTCCAGGAACAAACCCCAGAGGACAACAACAGCCTCCCACCGAAATCCAGGTGCACCAGGCCAAATCAAACGGGGAGAGAGGACAAAACCCACTCACAGCCACAAAAAAGGCACAAAACTGAAGGCTTTGGTACAAGTGCTGTGCCTCTCCAAGCCCTGGCTGCTGGGAACCCCACAGCCCCAGAGCCAGGAATCTCAGCTGTGTCGGCTCAATGATGTGCAGAGGACACTCCAGGCTGCCTTTCATGTTGTCTCCTGTGTGTTGGGGACAGAGGATGAGGGAATTCTTTACCCTGAAAATACTCAATTATTTTAATAGGATTACATTGGAGATAGACAATATTTAGAACAGTCCCTGGAATTTATTAGCCTGCCAGCACTCCAGATAAGTAATTTGAATGCAAAGATCTCTTAAACTTAAGTAACTAACTGGCAAAGAGCCAATTCCCACCCTCCATGGTTTTAGGCACAACACTAAGTTTTGGAAAGGAGCTCCTGAACTCAGCAGTGAAACACCTCCGTCAGTCTCACACCCCAAACCTTTCACAGAGACCTCTTCTAATGATGTTTTTGCCTGATTACAAACACAAGGGCAGAGGAGCTAAACCCCAGAGACTAATCCTCCTCTTTGAACACCTCACATTAAGAGCAAACCAAGCCATGAATTCACGGAACACGGAGTCCAAAATGACATAGATGAATGTAGATCCTCCTCTGCACAGGAACACCGTGCAGCACAAAATGGCAGGACACTGAGACCTGGAACTGGCATTTTGGAGGGACATAATCATCTCTGTGAAGTCCCAAAAGAATTCTTGGCTGTGAGGAGGTGGCGTGCCCGGAGGGGCTGCTGGAAATGTCCCCAGGGACAGGACTGAGTCACACACCTGGGGAGGGCAGCAGCAGGGCTGGTTTGGGGCTGCCAGCACAGCCCTGGGAAGGGGCTGCAGCTGTGCCTGGGCTCAGGGTGGCCCTGGGAGGGGACAGGGTGCTGCAGCAGGCCAGCAGAGCCTGGCTGCCTCCCCTCGCCGCAGCAAGCACCCGCCACACTCAGCACAGGTTATTTACTTGGGGGAGGGCATTAATAAAAGAGTCATAACTGCTATTTACATAAAGCTTGACATACTCAAAGCCCTGTGCAAACATTAATCCTTAACAGCCCTCAGAGGAAGGTCAGAGTTATCCTCTCCCTGCATCGAGGCAATCTCTGACTGCGCTGGCAGCGGCTCCGGCTGCCCCAGCTCTGCTCCAGCTCAGCAGCCCAGCTGTGCTGCCACAGCTGCCCAGCTCCCCTCGGACCCCCCATGTCAGGGACACCCCCAGAACTAGGGAAACCATTCCTGTCAGCGAGGCTGAAATCCCTGCCAGAACACCCCAGTGCTTCCCGGTGCTTGGCTCTGCAGGAAGGAGCCAGGGGAGGGGAATCCTTGCACGTGGCACCTCCAGCAAACTCACCTGGGCTCCCTTTGGAGCAGCCAGCAGCCCCCAGCACACCTTGCTGCAGGGTTTGCCACCAGCCCCAGCCAGGAGCATCAGAGCAACCACATTGAAAAAGCAGCTGGGGATAAACAGGAGGGCTCTAGAGGAGTTTGTCACTTTTGTCACAGCCATTCACCTTCAGCTTTTGCAGAGAGGACAGGCCTGCTCTGAGGGCACGCACTCAGGAGGGGCTGCAGAGCTGGCAAGTGAAGCAGCTGAAAGCCCCACAGAGATGCCCAGCCCTGCTCAGTCCTGCTCCCCCCAGGGGATGGGTCCCCAGAGGCCCCTGGACATCACGTCCCTGTCCCCAGAGTGGAGCCACAAGGGCCAGCACAGGGAGCCACACGTGGAACTGCTGCCAGCTCCAGGGGCAAAGGACGGGTTATGAAAGCCACTGGACACCAAAAAGTCAACTGAGGAGGAAACAAAAGGGCGCCTGGGGTAAAAGCAGAGGAAAATCTCTCAGCAGAGTTCAGCTCCTGGAGCCCATCTGGGCACAGAGTCCTCTGCTGCTGTCACTGGGGATCTGTGAAGCCTTGAGCAGGCACGGCTCACCCGCCCCGACAGGGCACTGCTGCTGATCCACACCGGAATAAACACAGCCCAGCACTCCACACTTGGCAGCTTTCACTCAGGAGGCTGTGCCCAAACATGCCAGCAGGTACCTGTGCTCCTTCCTTCCTTCCTGCCTTCCCTCAGTCCCAGCTGGTGCCCAGGCAGCCCTCCCCAAGCCTGCCTCCAGCAGGGAGCTGCCTGAGCAGTGCTGCAGCATCCCGCCTGCCAGCTCCTTCTGAGGCCTTTGCTGAGCTTTTCCCCTTGAAATTCAACTTCCTGGCACCCCAGGGTGTGAGATACAACTCGGATAGGGGAAAGCAGGCGCCCCTTCCAAAGGCTGCCACACTTCTGAAAAGGCAATTTAATGCTCGCTTTGTGTTCAAGCTGGGGGAACCAAACAGAGGAGAAGGAACATGTACAGGCATTATCCTGCTGGCCAGCCACCAAAAAGGTAATTAAAAACCTCCCCCCGAACAGGTGGGTCAACAAAACCCAGCATTAATTCCTCGGATTGCCAAGCAAATGTGTCTGAGCACAGGAGCCGTCCCAGCAAGTCCCCGGGATGTGAAAGCACATTTCTGGGCTCTGACACCGGCCTGGGACAGAAGGGGCCGCATGGGGCAGGGGAAGCACAGCCCAGGTGTGCTGGGGATGCTGCTCTGCACAGCTCACACTCCCCAGAGGGGCCCCAGGCCACTGCACGCCAGGTTATTTGGGCAGCAGAGGATGCTCAGAACCTCCCTGGGTCTGGTTTGGGCAGCAGAGGATGCTCAGAGCCCCCCTGGGTCTGGTTTGGGCAGCAGAGGATGCTCAGAGCCCCCCTGGGTCTGGTTTGGGCAGCAGAGGATGCTCAGAGCCTGCCTGGGTCTGGTTTGGGCAGCAGAGGATGCTCAGAACCTCCCTGGGTCTGGTTTGGGCAGCAGAGAATGCTCAGAGCCTCCTTGGGTCTGGTTTGGGCAGCAGAGGATGCTCAGAGCCTCCCTGGGTCTGGTTTGGGCAGCAGAGGATGCTCAGAGCCCCCCTGGGTCTGGTTTGGGCAGCAGAGGATGCTCAGAGCCTCCTTGGGTCTGGTTTGGGCAACAGAGGATGCTCAGAGCCCCCCTGGGTCTGGTTTGGGCAGCAGAGGATGCTCAGAGCCCCCCTGGGTCTGGCAGTGCTGACCCAGGGCAGGAGTGTAAGGTTTGGGGCACTGCAGCAGCCCAGCCTGGCGCCAGTTGGGTTCTTTTCTGCAGACCCCAGGCTGCAGCCGCAGAAAATCACAAACCAAGCTGGGCTGCAGTGCTGGAACTGCTCCCCCCCGAGAGAGAACCATCCGGCCAGGGGAACAGAGCAGGGAGCAGGGTGATTTACAGCAGGCAGGGCCAGCCCAGCCCCAGCTCCCCAGGAAAAGGTCCATTAAAAGATTGCTTTTAGTATGGAATTTCACCGGAGATACATTTTCTCTTGTCAAGGGCAACAAATTGCCCACGTAATTTCAGACCTCTGTAGTAAACATCCTAAAAATACAGACTTTTGCAGCAAATCACATTATCCTGAACGGGGTTTGCTCAATTCTGTCCCTCTCCCGGCTCAGGCTGGAGCTGGAAAGCCTCAGCGGAGCTGGTGAGCTCTGGCCTGGCCCCAGCAATCTGCACACACCTGCTGAAATCCCACTGAGCCATTTGACAGCACACACCTCTGCAGCAAGGAGGCTTTAAACATCACAGCTGTAAAACTTAGAAGCACCGAAGTGCCAGGACAGATAAGCACAGGCAAAAGCTGCCAGGATTGCCACCGGATACCCTGCAAATGGAGGACATTCAAAACTAAATTAGAAATTATCTAATGGTTCTGATCCTATCTCAGAAACAATCTCTTTCAGCCACCCTTCCATGATCTTGGGTGCTCATACCAGGAAGAATTTGATGGCTTTAGATGCATTTTTTTTTTAATGCAGAGGTGCATCCTGCTCCCAAAACAAGACCCAGGGAGGCTGTTTGGATCCTCCACTGCCCAGTGCTAAAAACAAGCTGATGTTAACTTCTTCTGCCATTTTTGAGAGGACAAATTTGACAAATTTGTCACAAAATTTCCTCTGAAAACAAAACACAACCTAACCTCCCATGTTTCCTCCAGAGGAAGCAGCGCATCTTTGGTGCATCAGCAAGGAGAGACACACATCCCAGCAGCACAGCAGCACCTCTCAGGCTGGGGTGGTTTTATGTGAATATCCACCTCTGCACCTGCTAAAGGGTCAGGGAAACTTTGGAAGCTGCTCCCTCCCACTCAGGAAGGTCATAAACACATTTGAAGCACAGGGACAGATTCCCAGCAAAGCCACAGGGCCTCTCCCCAGAACCTTCCAGCTCTCCCCAGGTAACCCAGCTGCCCTCAGAGGACCTCTGCAGCTGGCACATCACCCACCAGTCACTGCCTGGCACTGGAAGTGCAGCCAGCAGCTGGGAAATCCTGGGTGTTCCCAGGAATTCTGCAGGAATTCTGCCCCCCTAACAGAGGGGTAAGGCTCCTCACTCAGTCTGATGGCACAGCAGCCCAGGGCTGTGGATTCACTTAACACTCATCCCTGCCCTGAGCCAAGCCAGCGAGCAAAGCTACAGACAGTCCCAGGCTCGAGGCTTATGAAAAATACCTGCCTAGAAATGCACATACATTAAGGCTACAGACCACTGGGTACCTGCCAAAAATGATGGAACACAGCAGAGTTTACTTATTTCTTCTTAATGGCTCCAACATTCCACCTGAAAAATGGGTCCTGGAGCTCCGTAATTGGGGATAAAAATTAAGCAACAGTTTGCCATTTGTCACCAGGGAGGCTGATGGCACACTCTGCTCACACCATCACGCAGGGCACACCTGATCCCAAGGCCCCTGGTGGCTGAGAGCCCAGGGGTGCTGCAGAAGCAAGGCCTGAACTGCCAGTCCAACACAACATCCAAGTGCTGCAGAGCAGTAAAAACGTGTTTATTGAACACTGTGACTGAGCTGTGCTCTGCTCTCCACTCCCAGCATCACTTGAACGTGTTTCAGTCACAGGCTCCTGCCTCACCACGACTCTTCTCAGAAGGCATCATAATTGGGTCTCAGATTTAATGTCATTTCATGGTTTTACTGTGACACAGACTCAGGAGTGGCTTGGGTTTGAAGAGATCTTAAAGACCATCCTGTTCCAGACTCCCTGCCACGGGCAGGGACACCTTCCACTAGGCCAGGATGCTCCAAGCCCTGTCTAATCTGGCTCTTGAACGCTCCCAGGGATGTCCTTCCTCTCAATCCTCTTTTCTTGTGGTCAGTGGGGCAAAATTCTTAACCCAGAAGAAGCTCCTCCAGACACCAGTAACAACCTGAAAATTCTGATCTTAGGGAGCAGTGCCAAGCAGAGGGCAGCAGAAAGGTGCCCTGTTCAGTGCTTGCCCCTCTACCCCAGGTGGGTGTAGGAAGCTTCTCCCGTACCTTCCTTCCCTCCCTGACCCCCTGGCCATGCCAGAAAATAAAAAGAATCTTTTCTTTTTCCTGCCAAATCAATTCCCAGAGGCTGTCACAAGGCCGGCCCATTATCCACAGCAGTGATGGGAGCCTTTCATTCCCATTGCTTCTGAGTAAGACCTGCCACAAAGGAAGACAGTTTAACACCCTTTAATATGTAAACAAGTTGTCGGGAAACTGGAGCAAACAGAGAGGAAGAAAACCGGGTTTTATTTACAGATTTCCTGACGCTAGGAAGGCACATTTTCATCCCATTCCCTCACAAACAGCTCTCTGCTGGGAAGTTCCGCCTTCATCTCCTCATTCACTTCTGCCGGGCCTCCCAGAGGAGGCAAGGAAGGATCTCAATCCTCACGCTTTTTCCCAATCACAAAGCAGCCCAAAATAAACACGAGAAGGCTCTGAACCAGTAAATATTCTTAAGTACTTGACACCCCGTTCCCTCCGAGAACTGCACAGATTGCACATTCACAGAATGCCGGGATTCTTCGCACATTTTCCAGGCCATGTTTCCCAGAATTTACAGTTTCTTCCAAAATATTGTGCAACATATTACACCACCAGAATACGCAACTGCTTGGCCGGACACGCGAGATTGGTTCATTTTCTCTTTTTAATCTCTTTCAGGTGATGTTTCCACACACGATTCTTGCAGCCAAACCAGCAGCACAATAAAACCATTCCCTAAATCCCCTGAAGAGCTCGAACCACCATCCATTTTTGCAACCCAACACTGAGAAATTTGTTCCAGGGAGAGCGTCGGAAGCCAGTCCAATAAGCTGAAAGTCAATTTAATTCTCCCAAATTCAACTACCGGAGATCTCCAGCCTCGCTGGGGAGAGAGAAAACCATATATATGTATATATACAGATATCTGTGTACACACAGAGAGCTCTGTGGTTGCTCCTGTCCCCAGGTGTCACCCCCAGGAGCCCAGGTGAGGTGGCCAGCGCTGCCAGCCTCGCAGCACCAGCGCTGTGATGGCCACAGAGCTATTTTGGTTTTATGCACAGACTTTACTACCACCTTATAAAAGAAGGATTTCCAGAAGGCAAATGGACCGACGTCTCAAAATAGAGTGTTTACATTAACGCTTGGCAAGCAGAGCCTGCAAACAGAGATGAATAGAGATAAGCTATAAAAAACACCGCGGACGTTTGCTTGCTGGAATAGGAGCTTGTAATCCAATTTGGGGCCCTTCTGCCAAGTGTTACACACAGCATCTCTGTGTGCCACGGCCCCCTCGGCGAGGAGCAGCCAAGGAGGAGCGATTCCGGCTCCCCTAAAGAGATCCCTTTGGATGGGGACATCCCAGCCCGCTGCCCTTCCATTTCTGCAGGCACTACCAGAGCGGGGAAGGACGGCAAATGCTGCCTGAGAGGCACCAGGGGCGCCGGAATGAGGGCGGAAAAACAAACCTGTGCGCACCTTCCTGATGTTAATGGAGGAGAAACAGGCTCCGAGCCCCGCGGACGGAATTACTGCCAGGTAATTAAACGTGTCTGTTTGTTCCACAGGCAAGGCACAAAGTCGCAATAAAACAAGCCAGTCTGAGGCAGCAATCCCTGGCTGAGCCAGAGCAGGACCATCCTGGAGCAGGGGGCACAACCCCACACCCCACCGCCGTGAATTCAGCCCCAAGCGCTGACCCCACCCTCCAGAATTCCACATTTCTGAAAACCCTTAACAGCCCTGGTTACCCTGGGCTTTGGCGGTTTGAACGCACCGAGTTTTGTTTTTGGAGCTTCCAGTACCACCTGACATCCGGGAAGAATTCCTCTTCCGCTGGATTTTCGTTTGACACAGCACAGCAAAGATCCCTAATTCAGTTAATCGCTCATCACATAAACAAAGAAACCTCTTGAGAGCCAGAGAGCAACACGCACATGTATTTGCAATGCATAAGAGGATATTTTTTTTTAAATGGTAACAATGCAATCTATTCAGTCTGAAGAGTCTGGGAGGCCAATTAAATACTTTGGGTTCCATAATTATAATTGCAGTAATGAATAAGAAGGAGCATTACAGCTCGCACAATGCAGTTCCTCCTCAAGTCAATGATTCAGTTCTTGTCTGCTTTCAACTAACCTTTTGTGTCTCTTCATATCAGATCTTGCAGATTACTTTGAGCAGAATAAAAATATCCCCAAATATCCCAGGTAATATAATACACTTGGCATCCCTTGATTATGCCTACACACAGCCTACAGAAGGGATTATGCACTAAATGGATAACACTCATTTTGATTAATTTTAGACATTAGTGAGAATTCAGCAAGGCTCCAGCTACCACATGAATGCCCCTGGCAAGCCTCTGATGACAGAGGGGAAAGCTGAAACTTGATTGCCTGGGGTTTTTTGAGGTTTGCTCCCCTTTTGGAAGAGCTTTTCCTGATCATCCTTTGCCTGGAAAGCGGCTTTGGTAAAGGACTCTGCTCCCTCATTTTCTTCCCTCAGCAGCTTTTATCCACCATGTGCCTGCAGAGATCAGCCTCGGGAAATTGAGGACTCACTCCCGGAAAAGTTAACCCCAAACTGCTCCAATTCTACTCAGACAAGTAAGAAATAGGTTTTGGTTGGCTGGGCTGGATGGTTTGGGTATTTTGCCCAACATTCTTAGGGCTCCCCAGTCTTGCTGCCCACTGCACTTGGCTGCATTTTGAGAATCAACCACCTTACAGAAACCCCTTAACTTCTGAGCATTTCCAAAGACATGAGAGAGGGGATTTTTCCTACAGAATTATCACATTTGGTAGAACCTTCCCCGTGATTTCTCACACAAAACAAAGCCTGAAGGACAAAGGGTTAACACTGGACTGCAGCTGCACGGGCACCAACTGCCCCCTTTGTCTCCAGAGAATGAAAACAAGAGATTTGAGCAAATCCAGCTTTATGAATGCAAAACTTCAGACACTGCCTGCAAGACAGCAAAGCAACATCCTTCATAGATGCACAGAGAAAGGGAAAAGTTAATTTTGTTGATGGAAGACCCAAAAAGAGGCAGATCCTAATCTAGGGGAGTGAAAAATCTCCTGCTCTGTACAAAAAATAGGACCTGGAGCACCAGACACTGCAGGGATTTATTACCTGAAGAGACAACAAAGCCCACCTCCTCTCTGGGGTTAAAGCAAGATGCTTTTGGACTGTCACTGCTCGTCAGGAGCCACTCTGAGGATCTGATCACCAAGGAACACCCCGCACGCACTCTGCTCGTGTGACACCAGGAGAATCAGGCCTTTGGAAACCCTTCTGACCCCAATGCCTGCCTCCAGAGACTCACCTGGGCACCCTGCCCACCTGAGCACACCTCCAGTCACCCCCAGCCACCCCTGGTTTACTTGTCTCTGGTGTTTTCCAGAGAAAAGCCTGATTCAAAAAGTCGACCCTCGCCTGGCTGAGGATGGCACGGAGGCCAAAAGGAGCTCTTCAAGATCACTAATTACTCACTTACTGCCTTCTAACAGGGCAACTCACAGGACCTGTCATCAGGGCTGTAATGAGGCTCACCCAGAGCCCCATGCCTGGCTGTAATTAATCCAGGCCTGGAGAAGGCAGCGCTGCGCAGCCGGGTCCGAGCGCGCGCGGCCACGAGCTGACATCTCCTGTTGACTGAATTAGAGCATCTTCTAATGAGGCTGGCTTCAAAATCATTTTACATCCATTTGCTCATGTCAGCATCAATGTATCCAGCATTATCTACCAATTAGTAAACCGGAAAACATTCTTTAGATAATCTAAAATCTCGCTAAAATATTCAACGTGTCATTCATTTACTACAAACTGCCCTATAAAAACAAATTACTGGAACCAGCTGTCACAAAGCAACAAGTGTCTCAGGACAAAGTGGTTTTTAAACCAAGAGCTTTCCAGGACACATGTGATGCGCTGGTGTTCCGTCTTCACCTCCAGCAGAACTGGTCACTCCAAAACTGTCCCTGTCCCCAGTGAGCAGGCATTGGTGCCACCAGGAGGATGCAGAGCACTCTGTCTTGGAGTTCAGAAGGACATCCTGGGGGTCAGGGGTGAGGGCTGGCAAGGGGTTCACCCTTTGGAAGGATCCAGTGTTTGGGGCTTTCACTTTCTGCCTCCTTGGAGCAGTCCAGTGCCAAGGATGCCTCAGCAAGAAGGAGGCACGACCCATGGCTGTGAGGGCAAGGCTGTTCCTGCTCTGGGATAACCAACACAGCTGTGACACAGCAGGAGGAGACTGCCCTCAGCAGCATCTCCTTTTGTCTCCCCACAGGGGGTTACTTTGCTTTTTTGTTTTCCTCAAAAGAAGCAAAACCCCTTGGCTTTCCCCAAGTCGTGCAGGTGAGGGAAGGGTGGTTTGAAGGGTGGCTGTTTGTTCTGTTGTTTTTTTTTTTAATCTCTTGAGCGTGGCAGAGCAGTAAATCTTGCATTATGCTCTGAAGACTGTCAGCTTTGGGCTTCATTTTGGTCTCAGATTAGACTCCTGAAGCAATGAATCTTCCATCACGGAGGCCATTACCAACCCAGTTTTCCTTCATTTTGGACTGCTTTATCCCTGATTGTGTTATCAAACTCACCTCCAGCTGCCTCAGCCGTCAGGGGCTCAGCAGATCCTCCCCTGCACCAGGAGAGGTTTAGGTTGGATATTGGAAAAATTCCTTCCCTTACAGGGTTGTCCAGCCCTGGCACAGGCTGCCTAGAGGGGGGTCACCACCCCTGGAGGGATTTAAAAGCTGTGTGGATGTGGCACTTGGGGACATGATTTAGTGCTGGCCTTGGCAGTGCTGGGTTAATGGCTGGACTCGATCTTACAGGGCTTTTCTAACCTAAACGATTCTCTGGTTCTAAATTACCATATGCAAATTGTGATCATTAAAAGGCATTTATAAAAATCAAGTAAAACAGCCCATGAATATTGAAAAACGTTTAAGTGTTAAGTTAAACGACAATTTTCAAAACACACGAAGGAAATCTGACCGTAACCAACCAGTCCCATGAAATACCATATCTATCATCAACTTTTTAATTACCAATTGATCAACATGTAGACAGTGTAATAGCTTACAGCTTTTAATTACTGAACTATCAAAATTCCAACCAAAAAAAGGAACCTCATGAGATGAAACTGTAATGCTTGATTATTCACTGCTACATAATGAATGATTTGTTTTTAAACAAGATGTCAAGTTCCTCATGTAATCCATCTGGATGTGTGACTCCGCAAAGCTCGCACTGCCCATACTAAGTACTTGGGGCTCCTCTTCTCCCTTCCCTCCTGACCCCACCAGCGCAGGGTTTTTGGGGATTTTCCCCCCTCAAGGCAGAACAGTCCTGAGCCAGGGGGCTGGCAGGCAAACCCAGCGCCAAGCCTGGCTGCGGATCCACGCCCGCCGCTCCAGCTCCCTCCAAAGGGACAGCTTTTGCCTGGAAGGGAACAGAGGCTCCTTCCAACTTGCCTGTACTCCCGAGGAAGCAGCTCTAAAGCTCGAAACACAAGCAGGGAGGGTGCTGAGCGCTGCCAGAGGCACCGGTGCCGGAGGATGCTCCCAGGCTCTCTGCCCCCAGCCGGAGCTGCCAGGATTTCAGTGCTGGCATTACACGGAGAACCACATCGGGGTGGGGAGAGGCTTTCATCTCTGCCCTAAATTCGGCACTGAGCTGAACATCACATCCACAAATCCCCTCGGCACACGGCACAGCTGGCCTCTCCTCTCCTGTTTTATCCTAATAACCCTTCCCACCTCGGAACTCCAAATCACCCGCACAAATCTCCCTTTCTGCGGGCAAATGCACAACATCCACAGGTTTCCAAGACCGTGACTGAGATCGCAGAGGCCTCCACAATCCTCACCCTTTGGAGAGGATTCTGCCAAATCCAGGCTTTTTTGCGTTCAGAGAGACGTTTCCCAGAAATACTCGCTTGCAAATTCAGGTTTCTGAGCAGGGATGTAAAACATTCTGGAAATAAGACTGTTAAACAAGGGCAGCTCAAGCAGAGCCTATGAGTCAATTAAAAATAAAACTAGCAGCAAATAACACATTTGTTCCTTCAGCCCAGTGGCAGCGATGAACATCCCTCAGCCTGAGCCCCTGGTGTATAACCCTACAGATGTTCCCTATGCATATCAGCCCCGAATAGCTGTTGCACAGAACAGCATCTGTTCCCACAAAAAACAGGGAACAGGAGCCTTTTATTTTCCCTCCATCAGAGCCTCGGAACCCCAGTTGCTGCCAGCCAAACCCGACAATACTTCCCCCATAAATTCACCCACTCCAGCCACATCTGGGCTTTGATTTCCACATGGAAACCACAAGCTCCTTCCTTGCACTTCCCTTGGGAAGCTGCTCGCACGCCGAGCTTGTACAGATTTCCACATAAGAAATTCAGTAATCAGTCCAGGAGCTGTAAGCACTTATGACAACAATATCTATCAACACTTAACCATATTTACAACTAAATCATGTAAATACCAGGCAGCTCTCCTCTGCATGCTGATCATCTGGACAAATGAAGGCTGAGAAAAGCTGCTCCAAGAGGAGACCAGACAAACAAAACCCACGTTGGGTGAGAAACAAGCACCGATGGCACTCCAGGATCACTGACAGCACGGAGGACACGATGGCAGAGCCCCCAGGGCCACCCTGCCTGGTACAGCCAAGAGCCCTCAGCCACCCACAACACCTTCCCGTGCCTGGCTTTGTGCATTTCCTGTAAATACGAGTGTGTTTCGTGTCCATTTCATAAACATTTTATCTATTTCTCAGAAAAACAGGGACAAGCTGCTTCAACACCTACCCAGAGCTCTTCCCTCTCCATCTGCCTTTGCAATCCTTAGAAATCCTAGGAACCAATTTAAAATTAAAAGATCCCAATTTCAGAGAGGCTTTTCTGTCCCCCTCCCTCACCCCCCCCCCAGACAGACCATTTTATTACACCCATTAAACTGACAAAAATGACTTTTCAGCTGGTTCACTGAAATGCCGCTTCTACAGCAGTTTAGGCAAACACTCTCCCAGACCTTTATAAAGGAAAAGTGATTCCGTATGTAATTGGATTTTTTGGCACAACAAAAATACCAAGTTATTAAAACTCTCACATGGCTTTGGATTGTGTCTTCAATGGACGCTGGCATCCTCAACTGCTACAAAGACATTTTACATAAAGCACCGAGGAGCTGCATTTCCAAAGGCTTCCCAGAGGATTCGGGGACAGTTTTCAGCACGATTTGCTCTTTGGGCAGTGAAATCCAGCAGGAGGAGGGAATGATCCCACGACTTTCCTCCAATATCCTCCTTGTCCATGCACACCCACCAAAATCCACATTAATTCCAGCACAAAATCCCCTCATCCCTCAGGATACCCACTGGATTGGCCACTCCGCTGGGCTCTCCCTGGGAAGGAGCAAATGACCAGGCTGAAAATAGCTTATTAATCCTCATTTAGTTCCTGCAGGATCGTTTCAGCAGGAAACCTTTGGACAGGATTTGTACACCCCCACAGACCACCCATCACCCACAGAGAACTAATTTCATTTCCTTATCCTGCCTTGTCCAAAGAAGTCAGATTTAGAAGGGTGCAGTGCACCAGGGGAAGGAGAGGAAGAAAACAGTGACTTGTGATTACAACAGGTTCTCCACAAGATATTTATTCTTGCAGGAACTGAAAAAGAATCATTCTGTAGGAAACACTGAAATCCCATTTTATAGGACTCTTGCTAAACCTCCCCTTTCCAAAACAGGAATGAGATCCAGGCAGCCAACCTCAACACAAAACAGAGTATCCCAAACCCGACAGCTGGACTGACCTTCCTGAGCTGCATTCCACACACATCATGTTGTGTTAACATGGAAATTTTGGATCCAGGAACTCGCTAATGAGAGCCTGGAGGAGCGAGTCATCCTTCAACTGTGCATCCAAAATTCCCCCAGAGTGATTTAAGAGCCACAGCACTGGGTTTGCTGTAAACCCTCTGTTTACAAGGCTCCGAGGATTCCTACAGAGCAGTAAGTGATTTGCCTCCAAGTATTTCCTTTATTCCTGATCTCAGAGTGTCTCCCCCTCTCCCTGGCGATGTCTGAAGGGAACACTGTTAATCTCCCGTCGATCCCACTTTAATCTCCACCCTTCCCAGGGAGAGGCACGGCTCTGCTCCTCGTGCTGAGGAAGCAATAGCTGGCACTTATGGATTCAGGGAGTTGATTAAACCTGGACCCTCTGTTACAGATCCCATGGAACGATTAAGGGTGCAAGACCTTTAAATCGAAGGAAAAGCTGTTTGTGTGGACAGAGCTCAGCAACCTCGGCGTGGGACTGGCTTTCGGTGCTGCTGCCTACTCGGGGATGAGTAACGTCTCCTTCAGAGCCACCCACAGACCTGGAGCTGAGGAAAGCTGGTCTTTAACCCTGACAGGGCAAGGAAAGCCATTGTGTGTCGTGACCCTGCAGACGCAGAATGATGCAAGCCTTCATTCCAAGCAGTCTGTAAAATCACAGTAAACGAGGGGCAGAACAGGAAAGTGCCAAAGGAGAAATCACGCTCGCGTTTTACGCACCGAGAGAAATCTTCCCTGCATCCAGCCTCCAGCAGTGACTCTGGACAAGAAGCAGGAGCAGATTACAGGTCCTGCTTCATCCCAGCACGAGTCACTGCAAGCACCCAGGAGGGACAGGGGTGTCACAGTGCCCGACCCCTGCTCCAGCCAGGGATCTGCCCTGCCCTCCAGGACAGGGGCAGGAACCCTCCTGGCAAACTGCAGGCTGTTCTCCAGACTGCACGGCACAGCAACCAACGAGGGTGGCAAAGGAAGGGATCTGCCTGGAGAGCCGCAGCTGCTGTCAAGCCCACAGCAAGACAGCCCTTCCCAAGGCAAGCAGGGCCCTGGCTCTGCTGGTTCCTGCTGCGCACACCCCGGCAAAGCCGGCTGGCTCTGAGGAGCCCGAACAAACCAAGCGTCCCCCAGCAGCAGCTCCGCATGACAAAGCTGACGGCCGATGATGACAAGCATTCAGGGTTTGATGTTGTCACCCAGCTTCCCCCAGTGCCAGCGAGCCCAGTCAGGCTGTCAGCAGGAACGATAACGGGAGGCGGCACCGGGATCTCGGCACCGTTAGCCCGGCACCCGCAGCCTCCCCGGGGAGGCAGGCAGAGACCTTGGCACGGAGCCTTCCGAGAGCTGCTGACACCCCAAACAGCACAGCCTGGTTAAAAGAGCCTGTGAAGGCATGGCAAGGCCTGTCCTCAAACAGCTGAAAACAGCAACTAATTCCACACAGAGTGGGAAAAGCAGGAGGGGCGACCCTTGGGAGCTTCCCTGCCTCCACCAAGCTTCTAACACCGTGTCTGCATGAGCCAACGCGAATGAAGACGTCAAAGAGGCAACGGGAGCACAGACAAATCCTTCCAACCATGTTTTCAAGCAAAATAGCTCAGAATGAGAATGCAAAACAAGACCAGCTACAGCAGCAGCTCCCTAAATGTGGGTATTTCAGGTTCTCATTACTATGAAACCAGTTAGGAGTAGCTGAACAACCTCACAACCAAACTCCACGGAGCAATAGAGGGTTTCTGTGGGCACAGGCACTGCAGCAGTGCAGGTGACTGTGCAGATGCTCTGGAGCACTGCCAGCACGAAGGACTGGGCTGGGTGGGTGCGTGTGTGGATGGATGGACAGATGTGCACTTGCACCCAGCCAGCACAGAGGCACTGCATGAAGAGAAAGAAGCCTTTGCAGCCGAGCCAGTAGCTCTCCCCCCCGGGTTTGTTTCAACACCTCTCCACAGACAAAGGGCAGCTGCTGCCCAGAGTTATCCCGTGCCATACCAGGGCAGCGAGGCGGGAATGGCTTTGGAGAAAGTCACCGTGCTTTTCCAAGGTCAGGGATCTGGTACTGGCATCACGGAGCACATCCCAGAGCAGCATCACTGTGATAAATGCATGAAGTGAGAGCGCTCTCTCTGCAGAATCAGGGACAGATGTGCCTCTGCTTGGCTACAAAACCAGGGCCGTGGGGGCACAGGGAGCCTTTATTTCTGTGTGTTAGCCCAGAGGCTACGCACAAAGTTCCCTTTCCAGCCCAAATCTCACAGAGCCCGACTTTGCTGCAACCCCAGCTCCAAAGCTGAACACGAGTAATGTTGAAAGTGCTCTGCCAGGGAAGCTGCCAGGCAGCCTCATTTGAAAACAGGGAAGCGGCAACAAGCAGTTCCTCATGCTTGATCCGATTACTCTGATCTCCCTTTTGACGCTGCAGACTCAGGCTCGTATTTCTATTGCTGCATGGGGGGAGAGGGGGAGGGAGGGAGGGAATGTCACTTTGCTGCTTCGTATTTCTCTCTCTGCCTGTCACACTTTGGAGAGGGGATATACATTGCAAGGGCAGGGCAGGAGCGGGGCTCTGGGATGCACCCACCTCGCAGATGAGGTGTCACCCAGGCCAGCGGTCCCCAGGACCCCCCTGGGCCCCCCCACAGCACCAGTGCTCCCAGACTGGCCTTGCTGGAGCTCACCAAGCCCCAGTAGGGTCTCGTGCTGTCCATGAAAAACTCATCTCTATAAAGAGCCTTACTGCTCCAACAAAAAGGTCTGTGTCTGTGTCAGATGTTGAGATCTCTCGGGTCCAAGAGTCATCACATCTGGGGTTAGCACCCGAGTGCATCTCTGTGAAGGGAAGCCCCCCCTGCAGAGGTCCAGTCCGAGCCACTGGCTCCAGAGCCCTGCTGACAACGTGGGGAATGCAATGCCATTTCCATTCTGGAAGCAGACCTTGGAGGAGAACATAAATCAGATTCAGGCACCCACTAACTGCTAAAAGAGGACACCATGAGATCAGAGCGGTTTATTGCAGACGTAACCTGAACCCAGGGGTTTATACACCCAACTCCTCAAGTCTGAGCACAACTTTAGGAGGTGACCCTGTAGGCAGCCTTGGCTCTGATGGCTCGTTGGCACCTCCCCGACCTGCAGGCAGAGATCTCCATCCCCCACGGCTGCCACTGCTCAGCCAAGGGCTCCAGAAAATGGGACATTTCCTAGGGAAGGCTCAAGCCAGGAGTGTAACTGCTCAGGGCAAACTTCACAGCTGGGATTGGCAGAGGACGAGGGTTTCTAATACAGCTTTTTCCCACTGCCAAATGCACACCTGGGCTTTAAAAAATACTGGCAGCCGTTTACTGTAAAGAGACTATTCCCCCTCCAGTGCTGGCACCTGACTGAACTGCCACTAAAAGGGGAGGGGGGACGTGGGCTGTGAGATTCGGGCAGGACTCACAACCAGGGGCAGGACCAAAGCAAAGCCACCCCAGACCTGCCAGAAAGCAGCACCTGCATGTGAGACTGTCAGCAAACCAACACCAGGGAGCTGCCAGCACTTCCAGGGACAAAGAAATGCCTAAAAAAGCAAAACTAAAGACATTTTCCAGTTAAGCTACAGCCCACAAAAGTTTTATATCTCTGAGCAAAGAGATGTGCCTAAGTATCTCTTTGATCCTTCAGACTGGAACTTAATGGGGTATCAAATATTCTACTGATTCACCTTGAGAATTTGGTAAGGGCAGAGTCTTTGTAATGCTCAAGTTTTCAAACCACAGAAGAACACAGTAAACTAAAACCACACCATAGGGTAAAAATAGCCAGCCCAACCCCACAGAGGGACATTGTTGGTCTAAAATAACCAGGAGTAGAGGGCAGCAAATGTCCCTGGTACAACCCAGCCAAGTGTTCTAAATGCAAGCAGCCACCAGCCACACACTGCGGGTCAGTATGTGGTGTAAGCCCAGCAACAGCTCCGAGAAACGCCGAGAACCCAATCCCCTGGGGGATTTGTATCCCTTGCTGGAATTTGGAACGGGTGAAAAAGACTGACATGAAACTCAGGTTTTCAGAGCCTCATCCAGCAGCACACAGTGGTTTGCGGGGCTCCCCAACACCCAACTCAACACCCTGCAAAGATGCCAGAGCCTGATGTGCAACACAGCAGGAACACCCAGAGGTTCAACAGGTAACGAGGGCACTGGGAGGAAGGAAAACTCTTCTCACAGCACAAAAGGCTGACAGCAGGCGGGTGGTGGTCACACATGGGCAGGGCCATCAGAGGAGTCGCCTGCAGGCACAGTATCGCAGCTGGGGCTGGCCCTGCCCTTGCAAATTAAACGCTGGAATAACTAAATCCAGCCCGTGGCTGAGCCACAAAGGCCGGCTCCTCTCGGCGGGGCAGGGCCGGGCGCCCCAGCCGCAGCTCAGCGCCTGCAGTGACCGCAGCTGAGAGCAAAGCCTCCTGCTATTTCCCCTCCAGCCCGCCTGCCACACATCCAAACCCACCCTCTTCCCCAGCACGCTGCCCTGAAGCGCCTGAGCCCACGCTGGGCGACCTTCAAAGCATTTGTGGTGGAGCTCCCCAGGAGCCGCAGCAGCAGCTGCTCTCTGCAGCCGGCAATTACACCCCGGGAAGGAGACTGATTTATGGAACTTAAACAAGTACATACCACTCCTAATTACAACATTCCACCTAGGGTCTCTCCTTCATGGCAGGTTTCCACAGCGTCCCCTTACTTAGCGCCGGTGGGTTTGCACCTCACAGTGTCCCCCGGAGGAACAAGCACAACTTGTTTTTTTTTTAACACGTAGCATCCAATCTCTCAGTAGACACTGGCTGCGTGTCCAGCTTTGCTTGTGCTCTCCAACCACTGTGTTAAGAATTCATTTTCTGGCTCAGCTCCAGGGAAGGCTGCAGCCTCACGCTCCGCTCCTGGAGCCTGCTCAGATCTGGAGCCGCAGACAGGAGCTGAAATGTTTGGATACAGGAGGGAGCCCCTGCTTTCCTGACAGAAGCACCAACAACTGCTACCAAAACCCAGAAGAGGAACAGGTTGTCAAAACCCCTATACAAAGTCTGACAATAATCCCTAGAAAAAAAGCCGCTTAAGAGAAACATCCAGAAAACTCTGCCTACACGCAGGAAGGCGGGTTTGCTTTACACGAGCGAATGTGTTCTGAGGAGCGCTCGGATGGTCCGTTCAAACCGAGGGTGTATCCAGGCTGGAACGCAGGCTCTACTCCGGGTGGCCTCAGGCAGACGCAGGGTTAAGGAGCTGACCCATTTTCCACCCAGCAATAGGGCAGAGCTCACCGATGGCACAGACACGATGGCACAGACACGGCCCCACCGGTGCTGGCAGGGCTGGGGGAAGGCTCGCCAAGCGCCCGGCCGAGGAGCCAGCGCTGTTTGATTACAAAGCCTTCTTTATTTACACACCAGGAGAGACAGCGCAAGGCAAACAAAGGCGACGGCAGCGCAGCATCAGCAGAACGGCCGCTGATACGGCCGGGGCTCCCCGGGGCAGCGCCGCTCGTCTCCGGCCTCCCGTCACCTCTGCCACCAACAGGGCCACCCCTGCCAGGGGATCCCCCATCCTGGCGATGTCCATCCCAACGGCGTCCACCCTGGGGTGTCCATCCTGCAGAAGGTGCTGACAGCCGCCCCCTCCTCGGCGCAGAGCACGCACGGAGCGCGGCCATCTCCTCGCCTTCCCGTCCTCAGGAGCCTCCTTGGCAGTGGCTTCAAACCAGATTGTCGTGCTTATAAACCTGGGCTCAACTGCCTACACGCAAGACAAATGAGCCCAAGCTGCAACCCAGATGGATCACTTTATTCCCCAGCCCCTTCCCCGCCGGGGTTTGCGTCGCATGCAGAACGCAGCGCGTGTTGCTGAAGGCCGGGGACCAGCAGACTCGCCTGGCTTGCATGCAAAGGCTCCTTGGAAACTCACTCTGTGTTTACAAAGGAGCCTGGCTCAGCACGGCCGTGCTGGGAGCGCTCGCTGCCTTCCTGGGGGGGCTTCTCCCGGGCCGGTTCGGTGTCGGCAGACACGGAGCCTGCAGCCACAACCGCCCCTGGCCAGCCCCTGGCAGCTCCGTGCCACGGCCGGCTGGCAGCTCCGCGCCAACGCCGTCTCCAAACACCTCCCGTGGCTCCTGCTGGAAAGTTGTTCTCCCTGAAGTGCCGAGTGCCAGCTCGGCCGGGCTCCGAGTTCCAGCCCGGCGCTGCTCAGCCCTGGCCCCGCTGCACAGGGGCACCGGGAGCTCCATCAGCTGCAGAGCAGCGAGAGCAGCTGGAGGTGAAGCACAGACAGGCACGGATCCACCCCATCGCCCAGGCTCATCCCAGGCTGCCGCCTCAGCCCCGAGCCAGCCTCGCCGCTGCCTCTCGCCGCTCCCATCGCCCCCGGGAGAGGAGGCAGCAGAGCCCCCAGCCTCGCCCCGCGTCACGGGCTGCCACCACGGCGGTGACACGGCGCTGGCACCGCTGTGCCTCGGGTGGCACCCGTGCGGGAGACACAGCGGCAGCGCTCGGCGCTGCTGCCACACACCAACTCCAATCCTCTCTTCGCAGAGCGCTGAAGCTGCGAATATACTGAGAGCCTGGAAAAGGGGGGGAATGGGGGGCAAAAAACGGCCCTCAGCTGTAAGGAAATTTTGCCTAAATGCAGAGTCTGGGATTTTATCCCGGGATTCACAACACAGCACCACAGCCACAAAATATCTGTCTTCCACTAAAGCAGCACAACCTCAGCTCACACCGGTGCACGGGTCAGGCACGGGCTCTGCGAGCCAGCATCCAGCCCTGCTTTTGTTTCCCTTCAGCAGCTCCGCGATCCCAAATCACAGTTCCACCCGTTGGCCGGGCAGCGGGGAACAGGCTGAGCCTGCCGGGCGATCCCTCTGGCCTCCAGTCAAAAACTGCTCTCCGAGAAATCTGAGGTGAGCAAGACAGCAAAACAAAGGATGGAGGCGGCCGTCCTAGAGCAGGGCTCGTATTTCCAATCCGGGCGTCTCTCCGTACCAGGGCCGCCAGGTCACGGCGGCGGGAGAAGCACCGAACACACAAACAGCACCTTGGAGGAGACAGCCGAGCAGCTCCAAGACACCGACCGCAGAACCCCGGGCGCGGGGGAGCCACAGCAGAGCGTTTCCCCGGCTCGCAGCTCTGAGAGCCGCCGCGGCGGCTCCTTTCCATCGCTCCGGCTCCCCGGAACGGGCTCGGGGCTGCGGAGCGCCGGGATCGGGGCAGAGCCGCCCTCCGGGGCTGCCCAGCGCGGCCGAGCGCTCGTCGGAGCCGGCGGGAGGGCACCGGCCCCGGCCCCGCCAGCAGCGAGAACGGGCTGGGAACGACCCCGGCGCTCTCCCCCCACCACCATCCCACCAAAAAGGCCGCCCGGGAAGAGCGGGGAAGGCATGGACATGTACACAGGCTGTGAATAAAGCTCTTTGTTCGCCGGGCTGGCGGCCCCTTCGTCCCCCCTTTCCTACGAGCGGGATTCAACAGATCGCTCAATGGCCTCTTGTTCTTCCCAAACATCCCGGACACAGCAGCCGCTCCTCCGGCCGTGTGGCCCGTGCCGCCCCACGGACATACTGGAAACGTGAGCGGCGTTAACGGGGGATGCTCGAACCGAAGCCACCGGACACGAGCGCAGGTCGCTGCTGCGGCTCCGGGGCTCGGCGGGGAGCGATGCCAGGCTGGCTGGGCGGCTCGCCCAACGCACCGGGGACACCGCACCCCGAGGGTGCCGCGGAGGGGACCCAACCGGCCCCGCTCGGGGGGCCTCGTTAGCCTCGGTTAATTTAGCGCCCGCTCCGGCCGCAGCGCCCGAGCCCGGGAGATCGCCCCGAGCGCGCCGGGCTGGGCGGGGGGCGCGGCTGCGGCAGGGGGCACCGGGGGAGGGAGCAGAGGAGGGAGAGAGAAGGGAGGGAAGGGAGGGAGAGCGAGAGCGAAGCGCCGCGCAAGTTCCACTCAGATTCCAACAGGTTCCCCGCTCCCGCAGGGGTGCAGCATCCCCGCGCCGCCGCAAACACCGCGGGGGGGGGCGGAGAGGGGGGGATCGAGGGGGCGCGCAAAGCAATTAGTTTTTAATTGCGGGGCCGCTGATGACCCCCGGGCAGCGGGAGAAGCCGCTTCCATGGAAACCGGCAGCGGCTGCCCGCGCCACGCGCGGGTGAGCCCGCCCGCCCGCCCGCCCGCCCGCCGCCGGGGGCTCTTCCCCGGGAGCACCGCACGCTCCGGGCACGGCCCGGGCCGACGGAGGGCGGGCGGGCTCGCCCCGGACCCGCCGTAACCGGGGCTACCCCGAGCGCCGCCGCGATAACCGAGCGCGGATCGCCCTCCCCGCGCCGCCCGCCCGCTGCCGCCCGCCCGCCATCCTCCCGTTCCTACCTCTGGGGATGATGGCGGCGGCGGAGAGGAGCAGCAGCAGCAGCGGGAGGAGCCCCGGGGCGCCGCTGCCCGCGGGGCCGCTGGGCTGGGCGCGACCCGCCATCGCCGGCACCTGCCTCGCTCTGCCGCCGCCGCGCACCGCCCGCGGGAGATGGCGCGTCACGGGGCGGGGACACGGCGACACGCCTCGCGCACCGCCCCGCGCCGCCCGGGGGCCGCGGGCGGGACCCAGCGCGCCGGGCCCGACCCCCGGGCGGGCGGGCGAGCAGCGCCATGGTGGGGTTGTGCCCCGCACCGCCGCCGAGCCCCGCACCGCCGCCGAACCCCGCACCGCCGCCGTGCCCCGCACCGCCGCCGAGCCCCGCACCGCCGCCGAGCCCCGCACCGCCGCCGTGCCCCGCACCGCCGCCGAACCCCGCACCGCCGCCGAGCCCCGCGCCGCCGCGCCCCGACCCGCAGCTCTCCCCCCGCTCCCAGCCTCCCCCCTTTTCCAGTGTCCCCCCCCAGCGCATCCTCCCCTCCCGGGGTACCGCCCCGCCATCCCTCCTCCCGCCGCGCAGCCCCGCCGGCGCTCTCCGTCCCGGGTGTATCCCGCCCAGCAGCCCCGCGTTGGGCAGCGCGCAGCTCCCCGCGGGGTGTGTGTGTGCCGCTGTCTGTCTGCCCGGTGCATCCCGCGGGCCGGACCGTGTCCCCGCTGCGCCCCGTGCGGGCCCCGCGCCGCTGGAGGCGGTGTTGAGCCTCGGCGGCTGCGGGGCAGCCCCGGGGCCGGAGCCCCGCAGCCCCCCGGCGGCGATCGGGGCTCGGTAACCGCAGCCCGGCAACCGATCCACCTTTGCCGCGGATTTCTCACCCGCGCGAGGGATTTAAACGGAGCGAATTCACAAATAAAAACCCGGAATTTCCCCCTGACGCTCCGCTGAGCGCTCGGCTGTACCCGTAACACACGGCCGGGGTCACCGGGGGATTCATCCCGCCCGGGAAGGATCCAAGCTTCCCCCGCACCCACGGCACCAGGAATGGAACCGTAGAATCGCTGACAGTGGGTCCATGCAAGCGTTAATGGAGCAAACGCAGAGGATGTCAAATATTCCCAACCTTATTAATTAGGTTATTCCAAGTTAACCTGAGGCAGGTGAATTGTCAGTTCAGCTTTATCATCCCAGATTCTGCCAAGCTTGAGGTTAAAACTGCCTGGGGCAAGCACTGAGTCACACTGTGGGGCTGGAGAGAGCTTTCACCCTTTGGAATGTGAAACCTAGCTGGTTTCACACCCAAGAAAACCCCAAATGCTGCTGCCTGGGGCATGGTTTGGGGCATCACCCCTCCCTGTATCCCCACCTGTCCGTGCCAGTCTCTCTCTCCCATGATGAAAGCCTTTCTGCTCCATAGCCATGCCAAACATCTGTTTCCTGCTCAACAAGCAGAGTTTGGGGCCACCATAACCATGACAATCCCATGACTGAGCCAGCTTCACCCCAGTTAGTGAGAAAGTGCTCATCTTCTGCTGGGACCCCAAATTGCCTCCTCTCCAGCAGGACTCCAGCCCCACTAAACACAGCAGAGCAGCTCCCCTGTGCCATCCCATGTGCAGGTCCCCCGTGTCCCTGTCCCTAATTCCAGAGTGCAGCCCCCCTGCACGGTATCACACACTGTGACCCGCTGCGGCTCAGGCAGCAATTGAGAGACAGCCCCTATTAACTAAACAGGTTTATAATAATTCAAGTATTCTGAGGGTGAGGACAATAAGTAGTAGGAAACACAATTTGCATAATAAATATCAATATCACAACGGCTAAAGCAAACCGTGACAAATTATCTGCTGGTAAATGGCCGGGAGATTAGAGAATGCAAATTGCAAATCCTGAACTCCAGGAAATGACTTCCCTCACCTCCCGCGTCTCCTTCAGCAGACGGAGAGGGGCTCGGGACCGACTCAAACTGGCGACGTTCCTGCTGCAGACAGACATCTTAGTGCCTTCCATTATGCATCAACTTTAATTTCAAGAGGGAAGCGATTTCTCCTGTCCTGGAAGCTTAGGCTCAGATTATTTGTCACCAAGTGTTTAGCAGTGCTGCTGCTGCAGCCCGAGGCCCGCTGGCAGTGACTGAAAGCTGCCCTCAATCAAATCCCGGCAGGCAGGGACAGCACGGGGCTGGGAGGGGCGGTGGGAGCTGGGCACAGGGGCTGGGGCACAGAGACAGTCCTGACCCATGAGCAGGGGGGTGTAAGCGAGGGTGTTACGGGCTGAGGCCACTCCCTGAGCCCTGCTGGCCCAGTGGGCACTCGCTTCTGAGACTGCCTTGTGCCAGGGATGCTGGAAAGCCCTGTGCCAGGGATGCTGGAAAGCCCTGTGCCAGCTCTGGAGCATGGCATAAGGCTGTGGCCCAGGGAAAACCCAGCAAAGCCTGTGGATGCCACTCCAGAACTTTCCATCAGGGTGAGCAGAGGAGCACCAGCGACAGAGGAGAGCTCCCAGGACGCTGCTCAGGGCTGAAGTGTTGCCTCCCCTGAAATCGAGCTGTCCCCAGGCCAGCAGCTGCAGCTCTAGCGATGCCCACACCAAAGATCAGCTTTCCTTGCCTTGACACGGGTCAAGAGCGGCAGGAATTCCTCCTGGGAGCCTCACCCCTGCCACTTGGAGACCCTTCCCATGTGTCATTCTGGCTCCCCCCGCTGTGGTTTAGCACATCTCAAAGACCAGATGGTGTTTTTGCATTTTAAACCAAATAAGCCATTGTTTGTTAATTCAGCCTTTAAATCAGAGCAGAAATGAACTTAAAAATGAGAATCCCAATCTGTGGTATAATTCCAGAGACAGAGCCAAGCCCCACAGTTTCAGACACAGAAAGGCAGAAGAAGGATAAAGGCGATTTGTGCTCTGTCCCCTGTGACACAGCACAGGACAGTGGCTTGGACATGCTTGGAGTGGCATTTGGAAGCAGGATGAAGCCTTAGATCCGTGGATGAGCAGCAGCTGCTGTCAGCACACTGGGCCAGGGATTGGAGCAATCCTGGTGCAAACTGGTGCCAGTCCTGCCACCGCCACCATTGGGAAAGCTCTTAGGGGACACAACATCACCCAAGGGGTGGCTAATCACAAATAACTGACACTAATTACATCCACTGCAGAAGAATTTCTGGTGGAAGCCCATTTTTGGATGGGATTACAAAACCAAGGATCAGTTAGTTCCCTTTCCTTGGTTTCACAGGGGGACAAAGGGAGCCAAGGTGCCCTCTAAGGAGGGAAAAAGAACCCGAAGCCACCCAAGTTTCCCCCCCTAGAAAAGGGCAATCCAGAGCTCATCCAGGTACAGCAGGAATTGCCATTCCTGCCTGGCTCTGAGCCTCACATGAAAGGTGCTGCAGAGACCAGGACCAAAGGGCTCCCCCCACACCTGGCAGTGTTTGTTCCCTCACCATTCCCTGTCAAGAGAAATGAACCAGCTGTCGATCCGGGGGAAGCGCCGGCGCTGGGATTTTCAAAGAGCTGCACGGAACTTTAGCCACACAATCCACATGAAAGCGGCGCCGGGCTAAACCCTGTGTAACTCTTTGGAAATGGAGGAGTTTTGTCAAAAGGAGGCTGCAGGAGAAATAATCAAGTTAGAGCATTTCGGATTTCTTGCCTCGCCTGAAGTGCATCTCGGCGCTTGTCCCCTCCTCCTCCGGTGGAAGCCCTGGTGGGACCACAGAGCATCTCCTCCCCCTGTCCCCAGCCTGGGCACTCTGGGGACGCCTCTTTCAAGATCAGGTAAGAGTGCAAAGCCTCATTTCCGAGCTTTCATGTGCTGTGACAAAAGTTGTCGTTGGCCACGCTCTCCCTCTATAAATTCAGGGTTTAGTTACAGCACAAATCGCTCCCAATATATTTTATTTATCTGCCTTCCACCGCAATGAGCAAGAAATTTGTTCGAAGTTTCCAGAGGTAAAACGGAAGCTGAAGCTCAGAGCTGTGCCAAGGACAGAGGGAACACAGGGTTGTCCAGCTCCATCAGGGCTGGGAGCTCTGGGGGTTGGTGCCCACCCCGAGCAGTGGTGTCACCTCTGTCCCACACATCAGCTGGGCACCCGCTGCAATCACCAGATTTTCACACAGAATCTGCCCAACCTGCAAATTCACCCAGAATCCAGCCCAATACCCACTGGATATTCCCATTAGCCCCTTTCCTCCAGGTGTGGGGGGCTGTTGTTAAATTTTCATTTTTGTTTCTAGAGCCAGAAGATTCCATTTAATTATTTTTGAGCCACGAGTGTGACAATAAAACGCAAAAGTCTTTTGATTTTGGAGCAATCCTATTGAAGATCTGAGGGGCTGTCATCAGTGCAGCATCAGTCTTCATTATCTGATTCTTTTTTCAATTGGCTGAGCTTTACAGAGCACAGGGCCCTTTCAACAGGATGATAAAGGGGTATTTGAAATAAACAGAGAGAGTCCCCAGCCAGCGAGTACCTCGGATTGCTGCGGACTGTGACTTAATGCTAACTCCTGTGAACTCCGGCTTTTTATCTTTTAATAAAAAAGCCATACAGATGGGATTCTTTGCTCAACTAAAACCTTTGTTAAAAAGGAAAAAAAAATAAATAAAACCCAAACCCTAAGGAACAACAGATACTAAAAGTATAAAAGTTCTCCCTGAGCAAAGTCTCTTGCATGGATTTATTCAAGACCTCCCAAAAAAAAGAACATTTCCATGGCACTGAGGGCTGATGTGGAGTGGGCTGGCTCCAGCTCTGCTCACACCAAGCTGGGGTGAGGGACACTGCTCTGACTCACCCCGATACAGAGCAGGGGTGTTCCCACCCCTGGGACACCTGAGTTTACCCAAAAGTCTCATTTTTGCCCCAGATCCGGCCTCACGTTTTGGCACAAGGAGCTGCTACGACTGTGGCATTTAGTGCCTGATAAGGCGTGGGCTCCAAACACTCACTGTCCTCTCATCTCCAACAAGCACCACCAGAAAGGTTAAAGCTCCCCAGCCTGCTGAAACAAGATGAAATATTTTCAGATGGTTTTAAAGAAACCAGATTATTCCCCAGCGTAAGGGTAGAGCAGGGCCAATCCAGCCAGCCTGGCTCCCCTGCCAGCCCAACCTTTTTACTGCTGGAGAATGAGGAGTCAGCTATAATTCAGATTTTTTTGTATTTTTTTTTTTAACATGTATCTAATTGAGAAAGGAAAGGGACAAATCATTTTATGCTCTTGCATCATCCTTCCTGCAGATGAGTCTCTAATGCACCCGCGCCATAAAACGCAGGAACTGTGCCCTCTGCATGTTGTCGTGACAAATTTCAAATCAAGAGGGTGCTTGAATGGGATTTATTACAATTGGAAGACAAGAAATGGTAATCTTTATGAGCCAATGACACAGAGCCTTATAATAGGAGAATGAAGTATCATTTTAAATGTAAAGCAAATTAGATTACTGGGGTCAAACCCTTCTACAGAGACATCATGTCTTCAGAGTGCCTCGTGCATTTGACATCCTCTTTTCAGGTTTCACATTAGCATTTAAGTGTTTTTTAAGTGTGTTTAATATTCTTATAGGAGAAAAGTGCCTGGAAAAGTCAAGACACTGGGATCACAGGGAGGGGAGGAAGGAAGACATCAAAATAAGTGCCAGGGAAGGCACAGCCCTGCGTGAGGAGGGCTCCAGCACCCCTGACACTGCTTCAGCAGAGTCCACTCATGGACTCAGCCTGTGTCCTGCACAGAGCTGGGGTCAGCTCCCCTCCCCATCCCAGCACACGGGTTCCAGTGTCAGCATCTGCTGGGAGCAGCCAGGGTCACTCTGGCACTGCCAGCCCAGCCCCACGCTCCAGACAGACAAATTATTTGGGTTTTTTTTGTTTGTTTGTTTTATATAAGCTGCTGGGAGAAAAAAAAAAATCCCCCCTTTTGATCCCATCAAAGGCCATCTTCCCCAACATCTTCCCCACCACACCATGTCTCATGGGTGTTGTCTGCCCCACCCAAATTCCCAAAAACCCAGCTCCATCCCAGTGGTGCTGTTTGACCCTGGGGTTTGGAAACCTCCAAAAGGTGCAGGAGCAGCAATCCCTGGTTCCCCAAATCACAGCATGGGGTTTGAGTCTGCTAAAACACTCTGCTCCTCATCTGCCCAAGGGGAGCCTCATGAAGTGACCTCTAAGGACACCAGCAAATCGCCCATAAACACACTGCTACAGGGAAGGGCTGGGGTTCCTTCTGGTACCTCGCTCCTGCAAAAGGCAGCAGGTCCCGAGCCAAAAAGTGAGGCTGAGGTGATTACACCAATGTGAATAAACACCTGAGCACACAATGCTAAACTGGGGCCGTTCCTCTGGTTTCAGGGACTTCACATCTTAATCATCTGTCAACACCACACGTACCCGAGCGCGGCGCCGAGGAAAGGTCTCCCAGAAGGGATCCAAACACCACACATGAAAGGAAGAGCCTTACTTAGCCTAGAGGGAATTTCAAATGAGGTTCAGCATTACTGCAGCTCTCCCTGTCAGGAGCAGTTAGGTTTTCACTGACTCCTTTTGTACCAGCCGAGCTCGCTTTGAAGAATTCGCAAACATCTTCACCTTCAGCTCCCATCTGTGCTCGGGCTCATTCCTGGCACGGTGAGAGAGCTCCAAAGGCTCAGCCAGCACTGGCACCCAGCTGCAGCAGGTGCTGGGCAGCAAACAGGAGTTTAGCCCCCCTGCCCCAGAAAAGCTGCTCATCTCAGCAGACAAACACTGAGGGTCAGAGGAAGAAGTGGCCGGCCCTGGCACGCTGCTGGCCAGAGCTGGCAGCCCAGGAGCATTCGTGGTGCTGCTCCAGGACACACACCAGGGCCACCAACCCCTCAAACCAGAACAAGGAGATCTTCTGTTGAGACTCAGTGCTTATCTGTCCTCTCCTTTCCACCTGCCCTCCTCCTCACAGGGGAGCATCCTTCTTGTTCATCACCAGAGACAGGCTGTGGGCATCAGCACAGGCTGGGGGGAGAGACAGGGGATGCTACAGACACACAACAGGCAGGGAAAACCTCAGTGTGCTCCTCCCCTGAGGTGAAGTGCAAAGAGCTCACAGGGCTGCTCCCTAAAGGACCCTAAACTTATCTTCTTAAGCAAAAAGCTTTGCCTGGCTGGGGATTTGGGAGGGCAGACAGGGGCAGGCTGATCTCCAAATGGACTTTGGGAGATAAAATGAGGGCTTTACTTTCCAATGGGATTGCTGGGCTTGCCGGCCACCAGCCAGGATGCTGCCAACAGCAGCATTTGCAGGTTGCCATTGCAGAGCTCCTGCCATTCCCTGAGCTGGACTGATGAGACACAGGAGTCCCTGAGCACAGCCAACCTCTGCTCAGCACCCTCTGTGCCCTTCCTGCCCTGCTCAGCACCCTCCCTGCCCTTCCTGCCCGGCTCAGCTCCCAGCAGCACACCAGGCTGGCAGCGTGGAGCCATTCTACATAAACACACCACACATACACACACATACACGGGGTTTCAAACATGCATCTTAGCCTGGTAATTGTGGGGCTTTTGTAAGCTTGTCTCAACTTGCCGACAGCTACAGAGGAAAACATAATTCGTTAACTCCACGCGAGTATTAAAGAACAAAGCTGGAACTCCCATACAATTATATTTTATCTCAGAGCAAGGTGAAATCATTAGATATTAGTGAAGTGCAGTGGCACAAAAATGATCTGTTAGCGGGGGTTCATTACATTGTATTTCCAGAGCCAGGAAGATCAATGTGTTCATGCATCATGAATTAGTCTCATGCCTTCGTCTTCGCTGCTCTCCGGAAACCCAACATGATCTATCGCCAGCCATACATCATTGTTCCAGCATCGCCAGCAATGACAAAGCTCCAGTTTCCACTTGTCACACTGACCAGCTGCATTTTTCTGCACAAGAGACAAAAAATGTCGAGGAGGAGGAAGAGGGTCATTTCTGGGCCAGGCTTCGCAGTAAATTTCAGCCCTTCAAACCTCTCCTGTTCCTGTAGATCCATCACTTTTATAATCTGTGCCTAAACTTGCTTTCCTTGCTTATATCCAAAGCCTGGAAGAGCTGAGGGGAATTGAAGGAATAAATCCATTAAGGGATTCTGCTGAGCGCCTTCCTGCTGGTGCAAAGCTCTGCCTCCTTGGGCGCATCCTCTGGGCTTGTGTCTGGAGCAGAGGGGTTCCCATCCTTCAATCCATTTGTCCTCTCCCCCTCTGAGTCAGTAGGAAAATATCACTTTCCCAAACACCTGCCAGCGTGAGCTCTCTGGAAGAGCCTCCTCTTCTCTGCCATTGTTCTTCCCTCAGACAGCCAGATCAGGAGATGCTGCCTCCACCTTTGCTCACCATCGACCGGGGCAAAATCCTCTTTTTCCCTGCTGTCTAATCCAGTCAGAAGTTTGAGTGTTCCCTTTTCCCTCTTGGCCACGGCTGCACACTGCAAATGATGATGGAGAGACAGGCAGAGCACGGCAGTTGTGTGGCTTCTCTCACCTCCAGCACTCTGCCCAGGCTGCAGCAGTGGGACAGCCCAGGACTCTGATGTCCCCTCAGCACCCCAGAGCACCTCTGAGGTGTCACTGTCCTTATTTCACAAGGCACCGAGCTGGGGGCTGATGTGTTCAGCCCCACAGAAATGAACACACCACCTGGGTCTGCAGCACTGCCCCCTCCCCTGCTCGTGAGCACGCAGGCAGAGCAGAGGGGCTGTGCCCTGCTCAGCTGGAGGGTGGGCAGGAGCTGCCTTGGCACTGCCAGCCCCCAGCCCCCAGCCAGCGCTGCACGGGCACGCAGGGGCCGGGCTGCAGAGTTTGTTTTTTTAAACCCATTGATCAGCACTGTTTGAAACATGACAGTGTGCCAATACTTCCCTTGTTACGTGACAGATGACTGCACGGACCCAGGGCTAATGCTGCTCTCGCTCCTTATTATTCACTAATGCTCACAAAGCAGCTGACAGTGGGCTGAGCTCTTTAGGGCAAATCGTTTCTTTCCTGGCCTCGGATGTTTTCAAGGCAATGATTCAGCCATGGCTGGTCCCTCGGACTCCGTTTGGGTTCTCTGAGCACCTGCCCTCCCCACCAGCAGGGAGCTGCCAAGCCTTCCGTGCCCTCTCCAGGGAATCCCGGGATCCCTGAGGCTGGAAAAGCCCTCCAGGACCATCGAGTCCCAGCTGTGCCTGATGCCCACCTTGTCCCCAGCCCAGAGCCCTGAGTGCCACTGAGGTCCTTCCTTGGACACCTCCAGGGATGGACACACCAAACCTCCCTGGGCAGCCCCTTCCAAGGCCTGAGCACCCTTTCCATGGAGAGGAATGAGCACCATTCCACCCTCCTGGTGTCCACCCTGCCCCTCCCCTGGCCCAGCCTGGGGCCGTTCCCTCTCCTCCTGTTCCTGTGCCCTGGAGCAGAACCCGATCCCCTCGGCTGTCCCCTCCTGGCAGGGAGTTGTGCAGAGCCACAGGGTCCCCCCTGAGCTCCTTTTCTCCAGGCTGAGCCCCTTCCCCAGCTCCCTCGGCCAGAATCACTCTCCCGATCCCCCCCATCTCCCCACACCCTGCCCACCGGCGGGGCCGGGCAGGGGCTCTGGCCGGGGCAGGGCTGCAGCCCCCGCCCTGGCCGGGCTATTGAGCCTTTCAGTGCCTCTTTGTTGGTTTTAAACAATGACTGTTGCCAGAGCTATTTTCGCTTCCTCTCCCCCGCTTGCCCCCTCCATACAGCGCCGGGGCTCTTTTTTTTATTATTTTTTTATTTTTTATTTTTTTTAAATCGATGGGCTCAGATAGCGCCGTACTCAAAGTGACCTTTCGAATCCCAGCCGGAGCCGGGTCAGCTTAAATTGTGCTCTCTGCCCCCGCAGAACATGAAAGCCTTTTCATTCCTGCCTGAAGGGCCGGGGAAGAGCGAGGCTGCTTTGAGGACATCCACTGTGAGCCCGGGCCTGGCACCAACCATCACCGGCGGCTTCCTGCCCTGGGCTCTGCCGTCACCAGCAGCACCGTCTGCTGCAGCCCCAGCTCCTGGCCACCCTCTTTCTGCACTCAGAACTGAGACACCCAGCTGGAACCCTGACACCTGAAGGCACGTGGAAATCCAGACAAACCCGAATGCTGTCTCCACAGGGGCCTTGGCAAGCATCCCACGGAACGTGCCCGCCAGGGAAGCGCAGCTCTGAGACTCTTTGCGGGGCCTGCAATCAGCCAGGCATTGTGTCTGCTGGGGAAACCAGAAACCTCACTCTCGTGCCCTCCGGTCCATAACTCTCACACACACCACTAAATCCTGGCAGCACCGCGGAGCTCGGCTCCATGGATTACACCAGCCAAATGGATTCCCTGTGCCCCCCGTTCCCAGGTTAGAGATTTTCCTGCAACAAAGAGAAGGAGCAGAGCCAGACACGCCGGGCTCGGCGCAGGCAGGAGCGCCTCCTCTCACGGGGAAGCAGGAACAAATTGCTTCTATTTCTTGAAACCTCTTCCCAGGTGTACTTTGCCCTTTCCAGATGGAGAAGGGAGCCAGCTGGGCTCTAGCAGCGCTCTAAATTCCCCTCTGTTACGGCCCCGCAGACAGCCCCTATCAAACACAGCCAGCTACAGAGGCGCTCCTGAATGGAAATGGCCAAATGTGCTCTGCCCGGGATGCTCCCCTGAGGCAGGGCTAGCTCAGGGCTCTGCCTCCCCCAGCCACACATCCACACTGGATGTGTGGCTGCTGTCAGCATCACCTCAGCCCCTGGCTGGAAGCCGTGCCAGGCCAGCTCGTTAGCACTCCAGCGTTAATCCAGGGGCCAGCAATGCAGGGAGCACCACGGGAAACCAGCAGCGCTGCTCTGATGCAGTTTGGGAAAAGCTGCTCGTTCTCTACAGTAAGCACCCTGCTCTCCCAGCAGAAATCCATCTTCTGCTGCCTGAAGTGATTTTTCTCCCCATTTTATTTCAAGAAGATGCTCAGCATCTTTTAGCATTTTGCTTGAAAGTAAGGACCTCAGTGGTCTTTCACACTCAGAGCTGAAACGAGTAGCTTGCTAATTATTTACTTGACCACTTAGGCTTCTAATATCTGCAAAGAGGTTTCAATTTATTCATTATTGGGAATTAGTCAAAAAGACACTGTGTCACTACAAAAAATCAATGCCTTTGATCATATTTCCTTTGCCACTATTGGATGTTTACAATTTAAGCTGTATTAAATTACAATTGGCTTCAGAGGTCCAGAGCTTATCTGGGCTGATTTGCTTGGCGAGTGGAGGGGTCGCAGAGCTGAACCCAAGACTTGTTGGACTTGATCCCAGCCAGCCACTGATAAAGAAAACAAATGTTTTAAAGATAGAGAAGGGAAAGCTTATCTTCAGCAGGGCTGGTGAGTTGTGGGCGTCCCTGCAGAGCTTGCCATGGCTGCAGTGAGGAGGAGCTGCTGGGGGTGAGGTGGCTGCTCCTGCAGGGTGCCTGTCCCTGGGAGCACAGGGACACAGCTCCAGCATCCCTGCAGCTGGGGGGCTCCATCGGGAACCGGTCCTGGGTCCCTGCACATCCCACTCCTCGCACACCCTGCCCCCCAGCGAGGATCCTGCAGGCTGAGCAGAGCCCCCCAGCAGCCACCCCCACCCTGCCCAGGTCCCCAGGGGGCCTGGGGGGACCCTTCAGTGCCAGAGCCAAAGCAGGCAGTGACCAGCTGTCAGGGCAGGCTCTGGAGTGGCATCACACAGAGAAGCAAACCCTGCTCTGGACATTTCATCCGCTTCCAAACCCTCAGGGAACGCAGACCACAGCACAAGGTGCTACAGGGCTCCATAAATATTTAAAAGAACAAAAACCAGGCTCGGTTTGACAGGGACCTGGCTCGCTGTGACTCGGCCCTCATCCTCTCCTTTGCCTGCGCTGGGATCCTGGCCACCCTGCATGTTTGAAATTAATGTCCGTGGCTCTCCTGCCTCCCTGGCAGCACCTTGGCTTCTCAGTGAGTCACAGCAGGGCCACCGAGCTGGGACAAAGCCCTGCATGTGTATCTCACTCACCTCTCCAGCCTTTGTATGTGGCTTTGTCTCCACGAGCTTTTGTGGAGAGACATGCACGGGCTTCTCTTTCCTCTAGAGCCTCTTCACAGGCTGATTTGGACTGAAGGGTGGAGGAAACAAGCTCGTTTTTCTCGGGCATTGTGTTAAAAATACCTTCACCTCTGCAAGAAGCAGCTGCTGTTCCTCTCCGGCATCTTTCTCTTTCAGACCCCGGTGCCCGTGGTTAAAGGGACAAAAGCACAAGGATAAATTGAAGGGACAGTGCTGCAAGAGAGCTAAATATAAGTGCCCCAAGAGCAGTGTTTCCCAATTTGAGAGTTGTTTGCTGCTGGATTTCTACTCCCCTGACAAAAGGTCCCTTTCACCAGCCTCGGAGAAAGCGCCAGCCAGCCCTGGGAGCACATGGCCAGAGGGGACAGGGACGGTGGCACACAATGGCTCTTCTCCCAAGTGCCAAAAACCAGACACATTTCACTGCCCACGCCTGGGAAGGCGGCTGCACGGCCCTAATGAGGCTCCGTGTGGGCTGGGTGGCCCCGAAAGAGCCCCGAGCCAGGCGGCAAGATGTGATCAGCAAAGCCAGAACTTGAGGGATTTTAAGTGCTTTTGACTGGGCATTTTATCCCCGCCTAGGATGCATCCGAGAGATCTATTATGGCTGTCAGGAGAGGCTGGGGCTGCAGAGGAAGAGTTAAGTGATGCCCAGTGACACTTGCTGTAATCAGATTTTCACATTGTTTGAGGAGATACAGTTCCTGAGCTCCCCAGCTGTCCGGCCTCATAACCAAACACATCTCCCAGCACGGGCGGGATGCAGCTGGAACTGAATTCCCCAGGAGGCCACGGAGCCCAGCAGCAGCCTGAGCAGACCCAGCAGCACCCCAGGGCAAGGCTGGTGCTGTGATGGGAAACCAGGTCGCTCCCCTTCCCCTGTGCATCATCTGTCATCCAGCTCCACGTGGGAGTGGGGGAAAGTTCTCCTCAGCACAGGCACCAGCTCACGGCCCAGGCAGGGGATCAGCCTGGCTGCAGCCCTGGCACAGCACAGCTCGGGGGGCTCAGCCACTCTCTGAGGCCAACAATTTAGGAAAAAAACCTCAAATCCCCAAGTCACACACAGGTTATTGAGGTTTTTCTTTTCCCTCTCCCGGACATTGAGGTCACTGGAAAACAGGAGTTATCAGAGACACGTTTGTGACCCAACTTGTGCACACCCCAGAGCTGGACCCTGACTGCAGGGTGAAGCCACCACTGAGCTGCTGCCTGTGCTTCACTGAAACTGGAGCCTGGGGGCTCTGAGCAGCCTGGGGTGCCTGTGGGGCACCCAGCAGGGACCGAGCCCCAGACACAAGGCACTGCACAAACACAGGAGTGCAGCCCAAAAAGGACGGGGGCACGCACAGGATGCACCAGTGGCTGGCAATACATCCCTGCTGGTGGTGCAATAAAGTACATAAAGCCCTTATTTTTCTTAATTATTCCTGATATTTCACCTGACATGTTGTCAGCTTCCTCTGAGAGCAACGATAAATAGTGCTTCTCATCTCACACCCTCAGGGAAAGCTTGCTATTTATTCCTGTGATGGGCAAGACATCATGACTAATTAGGAAAAATGGGAGCCCGCTTGCACCCCAGCAGGAGAGGTGTCATCAGCAGCTGCTCTGGGGGAGACAGGTGGGTTTGGGCCGTGGACCTTCAGTAGCTGCCCCTGAGGCATTTGGTTGCTGCAGTTTGGGAGAGGGGAATTGTGGAGAAGGGGTTCCTCCGTCCCCCAAGGACTGAAGTCACAGAATTAATGGACATTCCATCAGGTAAGGGGTCCTAAGTGGGCAGATGCATTGTCAGACAGACTGGCCAAGAGATAAAATATTAAATTATGACACTGGGGTGTCCCTCCATCCCCACCCAGCCCCTCACAGCCCCAGGGGGCTCAGCCTCTGCACTCTTGTCACAAATCCCAGCCAGCAGCGCCCTGCCGGGGTGGGAGGATTCACTCCTCCTCTTCTCCTGCCACCCCCACACTCCCATCATACCGAGGTGATGCAGATCACGCTGCAGAAGACAATCATGGCACCTGCGAACACCTCAGATTAAAAGTCAGGAGAATGAATGCAGAAGTGGCTGTGACCACGGAGAACGGCGTGTGCTGTAACTCTCAGATGTGCGCTCAGCACCAGAGGCAAGGCAGCCTCATCCCTTCCCTTCCCTTCCCTTCCCTTCCCTTCCCTTCCCTTCCCTTCCCTTCCCTTCCCTTCCCTTCCCTTCCCTTCCCTTCCCTTCCCTTCCCTTCCCTTCCCTTCCCTTCCCTTCCCTTCCCTTCCCTTCCCTTCCCTTCCCTTCCCTTCCCTTCCCTTCCCTTCCCTTCCCTTCCCTTCCCTTCCCTTCCCTTCCCTTCCCTTCCCTTCCCTTCCCTTCCCTTCCCTTCCCTTCTCCCACCAGAGGTGGATCCATCCTAATGAGCATCCCAAACGCACCCGCGGGGTCAAACCCTGCTGTGGGTGCGGGAGGAGGCTGGTGCTCCCTCCCTGAGGAGGGGAAGGAGGGCCCCGCAGCCGCAGCCCCTGCAGAGCAGAGCCCGTTCCCGGTGACACGCGGCCAGGGCCGGGCAGAGCTGCAGCCTCTGTTTTTGGCGAGCTAATGAGCACAAACCTCCTCTTGTCTCCGACTGTCGCAGCCGGTTCCGCGCTGTCGTGCCGGGGGAGAGTTATTTGTTTGCAAATTCCACCTCTGGGCACCAGCCCCCTCTAAACAAGCTGTCAGAGGCAGCGGTGGGTGGGAGAGGCGCGTGGGGGAACCTCCTCACAAATTGATGTAAAATAGAGAGATCTCAGCCGGCAGAGCTCGTCAGCGGCAGCTCCAGGCAGGTGCGGGCGGCGGCGGGGAGCAGCAAAGCCGGAGCATCATTGTTGTATCCCTCTGGGGAGGGTTTACCCCAAAAGGAGCCCCAAAGCTGTAACTGTGTGATGTGTCCCTACCTTCCCCTGCTATCTCTGACCAATTGGCTCAGTGCCCAGTTATCTATCCTGGGACAGAGGGTCTACATAAACCCCTGTTCTTCCTTGTTCGTCCTCTTTACCTCTTTTACCTCCTTGGCTCTTCTCTTGCCCCTGGAATCCCTTCAAGAATAAAGCCTTGGAACAATCCTAGGTAAGGAGCCTCTTTGGGTCTCTTCCCCTTTCCTGATATAACCCCAGCCCAAAGCCCTCCAGAATCTGAGCTAGCAGTGGGGGCACAGGCAGAGGGCGGAGGGCCAGGGGTAAAATATCACATCATCCCAGCCCTGCCACGGGCTGCTGTGCTGGATGGGCTGGGACAGCGCCAGCCCCAGCCACGGGGGCGAACAGGGCACAGCAGCTCCTGCGTCAGTGCCTCGTTTATCCGGGATTTATCTCGGCCGGCGTGCCAAGGCTGCCAGCTCCGCTGCCTTCCCACCCATCCAGAGCTCCGGGGGGATGAGCAGCTTCCCGCAGGGCCGGGAGGGGGCCGGGGGGCGGTGGGCAGAGGGGAAGGCGCGGTCTCACCCCCCCAGCCCCCCGAAGCTTTGGTGCCGGGGAGCTCTCGGCAGGCTCCCGGGCACCCATCCATCCATCCAGGCGGGGAGCGGGAATGTCGCTCCTGGCAGCCGCGCTGGGAGCCAGCTCGCACCCTCTCCCTCTTTTCTCACGTTCATTTTGGGCTCGGCGCTGCCTCCCATCTGCCACCAACCTTCCCCATTCATAAAAGCCCGCGGCTCGGCAGAGAGGCTGTTTATAGAAGGAGCCAGGCACCCAAGCCTGCCTGCCAAGCACATTCCAGAGACCAGGAAGGCTCCGAGAGTTGTGAGAAAATGTGGAAATGACGTCTTCTGGAGCGCAGGTGGGTGGAAGGTGGGAGATGCCCTCTGGGGCTCTGGCACCTCAAACTGGGCCAGCATCAGCCCCGTTCACGATCAGCTCGCTGCCTTCCCTCCTCGGGGGCCAGGAATTCATCACCTTTGGCACAGAGTGCTCAGAGCATCCCACAACAAAGCTCCCGGAGCCTCTGGAAGGTGAGGGAAAAGTTTCTTCCTTAGGAAGGGGTGCAAAAAGGAAAAAGAAAAAAACAACCCAGAAAATATTGGAACACCCAGACATTTCTTCACTCGGCAGGGATTGGTGGAATTCCTGTTTGCAGATACAGTTTCTTACAGCAGGCTGGTAAATTAAATTAAAGCTATTTACTCTGCATTTACAGGCTTACAAATAAATCTCAGAAAACATTTTAGCAAGAGAGGCAGGAGGAGGAAAAGCATTTTCTAGGCTGGATATAAACAAACAAGGCCATGAACCTCCTCAAAATTCCTGATTAGCTCAGGGAGAGGGGAGCTGGGGGTTGGAATGGCTGGAATAATGCAGAGCTAGGGAGAGCAGCATTCCTCATTTGCAGGTCACAGGAAGGAAAAACCCAAAGTGGTGCTGTGTAAGGGAAGAGCTCTCCCCACCCCACACCTCTTGCCTTTGCTGACTGTGGCACCAAAGCACAGCATCACCACTCGTGGCACCACAGGGCAAACAGACCCATCCCAAGGGTTTCATGAGCTGGGAGCACACTTTCCACCTTCAAGGAACAATTGGCAGGCACCATCCCTTTTAGGTTATTCTCAGTTGCATTTAAGGCTTCTCCTGGGTCATCCCCAAAAGTTCCAAGGCAAAGGCTGAGGTTGCTGCTCATTTTCACCCTTTCCACCTCTGCAGAAGCCAAAGGGGAGGTGCTGTTAGCAGCTCGAGCACTGTGGGATCCCCACACTCCCAATAGGATTTTTCTTTCCAGACAGAGTCTGGCACTGATGGTTACCAGGCAGGAAGGAGCTTGGCTTTGGCACTCTCTGTATGACCAATCTCTGCTGTCAAGGGGCACAAAAACCCAACCAGAATCCCCACCCTGGAGCCAGGAAGCCAAGCCACATACTCAGGGCATGAGGTAATGAGCTTAAAGCCACACATCCAAACATACAGTTTGTAAATGATTAGCCCCGTGTAATGAAGCTCTCCGTGCTGGTGAGGCATTAACCAGTGAATGGATGGCCTTCCTGACTCCAAGCAGCTCTTCTCTCCTGCATTCTCGGGTTTCCCAGGAAATTCAAGATGAAAAGCCCCGTTTCAAAGCCACTCTTCCCAGACTTGCCCTGCAGTGCAGGCAGGTGACCCCACGGTCACAGCACACTCTGTCAGCACCCCCGGCTCACAGCATCTCCCCCCTGCCAGGGATTGATTCCAGCCCTGGGTGGGTCATATCAGAGCTGGCCCTTTCTGAGGCCACACACCAACCTTGCCAGTGCTCACCCTGGCCCCAGCTCTGAGCTCTCCTTTCTGCTGTGATTCAAACCAGGGCAGCCAATTCCTCCTCTCCCCCCCCACACCAAAATGCACCCAATGCCAACACCTGCCCGGGCTTCCCCTACAGGACACCCGTGTCCATCCCAGCTCCAGCTCTTCCAGCAAGAAACCCCACCACCCCCCCTGCTGCGAGCTCTGCCCCAAAATCCTCAGCCCCACCTCCCCCCTTGTTGTTCTTTTTGTTCAAGTACAAACTGGGAGCTAAATCAATCCTTTCCCAGCGCTGTGCACCGGGCCGCTCGCCGTGCCCCGCTTTCCTTTGAACCTCACCTGCTCGGAAATAAAGAGCTTCCACTAATCTATAAAAATATTTTGGATGCTGTGTTCAGCAGCTCCGGGTTTCTGCTTTCTTCTTGTCCTCCCCGATTGACACAGGTGTCTAAGAATAGTTTACATTTGATCCGGGGATCATTAGCGATGATCTGGCAGGCGCTGCTGGAGCTGCGCCGCGTGCCCGGGGAGCCGGCGTCGCTTTCAACCTGCGGCTCTTTGTTGCGGGCTCCGTGCGGGTTACGGAGCTGGGGCTGCCGGGGGATGTTTGCTAATCAGCCTGGTGGCTGCAGCCGTCCGGCCCGCTGAGAATCAGGCTCCGGCAGCTCTGTCTCCAGGCAGCCGTGGTGCAGCTGGATCTGCGTGGCCGCCGCTGCCACCGGGCTGAGCTGCGAGCCCGGCACAGGGGGAGCGCTGGAAGGATGGAGATGTCATTCCTGGCACCCAGAGCAGAGCTGGAGGTGCTGCAAGCAGGGGGAAAGGACACGGGGAGCAAAGTGATTCCTCTTGCCCTGAGTGAGCCTTTCCCCAGGGGAAGGTGGGAAGCAGAGGGAGCTGGTGATGCCCCCCAGCCTGCGGCACCGAGGCCATCGGCACAGACTTGGCGCCCATGGCTTCCCTGGATGAGCTCAGCACATTCAGTAGCACTAAAGAGCTTGTTAAGCAATCCCTCGGTTTTCTGCTGACTTCTCCAGCCCTTCTAGATGGAGGCAGAGCTGGCACCCATCCTGAAATGCCAGCGTCACTCTTGGCTCCCGGCTCCCTGCGTGGGGAGTTCGCCCCGTGCCTGCCGCAGCTCCCTGCAGGAGGCAAACACCCGGACAAGCCCCGAGCCCTCTCGTCTCCCACAGCCTGGGAGGGCAGCAAGGGACCAAGGGGACCAAGGGGACACCACCACACACGGCTCAGGGCTGATTCTCATAGCTCATCCTATGGGAGGGAGAGCAATGACCTCAAACCCTTCAACCCCAGGGCGAGAGGCACCGGCTCGGGCCCCATCACAGGCACTTCCAGCAGGAACACCTCAAGCAGGAGCACACAGAGGGAAGGAATTAATGTTTCTGCAGGAGGTCAAGCAACAGGCTCAACAACTGCCTGGATTTTCCTCTTCCCTGGAGCAGTGTGTGTGGAATGCTGTGTGCGAGGAGCAAGGGCCCCGCACGGCGCGGGCTGCTGGAGAGGTTGTAATCCAAGCTTAAGGACAAACAGCTGGTGATTAAACAACAGATGGGAAGGAGGGAGAAGGGGACAGATTTCTTCCCCCTCCCCTGTTCTTAGTTTTTTGGTGTTTTTTTTTTTTTTTTTTAATTTTTAATCCGTTCCCCTCTCAGACAGAATGCAAAGGAGAGGAAACCCCCCAAACGCACTCTCTGAAGCAGAGGAAGGGTTTCCTTTGCACAGATGTTTGGGAACAGAGAATTTCCCACAAAGTGTTTCAGCCTTTGGGGAAAGCACACACTTAAAATAAACCTCTTCCTACCCCTTCCCAGACCAGCAATCCCCAAAGCTGTAAATTCTTCCAGGGAAAAGGCCAGGCAAGAATCTGGGCTGGCAAAGAGTTTTGCCCCAAAAACCCAGCTATTTCAGCCCTGATGCCTCATCCTTCCAGGGATTTTCAACTTCCAAGAGAGTGCAGAAACCCCTTCCTCAGCACCCCAGAAAAAAGGCTCAGACTCTGAAGGAAGCAGGGTGCCATAAAAGGAGAGCTGGATACTGCACTGCTCCTCTCCCCACAGCCCTTTGGGATGTCTCCCTGCACAAGAACAGCGGGGAACAAAGCCAGGGATGGCTTTGGCTTGGGTTTTCTCCCTTTTCTGCAGAAAGAGCCCTCCTGTGCAAATGAGCACCATGATAAAGTATGCAAGACAGGCTTCCCTTTGGAAATGGGAGATTACAGCTGAGGGATCACAGGAACACATGCAGAAAGCAAGGCTGCTGCTTCTTCCCCAATTATTGTGCACTCTCGGCTCTATTTTGTTGACCTCGCACATTTCAATCAGGCTCCAGCACATTCTGCCTTCACCTGCTCTGAATCAAAACCTGGAGGGCTCAGATCTGCCTGCAAAGGAACCCTTTGATAAGCTTGTTACGGATGCCAGGCAGCTCTGGTTCGGAGGGAGCTTTTGTACAACACCATTGCAAATTTATGTCGTCACCCGAGAAAGTTGCGGGATTTACTTGGCAGCGTGTGGGAAGGCAAGGGAGCCGAGACACTCTTGATTTGCTTCAGCAACAAAGGGCTGGAGAGGAGGAGAGCACTCCCCAGCAACCACGGCCAAGGGGAGAGCTGCTGAAGCCGGATCTAACAAAAAAAAAACAACCAAAAAAACCCAACTAAAATCAAAACATGGAGAAATTGGGGCACTCTGTGGAGGGTTAAAGCCAGAAACATATGGCACTGCCACCGCGTTTGGGTTGTCAGGCAGCCAGGGATCACTGCGGCTGCTTTAAAGAAACACTCACCCACAGCCAGGGTGCTCAGCACCGGGGCTCCAGGGGCACTGCAGGGGCACATCCTGGACTTTCTGACACCCCCTTGGGCTCCCAGCTCAGCAGGGCAGACCTGCACCCACCGGGCAGGTCAGTGAGCTTTGCCTCTCCAGAAGCAATCCGTGCTCCCCGCTGATGGCTCTGCACTCAGACACTTGAAAGGGAAGGGCTGGAGCTGTCTGGGTGCAGCCTGATTATAGCTGTGGGCTGCAGAGGCTCCAGACAAGCTCCATCCCGAGGGCTGGACCGTTCTGCTCCAGCACTCGGGGGCTCTCCCACCTCTGCTGTGTCCCAGGCAAAGCCAGCTCATTTTTCACACACAAAATCGTTCTTGTCCATCTGCACAGCTCCGTGGGCACCGGCCACTTTGTCCTGCTGCTTTTCATCTCTGTGCTAAAGCTTCCCTGATATTTCAAGCTGTTCCCCTGCCTTTCCTCAAGGTCTCTCCGAACACGTCCCTCGCCCGGCGGTGGATTTGAGTGACACGATGGAAGCTGACCACACACCCTTCCCTGCTCCATCCTCTCAAGGAGGACAGCGTGGCACAGAGCTGGCCTTAAGGAACAATTAGCACCATTCCACCCCGGTTTCACAGGCAGAAAATGGCACAAGGTGTTTCATGCTCCTGGAACATCCCCTGCAGCCGTCCCTGGCTGCACAGTGCAGTGCCCAGGACCTTCCCTCTCACCCCGGAGGGGCTGCAGCCCCGGGCACGTCCCCTTCCCTGCCCTCCACATCTCTCACTTTCCCTCTGCATGGCAGAGTTTATTTTTGTGATGAAAGCCCAAGCTGGATTTTGTGTTTTTCCAGGGTTGTGGCTGTTGGCTCTCAGACTCTGCAGAGCAGTGAGGGAATCCAGCCCCTCCGGCACGGAGCAGAATAACCCAGCACATGCAAACTCCACAGGGTAATTGGAAACATTTGCTGCTGCCGCTCTGAGGAGGCACAGGGGCACCAGGAATGTTTTCCTTCTCCCCCAGGTTTGTCTCATGGAGCTCCAGCACTCGAGGCTGAAAGAATTTAGCAGAGTTCATGACCTCTGCAGCCCCAACCCCAGCAGATCAGGCATTTCTGTGTTCTGAGCTGTCTGCTACCTGATGGGACTCTGGGCTTTCAACCCCGTGTCCAAAGAACTGCCAAATCCATTACTGAGCCAAAACCAGACTCCCTGCTCCGAGCAGTGAGTTATCCCTGGACTTACCTGGAGCAGATAATGGTGATAAACCCAGCACTGGAATCACATCTGGGTGCTCTGGATACAGTAACACCCAATGTCCTGCAGGTAATTTTGGCATCCTTGCCCTTGTCCCTAATTCCACCCCCAGCCAGCCCGGTGACCAGGGCAGCCATCACCACACTGCTCCTTTCTCTGCTCCCCAGCCTGGGGGACAGCCCCTAACTTCCCATGGCCATGGATGAGGTGAGAGGGTAGAAGCAGCAGCAGAGGTTACAGCTGCCAGGCAGCACGGGGTTGTGTTGTGCAGCAGGAGCACATTCCAGGCCCTGTGGGATGCTCTGAGCCGGCACGCTGGAGGGGCCACAGCCCCACCCCTGCTCCCTGCAGCACAGCAACCCAACACCGAGCTGAGCCTGCTGATTTCCAAACACAGCATCTCCTCCCCAGCCACAGCACTGCCTCAGGGGAGCGGGCACAGCACAGGGAGGGAGCCTCAGAGCATCCATCCGTCCATCCATCCACCCACCCGTCCATCCATCTGTCCATCCATCCGTCCATCCGTCCATCCATCCATCCATCCACCCATCCACCCACCCGTCCATCCATCTGTCCATCCATCCGTCCATCCATCCATCCGTCCATCCATCCATCCATCCATCCACTGTCCATCCCTCCATCCATCCCTCCATCCATCCCTCCATCCATCCACATCCATTCCTCCATCCATCCATCCATCCATCCACCCATCCATTCATCCACCCATCTACCCATCCACATCTGTCCCTCCATCCATTTGCATCCATTCCTCCATCCATCCATCCGTCCATCCATCCATCCATCCATCCATCCACCCATCCATTCATCTGTCCATCTACCCATCCACATCCATCCCTCCATCCATCCACATCCATCCACCCATCCATCCATCCATCCATCCATCCATCCACATCCATCCATCCATCCATCCATCCATCCATCCATCCACATCCATCCATCCATCCATCCATCCATCCATCCATCCATCCACATCCATCCATCCATCCATCCATCCATCCATCCACATCCATCCATCCATCCATCCATCCATCCATCCATCCATCCACATCCATCCCTCCCTCCCTCCCTCCCTCCCCCAGCTCTGGCAGCCCGAGCGCCGGCAGAGCTAAAGGTTGCTCTGCGCCTCAGCCCCCGAGAGCAGATGGAGCCAAGGCAGGATTGCGTTATTTCTACTGTACTGCAGCAGAGCTGAACTGGAAACTGTAATAAAGCTCTGACAGAGCGTCCCTCAGCACAGAGCGGGGAGGAGGCAGCGCAGCACCAGGGAGCTCGGGGAAGCCGCGCTCCGCAAGGCGAGCCAAGCCCTGCAAAGCCGGGCCCTGGGCTCCGGATCACACACACTTCCACCAGGCTCCCTGTCATTTCCTGCTCTCTGCTGCTGCCAGCCACAGGACCACACCAAGGAGGATAATTCAGCTATCGCTTCGCTTGGCCCTGCTGAATGGGCAGCATCAGGCTGCAGACACAATTAAAATCCTCAAACATGTGCAAAGCCAGAGACAATTAGTTCGTACTCCAAAATAACTTTGCCTCAGCCACAAAGGAACGTGCCAAAGTGCCAGGATAAGTCTTGAACTTGCAGATGCCCCTGCATGAAATTTAAACCCGGCTTTCCCTGTTCTCTCCGCCCAAAAAACCCGCTCTGAGCACGAGAGAAGGCATTGCCAAAGCCAGGGATGCTTCAGTAAACGAGAGGCAGGAGCCAGAGGATCGTTCCAAGTCCTCCCCCGAGAAAGCAAGCTGCTTGCAAACAGATTTGCAAGTAGTGAGGGGGATAAAAAAAAATAAAAATCTGCCAAGTTACTCATTCAGGAGACATTCAAAGCAGCCAAAGGACAAATCTCTCTACACTGTGCAACATGGTGCAAAAATCCCTGAGTATTCCATCAGAGCCGTCAGGAGGGCAGTGCCTGAGCTCCCTGCTCTGGGGGTACAGGACAAAGTGGGGCTGGAAAGGTGGGAAAGGCCCCTCTCCTCTGTGCCCCTGCTGCCCATTACCCACCACCAGCTCTGCCCTCAGCAAAGCTGCTCCAGCCTGTCCCAGGGAAGAGGCTGAGCTTTGTGGCAGTGCCTCCAAAGTCCTTGCTCAACCTCGGGAACACCTGAGCGAAGCAATCCCTCCAGATGCAATCTGGATGGCCCTCCCGGCCCAAGGATGGGAGTTTATTAGGCTGCGGCCCACATCAGAGTTATTGTGCTGTGTTAAATTTATTGGTACTATCTCACCTCATTAAATGCTTAAATAGACCTGACAAGACAGAAAAATGGGACTTGGAAAAAAAAAAAAAAGAAAAAAGAAAAAATGGGGAGGAAGGCGGTGCTCACATGCTTGGAGTCACCTCTAACGCTAGAGCCCCTGGAGCAGACAGGGAGGAACAAGGAGGGAAGGGATGTCCTACATCACCAGCACAGCTGAAATCCTCCTTCCCAGGAAACCCCTGAAAGCTCTGGCATCACTCCAAGCCCCATTGCCCTCTCCAGCCACAGCAGAAGGTTGGGATGAGGAAGGAGAGGAGGGAGGAGGCAGGATCCATCCCACCCGTGCTGGTAAACTTGGCTCAGCCTGAGCAGGACAGGGCTCTGCTCTGCCCACCTCACACCACACTTGCTTCTGGTTTAGGGGGGCAGCTCAGCATGAGGGCTGTGGGAGCCCATTGCCCCGTGCCAGGGCTCTGTTCTGCTGCTTTTTGCTTCATTAATTAACCACCAACTGACTGTTAATTGTAGGAGGTAGTTATTACGGAGGAGAATCAGCTCCAGGCAGTTAAAGGTCAGCCAGAACTCCAGCTCCTCAGCTGGGGTTTACACACACTGCACACCTGGTGTCCAGGGCAGCACCATCCCAAACCCCCGGGCACACAGGGAGTGAGAGCCCCTCCTGTGGCCGGCTGTGCTGCTCTGCCTCTCAGAGGGAGCCAAAGGGAGCCAGGAGCTGCTATTTCCCCATTCCAGGGTTATGACAGCTGCAGAGGGAGCAATGCCCACCGCCTGAAGCGATGAAACTCTGCTCCCCAGCTGGGATCTGATCCAAAACGAGGAGTCAGGACAGGGGTTCCTGCGCCCTGAGGACTGCAAATGGCTCCAGGCATGGCCAACCCCCAGCGCAGAGCAGGACAGGCAGATGAAGTGCCCTGTCCTCGTCGCAGGCACTCTGTGGCTGGAGGGAGCCATGAATTCCAAGCTGTGCATCCCCAGGCAGTGCTCAGCCCGCTGGAGTCTCTTCAGGAAAAGATGTGCCTGAAATCTTAGGAGCAAGTTGTCACCCAGGAGTTTTATCTGCCCTGGGAGAGCCATCGCTCACTCCAGCAGCCTCTGCAGTGCCCGTCCCTGGGCCAGGCACTGGGGAATCCCATCCTGGGCTCCAGCGAGGCTCCTGCGCCAGCCAGCTGTGCTCCTCAAAGACCAAACCTGCCCAAATCCCCGGGCCCGGCCATGCAAATCCCAGCTAATTGCTGCGGGGTGGCCTCTGGCGCTCCTCAGGTCACTCCCTGCCTTTCCAGCACACTTCAAAGGGACTCCAGGCCAGCGGGCTCTGCTCCCGAAAGGAGCTGCAGTCGGGCACGGGCTGCTCTTCCCACAGAACTGCCTCCCTCTCACAATGACAGGGAGATTATCTGAAGAGACCTTCGCTCTCATTTAACAAATTAAATGACTGGATTTTTCATGAGTTCAGCATCTGAAGTACTACGCTGTTTTTGAAAATCCTGGCTGTAAATGTCATCACGCTGGGCCCTTTAGAAAAACCTGACTGCAGGAGTGGCTGGGAACCTTTGAAACCCAAATCCTGCGCTGCTGAAGCGCTGACCCTAAATCGATCCTATTCAGGAGCAGACACCCATCTTTGGATGTGAAATTTACTCTCTACCTTCATTTTTATTTAAAGTGGAGGCATTATAAAAGGAGGCAAATAATGAAAGAGCTGAGCATCCCTTTCCCCCTCCTTTCTGATCCAACAGCACCGAACAAATTTCACACAACCAGGTCCTGGATCCCACATCCTCCTTTTCCCTCTTGGAGCATCCCTGGGCAGGCTCTCACCTTTCCCAGGACAGCTCCAAGGGCACGGAGCCAAGGCTGCCACACCCTTTACTGACACCAGCAGGGCCCCTGTGTAAAGTCAGGGCACGGACACAGAGGATGCCCTTTCCTCTGGTGATGCAGATGCTCCCTTCTCTCTGTACAACGGGCTGAAAACCCAACACACAGCTGGTTCCTCCCCATTCCCCACCACACAGGGCACAGGGATCACACAGGAACGTCAACACAGGGCTCAGGCCCTGCACAGGAGCTGCTGGTGTGGGCAGCCAAGAGACCAGAAGGAAAATGCAAAATAAATATAGAAATAAATCCCTGGATAGAAATCAGAGACCCCAGCCTGCCTCACGTTTCAGCCTGGATTTCCAGCCCTGCAGAGGGTTGCAGGACCTTGGGCAGGGAGCAGCAATAGGTGCACACACCTGGCCCAGCAGGTCCCAGCCCAGCAGCTCCCAGCCCAGCAGGTCCCAGCCCAGCACATCCCAGCCCAGCAGATCCCAGCCCAGCAGGTCCCAGCCCAGCAGCTCCCAGCCCAGCAGGTCCCAGCCCAGCACATCCCAGCCCAGCAGATCCCAGCCCAGCAGGTCCCAACCCAGCACATCCCAGCCCAGCAGGTCCCAGCCCAGCAGGTCCCAGCCCAGCACATCCCAGCCCAGCAGGTCCCAGCCCAGCAGATCCCAGCCCAGCAGATCCCAACCCAGCACATCCTAGCCCAGCAGGTCCCAGCCCAGCACATCCCAGCCCAGCAGGTCCCAGCCCAGCACATCTCAGCCCAGCACATCCCAGCCCAGCACATCCCAGCCCAGCAGATCCCAGCCCAGCAGATCCCAACCCAGCACATCCTAGCCTAGCAGGTCCCAGCCCAGCAGGCTTTCCTCTGGTTTGGCTCCAGCTGCTGAATTTCCCCTCCCAGCAGGCTCAGACTGCAGCCCCGGGCTGGCACTGCTCACTTCTGCCTTCCCAGGGGAGCTGTTCTCACCTCTGCTGTCTCTGTGCCCTCAGCCAGGCCCAGGGAGCAGCTGATGGGGGGAACAAAGCAAACAGAGCCTCGCAGGAGAGCAGAACCCTCACATCCCCTCCTGGCTGGGCCTGGGAGCTGTTGCAGCACCTCAGAGCCTCTCCAGTCCTGCTTGTAAAGCTGGCAGAGCACCAAAAATCAGCATAATTCCCACCGTGGCAGCTCCAAAACCACCCTGAGCAGGGGGGAGGAGGATGCTGAGAGCCTCCCTGCCAGTGCTGCCCCTGGAGAGGCTCCCACAACACAGCCCCAGCCCTTCCCCTGCCTCCACACCCAGCAGCCACCCTTCAGCGGGCACAGCATCGCACCAAAACGACACCCAAGAGCACAAACCCTCCTGTAAACCCACAAATTTAATATGCAGAGAGTGAATTCTTTAAATAGAGCCCTAAAAAGCAGCCTCATGCTGCAGGAAAAGGGGGAGTTCGGCGTATCGAACAATAATAGCAAGATATTATCAATGTAGAGCTGTGATTGTGCCATATAAAAAATAAAATACACACTGGTTAATCAAAGAACTACAGACACTTTTAAGTAATCCCAACTCTGGCTTTGCATAACTCCATATACCGCCAGCAGCACTCCTGTCGACCACAAGAGACCATCATATACATCAAAAATTCTCCTTTAAATTTATTTTCTGTAAAGATTGGTCTTTTGAACTGCAGTGGTGGAAGCTTAAGGGTACAAAAATTTGCCTTTTTTGTCTCTCTGTCTCGTGGAGGATGCTGATCTGTGGGGAAAGTGCTGCCACAAGCCTCTGTGCCTTGTCAAGATACCCGTCCTTTTCATGGATCACTTCTTTTATCAGCCACTTGATTAAGACATTAAAAGAAGGAAGGTGAAGGAAGGTTGTGCAGCAGGAAAAAGGCAGCAAGAAGCTTCCTCCCCCTTGAAGGCTGCATGAAAACTGCCTGCTGTCCTTCCAGGAGCTGAGCTTGCTGGGGAGCTGAAGCAGCATCCACCTCCGGAGCTGCCACTCCTGCCCCTGGCTGGGGCACAGAGCCCCCAGGACCAGGCAGAGCCACTGCAGAGGGAACAGCCCCAGGCAGCCCTGGGATGCTCTGGGACAGGTTCCAGCTCGGGGTGCAGGACCCTGGCAGCCGTGGGATGTGTTTTCCGTGGGGAGGGAGCAGGCAGCAGGCTCCTGTGCCCCCCTGGCCGTGGCACCTGGCAGTGAATGGCTGAGGTGACAGAGCTGGTCCTGCTGCCCTAGAATGGGAACAGGGGGTTAGGATTTTATTGGCTAAAAGTGTCAAAAATAGTTATGGCCTGGAGGCACAAGCACGGCTGGCTGGGAGCCCTGGGGGTTGGAGGGTTTGAGCTCAGATGTGGGATCTCTCTCAGAGATAAAAGTGGGACATCACTGCCTCGACTTCCCTTAAATCCAGCTTTATATGCAGTGCTCTTACATTGTCAAAGAAGTTCATAAAAGTTAAATTAAATACTTGCACTTCCCCTGCGAGACATCAAAGCCCTGCTTATTGTAGCAGTGGGGACAGCAGAGGTGCAGGCAGAGCCAAGCCCAGCGTTCAGGGGTGTGTTTGAGAACATGCACCAACACATGCCCGATATAAACATCGTGTGTAGCTGGGGCTTTCATCTGCTGTACAAAGCCTGGAGCACACAAATCCCTGCTCAGTCCCGGGCGTGGTACCAAAGGCCTGCTCAAAAAAAAAAAAAAAAAAATCTGTTTCAACTTTTTTTTGTGCAGAACATGTTTAGTCTGGACAAAGAGATGAAGCGATTTTCTTTCACAATGGCTGGGAGGCAAAGGAAGGATTGCAGGAACATCAGGCCTCCCAGCAGCTGTGAGCTGCCTGAGCACCCACCAGGAAAAGCAGCCAGCCTGGAAAGCAGCAGCAGCAGCACACCCTGGGAAGCCCTGCCTGGAAAACAAGCACTGAGCCAAGCCAGGACTGTGCTGAGGCAGCACCCACAGCACAGCCAACCCATCCAGCCCCAAGCCAGAGCCAGGGATATTCTGTGCTGAAGCACAGGAGCTGTGGCTGCCCCATCCCTGGAAATGCTCAAGGCCAGGCTGGACAGAGCCTGGAGCAAGCTGGGATGGTGGAAGGTGTCCCTGTCCGTATCAGGAGGTGGAACCAAATGATCTCCAAAGTCTTTTCTGAGCCAGGACCATCAATGGCAGCGCCAGCAGCACTTCCCACTCCCCAGCTTCCATGGGGAGAGCAGGGAGAGGATTAGGGGCTGGGCTCATTTATGGAAATCCTGGCTCCAAGTCCCAGCAGAGGCTCCAGACTCCCCAGTGTAACCAGTGCATGAAGGGGGAGGAGGCACAGCCCTCCAAACCTATTTACTGCCTTTAATAATTCATCCTGGCAGACGCAGCCCAGACCCAGCGCGTCCCTCGGAAAGCAGAAGCCTTCCCCACTGCATGGATTCAGCTAATGTCTTCATAAAAGGTTCTCAGCCAGACCTCCTCTCCACATCAGCAGCACCAAAGGAAAACTAATAGCTCCAGCTGGCACTCGTTGAAAAGTCACTTAATATTTCACAATGCAGGGAGCTTTGTTTAATGGGACACGTTGTTTTTCCCTAAGCAGTTGGAAAACCCCTTGACATCATATTAATAATGTCAAGTTTTATTGGCACTCTGATTTGAAATGATATTAAACTTTTCAGACTGTCTCGACTGAAGTAGGAAGCTGTTACGATGCAGACAGTTTGGATAACTGGAAAAATAATGGGTCCTGTCAGCCACAGCTTCCAGACTGCAAGGGGATGATGTGAAAACCCAGGATTGGGCATTCATTCTCTGTCCTGTGCAGGAGATGTGATTTCTGGCTGTGGACACTGGCTGGGCACAGGAGGTGCCATGGGCAAGGGAAGAGGAGCCCCTGCTGCAGCAGCTGGGGTGCAGCACAGCTGGGCACCCAGAGCTCGTCCCCAAGCTCTGCCCCTGAAGCAGAAGGAGCTCAGGGGCTGGTTATGCCCAGGAGGAGCTGGACAGGCCCTGCAGTGCTCAGTTCCTTCCCCACACACACCTGCAGCTTGCTCTGGCACCTCCTTCCCCAAGGCGCAGCTCTGCTGAGCTGCCGGTGCTGGTGAGGAGCTGCACAGGGAAAAAATAAGTCACCTAAATGCAGGATAAACTAGAAACTCTTGTATTATTTTCATAGACATGTTTCCAGCTTGCCTGCTGTCAAATGACTCTTCATTACCAGTTTATTCTGGGCCACTGCCTTAAAGAAATGCAGTTTTGACAACCAAAGGCTGCTCGCTGCACCTGAAGGATGAGATTTTAAATTGCACCTTTTCTCTTGCATGACATGAAGCGGTGATATTGTAACTGGGTTTCTCAAGAGGCTGGAGCAGCCCCTCCCCAGGTCCAGTCTGCAGCCTCTGGAGCTGATGGGATTTACTTGGCTCCATTAGGAGGGTGCAGAATGTGCCCTGGCTGCTGCATGTCAAACAGCTGCTCGGAGCAGGGGCTGAATCGTCCTTACACCACCTACCAGGCCACTCTGCTCCTCTGAACCTTCAAACACCTTCACCAGAGCCCAGAGTGGCTTTCAAACCAGCTCCCCCCACCAAGAGCAAGCAGACACATGGCCCTGGCCCACAGGGAGCCTCCCTTTGCTCGAGTGCTCGTTTATGAGTTCGTTTTCGCAAGGCCATAACGAGCAACATTGCCATTGCAGGGACAGATGCAGCTTGGTGGATGTCAGCCCACCAGGAGCTGCCCCGGGGAGCCCCCAGCAGCCCATGCCTGCCTTGCCCTGCCCTGCCAGCCCTCCCCAGCCCCAGAGCAGCAGCCCTGGTGTCCCCAGGTGCCCTGCAGACAGCGGCCACCGCTCCGGACACAGCAGCCCCTTGGCTGCCTCTCTGCTGGCAGTGGGTGGCTTGAGAAGGCGGCCTCTCATTCTGATTATTTCCCACAACTGTGCTGTAAATCTCATTTCAATCATGGTTTTCCACTTTGCCAGGTGAATAGCCCCATTCTTGCTGACAGAACAGCCAAGGCAGAAACTCGAGCTGTTCGTGGGTAATTTACAGGACAAGCTCAGCTTCACTCATGCAGATTCTGGCCTTTACTCTGTGTCAGATTTTATCAATTAACAATTAACAGTGCGAGGACCATCTCTGAAACCCCTCTTTCCAGTGACGTCTGTCCCAGAGCCCCGAGCAGTTTGCTGGCTGACGTGCTGCCCTTCCCACTGCAATGTCATCTGCTGCTCCCTGCGTCCCCCCTCCCCACTGCCACCTCCTCTGGGGACCACCAGGCACCAGCCCCACCCCTGGTGTGCCACAGCCAGCACTGACACCCCACAGTTCTTGTAATTGGTCACAAGGTGTACCAGGACATGGGGCAGAGTGGCCAAAGCCCCAGGGGCCCACAGTGTAGGTCTGAGCACATCAGGAGCACAAAACCCCAGGAGCAGGGGACGGAGCAGGAGCTACCAAAGGCTCTGCACAGCTCTGTAAAGGAGGCAGGCAGCGATTGCTCCCAGGGAGTTTGGGACTGATAAGAGCAGCATCAAGGTAAGGTCCCAGCTTACCTCTGGCATGCCATAGATCATGCATCTTCCTGTTAATTGGAATGCACTGCGGGCTGCAGTGTCTCCAGGTTTATATATAGGCGCAGACACTATTGTTAGCAAATTTATACAGCCACGCTCGCCGGCGCTGCGCTGCTCCAGGAATTAAACAAACTCGCTCTCAGTGGGAGAGTTATAAATAAGTGACTCGCCCACTCACAAGGCTGATCCTGCTCCTCTCCCAGGCAGCAGGCACGGAGCTCCTCCAGCTCCTCCAGGCAGGATTCAGCAGGAGCTCTGCCCTCTCTGGGTACAGCCAGCACAGGTTCTGCAGCAGGAGCATCCCCACGCCCTCAGCTCTCCAGCTGCAGCAGAGCCGGGTGCAGTGGGTTATGTGATGCTGCCCCTGCCACCCCCAAACCCATCCTCCAGCTCCTCTAGGGGGGACAGGCTGGGCAGAGCCACCAGCAGGACCCTATAAAAGCCACAGGGATGAGCTGAGAGGAGTCAGCTCATCAGCACCAAAGCCATTACCAGCCAAGTTCAGTGTAGCAGAGTGACACAAGAGAGAAGTGTTATTAAGAGTCTGAGGTTAAGAGAAATTACTGTTATTTGGTTTATTTAAAGCCTGTTAGATGTTGTTTGTCAGGGCAAAAGTTAAAAGTTCGTGTCGGGTTGCCAGAGGTGAAGAAGGGATTTTCCCAAGTGGCTTGTGAGGTTCAGCGCCCAACCCGCAGCACTTCCAAGAGTATTTCTGGAATGTCATTAACATGCAGCCCCCAAAGGTCGGGCTGTGCTCAAACAGCTCAGTTTCTGACATTAAGCTCGATGTCACCGGTCTGTTTGGAAATCTTGACACACAATTTCAACTTAATCACTCCCCCAAAGCTCCACATCTGCCATCAGCAGCTCCATCAAAGCTGCCCATTTGTACATCAGTCAGAGAAACAAACATTTCTGGTTATGCAGATGAGGTTCTATTCTCCTGGATAACCACAGGTAGGAGGCTGTGCCTGCAAAGTGGGGACGCAGCCATGAAAACATCATCTGAAATTAAACTAAGTGCAAATGAAAAGAATTTTGCAAGTGCTCTTTAAGTGCATGAAAATGTAACAGGGCCGAGGGCTGTTTGGCTTTAGAATGTAATAAAAATGCCTGACTTGCTGAATTTCATTCTACTTGTGTGTAAGAGGGTGAAAACATGCCTTGAGGAAGTTCTTACTGGGGGCGGATTTCTATTTTTACCCCCCAGGGCAATATTAGAAAGTGTTCCTAATTACCATCATCCTAAACAGAAGCATCCTTACTGGGGAGCCGTGTGCCACAAAGCCAGGAGGCTTTTGAGAGGGAGAGCAGCCCCATGCAGGTTCTGGGAGCGTTTCAGCTCGGGGTGAGCACGGGGGCAGGTCAGCCCCAGCAGGGCTGAGCCCCCCTCAGCCACACACGGGGTTTGGGCACCCCGAGGTGTCCCCCCCTGCCCGGGACACCCCTGCTGCCTCTGCACGGGCCCAGCGTCTGTTTCAAGAGCCCCCAACCTTTAATAACCATTTCTGTCGCTATCTGAACGCTTCCTAATTCATCCCCTTCTGTCCCTGAAAATCTAAATCCTATTTAAGTTAATGCCCTTCATTTTCATTTATAAAGACAGATACAAAATAATTATTTCCTATCTCTGCTGTTTCCTTATCTTCTGTCCTAATAATTCCTCACTGTCTCCCTTTCATCATCCGTCTGCCGTACAAGAAACTTTCCTGTTAGTTAAAATATTCCGTGTGTTCGCTTCCCTCCCCTTTCATATCTCGCCGCTTCTCTCCCCACCTGCCCCGGCTCCCCCCTCCCCAGCCTGCCCCTGCTTTTCATGCTCACCCTTCCCACTCCCGAGATGTTCACATCTCTGCTGTTTGCATTTCAGCCGGCAATCGCGTATGCAAATGCCGGCACCGCACCTCTCCAGGCTGGGCTTTGATATCCCCTGCCCTGCCTGGCTGAGGTGCTTTGCATCCCCGGCCGCGGCTCCCAAGGACGGCCCCGTCCTCACCCTGATGAAAGCAGCCAGGCGAGTGGGAACAGACGTGTCTCCTGGTGACAATTTGATTAAAAGGAAATAGAGGTGTTTTGTGTGGGAGACCAGCCCTCCCAGCAGCAGCAGCAGCAGCAAGAGCCCCCGTCCTCCAGCAGCCAAGGGCACGGGGCTGTCACGGAGCTCGCCGGCACCAGGGAGCGTCCAAGGGATGGACCTGGCCAGGGACCAGCAGGGCAAGCTCAGCACCCCCAAACCCTCTGGGCTGGCCTCGGCATCCCCAAAGCACCGGGGCTGCTCTGTGGGCTCAGCCCAACACCGCCAGCAGTGATTTCCAGTGCCTGAGCATCCTCCTTGTCCTCCCATCCCCACTGCCAGGGCAGCCCCAGTGCCCTTCCCTGGGCACAGGCCGTAGGCAGAGCTGTTGTCAGGCCAACACCCTCCAGACTCACAGCAGTTACAAATATCAGCCCTGGTGAAGCCAAATCACAGATCCAACAGCCTCTAAATCAGCACAGCAATCCCTCAGAGCTGGCTTCTGGGGGTACCTGGCAAAGCACCTTCCCTAAAGCGCTTGTACTGGCTACATCCCATCCCGTGACACACTCATCAAAGCTCCTTGTGTGTGTCCATCTGCATTCACTCAATCCCTTTGCTCACCCCCAGCCCTCGGTGTAGCCTGTCTGCTCTTTTCTCTGCACGGTGAGTTTTCTCTCTCTCTGCCTGGAGAGTGTTTGTGTGTTTGCAATCAAAAGAAATGGGAAGGTAAGTGTTCAGAGATTGACAGCCGAGCTCAGCGCAGCCGAGATGCCCAAATGCATTCCCAACAGCCCTCCCTGGGCATGGCCCCAGCCTCGCCTCTCCCCTCACACCGGGGGAAATACTGCACCCTCAGCAGCCTGCCTGCCCTTTCCCAAAACTGCTCCAGCTGCCCAAAGATGCTGAAGTTGACTCAGAACCATTCAATCCTGGGCAGAGCTGTGGAGCCCCGGTAACAGCTCTCGGTAACCACGTAGCTCTGGCCAGAGAACAAAGAGCTCTGTCTAACGCTGTCTAGCACAGAGCCATCGCTTCTGATAAATAATTTTGACTAGTGACTCATCAGCAGCCTATGCAGGAAGTATATATTTAAACCTGTGCAGCTTAAACAATTGTTAAAGATGTCAGTTTATCATGCAGACAGTTTTTATTGAAAGAAGAAGGGGAAAATATCATTTTTTAAATTAATGAGAGCAGACCTTATCTCAGCTGCTTTTACTACGCTGTATTTTGGAAAATATTCTTTCATTGTTCACAATTGCTTCTCTTTGTTGGACCCACACGCCAGCAGCCACATTTCAAAAGGCTTTATAAACACTAACCAACAAAACCTCAGTGCTGGGAGCTGCAGAAGTAACAAGTGCAGAAAGAATAATTCACCTGCCTGAAGTTGTATTAAATCAAACCAAACTCAGGAGCAGCAGCTGTGTTTTGGCTGCCCTGTGGTAGCCAGAGCTGTTCATGTGCTGCCACCCTGGTTTTCCTGCCCCAGACCCTGCAGTGCCCTGCTGGGAGCACAGGGCAGGGCCAGGACACCCTGCCCCGCTCAGAAGGGACCATTCCCCTCGGTGTTTTACCCAGCAAATGGATTCTTTATTTTTTCAGCTGCTGTGTCAGATCTGGGGTCAAAGGTGGGCGCTTTCCCCTTCCCCCAAACTCCCTAAATCACTCCCCCTGCTCCACAGAGGGCCTTGGAAGTCCATCTGGCTCCGAGCATCCAGTTACAGGCTCTGCTGAGCTTTACTGCCCTGGGGGAGGCCAGAGTGGCACCAGCACCTGGGCAGGACAACTGCAGGACAACTGCTGCCCGTGGCTGCCCCCGGGGTCAGCAGAGATGGGCTGAGGTGGCAGCAAGACACCAAAGGCAGCTCCCTGTCCTCCCAGGGAGCAGTCTGGGAGGGAAAAGCCAAGCCTTGCACCATATGGGATTTTAAATTAATCCTGTCAGCTCAGCTAAGGGGCTGCCAGCGTTACAGACAGCTCGCTGAAAGCTCCTGCTCGGGGTGAAGGGCAGGGAGGCTCCTCCAGCTGCTGGCACTGCTGCTGGGCTGGATCCTGATCCATCCTGCCCATCCTGCCCCATCCTGATCCATCCTGCCCCATCCTGGCCCATCCTGATCCATCCTGGCCCATCCTGATCCATCCTGATCCATCCTGCCCATCCTGATCCATCCTGCCCATCCTGGCCCATCCTGATCCATCCTGATCCATCCTGATCCATCCTGATCCATCCTGGCCCATCCTGCCCATCCTGCCCCATCCTGCCCCATCCTGGCCCATCCTGGCCCATCCTGATCCATCCTGACCCATCCTGATCCATCCTGCCCCCTCCTGACCCGACAGCCCTCAGGGTCTCACCCAGCAGCTCTCCCCAGCACAGAGCAGAGCCCAGGGAGTCAGGGCTGGTCTGAAGGAAATGTCCTTCTCTCAGAGGTGTCCAGGAGCCTGACAGATCTCAAGAAATGAGACTCTGCCTCTGCAATGGCAACTGCTAAGAGGAGGCAATGAAAAGGCAACGGATGATCCGTAAGGGGCAGAGTGGGACTTCCGTGCTGTCTCACAGCACACAAAAACTGGGGCTTTCAGTAACACCAGACAGGAAGAACATGCAAGCAGATAAAAAGAGAAACTTCTCCAGCACAGTAATGAAGTTGCTGAAGTTCCTGCCAGAGAAAATCAGGACAGGAGCCGAGCAGGGCTCCGGAGGGACTCTGCTCCTCACACAGCCACCAGCAGCACCCAGGCTCCCTGAAACACACGGGGAAATGATGCTGAGGCGCCTTTTGAACCTCGTACCTCCTGCTGAACAGCAGGACTAGAGAGAGGCCGCGATGGAGCCTCAAGCACGGGGCAGATAATGACACATTTAATTATTTGACCTCGGCCTTTGTGACAGAAGCGGCTGCGAGAGCAGCACCGACCCCGCACAGGGGAAGGGGAAGGGGCCGGCGGGTCTCGGACCCGCACTCACCGCCCACCCTGAGGACGGGGCAGCTCCTGCCCTCCCTCCCCTCCCCGAGAGCGGCTCAATCAGGCCCTGATGGAGCAGCGTGACGCTGGCGCTGATGAAATCCGTGCAGCCGTGCGTGCTCCCAGGGCTGAGAGAACCCTTCAGCCGGGTCCCCGCTGCGCTCTTTTCAGGAGACGTCCTTTTAACCGGCTGCTGTTCGCAGGCCATCGCGCTGATTTAAATGTTAACGCGCTCTCCAGGATTGCAGGCACCTCCCGCACGTCAGAGGAGCGGGGAATGACGGCGGCAGCGGCCGCAGCGGGGCCGGAGGGCTCCGGGGGGTCCGGGGCTCCGAGGGGTCCGGGGCTCCGAGGGGTTTCGGGCTCCGAGGGGTTTCGGGCTCCGAGGGGTTTGGGGTTCCGAGGGGTTCGGGGCTCCGAGGGGTTTCGGGCTCCGAGGGGTTTGGGGCTCCGAGGTGTTCGGGGCTCCGAGGGGTTCGGGGCTCCGAGGGGTTCGGGACTCCGAGAGGTTCGGGGCTCCGAGAGGTTCGGGGCTCCGAGGGGTTCGGGGCTCCGGGGGGTTTCGGGCTCCGAGGGGCTCGGGGCTCCCCGAGCCCGGGACGGCCGCAGCACCCCGGGCAAAGCGCTGGCTCCACCGGGGAAAGTGAGCCGCCAATTTCCTGTAAATAAGGGCGATATTTACCAAACACCTCTTGCAAATTGCGACAGCCATCGGAAACAAAGGCGACAGCGAGAAAAAGCCACTCAGGAAACAGCCAGGAAATCGTCTGGGGAATATACTCGGAGATTTGCGAAAGCTTAAGCCTGGGACACAAATCCCTGCGCTTTGTCCGTGACAATAGGGGATCAAGGCTGCTGTAGCTGGCCCGGCTGTGATGGAGGGATCTGCCTGCTCAGGGCCAGCTGCAGAGATACGATCTGCCTGCCGAGCGCCGGGGTTCACATCCCTGACAGCGGCTGCGGGATCAGCGGCCGCGGATTTTCTGTGACAACCAAGGGAAAAGCCCTAGTACGATGTAAGACAGGCATTACCCAAAGGGACGAGGCTGTAAACCCTGCTTCTGCTCAGAGAACAGGGTTTGAAATAGGATAGAAGGGGGCAAATCCCAATGTAGGCAAGCAAGAGGAGGTCGGGAGCTGCCTGCTCTCCAGGGAGCTGGGATGAGCTCCCACGAGCTGCTCGGGGATGGACACAGGGCAGGGAGCTCGGCAGGACGGGCAGGGATTGCCCTGCACGGACCTTGCCACGGGAGGAGCCCCACCACGAGGTCTCAGAAAAAGCCTTTTATTCCCTGTCCGGGCCACTTTCTGCCACCCGCGGACACCCTGCCCCGGTCCTGCCCGCTGGAGTGAGCTGGCAGGAGGTGGAGGGACAGGGGAAGGCGTGTCCGGAGCTCCGCAGCCTCCTCTCCAGGCGAGCTTTCCCTGCCTCTCCCCTGCTGGTCCCTGCAGCAGCACGGAGCGCCTCTGAACGAGGCTCCTGTAATCCATCAGAGGTGCTGCTGCCCATTCATGCTCCACAGGAGCTCTGCCTCTCCACTAAATCCCTCAAGCCATCTCCAAATCACCTAATCTCCATCTCCTCCACCTCCCTCTCTTCAGTGACCTTCCTCCTCACAACGGTATCTGCAGGCTTCCAGATAACTCCCTCACCTCCTTATCTGCAGGAGTGCTTCAGCTGCTGTCCTGGCACTGTGCTCAGGCAGCAGAAGGGACACGCAAGGCCAGCACCAGGAGGGTCCAGGCAGGGATGGCAGAGCAGCAGCGTTCCAGCTGCTCACCTCAACCCCCAGCAGCACCTTTGCTGTCACACTGAGGACAGCCTGCAGCACATCCCAGCACCAAAGCCTCCCAGCAGAGGAGGGCTGGGCAGCAGCTGCAGCAGCCAGTCGAGAATGGGGCTGCTGCCACCAGGTTCTCCTCTTGTCACCCCCAGAGCTGTGTCACCTTCCTGGATCTGTGATGACTCTCAGGAGCAGGCAGACTCTCCCAGAGCATCCAGTGCTCCCCACACAACACATCCACCCTCAGTGCTGGCCACTCCAGCGGCCCTGGCACCTCCAAGGTTGCCAGCAGCCGAGCTGCTGCACGGGAGAGATGTGTGGTTTCCAAAGGAGACGGAATTCCCAGCTCTCCCCGCCCTGCTCTCCTTTCCAGCAGCACGGGGCCTCCCTCAGAAGTTTCCCCACTGCAAACAGAGCCTGTGACGAGGCAGATGTTGGTTCTGCCTCACTGAGGAGGCACATTGGTGCTCGGGGGGTGGGAGGTGAGGGATTGTCCGTCCCGAGGAGCCGGCAGGGTGCAGAGCAGGGGCTGCAGCGCAGGGGTTACTCAGAGGTTGCACACAGCCTCTGCTCAGTGCTTCAGCCCGGCCTCTCTGCAGCTAATGAATGTTACAGGAGGAGAGGCTGGAGGGAAATGGAGCAGAAAGGCAAGGCTGCCATCTCGGATATCGTCTGCCTCCCTCCAGACAGGCTCACACAGAGCCTCGGCAGCAGCCCCCGCGGGAGCAGAGGGCCAAGGGGACCTGGCCAGGGTGGGCACAGGTGAGGGATTTGTCCCAGCCTCCCAGCTGTGCCCACATCCACTGCCACGTGCAGAGGGATCCATTTCCAGTCCCGTTTGTGACTGAAAACCAGAATGATGCTGAGCTGTCTGTTCAGCCTGTGCAGAGGCAGAGCCCCAGCTCTCACCCTGGCCCAGCATCCCCTGGACCCTGCCTGGAGCAGCTTCCCCATCTCACTGGGGCTGCAGCCGAGGCTCTCCCTGCCCTCAGCACTTCCCAGCCTGCAGCAAATTGCCACAGCCAAAGCAGATTAAAGGATGGGATCCCAGGGATCCTGAGTGCTGTCCCCAAGCTGCTGGCCTGCTCCCCCAGCAGCTCACCCTCCTGCTCTCCCTGGTGTCCCTGCAGCTCTGCACCCTGGGCACGGCTCTCCGACAGGCAATCACAGCATAGAGGCTCTGGCATTTTCTTAGAACACCTCAAATTGCTTTTTTTACACCTCACTGCTCGGTGCCAACCCCAATTCGTGTTATTTGTGCATTTGCTTAGAGAACATTATCTGATCGGTCACCCTGCCAGAGAGGCTGGGGAGGAGGCTGAGGCAGAGCAGAGCAGGTCAGGGACAGGGGAATCTCTGAAAATATTGTGTAAGGCAGCTTCCCCAGGCACTCAGGGGGGACTCAGGCACAGGATGGCACGGCCCAGGACAAGGGACAACACCAGGGCTCCCCGTGTCTGCTGCTCCCGGCTCAGCAGGGGCCTCGACAGGAGGAAACAAACCGGGCACATTGCCGTGAATTCCCTCTGCTGGCAGAAGCTGGAAAAGGCAACACCCAAAAGCCTCAGGAAGATGTTGGGACTCGCAAAATACACCCAAAAATATCTGTGCGCCCACCCCTCTCCGTGGCACCTCGGCTGCCCAGTGGGAGCTGCCCCGGAGGACAGCACAGCCCGGCCTCTCCCTCCAGTGCAGGCCAAGCACAGAACCCAGCAAGAAATCACATGGAGCAGTCAGTGTGGCTCCCCAGCACAGACTGAGGGTGCCTGGGCCACCAACCCTCCCCGCTGTCCACATCAAACCACCGCCCATCAAACAGGCACCTTCGGGGGGAGAAGATGCCAGAGCCGCTGCAATTAATAATTCTGTATTAGCCCATCCCTCCAAGCTGTTCCTGCCTCACCATCTGCATGTCCTGAAATGCGAGGTTTTAGTCATAAATGCCAGGCCTCCTTTTGGAAATTTATCAGCTGCTTCGCTTCCATTACCTGAACAGCTTCCAGCTACGGTGTCCAGGCATTTTAATTCCCTCAGCTCCACCATGAAATGGCACAAACTTCACAACACACAGCTCTGGTGTGACAGACACCCAAGATTTCATCATTCCGAGGAATTTCCTCCTTCCTCTGACTAAAGCCAGGTAGCCAGCAGCTCGAAGCTGGGCTGAAGCACACCGAGGCACGGGGACCTTTGCAGGGACATTTTGGGATCTGTGCTCAAGAAAATCCACTCGTTCCAGCTCCCATATTGCAGCCACAACCCCTGATGCACCATCAATTAAGAGCAGCAATAATTACAAATGGAAAACTGCAGACCTCGGAGCAGATAATGTGTTGCCATTAGATTAAGTAGTCATAGAAATCAAAAATAAAACCTATACTCGGGCTAATTAAGCCCACTCACCATCTGATTAATAAGTGTTGTGATACCACGGAAAAGCACCAAAGAGCCATTGTGAGCAAACCAACACCCCTGGGTGTCCGTGCCACGCTCCCTGGCACAGGGATGACTGATGGCCCAGCAGAGCTCAGGCTCCTGCAGCTGTGTTTGGGGGGAATAAACCCAGCCTAGACCCCTGCCCCTGGCCAGGCCCACCCTGCTGACCCTGCTGGCAGCTCTGAACCACCCCCCACACTCCTCTGAGTGAATCATCCCCTCGGTGAGCGTGGCTGTGCTCCCCAGCATCCCAGGAGGGGACAGACAGGATGGTGACATGGATGTGGCAGCACAGCCCGTGAGTGCAGGATGGACAACGACCCTGGACCTGGAAATGGGACCCAGGGCAGCCCAGCAACTTTGAGGGTGCTGCCAGAAAAGCCTGGAGGAACCTGGGGTTTCTGATGGTCACAAACTGACCCCAGGTCAGGAGCATCCCAGCAGGGACACACTCCACAGGACACCAGGAGCTGTCCCAGCCCCGAGGCCACCGAGGCTCTGAGCCTGGCCCAGGGCAGCTCCCCTCAAGGCTGTCCTCTGCTGTCTCCTTTAAGCTCCACGTTCCCATGAAATCTGTTTATGGAAGATCCACAGAACAAAGATAAAAGGGGCATGACAGTGAATTTAATTAAATATTCGAGGATTTGGTTTGGCATTATTTACTCAGAAAGGACTCCAAGCTCCGGGTTCCAGGTTTGGTTGTTACTGTGGAAACCAGCTGAATGTGGATGTATAAAAAGAAAGGGCTCATCAATTAAATCATTTAAAAAGTGAAATGAAGCCTCGGGAAACACAACATGACAGGTTGTTCTGTACTGAGGAGTCTCTGCCCTGATGCTCTGCTCCAGGAGGCAGGAGGCTGCCAGGATCTCGAGCAGCAGCTCCTGATAACAACTTACAGGGGACCAGTGCTTCCCAAAAACCCCGTGCCAGTGGAGCAGGGGCTTGTAACTGGGCAGAGGCCCTGGCTGCAGAGCCATCACCCCGACCCCCAGCACCTGCATGGCTGGGGATTCACTTCAGCATGGGTGTGGGGTTTGTGTCCACCTGTTAAACACCCTGATCCCACCTCTGCCACCTTCCTTAACCTCTGCAAAGGGCTCCAAAACCTTCAGGTGCAAAGAGGTGTAAAACAGTGCAAAGCATTAGTCAGCCCCCCCTCCCAGCCTGCCGGGGGGGATTTGGAGCTAAACCACTGCTTGAGATGGCAAATCTGAGGAAATGCAGATGGAATTTGAGGTCAGCCCGGGATTTGCACCTCATCAGCATTCAGCAGTGGAGGAAAATCAGCAAGTGAGGGTTAGCAGGAGCTGGGGAGGCCCCGTGCCACCTGTCACCCTCCCCTCGGAGCCTGGCAGCCCCCATGCCCTGGAGGGAGGGCTGGCACCTGCCGGGGGGGGCTCAGCCCGGCCCTGCACAGGGAGCAGGAGGGGCTGAGGAGCCCGTGGTGGTCCCAGCTGGGATGGTCACTCCCATCCCTGCAACAAGAGCCCGGCAACCCAGCAGCTGCGCGGGGCCCCTCTACTCCGGCGCATCCCCATCCCCATCCCATCCCCATCCCCATCCCCATTCCCATTCCCATTCCCATTCCCATTCCCATTCCCATATTCCCATTCCCATTCCCATTCCCATTCCCATATTCCCATTCCCATTCCCATTCCCATATTCCCATTCCCATTCCCATTCCCATCCCATTCCCATTCCCATCCCCATTCCCATTCCCATTCCCATTCCCATTCCCATTCCCATTCCCATTCCCATCCCCATCCCCATCCCCATTCCCATTCCCATTCCCATTCCCATTCCCATTCCCATTTCCATTCTCATTCCCATTCCCATCCCCATCCCCATTCCCATTCCCATTCCCATTCCCATTCCCATTCCCATTCCCATTCCCAGCAGGAATCCTGCAAATCCCATTTGTTCCTGCAGCTGCCGCGGCGCCGGGCAGGGCACGAGGGAGGATCTGCCTCACCTGGCAGAGCAGGTGTGCTCTGTGTGCTCTGTGTGCTCTGAGCTCCGTGTGCTCACAGGAGCTGAGGCACCTTTGACAGCACCCACAAGGTTTCCTGTCCTGCTGCCCACAGGATCTCTCCCTGCTGTCCCAGCAGCCCCATCATTTACCGGGGGTAGAAGATGGATTTCCCTTCTGCTGCCTCCTGTGCCGCTCACCCCCTCATCACAGCACGCCCAGCCGGCCCGAGTGAGCTGTCCCAGCTGTCCCAGCAGGGTCAGGCTCACATCCACATCCCTGTGCCCCCCTGTCACACCCTGACCTGTGCCAGCACCAGCAGCGCCTGTGTACCCTGCACCTCAGCTCCAGCGCCCTTCACCGCCCCAAAGGGAGGCTCAGCTCACACCCAAACCCCTCAGAACCTCCTCCTCAGAGGAAGCTGGGCCATGATCTGCCCCCTAGGAAGGGCAGGAGCTGCCCAGAGCCCCGCAGCAGCCCCCGGGGCACACGTGGCACAGACAGCTCTCCCCCAGGAGCCCTCAGAGGAGGAGGGACTGGCAGCCAGGGCTCTTCATCGAACAGTTTAAACATTATTGATTTTTCCTACTGGCTGGCACTGAGGCCCAAACCCCAGGCAGTGCAGACATGATTAAAAAGCAGTCTCTCCTCAGACAACTAAGACACCATTCTCCTCCAGCGTGGAAGCAGCAGATGGAAACTCAAATGAGCTGCTGGGTCAGCTTTGTTCCCAGCCAGAGGAGACAAGGGGAGTGTTGCATCAGAGCATCCTCACCTGCCCCTTCCACACAGAGGAGAAGGATGGAGAGGGTTTGCAGCTGCACACGAGCAGCCACAGCTCTCAGTCCTGTGCTGAAAAACTGCCCAGCACCACAGCGCTAAAGCCAGGAACACCCCAGGCACCTCCTGGCACACGCTGTGCATCACCAAACAATAGCCCCGAGCGAGGAGCCGGGGCAGGGTGGTACTGAAGGGAGCAGAGGCTGCCCAGCCCAGCCCCGGGGGCAGAGTGGTGCTGAAGGGAGTAGAGGATGCCCAGCCCCGGGGGCAGAGTGGTGCTGAAGGGAGTAGAGGATGCCCAGCCCCAGGGGCAGAACGGTGCTGAAGGGAGCAGAGGATGCCCAGCCCAGCCCCGGGGGCAGAACGGTGCTGAAGGGAGCAGAGGATGCCCAGCCCAGCCCCGGAGGCAGAGTGATGCTGAAGGCAGCAGAGGCTGCCCAGCCCAGGGCCCTGCCCCACCGCCTCGCACCCTGTAAGTGTGACAGGCTCAGGGAGGGATGAAGGGCTCCAAAGGGCTTTTCCTGCTCCCCTGCAGGAGCTTCACGCTTCAGAATGTGCTTGTGAATGCCCAAGTCCCCTGGAGCTGCAGGAGCCTGAGCCAGCTCTGCATGTTCGGCACTGCTCCTGCCCCCAGCAGCCCCGCATTGCGACACCCTGGCAGCTCCCCCTGCACCTGGGAAATCTGGAACCCTCTGGAACCCTCTTTTCCCTGCTAGGGGATCAACCAGCTGGCTCCTGGGCAGCCTGCAGGAGGGGCAGGACAGTGAAGCATTTCCCTGTGCTGGCAGAGGGGAGTGCAGCGCTGAGGGCGGCACAGCAGCAATTGGAGCTGAGCTTTAATGGCCTGGATATCGACCTGGAGATGGGGGATTTGCCTTTGACATTGCAGCACCGCTGAGAAAAGGAAAAAGGCAGCCTGTGTCCCAGGGGGAGGCTCCTGAGCACCCTGAGGTGCTGCTCAGGTGGGCTCACAGGTGCCACGGCACACAGCACAGCCCGGCTCTGGCACACGCAGGGCTGGGAACAGTCCCTGGAACGGCATCTCCCGAGTTCCACTCCTCAGCCACAGCCTCAGGATCTTTGGAAAGCACTTGAGAACCATCCCAGCAGCAACAGTGACTGGGCAGTGGAGCCGAGGCCTCGTTCTCCAAGCAGCAGAGGGACAAATCCTGAATTCACAAAGCTGAACCCCAGCTCAATATCAAAACAGCCCCTGAGCTTCATGATACCCAAACGCCAATGGAGAGGATTTAACAATCTCCTCTCTCTCCCCAGTAGCCTGGAAGCTCCAGATGATTTTCTCTTTTCCATTCCCCCAGCTTCCCTAAAGAGAACAAGCGAGCCAAATGGACCAGCCTATCAGGAAATCTCGATGCACTTAAATAAGAAAGCAATTAAACACTTTAATAAGGTGAGAGGGGTGCAGGAAGGAAACAATTAAAGCGAGCTCGGGATGACCTATTGTGGCTGAGAAAGCTCCTGTTCAGCGAGTCTGGGTGACGAGCAGCACCAGCACCCAGCACCTGGCAGAGCTCAGGGGCAGCAGGGCCGGGCACAGAACCTTCCCCAAACCCTCTGACCCTGCCTGCTCCCTGCTCTGCTTGCAGGCACTGTTTGCCCACGGTTTGGCAAGGAGAAAAGCCAAGCCAGTGCCCAGAGAATGCCCTCCCTGGGCAGTAAAGTGTCCCCAGAGGGTGCTGATAGCCACCCACCTCACGCACTGATGACAATAAATGCCTCCACTTCCACGGTGCTTTAACAAGAGGACATCAAAGCCCTGGCAGACTCAGAAGGCCCTGTGACACCCTTAACAAGTACATTTTTAGTCTCAGTTTTATGGATGAGGAAATTGAGGCCGGGAAGTGGAATGATTTGCCTGCACGACAGAGGAAAGGAAGAAAAGCTGGAAGGAAAAACACAGGAGCTGTCTCTCAACCCCTGCCGAGAGGAGCCCCTGGGGAGCTGCCTCCCTGCCAGGGCTGAGCTCAGACCACCCAGCTCCTCCGTGGGCCCACATCGGGAGCTCAGAGCACCCCTGAGCATCCCTGAGCACTCTGAGCACCCCTGAGCACCCCTGAGCACCCCTGAGCACTCTGAGCATCCCTGAGCACTCAGAGCACCCTGAGCACCCCTGAGCATCCCTGAGCATCCCTGAGCACCCCTGAGCACTCTGAGCACCCCTGAGCACTCTGAGCACCCCTGAGCACCCCTGAGCACTCTGAGCACCCCTGAGCACCCTGAGCACCCCTGAGCACCCCTGAGCACCCCTGAGCACCCCTGAGCACCCCTGAGCACTCTGAGAACCCCTGAGCACCCTGAGCACCCCTGAGCACCCCTGAGCACTCTGAGCACCCCTGAGCACCCCTGAGCACCCCTGAGCACTCTGAGCACCCCTGAGCACCCCTGAGCATCCCTGAGCACTCTGAGCACCCCTGAGCATCCCTGAGCACTCTGAGCACCCCTGAGCACTCTGAGCACCCCTGAGCACCCCTGAGCATCCCTGAGCACCCCTGAGCACTCTGAGCATCCCTGAGCACTCTGAGCACCCCTGAGCACTCTGAGCACCCCTGAGCATCCCTGAGCACTCTGAGCATCCCTGAGCACCCTGAGCACCCCTGAGCACCCTGAGCACCCCTGAGCACCCTGAGCACCCCTGAGCACTCTGAGCACCCCTGAGCATCCCTGAGCATCCCTGAGCACCCCGGAGCACCCCTGAGCACTCTGAGCACCCCGAGCACCCCTGAGCACTCCGGATCCTGCTGGAACCCCGTGCTGAGAGCCTGAGACAGGAGCAGAGGCCTCTGTGCAGCGATTACACGGGCACAGGGCTTTAACAACCAACCACTGCACAAGGGTTATTTGTTCCTGCATCAGCCAAACACCGGGCTGGGGACCTGCAGGCAGCAGCTGCTGTTCTGTGTGATTTGAACAAGCCCCCGAGGAGCAGGGCAGGGGAGGAGCAGCTCCTGCCCAGCGCCCTGCCCAGCCCGGGGTGCAGGAGGGGAGGTTTTACAAAAGGCTGGGCGAGAGGAGGGCGGGACAGAGGTGACCCAGGGCAGGGGATGGCCGGGAGCATCCCTGTCCCCCAGGCCTGGCTGTGCAGGGCAGAGCACCCCGGCCCCCGCCGGAGCAGCCTCGCTGACGAGCCTTGTCATCGTTCCTCAAGACTAATTTTTTTAAATTGCAAAATCTTACAGAGCTATTAACCTCAAAAGAGTTTAACATATGGCAGCGCGAGTCTCCCTCTTACCCTAATTATAAGGCTTGCAGTAATGGGGCTGTCTTTTAAGTTACAGCTGCTATGCTTTTGGCTTTTCACTAACATTACATCCTATTAAGGAGCTACATTTAATGCATGCAAATTGCCAGAACACCGAGTGCCTCGGACCGGCGAGGGGATGCATTTAAGCAACAGCAGCAATATCCCAGGGTCAGGCTCACCCTGCTGAGAGCTCCCTATGATCCATCAATCAAGCTCCACTCATTAATTAACTAATTCATTAAGTATCTTCCTCGATGAAGGCTCTCCAAGGCGGAACATTGTGTTGACAGCGACGTCCTGTCAGCACTTAGCAGTACAAGCTCCCCCCCAAGCCCAGACAGCCCGGACTCGGGGTGGCCTCAGCAGCGAGCTCAGCTCCAGGGAAGGAGCTGCCCAGCCTGCCCTGCCTGGCCCGGTGTCGCTGTGGGACACAATAAATGAGATTCTCGTGGTTCAGAAGGCTGATGCTCTGAAAAAGGGACTGGTTTATTCTCAGAACTTATTTTTATACTTTTTACAATGTGCCCACCTAAGAGGTGGGATCCTTGGACTCATTGGCCACATCAAGGGTCAACAAGCAAATTCCCTCCTTAGGAGAGAGAAAAATGAAAAACAAGAGAGTTTACAGAGAGTGACTTTGTTTACCGTCTCAAATCCCTGGGAAAGAATTTAAGAAAAACCCAAACATGGCAAAGAGTGACTACAGCCCAGCACACCCCAAAGGTGCTGCAAAAGGAGAGCGAAACCCAGTTCTTCTCGGGAATAACGATGGAGTTTGCAAATAAAAAGGAATGGTAATTAATTAATTGCTAACGAAGGGTTTGGAGAGGCAGGAAGGGCACCCCCGCCACCACTCCCCCAGCCCCACCGCCTTGCTGGGAGCACGGCAGCAGCACAGCCCTGGCTCCAGCCCAAGCACTGATTGACTTCCCCAAGCCTGGAGCTCAACCAGGCACATGAAAACGGAGCTGCCAACCCCCTGGGCTAGACAGGGGCTCCGGGCCGGCGCCGCCTCCTGTAACTGGCGAGGGTCTCACGAACGAGGCAGGGAGTGCATCAATGAGGCTGCATGGTGCTCTTGCAAGCAAGAGACCCCTCCTTTATTTTTCTGACTCCTTTTGTACATTTTACAGATGTCCCACCCCAGAGGTGGGACCCTTGGGAACCACAGGTCATTTTCCAGAGACCATCACCGAAGCCCCTCCTCTGGGAACAGATGTGGGAGCTTCGGTAGTTTACAGAACATGACCTTGTGCCTCAAGACCGTGCCTGGGAATAGAATTCCCAAAACCAAAACAAGCAGGCACGAGAGCATGGCAACAGCCTCCCGGTTCCTGCAGCTCCCGGGGCTGATGGAATCCTCCCCCATCCCCTCCCCGCCCGGCTCCCACCCTCCCGTGGCCGGAGCAGAGGCAGCGTGTGCTAATGGTCACCTCGGCAGCAGCCCCTGCTCCCTGAAGAAAAGCCTCCCGGCCTCAGTGCCACAGGCTGTAATACTGAAAATGGCTGTAAACGTGAGAAATTGGCACATTGTAGTCCGGCAAGACAATTTCGGAATTGCTGCATGCAGCTGTGCAGTTCGAGCTGCGATGCTGCCTGCATCCTAAACTGGCAACTGGAGCCTCCGAGATTAAAAAAAAAAAAAAAAAAAAATCAGTGCTGGGTTGGGGAACCCTTTCTGCTGGCCCAGAAGGAAGCAGAGTGACCCCAGAGCACAGATCACTGCAGGCTGAGGAGGGGCTGCTCAACCCACACAACATCCCGGCTATCCGAAGAAGGGCGGCTTTTCCGTGAGGCCTTTTGCCTGTGCGCTCGGAAGAGTCGAAACTCCAGAATAAATAAATTGTGGCAAGATGAGACGGTGAAAAGAAAAGAAATTGGTATCTGGAGGAAGGGGAAAAACAAACCCTCATTTAAGCAGCCATAAGGAACCACTTCACGCCTCGTTTCTCCCGGTGAGCGGGGAGGGTTTGTGGATAATACCTGGAAGTCAGGCACCTTTCCCGAGCCACCCTTTTACTGTAATGTGCTTCTTCGGGGAAGCCAACAAGCCCGGCTCATTAAATTTTAGTGTGATCTTTGTAGCCCTCCGCACTGTTTGATTAAAATTTAACGACCGATTTTGGTGGCTTTTCCCGGAGTCTCGTCCATCCCAGCGGCAGCTCCGGGGGGCTGTGGGGTGGGAGGGGGTTGGTTTGCAGAGCGGGGTTCAGGAAAGGTTGTTTCCTCAGGAGGTGCTGGCACTGCCCAGGCTCCCCAGGGAATGGGCATTCCAGAGCTCCAGGAGCCTTTGGGCAGCGCTCCGGGGATGCCCGGGGTGGGGTTGTGCGGGGACGGGAGCTGGACTGGGAGATCTCCCTCCCAACACGGGAGAGTCCGGGTTCCTGAGAGCCGAGCGCTGTCCCTTCCCTGGAGCTCCTCGGTGCCGGGAGCCCGGCTGGGAGCAGCACAGCTCCAGCTGCACAGGAGCAGCACAGCTCCAGCTGCACGGGAGCAGCACAGCTGCAGCTGCACGGGAGCAGCACAGCTCCAGCTGCACAGGAGCAGCACAGCTCCAGCTGCACGGGAGCAGCACAGCTGCAGCTGCACGGGAGCAGCACAGCTCCAGCTGCACGGGAGCAGCACAGCTGCAGCTGCACAGGAGCAGCACAGCTCCAGGGGCAGGGGAGCAGCACAGCTCCAGCTGCACAGGAGCAGCACAGCTCCAGCTGCACAGGAGCAGCACAGCTCCAGGGGCACGGGAGCAGCACAGCTGCAGCTTCAGGGGAGCAGCACAGCTCCAGCTGCACAGGAGCAGCACAGCTCCAGGGGCAGGGGAGCAGCACAGCTCTGGCTGCAGGGGAGCAGCACAGCTGCAGCTGCAGGGGAGCAGCACAGCTGCAGCTGCAGGGGAGCAGCACAGCTGCAGCTGCACGGGAGCAGCACAGCTCCGGCTGCAGGGGAGCAGCACAGCTCCGGCTGCAGGGGAGCAGCACAGCTCTGGCTGCACGGGAGCGCTCTCCAGCTGAAGCAGCAGGATTTTGCCGAGGTGCCTGTGTGTGCGCTGAGATGAGGAAGGGCCTGGAGCTGTTGGCAAGGCTTTGTTTGTGGCAGTGTGAGCGCTGGGAGCCCCAGGCTCCCTCGGCATCCCGGGGCTCTGCTCCCGCAGCCGGCAGGGAGTGCTCGGGTTAAACTCGGCTCAGGGACTCCCAGCGCTGGTCCTGAGCCATGAGCCACCCTGCGCAGCTCCGGGTGAGGGGGCTCAGGCTCTGCAGCCTCCCTGAGTGCCCGAACCCCGGCAGCGAGGGGTGCTCTGTGCACCCCCAGACCCCCGGGTGCCCTTTGCAGGCTGGCACTGTCCCTGTCCCTGTCCCAGCCCTGTCCATGGCCTGGGGAGCCTGCCACGTTTGGGGCTGTTTCAGAGAAATGGGAAATTGTAATTGTGAGGGTGAGTGAACCACAGAGCCCTCAATCCTCAGAGCCCTGGGGACAGGCTGGCACAGCCCCACACCTCCCCCAGGGCAGCACGGCTGGAGCAGTGACCAAACTGGCAGCCTTTCACTTGACCTCCTTTTTGTGGAGCTACAGTGAACCTTTCTTCTCTTTCCCTCCTCCTTTTTTTTTTTTTTTTTTTCTTTTTTTTTTTTTCTTCCCCCACAAAAAAAATCTGAAGCCATTTCCAGTATTACAGCTTTCGCTGCATAAACCAGGGGGATTTTCTTCAGGGAGCAAAAAAATTGATTCCAAGGTTTCCATTAAGTGACATTAGCACAGCACGGCCTCTTCCAAGGGCTGAGCTTGGCAGTGAATGTGTTGGAAAAGAAATGGGGTCTTTGCAAGGCCCAGCTTTGGTGGAATTGGGCTGCAGCAGCCCCATTAAGCTGCTTTTACAGTGGGGCATGGCAGCTGGCCTCGGGGAGGCTCTGCTGGCACTGAATGGGTTTCTCCTCCTGACTGAGCAACCCCAGGCCTAAGGAGGTGAGGGCTGGGCTGGAGCGTGCCCTGCAGTGGGGTCAGCTCCTCCAGAGCAGCCCTCAGCCTCCTCCCGAGTGTCCCCATGGCTGCAGCACCATCAGCAGCGTCCTCGATCATGGCAGGCCTTTCCCTTTCCCTGTCCCTTTCCCTTTCCCTGTCCCTGTCCTCTATCCCTGTCCCTGTCCTCTGTCCCTGTCCCCTCTTTCCCTTTCCCTGTCCCTGTCCCCTGTCCCTGTCCCTTTCCCTGTCCCTGTCCTCTGTCCCTGTCCCTGTCCCTTTCCCTGTCCCTGTCCTCTGTCCCTGTCCCTTTCCCTGTCCCCTGTCCCTCTCCCTTTCCCTGTCCCTGTCCTCTGTCCCTGTCCCCTCTTTCCCTATCCCCTGTCCCTGTCCCCTGTCCCTGTCCCTTTCCTTGTCCCTTTCCCTGTCCCTGTCCCCTGTCCCTGTCCCTTTCCTTGTCCCTTTCCCTGTCCCTGTCCCTTTCCCTGTCCCTTTCCCTCTCCCTGTCCCTGTCCCCTGTCCCCTGTCCCCTTTCCCTGTCCCTGTCCCCTGTCCCCTGTCCCTGTCCCTTTCCTTGTCCCTTTCCCTGTCCCTGTCCCTGTCCCTTTCCCTGTCCCTGTCCCCTGTCCCTGTCCCTTTCCTTGTCCCTTTCCCTGTCCCTGTCCCTTTCCCTGTCCCTTTCCCTCTCCCTGTCCCTGTCCCCTGTCCCCTGTCCCCTTTCCCTGTCCCCTGTCCCCTGTCCCTGTCCCCTGTCCCTGTCCCCCTGCCGGCGGGGCGGGCACTGGCAGGGCGGGCGGTGATTGACACCACAGTGAGGAGGAGGAGGCTTCACCTTGGCACGGCAGTGATTGTGCCAGACAGAGCTGTTTAAATACCACCAGACAGAGTGTTACTCACAGGAAAACGAGGCCTTAAATGTCATTATTTGTGTCATTATTAATAGCCCCTAATTGTGTTCTCTAATCATCATGAAATTATGTTAATATTAATATTCACATCAAAACTGCCTGGGGAAGGAGGAGAACTTTTTTTTTTTTTTTTTTTTTAAAACCAGCCCTACTCTGTGTCAATCCCCATTAACGGGAAACACTTGCCTGGTGTGCCGGAGACAGGGATCACTGCAGGGAATTCTCTGCACTCCCCAGCCCGGGGAAAGGCCCTGCCTGCTGACCCCCAGCGCCCTCTGACACCCTGAGAGCCCATCACTGCTCTGTCAGGAGCTGCAGCTCATCCAGGAGTGCTTCCCACAAACGAGGGGAGCCAGCTCCTTTACCGACGCTGGGGAATCTCAGAGCTGCAGGAATATTGCAGCATTTTGTAGCATTGCTGCCTTTTGGTGTGTGTTTTTGCTCTGCTGAGTTTATTCTTTCCATTGTGTTTTTGCCAGCATGAAAATCCACCCGAGAGAACAGCAACAGTGTGAGCCCACCAAAGAAACCTTTGGAAAAAGCCTTCCAAAGGCTTTTATTCATTAACTTCAATGACTGCTGCTCAAGAACTGAACTCTGGGATGCTGAGGACATTTGGCACCCCGGACCATCATTAGAGTTGCTTTATCAGCTCCCCCAGGGCCACATGGAAGCCTTTACCCCTCCACAGCCCCGTTCCCCAGGTGATGCCCGCCTGCCACGAGCTGCAGCCTCTGCCCCCACCATGTCCTGACCATCAGATGTCCTGGATGAAGGACAAGGAACCTTTTTTTTTTTTTTTTTTTTTTTTTTTTCCCTGGAAATAAACGGTAATCAGAAGAAATGGCTTTCTCTGCAATTTTCTCCATTTTCCAAGCAGCTCCACTTGCGAGTACCCAAACGCCTGGCTTAATGAAACAGAGTTTTTGGAGTGGCAACTATTATACCTCGAGTTAAATATAACCCAGGGCTTGTGAATAACTGCAGAGCAGAGGCAGAGGGAGCTGGCAGGGGGATGGTTTGGAGAGCAGCTCCAGCAGGTCCCTTCTGGGTGTGGAGTTTCCCCTGCCCGCCCTCAGCAGCTGCACGGCCCGGGCAGCTTCAAACCCCCCTCTCCCCGGGGCTGGGGGGAAGGAAGTTTGCGAAGGTGTTTAACACTTCCATGTGAATGATTTTTTTCCATAAAATATTAATGACGTAGATATAACCTAATTGAGTCCTCAGGGCAATAACCTCTGACAAAACGGCCCTGATTAGGAGATAATTGACTGTGCGGGAATGGTGGTTGGAGAGCTTAACGTTGGCAAGGTCCATTATCCGGGGATAACGACCCCCTCCTGCCAGGTGCCGGGGCCATTAGGGGGGCTTTTGGGGGAATAAATCCTCCCTCGCCTCTTCTGCCCAGCGCTTTGGAAATGATCCTGGTGTCCTGTGGCTGGACGGGGCGGGCTGGCAGGGTGACAGGCCTGGCTTCTCTAAGTACAGGAGATGGTGTTTTCCCAAAACCGAACCTTTGCTGTGCTCTCCCCCAGACCTGCACGCATAGGGACGTTCAAGAAAGCATTAATATAAACCACCATTGACTTCAATTTATATTAATACACTGTGCAGTGAACTGAGGTGGCTGATTCACAATCCTCATCAGATTTCAGTGCGCCGGGTAAATCAGCTCCCCCGGTTCGCTGTGGTTTAATTATAAGCAAATTGCAAGTGAATTAAGATAAATCGAATTAGGACCGCTCTAATACCGAACCAAAACGCCCACCGAGGAGCCTGTGGAAGTTGAACTGCTCCACTTGGAGAGGTGACTGGGGACACTGGGGCCAGGCCGGCGCTGAGCAGGAGCTGCTCCCAGCCCCCGGGCGGGGAGAGCAGCAGGAGCCCCGAGCCCTGGCAGCCCCCCGGGTCCAGCCCGGCCCCTGCGGCCCCTGGAGCTCGGGGAGCCGGGGAGCAGAGCCAGAGCAGCCAGCGAGCGGGAGGTTGAAAGCAGGGGAGAGCAGGAGCTGGAGCAGACTGCCGCGGCACAAATTGGAAGCTGGGGTGGCTCTTTCTTCTTCTTCTCCTTCTTTCTTCCCTCCCAGGGAAGTGTCATTTGTACAAATTGCCCGTCCGTGCCAGCTTGGGAGAGACCTCACAAGGGAAACCTGGAGCCTTCCCCGCTTTTCATGTGAGCGGATGGCCCTTTTATTTCCCGAGCAAGGAGTAAGTGGAGAAGAAAGGAGCTCCTGTCAGCCTCCGGGAGACAAATTGCTTCCTGCAGCCCGAGGTGCCTGGGCTGTAAGAAGCGCCCCGGAGGAGGTGAGCCGGGCTGCCCCCAGCCTCTCCCCTCTCAAAGGGAGCCCCGGGTAAGTCCCCAGCCCTCGCTGTCACCGTCACCGGGCCGGGATCATTTACGGGGCCGCTCCGGGAACCGCAAGCGACCCCGCAGCCCCGGGGCGGGAGCAGCGCGCTGCCGGGATGGACTGACCCGGGCTGGCCCGGGTTAAAGACAGCGGCCGTGCCCCCGAGCGCTGCCTCCGCCGCTCGGATGGGCTCTTATCTCCCCGGGCGCTCTCCTCCCGAGGGCAGCAGGGCAGCAGGAGGACCGCAAGCCATAAAGTTATTAAAACAGCGGAGGCAACAAAGCGGCGCGGCTTCCCCGCTGCTCTGACATTTCCAGAGGGTGAAAGGTAAAAACACGCTCTATAAAAACCCAGCCCGGGGTTTGCGGCTGCTGCCGGAGCTCTCGGAGCCGCTAATTAAACGGGAGGGGCAAAGCCGCGGAGAAACTTCCAGCGAGCAAATCAAAGGGCAGCCCGGCAGGGAGCGGGGGCTGCGGGAAGGACAGCCCTGCTCTGCTTTGAACCTCCTCGTCTGGGGGAAAGAGGCAGCGGGGCTTGGCGGCACCATCCGCAGCCCATAATTATCCCCCCGAACTGGAAGGCAAAGCTCGGCGAGAAGCGCTGCTGATGGCAGAGCTGCCCGGGCAAGGCTGCTGTGACCCCGGCCGGGGGATGGAGGCTCCTCCTGCCCCTCTGCACAGCCACAGCCCCGTGTGGCATTGATGGCTGTGAGCTGTCCGCCCGCCCCCCAGCGCTAATGGCCTCGTGAGTTCAGCCGGAGGGGCTGCCGGAGTCAATTGATGACATGGAATAGTGAAACCCCGGCAGAATCGATAGTTCTGCAGGGTCAGGGGTAGGCTGAGGGAGGGAGGGGGCCCAGGGGTGAGTTCAGGTAACCAGTGAGGGTAAAACCCCTGTTCCCGGCACCTGGCCTCGCGCTCCATCCCTGCTGGAAGGGATGCATTCCATCGGGATGAGGCAGCCTGTGCTGCCGAGAGACAAATGTGATGGAAGTGGCTCAGCAGTGTCCCTGTCAAAGACATCCTGCAGCTGTGTGAAGGCTGCGGAGCTGGAGCCAGGCAGGTTTGGATGAGTCAGGAGGTGGGAGTGATCCGTGGCAGGAGTGATGGAGGGTTTCCTGTTCTGGAAATCCGGGGAGGGATTTGTTCTTTTGAAGCCTGCCGGAGTTCATGCCGGAGTTAATCTGGAGCAGCCGAATGCACCGGGCTGGGCACAGGGGGGTCCCAAAGGTTCCCTCTGATCCCTGATCCAAAACCACGGGCCCCCTGTGACCCGGGCTGCTGTAAAGCCTCTTGCCAAGGATCTCTGTTCAGTGGTAATTCCTCTTACAGCCGATTCCTGCCGTGTGCCTGCACAGCCCGTGCTTTACAAGAGCAAAAAATGGGAGTTTGGGAAAAATAACCACGGAGTGGTGAATGTGGTTTTTTGAACTTTCCTCACCAAGTGATGGCAAGAAGAGGAATCAGAGGATGCCCTCCATGCCCACCGTGGCTCACAGGCACCCGTCCATCCTCCCACCCAGCCTGGGCTGCAGGGCACACCCCCCCACCCCTTCCGTCTTCCCTGTCTCTCGCTGTTGTTTTTCCCCAGTATAAATTTTGCATTTCTAGCCTGCTTGTCATATTTCCTACCGGATTGGGTGTTTAATTAAAATCATAATTAAAATTGATCTCCTCATTAGCATGCACCTGCTCTGCTGCTCGCGTCCTGGCATTTAATTATACGCTGAAGATGTCAAGTCTGACAGGCGAGAACGGGACCCCGGCCAGTAACCCCTGACAGGACTTCCCAGTGACAACAGCTGGAACTGGAGCCCATCTGCTGGAACGGCCTGAGCGCTGGGCAGGGGGGCGTGGGCTGGGCTGGGGCTGGGGGCTGGCAGCCCCTGGGGTCAGTGGGGGCTGCACCCCGGCAGCCTGCACACCTGCTCTGGAGAGTTCTGGCAGGGAAAGGTGTGGGGACACTTTCCCCAGCTGGTACAGAGCTCTCTGTAGGCACTGGGCTCCCCTCAGCAGCAGTGCTGGGACCCAAGGCAGCCTGAGACCAAGCCTGCTCTCTTCTGGAGAGGCCCAGCAGCCTGGGCTGCTCCCCCTTCTGTGAGGAAAGCAAAGCTCCCCTCACCTTGCCTTGGGGTGGCCATTAAGGGAATTATCCGAGTTCTTCCTGGTTCTGAAAGTGCATCTGCTCTTTTCCCTGTGTGCCAGGCAATAAAGCTGCCAAGAGGCATTTTTTGGGGCTGTTATCTGCGAGGAGTTTTATTCCCCTGCACTTTGGAAGCCTCTCACTGATGGATGTGGGTTCAGTGGGATCTGTGAAGCGATGAAAGCTGACACTGAATGCACCCTTCAAATTTAAGGCTCTCCCTATGGCTCCCTGGGGACCCAGCCTGTTTGGAACCCAGGAGCTGCCTCTCCTCCTGCTCCTGGTGTTGGATGGGGCTTGGGCAGGGCTGGGCAGTGTCTCCAAAATCTTTCCACTGTGGGAACCCCAGCTCAGGCACTCGGAGTGCTGTAAGGGACGCTGCTTATCAGCAAAGTGGCTTCCAGTGAAGAGCAAAGAGGAGAAGCCCTTTCAGTCCCCTCCTGTAGAGCTCTTGCTCCTGCCCGGCCAGGAGCAGCTGGTGACACACGGACACGTGTCAGGGACAGGCTGAGGGGACAGCCCCTCCAGGTGGAGGTGCCCTTACCTTTTTATGGCTCCTTTTAGGGCCAGCACCACCAAATGCCACCTACAGAGACCTTTATGCCTGGAGAAGCTGGGCCTGGAGCTGAGGTTTATTGCAGCTGAGGTTTATTGCAGCTATGCTCCCTGGCTCGGGGACACCCTGAGTGCCGAAGTGGGGAACAGAGTCACCTTCCAGGAAAAATCCTCACACCCGGCCTGAGGGTGAAGCACAAACGTTCCCAGCTGGCCCTCAGGACGTGAAGGGAGCCTTGGCAGTAACAGCCACTGCAATGTAGCCCCAGAGCTGTTAAACCCCACTGAACCCGGCAGCAGCAGCCGCCCGACCACTCCTCAGAAGGACAGGCCGGCCCTCTTGGCACAAACAGGGCTCTTGGACGTTATGGAGAGAAACACAGGAGCGTTAACAGCCTGACAGCACCACAGCATCCCACTGGGAACATTATTTATGAGGCTGTATCCTTGCCAATCCTGCTGGGAAAAGCCCTGCTGCAGGGCAGGAGATGCGGGAAGGCTGCGGCGCGCAGGGGACGGAGCGGGGTCAGCGGGGCCAGGGACACAGCTCCAGCACCAGGCAGGGCTGTCCTGCCAGGCCCTGGGCTGTGCCCTTCATCTGGGCACACTCACTGTCACAACCGACACAAGAACTCACACCCACACCTTGCCATGTCCCAGGTGGAAAGATGTTGCCATGCTCTCGTGCCTGCATGTTTGGGTTTTGGGAATTCTGTTCCCAGGCACGGTCTTGAGGCACAAGGTCATGTTCTGTAAACTACCGAAGCTCCCACATCTGTTCCCAGAGGAGGGGCTTCGGTGATGGTCTCTGGAAAATGACCAGTGGTTCCCAAGGGTCCCACCTCTGGGGTGGGACATCTGTAAAATGTACGAAAAGAGTCAGGAAAATAAAGGAGGGGTCTCTTGCTTGCAAGAGCACCACGCAGCCTCATTGATGCACTCCCTGCCTCGTTCCTGCGTCCCCTCCAGTTATAGAAAGAAGAAGGGCTTTATTTACAGAATCAGCATTTATCGAATTCCAGCAGTGATCATGGATTGGAGGAAGAAAATCTTCTTCTCCATCCACACTGGACCATGCAGCAGTCCGTCAACAGTCTCCTCCTTTATGAAAAGAATGTGAACATCTCTAGATTTCACCATAACAAATGGCTTCTTTATATGAAAGTGTATCTGACTCCAAAGACACAGAAGGCTAAAAACAAGACTTTTACAAACTCCTTAAAGGAGACAGAGGAGAACGGCAAAAACCCAGACAACAGGCTCACCCTGGGTTTAATGAGGTTTTTGCATTGGGTAATAATCCATCAGGCTGGAGCGTGGGCATTGCCAGGCTGGGCTGGGGCAGGGCTGGGCACGGGGGGCAGCCGGACACCCCCCTGCTGCTCTGGCCATGGGCCTGGGAGAGGAGCGGAGCCCCAGGGAACATTTGTCATCTGAGCTGTAATTACACAATCACAGAAATGCCTGATATTAGTAGTCAAGAGCCTGGAGTTTTCACTAAAGAGTCCCTTAAGTAAATAAACATTTTCAAGCGATTACATTATTGGGATGAGATTTTTTTTTTGTTTTTAAATGAAATGTTAGGAATTGTGCAGGATGAGGGGAGAAGGCAAGAGGGGAAAGCAAACCAAAGGCAAAGCAGTGACTGTCAGCAGGTGAGGGACCCGTCAGGCTCTGCAGTGGGGGCTCCTTTTTGGACTGTTGCTCCCAGAGACAGGCTCTGGACATGAAGGCACTGTGGATTAGAGGGGTGGAAAGACAATTCCATTTCATTTTAGGAAATACCACTGTGGATAAGGCACATGAGAATGGCAGTTGCAATGGAAGTACAGAATATAAATAAATATATGTGTAAAAACAAACAAAAGCCCATTAAAACAAGCAAGAACCAAACCCAATCCCTGCATTACACTCAGTAATTAAATATTTATCAGAGCAGAGGAAGTAAAATCCATTTACTGCTTTGGGCCAGTTACAATCTTCCTTTTAAAAATCCTTTGCAATTAGTTCATTTCTCCCTGAGAGACGAGAACACTGGAATAGTCTCCAGGTCCATCCTGAACAAACAGTGGAGTATTTTCTCTCCTGATTTTTGTGTGTGCATGAGGGCTCCAAGGAACTTTGGGCAGCTCAGGCCTCCCCACTGCCTGCCCTGAGTGCAGGGTCACCATGGATCCTGCCAGGGGGAGGGACTGCCCGGCTGTTTGCCATTAATCCTGCTGGGATCACCAGGAGCGGTGGCTTCCTGCATTGCCTTTGTCCTCGGGAAAGGCTCCAGAGCTGTGTCTGAACAAGACAAACCGAGCCAAGCCCCTCCAGTGGGATTTTGGGGCGAGGGCTCCCTGAGCTGCCCGTGTGACGCCGTCTGGCCGAGGGTTCCTGACTGAGGACACGGCTCTGCTCCCTGGCAGTGCCCATCCCTTGAGGGTCCCAGCTGCAGGATGTGCCAGTGCCCAGGCTCTGTGTCTGCCAGGGTGTTGTATCCCTCTGGGGAGGGTTTACCCCAGAGGGAGCCCCAAAGCTGTAACTGTGTGATGTGTCCCTACCTTCCCCTGCTATCTCTGACCAATTGGCTCAGTGCCCAGTTATCTATCCTGGGACAGAGGGTCTACATAAACCCCTGTTCTTCCTGGTTCATCCTCTTTACCTCTTTGCCTCTTTTACCTCCTTGGCTGTCTCTTGCCCCTGGAATCACTTCAAGAATAAAGCCTTGGAACAATCCTAGGTAAGGAGCCTCTTTGGGTCTCTTCCCCTTTCCTGATATAACCCCAGCCCAAAGCCCTCCAGAATCTGAGCTAGCAGTGGGGGCATAGGCAGAGGGCGGAGGGACAGGGATAAAATATCACCAGGGGTGACAGGGGGCACGAGATGCTGCTGGCACCAGGGGTGGGGGCCCAGCCCTGACCCCGGGCAGAGCCCCTCCGTCCTCCCGAGCGCCCGCGGAACTTCACGTTTGAGATAATTGCATTAAGGTAATTGCCACTGCAGCATTATTTCCCGTTCCTGGGAGAGGCTGAGAGCAGGCTGAGTGCATTGTGTCTGCGTTAGCAGATTAATAATTACAGCCCTTCGCAGCAGCTCGGGTGTGTGCGCACTCACAGCTGCCGGATCATTACCCGGCACACTTGAGGACACCCGACAGGAGCACAGCCCTGCACGCTGCACAGCTTGCCTCCTCTGCTGCTGCCTCCTGCCTGGCCTGCACTTCCATCAGACTCACAGCTTGCAAGAAATGGGAAACATTTACAACCTGAAGCAAGCGAGCTCCGGAGCCACGTGGAGCCGTTGGGGATTCTCTGGCGGACGCCTTGGGAAGGGAATGTTCGGTCTCTCAGAGGAAAACTTCCCCCTTCCCACGGCAGCCTGGTCCTTGGGAGGCTCTGGGTGCACGTGGGACTCATCCCAGCCCACAGCACTCCCCCTGACAAAGGAGATCTGTGGAGATCTTCCCCCTCTGCAGAGCCACTGCTGCCTCTGCAGCAGCTCTGCTTGCTGCAAAATAATTTAGGAGAGGGAGCAGAAGGCTCCTGTGGCCTATTGAAAAAGATGAATAATTTAGGGGAGCTGGATGAAATTATGGAGCAGGATAACTCAGCCTCGCAAAGAGGATAGCACACAATCTCTGACGATCCCAGAGCACGAGGGAGCAGCAGCTCTGTGTCCCACCGGGCATGGGAACAAGGAAAACTGCCATGGGAACCAGGCAAACTGGGAAAAGGACACAGACAGTTCACAGAGGGAACTGCTCTGTTTAGCTCTTCGCCCTGGTCAGAGCAAATTAAAAAATAAAAGCATTAATTGTGAACAGAAAATTAGATGGATAAACTGATTTTCACAGTCTGAGGTGTAAGAGGGCAAAGAGTTCACCTGAAAGCAAAGAATTCTGTCCTCCCTAATGGTGTCTCCTTCACGTATTGATCAATGCCTGTATGAAGCAAGCATCTCATTTAGGACACAAACAATATTGTATTTCTTCTGCACCTTGAGGGATTTCACAGGGAACTTGAGAGGAGAGCAAGTGCCGGGGAGTCAGAGGTGACACAGCCGGGACAGCAGGCCAGGGAGAGGACACGGGTTATTTTGGAAGGTCAGTGGGTATGAGGATGGATCTGCACATCCTCCATCCATCCATCCATCCATCCATCCATCCATCCACCCATCCACCCATCCACCCATCCATCCACCCATCCATCCATCCATCCATCCATCCATCCATCCACCCACCCATCCATCCACCCATCCATCCACCCATCTACCCATCCATCCATCCATCCATCCATCCATCCCTCCATCCATCCCTCCATCCATCCCTCCATCCATCCCTCCATCCATCCATCCATCCATCCATCTATCCATCCATCCATCATCCATCCATCCATCCCTCCATCCATCCCTCCATCCATCCCTCCATCCATCCCTCCATCCATCCATCCCTCCATCCATCCCTCCATCCATCCATCCATCCATCCATCCATCATCCATCCATCCATCCCTCCATCCATCTGTCCATCCATCCATCCACCCATCCATCCATCCCTCCATCCATCCATCATCCATCCATCCCTCCATCCATCCATCCATCCATCCACCCATCCATCCATCCATCCCTCCATCCATCCCTCCATCCATCCATCCATCCATCCATCATCCATCCATCCATCCATCCCTCCATCCATCTGTCCATCCATCCATCCACCCATCCATCCACCCATCCATCCATCCCTCCATCCATCCCTCCATCCATCCACCCATCCATCCATCCCTCCATCCATCCATCCATCCATCATCCATCCCTCCATCCCTCCATCCCTCCATCCCTCCCTCCCTCCCTCCCTCTCTCCATCTCTCCTGGGCCTGTAGGGAGGAGCAGGGGGCTGGAGGGATCCTGATCCCGGTGTCCCCAGGCCCTGGGCCCAGCAGCTCAGGGCAGCACGGCAGAGGGTGATCCCGACAGGCTGGCCAAGCTCAGGAGGCACCTGCTGGGCAGGTGAGGGCCCCGCGCTGCCCCGTCCCAGCCCAGCAGCAGCTGCACTCCCAGCTCCTCCCCTCGGGGCAGCGCTCAGCCCCGCACAGGGCCCGGGATCAAGCTCTAAGCTGGGTCAGGCCGTCTGGAGGCACAAGGCGCCCGAGCAGCCTCACGGCTTGACCTCTGCACCTCGGAAATTACATTCCAATCTCTCTACAACACCCAGCGGAGTACCAGGGCTGAACACCTACAACCACTCCGGCAGGGAAAGAGGATGACAGCTACATCTGTAATACCCAGCAGAGCAGAGGAGGCCGCTTCCTCTCGCTCTCCTCTTTCCCGTTTTTACATATGCAATTACAGAGCCCGGCGTTATTTGGATTTGCCTCCGCAGCTGCTGCTGTCCTGCAGCGTGCTCCAGCCAAATTACATTTCCGAGATGACATTTCCACTCGCGGCAGCGCAGCCCGGCTGCCCTCGGAAGGGCGAGGAGAGGGACGCGGTGGCTTCGGCGTTTGTCCTCCCGAAGCAGCGGGGTTGGTTTGTTGCTGCCCGGGCAGCAGAAGCAGCAGCAGAGGCAGGGCCGGCTGTCAGCGCCCGCCCGGCTCTGCCTCTGCCTTTGTGCCGAGCCCCGTGCCGGGACACATCGCTCCCAGCCGGAGAGCCGGGTCAGCGGGAGCCGCCGAGTAATGGCAGCTAATCTGCCTGTTGAATTTATTAATTCCCATTTACGCTTCTCTATCTCCTTCCCTGTCCATCAAGGCTGATTACAGCCGGCTCGCCACCTCAGCAGCCGCTGCCCTCTAACCATTGCTGTACCATCACCAGATCCTTATCGGCCTTTCCACAGCATTAGGCTAATGGTTGGATTCAATGGTCTTAAAGGTCTTTTTCAGACCTAAACGATTCGATGATTTTAGAAATTATCATCTTCAGCGGAGCGCTCTGCCATCGAGGCACCTGTAGCGAGGGCTTTGCCGTGCTCATCACCGCGTTACCTCTCCCTGCAGCCACACTAATTGCTAACCCTGGGCAGGAAAAATGTATTTTCCTTACTGTCAAAATGACAACCTCTAAACAAATCCTAAATCCTGTTCTGTGCTTCCAGCAGTGTTTTATCTTTCCGCCGCTGTTCTCTTGAGATTTATGCCTCATGATCTGGAGGAACCTGCAGCATCCATCCCTACCTGTTTCTTGTCTATTTAAGTGGCAAGGGCTTGTCAAGGCACGGAAGTTTCATTGATTTACTGTAAGATGCGGGATCAGGCTGCTGCAGTGAATCCCTGGCTGTGCTCCCGCTCGGAGAAGCTCCTCCTGGGCTGGCAGAGCCCGGCCAGGCACCCGGAGCGGTGCACACCGGAGCGGGGAGAGGGGAGAGGGGTAAATACTCGATTTGGGGTCTGCGCTTGTGCCTGAGGCCGAATCTCCGGAGCTGACCCCTGAAGAGGAACGAGGGGGCTTCCCCTTGTCCTGACAGGTTATCCTCGGGCTCTGGGATGCCCCGGAGCAGAGGGACTGGGGGATAAGCGCCTGTTTGTTTGTTTTTACAGCCCGCTGCCGCCTTCGGGTGCACGGGCCCCATTAAAGGAGGAGCAGCTGTAAATCGCTGCTGCAATGAAGGGTTATGTCTCCCTCGCTGCCGCATTTCATCCTGCACAATCAGGGAAGGGATTTGTCCTGGCACAGGTTCCCGCTTTACTGTGGAAAATGAGAAAGGAATCACATCCCTCCTGCTGGACTTTTTAAATTATTATTATTATTATTATTTAAAAAAATTGGTTTTTTGGTTTTGTGGGTTTTTTTTTTAATTTTTATTTTTATTATTATTTCCAGGCTGGGAAAGGGGTCGTTCGGCCCCGGGAGCTCAGACCCTTCCAAGAGCTGCCATGAAGCTCCAGCTCCTCGTGGGGAGGGCTGGGGCAGCACCCGCCAGTGCTGGAGATGGAGCAGGGGACAGGCAGAGCCGGGGCTCCCTGGATGTGTCTCATCTCCAAGCAGGGAAGGGGTCAGGGATCCTGAGGACTTGTGCCAGGAATAAATGATTGATGCTGTTATTCTCCAGGGTGTGTTCTGAGAGAAGATTTATCACGGTCCTGAAAAGGCAAGAGATGTGACAGGAGAGCTCCTGCCTGCTGGAAAAGGAGACATTGAAACCCTGAAGTGTTCATGCAAGATGGATTTGATGCTCCTGTGCCTTGGAATACCAGAACAGTGCCCCCCTCATCCCTTCCCTTTTCCCCCGGCATCTTCCTTGGGGTCAGGGATGAACGAGGATCCTACGGCTGCTCCCAACCCTTCTCAGTGCCTGAAGTGCTGGAAGAAAATTACCCTGAGGTTCTCCAAGGAGAAATTTAAGCAGCGGCTTGATCCTCTTTCTGTCAAACTTCCCGGGCAAACTCCGCCGGAGCTGAACAGCAGATAGATAAGGTGTGTTATTGTCACCATTACCCATAAACACGGCCAATCTCGTAAAATTCATCTGCGTCGAGTCCCGTGCCTGGGCAGGGCATGAATCAGGTTAGCAGCTACAGCCCTGGGCTCGCAGCAATCCTCCCGCTTCAAAAACATCCACAGCAAATTGGAAGGGAAATGTCATCTCAGCGAGTTCATTCTGAACCACGTGTTTGATGAAAGGCTCTTTACAAACCCTTAAACTGCCTAAAGCCACTCACCTGAAAAAAAAAAATGTAACATTCCTCGCAGGAAAAGAACAATTAGCAATACAATTAGTTTTCTAAGAGGCAGCGATAAATAATTGAATTTTTTTCTTTGACGGGGAGGGAGGGCGCTGACAGTTCCCAGCTCCCGGTATTGACAGCAGAGGAAACGGCCCATGAAACCGCTCGTTTGCGGCGAGTTTTGATCTATCAATTGCCAGCCAGGAGAACAAGAGAAGCATGAAAGAGCAGCTCGGCTGTCAGGCGGCAGCTGCAGCCCGGCTGGGCTGCAAGGCGGGCAGGCAGGACCCAGGAACGCTTCCAGAGGTGCCACACCTGGATGGGACGGAGGGAGCTGGGGCTCCCTGAGCCGGCTCCGAGCGCCTTTGGCCAAAGCACCGAGCTGGGACCAGCCCGGGAGGCCGGGCAGGAGCAGAACCCCGGCGCTGGGAGCGGTCACACACGGCCCTGGGCGGGGATTCCACACGGGAGAGGAGGGAGAGATCCATCTCTGCCCTGGAGAAATGAGCCGGGACAGCAGGGCACTGCTCGGTTAGGAATTTGTGATCAATTCCCTGTTCCATCGATTCCCTGCGGGCCGTCAGGAGCTGGGGGAGGCCGGCACAGCTGATGGTGCCCCTGGCCTGGCACAGCTGATGGTGCCCCTGGCCTGGCACAGCTGATGGTGCCTCTGGCCTGGCACAGCCGGGGTCCCCACGGGGGCAGGAGGCTCTGTGGAGCCCCTGGCCAGGTGTGGGTGACAGCCCCAGGCTGGGCTTCCAGCCTGCAGGAGCATCAGGGGGCCCTGAGCTGCTGTCTCCCACCAAACACTCCTGGCAGCACGTCCCAAGCAGGAGCCAGCCCTTTCAGACCTCACACACGGAGAAAAGCCAATTCTTTCCAGCGTCCCTTCAGCTTGGGACCTTCTCCTCCTCTTTGCCGGTGTGTTTGTACCTGCTCTCCCTCCTCTGCTTCTCCCCAGCTCCCATCCCTCCCCGCTCCTTCCAAAAGAGGAGAGTGAAAAACGCGCCTTCTGCCCCCTTAACTGCTTTCCTGCGAAATTAGAGCTCCCGTTGGCTGACCCTGCTGTGGCTGAATCTCAGCCTTTTCTCCATCAAACCCTTCCTGCAGAATTTATTGGGTGGTGCGGCATTACCCTCATAAAAAGGCAATAAATGGCCCTGTTTGCATTACACTCCATAATGGCTGTAACCTCGCGGCATTCTTGCAGAGCCGCCTCAGGAACAAAGGGGCAGGAAAGAAGGCTCCCAGAAATCTTTGGGATAATTACACTGCGGGAGGGCTGGGATCTTTAAAATCACTTTAAAATCAAAGGAAGCCCGGATGTTAAATCCGAGGTTAACAGCACTTGGGACACTCGCAAAACTCCCGAGCCTCAGCAGCTGGCAGCATCCCCTTCGCATCCTGCCAGCCCTGGGACGGGGCTCTGGGCACTGGCAGCACTTCGGGGACGTGGGGATGCTGCAGGTGGATCTCGGGGTCTCCAGGCTGCTGTGAAATGCTCTGGAGTTTTTGTTCCCTGCTCTAAGAGGGAGAAAGGAGAGAGATCTCCGGGAAAGGAGAGTTTTTTTCTGGATCACGGTGGAATTGATCACTCGCAGGATGTTTGCCCAGTGCTGCTCTGCAGCTCGTCCTTCAGCCCACGTCCCCGGGGCTGCCGTGGGGACCGCCACCACCTCCCCCTGTCCCCGGGGACCTCCCAGCGCTGCTGCAATCACCGGGAGCGGCAGCTCGGGTGCTCAGGCTCCTGCAGCTCTGCTGACACTCTGCTGTTCGCCCGAGCCGGCTTTTATTGCTCTTTCAACGGCCCCTTCTAAACATTACGGCTCACTTAGAGTTTAGGGGGGTGGCACTTGGGCAGTGCCGAGTTTGCTGTCTCAGCCAGGAGGTGCATTACTCGTCCCTCGTTCCTTTATTGGCTGAAGCAGTTTTATCCTCTCCGTGGAGTGAAGTTATAAAGTGGAGGTGTAAAGTCACAGCAGAGGGAGAGCAAAGCGGGGCTGGGGTGAGGATGAGGGAGAGGAGAGGAGAGGAGAGGAGAGGAGAGGAGAGGAGAGGAGAGGAGAGGAGAGGAGAGGAGAGGAGAGGAGAGGAGAGGAGAGGAGAGGAGAGGAGAGGAGAGGAGAGGAGAGGAGAGGAGAGGAGAGGAGAGGAGAGGAGAGGAGAGGAGAGGAGAGGAGAGGAGAGGAGACTTTGGGCTCTGCCAGGCTGGGGTCACAAGTGCACTGAGCCCACTGGGGTCACTCCCTGCAGGTGCCAGAGGAGCAGGGCACTGGCAGGGACCCAGAGTGGTGACAGAGGGGACAGGGGTGTGCTCAGCCCCTGCCTGCTCACCTCAGCACAGCCTGGCCCCAGGGAAAGCCAGCCCCTGCCAGCCCAAAGCTGCCAGCACCAAACCCAGCAGGGCCTGGGTTTCTCCCCAGCCCCCCCCACCCTCCCGGGGCAGGGCTCCCACCCTGTAACTCACTGGGACGTGGAAATGAAAACAAAGGGAGCATGAACACAACAGCTCGCAGTGCTCTGCGAGGCCGGTAATTGAAAACTCCTGACGCTAAACAGAAATGAAAATGTTAATGGCAAACACCCAGAGCAAATGTGTTCCATATGCAGGGGATTGCCATGGGCTGACAAATACAAACGCTGCCGCAGCCACAGGGGGAGCACAGGCAGAGAGGCTGCTGGGGGAGGAAGGGGCTGCACTCCCTGCCCGGCCTGGAGCAGCTCCCAGCTCCTGTTGCTGCTGCTCTCCCGGCAGGAGCAGCACCTGCTGCTCCCAGAGCTGCCATTCCCACCCTCATCCCCATCCCCATCCCATCCCATTCCATCCCCATCCCCATCCCCATTCCCATCCCCATCCCCATTCCCATCCCCGTTCCCATTCCCATCCCCATCCCCATCCCCATCCCCATTTCCATTTCCATTTCCATCCCCATCCCCATCCCCATCCCCATTCCCATCCCCATTCCCATTCCCATCCCCATCCCCATCCCCATCCCCATCCCCATCCCCATCCCCATCCCCATTCCCATCCCCATTTCCATTTCCATTTCCATCCCCATTCCCATCCCCATCCCCATCCCCATCCCCATCCCCATTCCCATCCCCATCCCCATCCCCATCCCCATCCCCATCCCCATCCCCATTTCCATTTCCATTTCCATTTCCATTTCCATTTCCATTTCCATTTCCATTTCCATTTCCATCCCCATCCCCATCCCCATCCCCATCCCCATCCCCATTTCCATTTCCATTTCCATTTCCATCCCCATCCCCATTCCCATCCCCATCCCCATCCCCATCCCCATCCCCATCCCCATCCCCACCCGCACACCCAGTGCTTGGGAAGAGGCTGGAGCCTGGTGAGGAGCCCTGTTCCCACCCCACCGAGGAGGGCCGAGCGTTCCCCTCCCGCAGCACCTTCCCCGGAGGGCAGAGGCGGCGGGGGAGGCCCATCCATCAGCGGGAATGCTGTGCTGCAAATCCATCCTGCGAGAGCTCCCCAGCCGGAGCAGGAGGTGCAGGCTAACGACCTCAGAGTAATACACAGGAACCCGGCGAGGGCTCGGAACGCCGCTGCAAGCCCCAGGGAAATCAGCCTAATGCTCGGCAAATGCTGGAGAGCGAGGGGATTACTCTTCCCCCGGGCCGCTGCTGCCGCCCAGAGAGTTCGCAGCACTTTGTCATTCCTGGCCGGAGCTCTTTGTGGCCCGGGGGCTGCTCACGGCTCCTGCCTGCATCCATCTCTGCTGGCACGGGCGAGGAGATCGATCGGTGCTCAGGGCACCGACCCCGGGCCTGGCAAAGCCGGGCTCCCTTCAACCCCGGTGATATTCTATCCCCGTCCCTCCGCCCTCCTCCTATACCCCGATTGCTAGCTCAGATTCTGGAGGGCTTTGGGCTGGGGTTATATCAGGAAAGGGGAAGAGACCCAGAGAGGCTCCTTACCTAGGATTGTTCCAAGGCTTTATTCTTGCAGGGACTCCAGGGGCAAGAGAGAGCCAAGGAGATAGAAGAGCACGAGGCAGAGAGTGAACCAGGAAGAACAGGGGTTTATGTAGACCCTCTGTCCCAGGATAGATAACTGGGCACTGAGCCAATTGGTCAGAGATAACAGGGGAAGGTAGGGACACATCACACAGTTACAGCTTTGGGGTTTACCCCAGAGGGATACAACACCCCGGCTGCTGGGCAGCTTTGCCACAAACCCCGGTAACATCAGAGCCCTGGGCTGAGCCAGCGCTGCTGGCAGCCCCCACACCCAGCCCTCGGGCTCACCTCGCTTCTGGAGGCGCAGGTAAAGCTTTGGGACACTCCTGGCGGTTTTTCCTCTCCTCCCCGTTTCCCCCAGGCTTGCAGCCTGCCTCCAAAGCAGGCCCCGCTCACACTCCTTGGGTCTCACCGCCAGCCTTCCTTCCAGCTCCATCTGTGAGCCTTAATTAGTGAATTTACTGACAGAAACTTCATTAATGCAGCATTTCGCTCTGCTGGCAGCATCTTGCGCCCTTCAGAGCCTCCTGTGCAGGGAAACACCCGCTCCAGGGCCTCGGGGGGTTTGCCTGCCCTTCCTTCCCCCTTCGGGGGGCCCGGGAGCACCCAGGGTGTCCTGCTGCCCTGGCTCGGGCACAGATATCCCAGGAATGTACAGGGAATGCTCAGGGAGTGCACAGGGAATGCACAGCTATCCAGGAATGCACAGCTATCCCAGGAATGCACAGCTATCCCAGGAATGCTCAGGGAATGCACAGCTATCCGGGAATGCACAGGGAATGCAGAGCAATCCAGGAATGTTCAGTGAATGCACAGGGAATGCTCAGCTATCCAGGAATGCACAGCTATCCCAGGGATGCACAGCTATCCCGGGAATGCACAGGGAATGCACAGGGAATGCACAGCTATCCCAGGGATGCACAGCTATCCCGGGAATGCACAGCTATCCCAGGAATGCACAGCTATCCCGGGAATGCACAGGGAATGCACAGCTATCCAGGAATGTACAGGGAATGCGCAGGGAATGCACAGCTCTCCAGGAATGCACAGCTATCCCAGGAATGCACAGATATCCCAGGAATGTGCAGCAAGCCCAGGAATGCACAGGGAATGCACAGGGAATGCACAGCTATCCGGGAATGCACAGCTATCCCAGGAATGCACAGGGAATGCACAGCTATCCCGGGAATGCACAGCTATCCGGGAATGCACAGCTATCCATGAATGCACCTCCATCCCCCTGCCCCTGTGCCGGGCACACCCCGACACCACCTCCTGCAGGACAGGCCCCAGCAGCAGCTCCCACAGGAGGCACGAACCTGGATTCCTGCCACATCTTCCCTCTCCTTTCCGTTGCTTTTCTCCTTCTGGTTGTTTTATTTTATTTATTTTTTTTTCATTTATTTTTTTTTCTCAAAGACATTAACCAGATATAAAAAGTTAAATGTGAAGTCGAAACAATAAGGCATGGAAATAGCAGAAATAACTTAATTAAGTTTTTAAAGATTTCCATGCTTGAATAAATTAGCCTTCCTGCAAATGTCACAACAGGCAGACAAAAAAAAAAAAAAAAAAAGTGTAATCAATGGAGCACAATGTTACTTTGCTCTTTAGTTAACTGCAAGCTCCAGCAGTGTGTGCTCCAAGCTTCCCTCTCTTCCTCCACTCTCCCCACTGCATCCTCCTCCCACCACGCTGAGCTCCGGAAACACCAACAGCAGCTTTTCCCTGTGCAGGCAGCAAGCTGGGGGCTTTCCTTGGCTCTGCCCCCCTGAAGAACCACGGGACAGCACCAGAACCCATCCCCGTGTGCCGGTGACACAACCGGGAGGGAGGGGACGCTCCTAATCTGTCAATTAGGCAAAAAAAAAAGGGGCAGAATCAGCGGGAATAACGCGTGTTCTTCACTGGGGAGTGTGCCAAAGCTTCCCAGAGCCACCCAGGTGCTGCTGCACGGAGAGAACACCGCTCCTGGGGGAGGGAATTCCTTGGGGAGGGGCCGGGGGAGAGCAGCCGGGCCAGGCAGGGAGAGTCAGGCACTGACACGGGATGGAAGCGCAGGGGAGTTCGGCTCGCTCACTCTGGAAGGGAAAAGACGAGGCTGAGACGCGCAAAGAGCCTTCAAACATTTAAAGGAGAGCTCTGAAAAGGGAGAGAATAAACAGGTTTTCATGTTTGCTGCGAGGATGACAAGATAAACATAAACTGCAGCAAGGAGCGTTCATGTTCGACATCAGAGAGGCGCCTGTGATGCCGAGGGGAGGCTTTGAGCGCCCAGGCGCGGCTGGGGCTGTCCCGGGGCCAGGGCTGGGACACCAGCGGGGACAGCCAGGGCCAGCCTGGGCGGCACTGCAGCCGGGGACAGACCCGCTGGCACGGCAGCCCTGCAGCCGGGGACAGACCCGCTGACCTCCCGGGCTGGTTGCCCAACCCTCAGTTTGGAATATCCACGGGAGAGCCGGGGCCAGGCTGGGAGCGGGTTAAACCTTGTGCTGAGCCCGCAGCTCCCCGGCCTGCCTCGCCTTTTCTGCTGTGGCCACCAACTGGCAGCAATTGCAGATCGGCAGCTGACCCGGGACATCCCCGGGATCGCCGTGCGGGCTGGAAACCGCCCGTGCTGGTGGCTGCTCCAGCTGTGCCACATCTGGCCCCCAGAACGCCGGGGTGCAGTCACTGTTTTTCATGTTTGAGCTTTTCTTAAGCTCTTTCCCAGGGATCTAAACTGGTAAACAAGGTCACCCTCTGTAAACTCTCTTGTTTTTCACTTTTCCCTCTCCTAAGGAGAGACTTTGCTTGGTGACCCTTGGTGTGGCCAATGAGTCCAAAATTCCCACCTCTTAGGTGGGCACGTTGTGAAAATGTATAAAAATAAGTTCTGAGAATAAACCAGCCCCTTTTTCGGAGCATCAGCCCTCTGAACCACGAGAATCTCATTCATTGTGTCCCACAGCGACACCGAGGAGCGCGGGCTCGGGGGCTGCTGCTCCCTCGGCAGGGCTGGAGCCTGGAGCCCCAGGGACACGCAGGCAGCTCCCAATCCCCCCGGGTAAAGTGAGGGTGAGCAAGGGAGCTGCGCTCTGAACCCCGGGCTGGGAGCGCTGCTGCTTTGTTAGAGCCCGAGCCACTGGGAAGTGTTGGAAATTCTTCTAAGGCCGTTTTGATTGTCCTCGAGGAATCGGTGGCTGAGGCTGGAGTGCTGGGAGGACAAAGGCGGCTGCCAGATGAAAGTGAAGAGAAAGGGTTTCTCCTCTGAATCATCGGCCAATTAAATTCCCAGCACAATAAACGCGGCTGGAGGGCGAACGGCTCCGCTAATGGCTCTCGCCAGCCGAGCCCATCAGCAGGCAGGGCCCCAGGGGGACACCGGGGACATCCAGGAGGCTGAGGAGCTGCAGGAAGGCCCAGCAAGGCTGGCAGCCAGGCAGAGAGCGCAGGCACCCGGTTATTGATGGCCACCCCTTCACCTGAGCCCACCGCCTTTGCGTCCTCACCGCGGTGGAGCTGCGGGACCAAGGCTGAGTAGAATTGTAGCGCTTTTTTTTTTTCTTTTTTTCTTTTTTTTTTTTCCAAGTAGTGTTTAATTTGACTGGAAATGAGCTTGCACAGGGCCGCAGGAATCTTTATTTAACTTGAAAGGAGCAGCCCTTGCTGCATTGGTTCCCAGCTCCGATCATGTGCAGCCCTGGCTGGTGCCTGAGATGTTTTGGTTTCTCTGAAACTCTTTTCCCAGAGAGTTTTCTGCCAACCAGAGACACGTTTTCCTGACTGTGACCTTTGTTTGCATTCCTTTCCCTGGGAGGGACTGCTCCTTGATGTCCCCCTGCTCTGACCAATGTGATCGAGGTTTGTCTTTGTTTCACCCATTGGGTTGTTCTCTGTAAAACAGGATAAAAGAAAAGAAATTCCTGGAAATGAAGGGAGTCATTGTCAGCCTGCTGAGCCGGAGTCTGTGTCCTTGTGATCTTTAACAGCCTCCGCTCACGAGACCCATTTTGGGTTCAGAGACACGGCCCGTGTGTGGCTGGTGCCAGCCCAGGCACACAGCGAGGCGCGCGTCCCAGCCCTAAAGAGGATTTTATCGATGGTTCTCGATTCTTTGCTGAGCTACGAGATTTGCAGTGACAGAACATTTCTCCTCGACTCTGCCCTTCGCCCCCTCCAAGGCTGCTGGGACATATATATGATCTGAAGAGGGAAGATGGATCTGCCGAGTCCTCACAGGTCGTTTACCAGCACGACAAAAGCCTGGAAAGCTCCGTGTGCTGGTTGAAGAGAAATCCTCCCTCCCCTTGCAAAATTTGGGACGGAGCACTGTTACTAATGACCTCCTTGGCTCCGCGCCCAGGATGTGGAGATATCATCTCCTGCTCCCGGTAATAAGGTCACAACTGATCCTGAACAAATGGCAAAGTTATTTAATAATTATTTTGGAAGGTCTGCTCGTGACCTTTCAGCTCGTCAGGGTAAGTAGCACGAATTTATCACTGCTGCCACACAAAGGGGCTTGACGATTCCAGTTGTTTTTCCCCGGCAGGAACTTGGTTTTCCCCCAGTTTCCTGAGGCACTCTAGGTGTGCCCCAGCTGGGAATGCGACTCCTGCCCGTGCTGTGGTGGGGTTTTGTTGTTAGGATTCGTGCCTGCCACGTTTTGGTTTTAGGGAATTCTGTTCCCAGGGACTGAAACTGGTAAACAAGGTCACACGTTGTAAACTCTCGTGTTTTCCACACGCGTTCCCAGAAAAGGAACCTCACGTGGTGGTCTCTGGAAGTGACCAATGGTTCCCAGAGTTCCCACCTCTAAGGTGGGCACATTTGTAAAAAGTATAAAAGAAGCTTAGAAAATAAACCTAAAGCTCCTCCTCAAGAGGAGTCCACACAGCAGCCTTCTAAAATCACTACTCCGTGTCTCCATTTGTTGTGTCCCACAGCGACAGGGTTTGCCTGCTGTTGGGGGCATCCCTGAAAGGGCATCAATCCCACACCTCAGCCGGGCAGCTGGGACCCCACTGGAGCCCGCAGCAGGTCCCTGAACATCCCAACCCCTGCTCTGCCAGGAATCCCAGGGGATGAGGGTGGGATGGAGGTTTGCAGAGGCCCCCTTCCCACTGCCCAAGCACCTCAGGAGCTGCTGCAGAGTCTCTGGCTTCTCCCTTTGGGGAAAGCTGCCCAAAGCCTCTTACAGCAGCGCCTGGAAGCGCCCCTTGGCTGTCCTGTTTGGATAACTGTTCGCAGGCAGCCTTGCCTTTCATTTCCTTAATCTTAAATTGCATCAAAAGGCAGAGATTAGAGGTAAAACCTCAATAAAAGATGGAACAAAAGCCTCTGCCCACATTGGATTCTCATACCCAGCTTTGCTGTGGTTTTGTTCTCCTCTTGTCTGACAGGCTGAGTAGCCAAACCTTAAAAAACTGAAAAACCCCCTAAGATTAAAACACTATTTAGAAAAGGCCATGCCAGTCTGAAATCACCTGTGGTTCATACATTAAACATCAAATGTACGCTAACTCTGAATTATGGTCATGAAAAGCAAATCCTTTAATACCATTTTCTGTGTTACACGGGCTGCAGCTTAGCATTAAGAGTCCTGCTTTTCCTCCAGCCAGTCGGTGGAGCAGCACTTTCCCAGCTGGAGTTACCCCTCTGCCCTCGGAGGTGTTGGAGGCTTCCAGCCCCTGGAAGGAGCAGGGAGCAGGGACAGAAGCCCTGGCCGGGCTGCCAGCTCCCCCAGAGGTTTCCCGCGGCCGTGGCAGCTGTCGGGGCTCTCTGGCTGCTGGAGTGGATCGGCAGCGCCAAGGAGATGCTGCTCCTCTGCACTGAGAGCGAGCCAAACCGAGCCAGGAGGAGAGGAGAGGAGAGGAGAGGAGAGCGGGGAGAGGAGCAACCCCGGCCCCCTGCCCGCACAGCCCCAGCACAGGAGCATCAACGCCCAGGGCGCTCCAGAGGCCATGGATGCTCTCACCCAGCCCTGGGAAAGCCCAGAGAGAGACACTGAGGGTCTGATCCGATGGGGCAAGGGCTGGCAGCAATGTGGTTTGGAGAGTCTGTCAGCTTTGTGTCACCTGCCCATCCCTGTGCCAGCTCCCTCCCTGTGCCACCTTCCTCCCTGTGTCACCTCCCTCCCTGTGCCACCCTCATCCCTGTGCCATCCCCATCCCTGTGCCACCTCCCTCCCTGTGCCATCCCCATCCCTGTGCCACCTCCCTCCCTGTGCCACCCTCATCCCTGTGCCACCTCCACCCTGTGCCACTTCCCTCCCTGTGCCACCTCCACCCCTGTGCCACCCTCATCCCTGTGCCACCCCCATCCCTGTGCCATCCCCATCCCTGTGCCATCCCCATCCCTGTGCCACCTCCCTCCCTGTGCCACCTCCCTCCCTGCGCAGCTCCCTCCCAGCCCCTTCCCGGCGCTACAATTCAATTATCTCCTTCCCATCCGTTTCACCTTGAAGGCAGCCCGGGCGCTCCCCGGCACAGGCCGTTTAGGGCTGCCATGGGCACAACAGGACAATTTTAACCTTCACTCAGCACATCGCTCCTCGTACGTTACATTTCATAAGCTCCAAATGACCCGTGGATCCTCGCGGTGCGTTTTCCCGTCTCCCAGACACGACTCCGGTTTTTTTAACCCTCGCTTAGGAGGACCCTGGTGTCTCCTGCCCAGGCAGGGAGCTGGCTCCTCTCCCGCTCAGCGTTTCCGACTTTTTTTTTCTTTTGTCACCCCCGCTCTCCTCCTAATGAGCTGTTAATGATATGACCATTACCTATGCAAATTAAGAGAGCGGATCCAGAGGATGTTTTTTTACCTGGAGAGAGAGGCTGCTCCCAAGCCGGAGAGACGATAAATCATGCTGGTGTTTTTATTAAACTGCCGCTCTTGGGGGAGCCGGCTCTGCCCGAAGCCCCCGCCGAGCAATCAACACCTTCCTCCTGGACGGGAGGAGCGCCGCATCCACCTCTGCTTTCATTAGGCAAACAAACCAAGCCTGATGTCTAAATCCCCGCGGCGGGCTCGGCTGAAACCCCCGCCGTGGGAAGGGCCGGGATGCCGGGCCAGGCTGCGGCACAGGGATCCGGGGATGGACAGCCCCGGTGGGAGCAGCAGCAGATCCAGCCCCTGCTCGCACTCCCCAAACCTCCCAGCCCGGGCTGCGGTGCCTCCGGGCCAGCCCCGGGCGCAGAGCGCGGAGCTGATGGCCAGGCACCTGCAGGAGGATTCAATCTCAGCTTTCACGGACCTTCCAGCCCGGCTGGGTGATAGGAATTTATCTCTAAAGCACTTAGCCTTCCTTTTCTTTTTGTGGGCTTTAATTAAATATCTCTTTGTTTGAAGCAGCCACCGGTGGCCATGAGCTCTCCAGAGCTTTATCAGTGGCAGCAGGGAGATAACTGCCCACAATCTCCCCTGACCTTTCCTCAGCTCACAAGAAATGGCACGGGGTGGCTTCGCTCCTCTCTTCTTCCCTGTTATCTTCTGCTTTCCCTGCTCGCTGCCGCTTGCCAGCGGCTCCGACAGCCACTGAGTCACTACCAGAAATATGAAGAGGAGACCCTAAAATATCCCTGGCAGTTTAACGGCCTGGGAAGCAGAAGGGCTGGTGTCTGCCTGGCCGTCGTGAGCCGTCACCGGGAGCAGCAGGGTCAGCCTTTAACGAACTGTTGGGAATTAAACAGAAGGAGAGAAACTCAAAGGTGCCCCGGCGGCTTGAACCGAGTTTAAAGCAGCTGACCTTTGGAGAGAATGAAACAATTCCTTTCCTTAAGTGTTCAAGGTTTGTTTTTTATTTCCCCCTGTGCAGCCTGATGCTCCTGGGATGAGTGGCAGGGGTGGCCACGGCTGGGCCTGGATGCAGACGGACAAAGGAAGGTGATGCTCTCTCCTTCAGGGCTTCCAGCAGGAGCTCTGGAGCTTTCCTGGAGCTGTGCCTGGGCAGAGGGGCTGGCACAGGGACAGTCATGTGTCACAAAGGAATGGCACCCACACACTGGGATGTCCAAGGCAGAAAATTGGGGCAGTTTATTTACAAACTTCAGCATTTATAGAATGCCAGCAGTGATCGTGGATTGGAGGAAGAAAATCTTCCTCTCCAACCACACTGGGCAACCCAACAGCCCATCAATTCTCTCCTCCTTGTGAGAAGAATGCAAATGGGGTTAGATGGTTACAATAACAAAAGGTTGTTGATGTAAAATCGTGTCTGACTCCATTGCAAAAGCTAAACACAGAAGGCTGAAATAGAACTTCAGAAAAACTTCTCAAAGAGACAGAGGAGAACAGCAAAACCCCATTCAACACTCACGCTCTCCCCACAGAAGCGTTCTGAGCTCTGCCTTGCTCCTGTGCCCCGCCAGCCCCAACAGCAAACGAGGAGCTGAAGGTGGGGCTGGTTCCGGGGGAGCAGAGCAGGAGCTGCACCACACCCAGCTCCGGGTACCCCGTGCGCTGAGCTGCCCTCTCCAGCACAGAGCAGCACTCCTCGTGTCCCTGGGGTCCCCGGGGCCAGCTCCTGCCTCTGCCCCGCCAGGGACCCCCGAGGCTCCGGGGACAGCAGCTCCAGCTCTGCCACTGATGGCTCCTCCGCCTCCCACAGGCATCTGGGGGTGACAGGGCACCGAGCAAAGCTGGGGAAATACAAACTTCCATGGAAGCTCTCCCTCAGCACCACGGGTACCGGCGGCAGCAGCAGCAGCACAGGGAATAAATCCCTTTTGATGGAATTACCCATTTCCATTCCCAACCTAACTGGGTGCCTCAGCACCAGGGCGCCTCTCTCCTTTAACCCCGGGGAGGCTGCAGAGGTTCCACGGCCCCTCAGGCACAGCCAGGGGTTTGCTGGGGAGGTGCAGGACGGGATTTATCCGGGATGGAAACCAGGGCTGCTGCTGAGCCCCCAGCCTGCCTCACAGCTGGGAACACCACACACGGGCTGCTTGAGCTGACAAATTTCTTCCTCCCAGACAGAATCTCGTGCTCTCAGGAGCAGTGGAGCCTGAGGAAGCCTGTCCAGCCCCTTCACAGGCAATCGAAGATGTGTGCTTTAATTAACTCACCCCAAATTCCTCCTCTCTCTCTCTCTCTCTGCCACTTCTGCTATTAATGTTTTTCTCCATCTGATAACGCTCCATTGCTAATTCTTTCTGGTTCTATAATGAGTGATGCCGTGATAAAAGGAAGGTTGGCGGTGCTTGGGGCAGATTTCATTATCCCTCTGAACAGGTGACAGAGCCTCCTTCCCTGCTCTCTCCCCCTGCACACCCCACCTTCCCTCCGGGAATCCTCCTGCCCCTCTCTGGGAGCAGGGACGGGCTGCCCTTGCCCACAGCAAACCCAGGTCAGGGTGCCCAGGAAGGTCCCCCAGCCCCCAGGAGGTGACAGCACCACCCAGGAGCTCTGGTAAAGGACGTGCTGGCACTGCCAAGGCCGGCTCAGGGGCTCTGGCACGGCCAATAAATCCAATATTTCCAAGGCTGCACACACACACACACAGAGAGCAGCTCAGCCGTAAATCAGAACCGACCCGGAGCACAACTTGCTGCGGGTGTAAATAAATGGCTGTTTGCACAAAATGCACAGCCTGCCTGGAATACTGATCCAGCAGCACGGGTCAGCTGGGAGGGGGCCAGGGGAGCCCAGCCCCACACCCAGGGGCAGCTCCAGGGGGATCCTGCGAGGGAAAATCCAGGAGGGTTCATCAGGAGCCGGCCCCTGGCAAGGCACCGTGCCCTGTGCCTGCCAGCCGGGCTGGGGAAGCCGAGGCAGGGGATGCTGAGGGGTCCAACCCTCCTGTCCCCACGGCCATGAGGGTCCAGCCCCCTCCCCAGCGCCCCCCAGCCCCTGGCCCAGCCCCGCAATGTGTTTGTTTTCCTGCTGTAAAACCTGAATGGAAATGTCACGAGGACAATCACCATGGTGACATTTCTGCAGCTCCGCACAGAGCCACGCAGGAAATGAATTTCAAAAATCCCTATTAAAAATGGAAGGGCAAAAACAATTTTCTGGGGGAAATTTGTTCCGAGAGAGCTTACAGACTATTTTTTTTTTTTTTTTAAAAAGAAAAGGTCTCCAGCAAAGAAAGTTTGAGGTGTGCTGCCTTTTTAGGGCCTCATTTCCTCCTGAAAGAGCACGCCTTTTCCAGGAGTGATTTCGCTGCGTGACTTTTAGTTCAGAAACTGAACTTCGTTGCACCATTTCCCAATTTCTTTTTCCCAGCCCGGCTGCTGCTCCGGAGGATGATCCCAGCCGAGGGTTTATTCTCCAGCCAGCGCAGAGCTTGGCAAGGCCAGGAGAGAGGCGGGTGATTATTTCAGTCCCTTGTTCCTCTGACTGCCTGGTACAGCACAAAAGAATGCTAATGCTCGTGTCTTTATGAAAGCACTCGAGTTCATCAGCTTTGCAAAGAAGAGAAATTAAATCAAGATTTAATTGGGATATGCATGTTTTATTCATGGTACTATCCACAGGAGAAGCCAGACAGCTGAAGGTAAAGAGGAGAGGGGGGGGAAAAAAATCTTTTGAAAAGTTGTTTCTCTCTGATTAAATAGAGATAGTTTCCCACTTCAAAGGGAGGGCTCCTTTAATGTATTTTAAATGCTCCGATGTGCCATTCCGTGCAGCAGCCTGGCAAGGGCAGCGCTGGCCCCTTGCTCTGCTCCTCCCCACAGCCCCGGGAAGGAAGCAGCGCCCTGGGCTGCCCGCAGCAGCTTCCCCGGCACCGGGGATGCCCGGAGGGGCTCCTGTCCTCTCACTCCTGCCCTGGGCTGCTCACACCCGGCTGGGCTGCAGGGCCCCAGAGCCCGGGGAATGTGGGGCCTGGCAGCTGCTGGAAGGTGCCAAGGGAAGGAAAACCCGGCTGGAGTTTTCTCGTCCACCTGTGCCGGTTTGGCGGCTGGGGAGTGAATTGTTTCTGTGGCTGCAGCGTGGATCTCACTGCTGCAGGATCCTGTCCTGTGCTTTCCATGTTTTCCTCTCTCTCCACTTCTAGAACAGCAACAGGTCCCAGCTCGGAGGCAGCTGATGCAAAACGCTCTGGAGCTCCGGTGGGGACATTTCCAGGCACCTTTAGGGCCCGGCAGGTTCAGCCAGCGGGCTGGAGAGCAGCTGGTGCTGCTGCCCCTCGGGGGAAGCCGCAGACACTGTGAGAACAGCTCTGCTCTCCTGTTACACCCCTGGCAGGCAGAGCAGGGGCACAGCCAGCAGCGGGACAGGCAGGGGACGAGGCTGAGAGCAGCGAGGTTTCCAGTCTGTGCTGGGAGCCTTTCCCTCTCCTGCCTTTCCCGAGGCACCGGAGAGCTGCGTCCGTCCCCAGGGATGCTGCAGGCATCCAGCGGGGAAGGCAGAGGAGAGAGGCCGAGGGAGGATGGGTGCCACAAAAAGCAAGGGTTTAAGGACACAGGGAACTTCTGGTCCGCTTTTCAGATTGAAATGCGTATGCGAGGCGCCGCAAGATAGTGGTTGTAAGGGAGGAGGGGATCTGGCAGCAGCACTCCTATCGCTCCTGGTGGGAATTTTTCTATAAAGGGCCGATTGTTCAGCGACGGCGCATGACAAAAATACAATTGGAAAAGTGGGGGAGAGAAAAAAAAAAAAAAAAAAAGAGGAAGAAAAGAAAATCTTCTCTGTAACTTGTGCCCTTCAGAAGCAGCCCCTGTCGCGTTCGGTGCCTGGCGGAGCCGCCGCTGCCTTGGGAGCCTCAGGTCTTTGTTAAGAAAAGGACACAAAGAGAAACACGAGTTCTCCCGAAGGCTCATTATTCAAACCGCTCCAGACCCGGCATTGCGAGTGCCGGTGACTTTGGAAGATGAACAATCTTATCTCCTGGGTGAAAAGGACCATTTGTTGTTTGCTGTCCGGGAGAGAAGGCGCACAAAAGGCACGGCACGGGAGGAAACTTGGAGAATATCTGAGCCCAACTCGCCGGGAGATGGGCAGGGGAGGGAGCGGTGCCCTGACCTGCGCAGGGATTCCCTGGAGAGGCAAATCCAGGAGGGGAGCGGGAAGCGCAGGGGCCTCAGGGTGCCTCTCCATGGGAGAAGATGGCCAAAGGAGGGCAGGGAAGCTGAGGAAAGCTCAAGCTGAGCATCCTCCCGCACTCCGCGGAGCCGGAGGCCAGGCAGAGCCCGCGGCTGTGCTGGCAGCAGCCCTGCCCGCCCGTCCTGGGCTGCCCGGGGATCTGCAGGCAACTGTTTGCCTTTGTCACTTGTTTATTTTGGACACTGCAGCGGCAGCTCCCTGCTCGGCAGGGCGTGGGGAGGCTGGCTCCGTGCAGCTGGCTCCGGGCTCCGGGCACAGGCAGGAGCTCACCCCGAGAGGCTTCGCACCCCTGGCCCCCTCCCGAGCAATCTCCTCATGATAAAAGTCTCCCTGGTTTGTAATTACCAGTTTGACAAGTTCATGAGTTGTCTGTTAATTATTATAATTAGCTCTGGCTGAGTGAGAATGCAGCGGTTCAACAACAATATTAACGATGGGAAAACTGTTATTGAGCGTGAGCTGCAGCGAGCATCCAGGATGGGCTCCCCGGGCCTCCCCCGTGCTCAGCCCAGCCCCAAGCTGCCCTGGAGAGGTCAAACCACTGCTTCTGCTCACGGGAAAGGGAAAGGGAGCCCAAACTCAGCCCAGGCTGCCTGAAACGGGGTCAAGATTTGGGCCAGTAAAGGAAATTGTGTGGCAAGGCTGCTGCAAAACCACAGAGGCTGGAAAAGGACAGAGTGGAGCAACATCCCGACAGAGCAAGATGAGAGTGGGGCCCTGGGAGCCTCTCTGACTCCTCTCTATTTCACTCAAGATCCTGTGATTGAATTCCTGCAGAGGCCATTCCTCCTGGGAGCGCATGGCATGAGGCACAGGCCTGAGCAAATAGCAGAGAACTCTCACTTTTGGGCACCCCTGGTTCCCTGAGAAGAGCAGATTTGACTTCTCAAACACAGCATGATCCCACCCCACAGAGCTCAGCTTCTGTCCTCTGCTCCACTTCAAACGTACACAAAATGTTTATCTGAAGGGCTGGAGCAAACCTGAGTGGGAGCTGGGACCTTCTGTGGGAGCTGAGGGGGCAGCCCCAGCTTGGGATGCTCCAGGAGCCCTGGAACGAGGGCAGAGCTGGGCACCCACAGAGCCCTTCCCTTCCCTTCCCTTCCCTTCCCTTCCCTTCCCTTCCCTTCCCTTCCCTGCCCTGCCCTGCCCTGCCCTGCCCTGCCCTGCCCTGCCCTGCCCTGCCCAGCCCTGCCATGCCAGGAAAGGACCACAGCCCAGACCTGGTGACAAAAACCAGGCCCTGACATCCCACGGGAGCAGCTGCCTCCTTGGAGCCAGGGAAGCTCCAGGTTTCTTTCCCTTTGCTGGGAAACTTCATTTGCTTTTCAGACAAGAGCTTCTGCACGCCAAGAAACTCCATTTCAAATGCTGGCAATCTCAAATACAGACACAGTTATTTATTTTTTTTATTTTTTTTTTTTAACTGTAAACAGGTTTTGAAGAAAAGATCAAAATCAGAGGGAAGCATTTTGAAGCCGTCGGGATGAAGTGCTCTGCTGTACATGATAGGAATTTCCTGGGAGTCGTTTCCATTTGAGGGATTTGCATTTGCTTTTACATCCCAAAAACAGAACGGGGGGGAGGAGGAAAAAGAGCGAAGTCACCAGGATTTCGATGGGGCAGCATTTCCAAGCAAATGGGCTGAGGGATCCGGCCTGGGCAGGATCAGCTCCCCCAGGCCAGCACTCAGCATTCCAGCCCTTCTCCCTGCCCTGCCAGCAGCATCTCCAATGCACCCCGGGCATTCCCGGGGGAAAAGCTCCCTGCAAACACCTCCAGGGTGGGGGGAAAGGGCCCCGAGGAGCCAGCAGAGATTTCACACCTGGAAATGCAGAGGGGAGCCGGGGCAGGGCAGGCTCTGCTCCCTTCCCTTCCCTTCCCTTCCCTTCCCTTCCCTTCCCTTCCCTTCCCTTCCCTTCCCTTCCCTTCCCTTCCCTTCCCTTCCCTTCCCTTCCCTTCCCTTCCCTTCCCTTCCCTTCCCTTCCCTTCCCCTTCCCTTCCCCTTCCCTTCCCTTCCCTTCCCTTCCCCTTCCCTTCCCCTTCCCTTCCCCTTCCCTTCCCCTTCCCTTCCCCTTCCCTTCCCCTTCCCTTCCCCTTCCCTTCCCCTTCCCTTCCCCTTCCCTTCCCTTCCCTTCCCCTCCCAGGGAATTGTTAAAGGTTTTGCAGCGGGGAACAAATAATTTCAAGCGGAGGAATCCCTCTCACTTTGTCCTTGCAGGCAGAGGAGCGGAGCAGGAGCCCCGGCTGGGTTCCTCCCCTCCCTCAGCCTTCTGGGAAGCTCCTTTGAACACTTTACAACATCAGAGCACAGGGCCTGATTTGTTAGACAAGCCAGACTTTATTATTTTTTTAAAAGGGGGATATTATCTCCTGCCTCCGAAGGAAAAGGGGAAGAGGAGAAAGCCACTGATATGGAGGGAGGGGGTAGAGACAGACACAGAACCTCATTATTAAACAAAATAAATAAAATATACTAGCAGAAAATGTGTCTTGGCTTTATTACTATATTCTGTCCTCTAAATATTTCATTTCCAACTGATGCCCAAGCCAAATGGAAAATTTCAAGCAAAACTGTACTACTTAGAATATGCTTAATTATTGATTCAACCAGGAGGGAGAAAGAAGAAAAAAAACCAAAGGAGAAGAAAAGGCACTGAGCCGGTGCCGACTCCTTTTTAACCCCTGCAGCACCCCAGCCTTCCTCCTGTGGGAAGGGAGCTGTGCTGGGGGTCCCTCCAGCAGGCTTTAGTGAAAGAAGAAAACGCCTTGGTCGTTGTTTTCCCCTGGCTTTCCCCCCCCCGTATTTACCTGCAAGTCCTTTTTAATCAGTGTCGGTAATTTCTGGGGGGTAAATCCTGTGGTCATGAATGAAAGCTGAAAATGTGGAACTTGGAAAAGCAGCCAGGAGCTGTTTGTAATTCACAGCAAAATGTAATTCACCAAAAAAAACCACAAACCATCAGCTCAGCCTCTCCTTCCTTGCCTGCCCGTCGATGCCACTGGCTGCAGGAGGGGCCCGGGATGGGGGGAGCATTGCTGGGGGGTCACAGACAGGGCCTGGTGGTGCCAAACCCACCGAGGGGGGCACAGCCCGTGACAAAGGGAGCCACACACTCAATTAGGAATTGCACTGAAACTTCAAATCGCAACCCTTTATTTTTTTTTTCTTTTTTAAACGACAAAATTATGCCACCTCACAGAGAAAGTGACAGGTAATTTGGGACACGGAGGATTTCTCGGGCTCTGTAGTTAATGGGGAGTTTAGCACCAATTCCTCTGTAATTTGCACTTCTGAGAAACCACATTATTACAAAGTCAGAAATCTCGGGCACGTTTAACTCCAGGATCTGCCAGGCTGACGATGACCAGGAACTGAGGGGGCCCCCGAGCCCACAGGTCACCCATTTCAATATCTGAGCCTGGGTGCCTTCCAAAAACGGCCGAAAATTGGAGGTGACATTCAGAAGTCTCTGAAAATTATAACCCTGACTTCCTCCTTGAAAAGCTTATCTGAATCCCGGCTTATCCTTTGATGAGGTTACAGAAGAAGCATTCTGCTCGGAGTACTTGAAAGATAACAGGCAGTGTATGTGAGCTGGAGCGCTGCTCCTGGGGGGAAACACGATCGAACTCCCTCCCGCAGCGTGGGGCACGAATTAAATGGCCCGAGGCGTGCTGGACACTCCGGCCCTGGGTGCTCCCTTTAACCCCTTCCCAGCCGCCCACACCTGGAGCAGAAGGGCACGTCCCGAGTGTGTCGTTGTGGGACACAATGAATGAGACACGGAGTCGTGATTTCGGAAGGCTGATGCTCCGAAAAAGGGGGCTGGTTTATTTTTAGGACTTATTTTTATACCTCTTTGTCGCTGTGGGACACACAGGAACGAGGCAGGGAGTGCATTCAGAAGGGGCTGCGTGGACTCTCCAAGCAAGAGAGACCCCGGTTTATTTTTCTCATTCCTATTACACTTTCTCAGATGTGCCCACCTCAGAGGCGGGACCTTTGGGAACCATTGGTCAGACTCAGAGACCATCACAAAAGTCCCCCCTCTGGGAACAGATGTGGAAAACACACAGTAGTTTACATTCTATGTCCTTGTGTACGAAAACCGTGCCTGGGAATGGAATTTCCCAAAACCAAAACAGGCAGGCACGAGCATGGCAACGCCTCTTTACAACGTGCCCACCTAAGAGGTGGGATTTTTGGGCTCATTGGCCACACCAAGGGTCAACAAGCAAAGTCCCTCCTTAGGAGAGAGAAAGGTGAAAAACAAGAGAGCTTACAGAGAGTGACCTTGTTTACCAGTTTAGATCTCTGGGAAAGAACTTAAGAAAAACCCAAACATGACAAACAGTGACTACACTCGTGCTCCCGTGGTCAGGAGCTCCCAGCCATCCCTCTCCATCCTGCCCCAGAGCCCTCCGTGGGACACAGCAGCATTCCCTGGTCCCCAGCTGAGGGGAGAGCATCCTCAAGGAGCTCCCCAAACCTTCATTCACGAAATAAATCCCGTCTGGAGAACCAGCTCGCTTCACAGCCCAGGAGATGCTGGGCTGGGGCTCTGCCCGTGGGGAAGGACCTGGCAGCATTTAAATGTTCACGGAAATTGAAGCAAGGGCTTGAATCTCTTGGATGCTACACCCACAGCTGTGAGCAAGGGTCTTCCCAGGCTTTGGGGAGGAAGGGAAGGTGAGTGGAGACAAGAGGGAAAATGATTCATTCTGTGATGCTTGATAGTCTGGCAAAGGGGCAGGGAAAAGCCATCCTGCCTTGCTTTGGAGGGACAATAACCAGGCTTCCCTTAAACACTCTGCCCTCAAACCATCCTGCCCTGCTTTGGAGGGACAATAACTGGGCTTCCCTTTAATGCTCTGCCCTCCGAGCAGCAGGCACAGCCACGTTCCCAGGAAAACGGGAAGAGCACCCTTGGTGGGCAGGACCCCGTGCCAGGGCTTGTTCCCTCTCCCACCCTCCTCTTCCTCCTGCCACAGGCGGCCGTGCCTGCACCGGGGCGCTCCTGCTCTGCCCCTCCCCTGCCCAAAAAGCAGGGAAAAAGAACCAAACTGCTTGAATGGCACACTTTATTTCCAAATGAGCTGTCTCTCCGTGCCGGCCCAGCCCCCGAAGGCCGGTAATTGTTGGTTGGTTCGCTGCCATCTCCCCGCCAGCGGCTCAGGCGCTGCTGCTGCTGGAGATTAGCGGGGAGGGAAGCGTTTGGAGTCCCTCACATCAAAGGGATGGAAAACTGGAAATTTAACAGAACCTATTATGCAGGTGAGGGGGGAAAAAGGCAAGTCCCGTTAAAAAGGATGGCTCATTTCTCCTCTTTGTGGGGCAGGGCGTGAGGCGGCTGCGGGGAAAGTCCCAATTTAAAGAGGTGCAAGGCCCAAAAGCCAAGGTACGGAAAGAGGAGGGAGAAGTGCCTGGGCTCCCTGCAGGAAGGGAGCAGAGCCCACCCGGGATGGGGTGGGAAGCCTTGGGTGGCCTGTGGAAAGTCTGTGGTGCCCCTCGGAGAGCAGCCCCACGTCCCTCATCGGCTCCTGCTGGGTCAATAACGAGGGAGGGAGAAGGGGGAGGTGAGGAAGGAGGAGGGGAAGATGAAGCTGTGGAACTGAAGGGTGAGGTGATGTTTTTCCAATGGCCTCTGACACGCCCCTGTGGTTAACACGGCCCTGGGCACTGTCCCTGGCCTCAGCGTGCCCTGGGGCTGCTGCCCGGGGCTCTGCCCGGCCATTGGGGCAGCAGAGCCCAGCAGCGCCAGGGGAGGCATCCAAAGGGCCTTCCTTGGAAACGCTGAGCGCGATTTCCACAGCCCCTTAAACAGAATAATTCATTAGTCAGCTCAGAACAATCAATACCGCCGCCGACAATTTATACACCAGCTCTGTTTACCCAGCAGACCCTCTTTGATAATATTATTTATGATTCCAAATAACTCCATCGGTGTTCAATAGAGCTGGGAGGTACCTGGGGGACCGGGGCACAATCAAATTATGAAGACATATGGTTTACTCAGCGCTGGAAATGTTCAACTGCATTTCATTACTGCTCGTCCTGCCGCAGCACCTTTCCCAGGCACTCCCACGGCCTCCGGCTGGGCTGCTGGGCTGGAGGGCTCCTTCAGGGAGAGGCTCTGGCTCTGCTGAGGGAGAGACGCGGCCGTAAAGGGAATTTCAGTGCCGGAATGCGCCGAGCAGCTCCGAGCATCCCCGGCCAGGTGATTCACGCCCGGCAGCTCCGGCCCCGAGCCATGTGCGAGCAGCTCGGCAGCTCCTGCCCCGCTTGATGGTCGATGCAAACACCGTGGACTTTTTAATAAATCGCTTCTGGGATGCCCGCGGAGTGCTGCTGAGTCATTGTCATCGACGGAGCAGCGCCCCAGCCTGCCGGGCGGGGCGGGGGGCGCGCAAAGGCGGCTCCGCTCTGCAAACTCCAGCCCTCCCCGCAGACGAGCAGTAATTAATCAGACAATGCACGGTATGCAACAAATTAAAAAAGATCAACCTTCCCGACAAGGATGATAGGACTGGGGAGAGGCGGGCTGGCCTGGGAGCGAGCTGGCATCCCGTTCCCATCGAGCTGGCATCCCGTTCCTGTTCCCATCGAGCTGGCATCCCGTTCCCATCGAGCTGGCATCCCGTTCCCATCGAACTGGCATCCCGTTCCCATTGAGCTGGCATCCCGTTCCCGTTCCCATTCCCGTTCCCGTTCCCATCGAGCTGGCATCCCGTTCCCGTTCCCGTTCCCGTTCCCGTTCCCGTTCCCATCGCACACCACCTCCCCAGGACACGGGCTGGGTCCTGCCAGCCTGCCCCAGGGTGGGGCACTGCCCTCCCGGCTGCCCAGGGCACAGCGAAACCAACACCTCCTGCTTGGGAATGTGTCCTGGAGGCTCCTCCCTGCACTGCTCCTGCTCCTTCTGAACAGCCGAGGCTCTAAAATGAAGTGATAACTGTTATCACTGTGGAAATACAATTTCTGAGAGAATCCCACCAGACTAATAATTAAAACAGAGACTGAAGATTCTGACAACCCTGGATTTCTTCTCGGGTTTCAGCTGTTTCTGCTGCACAATTCCCTGTAGGAAAATCAGAATCTTCCTTGCACAGCAAACCCGGACACTTCAGGACCCATTTCTGCTCCCCTTGCAGCAGAATGGAGAAGTGCACAGTGGAACAGAAAGAAAAGACATTCTCAGCTCAGAAACAACAGGGGTTTCACTTCCACCTCCCAGGGCAGGCTGTGACAGGGATGAACTCCTGGCTTCTGGGGGAGTGTGTGAGACTGGGAGAGCTCCTGAACGTGGGCAGGACAGACAAATCATTGCAGACATCTCCCCACAGCTCCTGAGACAGAAAGGTCTGGGCCCAGGAGCGTCACAGGGTGTGCAGAGAGGGGTGAGGATGGGCTGCTGAGCCCTCTGACCATCTTGGTGCCTCTTCTCTGGTCTGGATGTAGAAGGTCCATGTCTCCCTTCCCCTGGGCACTCCAGAGCTGGATGCAGTGCTCAGGGGGGGTCTCTCCTGGGCAGAGAAGGAGAGAAGGTGTGCATGGAGTCAGCCTTTGCTGCCTGGACTCCAGGAAGATGAACACAGCTCCCTGGCACAGTCCCTGCCCTGCCCCTCAGTGCTGAGCCAGGCTCAGGTCTGAGGAGGCTTTTAGGCTGTGCACATCACGCTGCTTCTGTAGCCTAAAAGGAGGTGTTTGGATTGCTATATTTAGGTGTCCTCGCTTCCTTTCCTCCTTGACATTTATGAATTTTAGATGCCTTTCATGCTGGGCCTCTGAAGGGCATCCTGGAGAGGTGGCCCTGGTGCTGCATCCCCTGGCCCTGCAGGGATGTGGCTCTGGTCATCTGCTGGCCTGGCCGGGGCTTGCTCAGGGAGCAGCAGCTCTGCCAGGATGCTCTCCAGCCTTTAACAGGCCTGTGGGGCTGCTGCTCGCTCCACAGCTGCTGCAGGGAGGGAAGGGGAGGGAGAGATGTCTGGGAGCAGTGGAAAAAAACGAGATTACAAGGGATCAGGGAGATGCTGTTAAAGTACATGGCAACTTACAGACGGAGCAGGCAGCGGCTGCCTGGAGCTGAAGGCAAATGTGGCAGTGGACTCGTGCATGGAGTTAGCCTGGCTGGGGTGTGGCTGGGATGGGGGCCCTGCAGAGCCTGCCAGCACGCCTTGTGCTGCCTGGTTGGCGTGGGGTACAGCTACCCCACCAGAGAACCTTGCCATGACCCTAACCAGTGCCCTAAACACCTCCTAAGCCTGAGCCTGAGCCTAACTGCATCACCAGGGGTGGTTCAGAGCAGGAAGATGTAGGAGCAGCAACGCTGGGGTCGCTTGCCACGCCTTTCCCAGCCCCAGGCTGGACACAGGAGATGGAGGAAGGGCAGAGAGCTGGGTCAGATCCTTTCCAGCAGCCCAGGGGACTGATGGCCAGGCTGTGGCTCCGTCCCTGCTCCCCATCCTCTGCCTCAGCAGAGGTGCAAGAGGCCCCTCATGTGCAGGGACAGGCAGGGAGCCAGAACGGACTTTTCCATCCCCAACCTCCACGGAGACAGACACCTGTGTCCCCCCTCTCTGCCGGGCCGTTTTTAGCAGCCCTAATTACACCCTTTCAATCTAAGTATAAATAACTGGAATTCCGGGTAGAATGTCGGGTTGCTTGATTTACATCCCCGGCGAGCCGATAAGGTTGGGACAAGGATAAATCACGGCAGAAATGCACACTCAGAAGATCTCAGAGGAAGAGAGAGAAACTTCTGCCCCCCCCCGCCCCCGCTCTGCCATTACTCATGCTGGTTTGTGAAGTGGCCAGGATAGTTTTGGCATTAAACAAACATTGTGCGAGTGCCCAAGTATTCCATCATTGTCCTAAGTGCCCGGGGAGAGTTTCAGGAAGGAGGCTCTTGTTTTTCCTGCCCGCTTCTGATTTCAGCCCAGCAAAGGCAGAGCTGTAGAGGATGGGGGCTGCTCTCAGGGGTCCTGGTTCCATCACCCCACCGACCCCCTGGCCTCTCCACCTCAGGCTGGAATTTTCGGAAGCAGCCGTGCAGGACCCAGCGAGAGGTGGGTGGGGAAGGTGCCTGGGTGCCCCCAGCCCTGCAGCGTTCACTGGGGCTGCTGCAGCTCTGCCCAGCGGCAGCCTGGCGGGGCTGCAGCGGGAGACAGACGAGTCCGTCCTGGAGCTTTTTCAAGTGGAGATTAACCACTGAGTAGGTTGTTTTTATTTAAGATGCCATATGTCTCTTCCCTCTAAATATCTCTTCCATCAGATACCGCTGTGATTCCCACTCTGCCTCCCAACCCTGCCTTTGAGACTCTATTGCCGGCACTTCATAAAGCCCTGTTAGATCGGAGATGGGAAATGCTTTGAAGCTCCTTCTGCCCCCTCCCTGCAGACCCCGGACCCGCCGCCTGCGCAGCCGCCCTGTCCACCCTGCAGCGTGGCCGGGGAGTGGACACCGCTCCCAGTCCGGCGCCCATTTGGCTCCCGTGACTCCTTGGATTACGCTGCAAAAATCCCTTCTCTCTCTGCCTGTGAAAGGGGATAGCAGCCTTATCCTCTTCCCCTGCTGTGAGCTTCAATATATCACGGATTGTGAGGCACTTAGTGCTATGTAAATGGGAGACGTATCAGCTGTGCCTCAGATAAATGAATTTCACTTAGATTGATGGGTGTGAAGCACTTCCAAAATTAGGCCTATTCTTCTTAAATCAAACAGTTTCCCCAAGCCAGTTCAGCTCCATTGATGTAGAGGAAGTCATCAAGTTGCGATTCATCACCGAGCTCAATCACAGACCTTCAACACGCTGACCCACTGTGAGCTTCCTCCTCCTGGCAGGGGGAGAGGGGTCTGGCCAGGCACGGGAGGAGCAGGACCCTCCTCCTCCTCCACGCGTGGCTCACCCACAGCTCGGGCTGCAAACCCCTGCGCTCCTTCTGCCCCTTCCAGCGCGCTGCCTTTGTGCCATTACGTGTTCTCTAACACCACAAACGTCACTTCATTCAGCCAGCAAAGGTGCAAATCCCTCTCACGCGTAGCAGCACCACCGAACTGCAGCTCGTTGAGTAAATCCGTAGTAAACCCACCAAGGTGTTTGTAGCAGCTTCTCTGCCCGCGTGGCGGGGCTGCCGCCCATCCCAGCCCGGTGGGATGCCGGAGGGGAGCGGGTCTGCAGGCAGCCCACCCTCTCCAGGCTGGCAGCTCTCTCTCCCCCTCCCGGTGCCAAAGCCCAGCACCTCCTGCCTGCGAGGATCTGCCTGGCGTTCGTGCGCAGAGCAGCTCGGCTCCCTCCAACTTTTTAACTGCAGATAATCAACAAAGCTGGGCAAATAATTGAGCGCGTGTAATTTATTCTGTGAATTTTGATTCTTTGCCCACGAGCAGCTTGTGCTGCTCACCAAGGTATTGGTGCTGGGGAATGATGCGGGGGAGCTGCTGCCCGGGCCCGGGGCTGGCTGGGGTGGCTGGCAGCGAGCAGAACACCCTGAGCACGGCACTGCTGCCCCGGGACCTGCCCTCCCTCAGGTGCCTCACGCCCCTGGCATTTGTCCTGCTGGTGGCCTGGGAGGAACCTGTTGCCACGCTTCGTGCCCACCATGTTTTGGTTTTGGGAAATTCTGTTCCCAGGCACTCTTCTGGTACACAAGGTCACACATTGCAAACTACCTTGTTTTGCACAATTTTCCCAGAGGAGGGATTTTCGCCTGGTGGTCTCTGGCACTGACCAATGGTTCCCAAAGGTCCCACCTCTAAGGTGGGCACATCTGTAAAAAGCATAAAAGAAGACCGAGAAATAAACCCGTGGCCCTTCTCTGTGAGGGGTCCACTGCAGCCTTCTGTCTACTCCTTGCCTCCATTATTGTGTCCAACAGCGACAGGAGCCGACCTTGGAGAGCAGGTTAAGTGCTGTTGGTGTGCTACCCCCACACGCCCAGGACAGCGGTTCCCAGCCCCCAGTCCAGGATTAGGGGAGCTGCAGCCCCCCACCCCGCAGCTGAGAAATTGTGGAAACGGGGCTGCATCATCCGTCTGTTTGTACCAAAGTGCCCCACGCCAACATAAATGCGGCTAAACATCCCTGGGAGCAGCAGTCAGCACAGCTGGGCTCTTCTCCCCCGTCAGCAGCGGAAGGAGATGCTGCTGCTGCTGCTGCTGCTGTGGCCACCGTGCCAGACACGGCCCTGCCCGAAATTCAGCTCTGGGAGCTGCGGGGCGTTCTGCAGCTGCCCTGGGCAGCGTTTGCAGCGTGCCTCGTGTCTGTGGGGCCGGGCCGGTGCTCCCGTGTGTGCCGGCAGCCCTGGGGACACGCTGCCCTGGGGACACGCAGCCCTGGGGACGGGCAGCACGCTGTGGCCCTGCGCTGTCCCCAAGCTCTGCTCCGCTCCGGCCGCGCCGCTGTGCCTGGCAGCGCCGGAGGAGCCGAGCCGAGGTTTCATTACCAGTTGCTCCGAGGTGGGAGTGAACGTGTTTGCCGAGGGAATGTGCGGCTGTAAATCAGCGGCGGGCCCGTCGCTGTCCTTGGCTGTTTGCCACCGCCGGCGGCGGGGCGTGCGCGGCTGTCACTCCCTGGATGCCCTCCATCCCCTTCCTTTATCTCCTCAACATTGCAATCTTGTCGGCTGCAGCAAGAGCTACAGCCCTTCAACTTAAATGTGCCTGCCAAGAAAAATGGTGATTTTTTTTTTTTTGTGCCTCCACCTACCTTCAGATATCTGATTAATTCAATGCAAGGAGCAAGGAATTAAGTTGGGGGGATTTTTAAGCTGAATACAGAAACATTGCTGTAGAAAACCACCGTGGCTGCTCGAGCTGCCTGGTGACTGAGACAGCCTTAGAATGCATTTTAGCTTGGCTTGGCATGCTGGCTTTGAGGAGCTAAATGGAGAAGTGAACTAATCCCAGGTCTTAATGAATAATGTTCAAATCCAACTTTCATTTTCCAGTGCGTCCATACATTCAGGAATGACTCACAAGGTGTTTGTTGTGTGGTGGAAGAATAGCCAAGCTGGGAAGGGTATTTTTATGTGTTTGTGAATCATTGTATATGATATTTTCCTCCACTGTGCCTCTCTGTCCTGGCAGTTTTCTGCAGAGAAATCCATTCAGCTGCTCTGGAAATGTAGGCACTTTATAGAAAATCTTTAATAGCACCAGCACAAATGGATGGCTCTTATTTCCTCTCCGCAAAGTGGCGATTTGCAAAACCACTGCTAACAAATAGTCACCCTCCTCCCCCAAAGCATCCAATAAAGGAGCTGCCTCCTGCCCCCAGGGGTCGGGCAGAGCCTGGCACAGGGACAGGCACCTCGTGCCCCCGGGGCTGCAGAGCCACACACCTCCATGGGTGGGACACGGGAGTGGCCTGGGGCTGCACAGCTCCTGCCCCCCGGGATGGATGGGAGCAGTGAGTGCACACTCAGGGATGGATGTGGGAGCTCTGGGTGCACAGGGAGTGTCACACCTCCATGGGTGGGACATGGGAATGGCCTGGGGCTGCACAGCTCCTGCCCCACCCCGGGCAGGGATGGATATGGGAGCAGTGAGTGCACAGGGAATGTCACACATCCATGGATGGGACATGGGAATGGCGTGGGGCTGCACAGCTCCTGCCCCCAGTGCACAGGGAGTGTCACACCTCCATGGGTGGGACATGGGAGTGGTGTGAAGTTACACAGCTCCTGCCCCCAGGGATGGATGGGAGCAGTGAGTGCACACTCAGGGATGGATGTGGGAGCTGTGAGTGCACAGGGAATGTCACACATCCATGGATGGGACATGGGAATGGCCTGGGGCTGCACAGCTCCTTCCCCCAGTGCACAGGGAGTGTCACACCTCCATGGGTGGGACATGGGAGTGGCCTGGGGCTGCGCAGCTCCTGCCCCCCCGGGATGGATGTGGAGCAGTGAGTGCACACTCAGGGATGGATGTGGGAGCTCTGGGTGCACAGGGAGTGTCACACATCCATGGGTGGGACATGGGAGTGGCCTGGGGCTGCACAGCCCCTGCCCCCCGGGATGGATGTGGAGCAGGGCCGGGTGAACACATGGCTGCACAGGTGCCAGCGTCTGTGCAGACACATATGGGAGAGGCAGGGAAGCGCAGGCAGCCCTTCCAACTCGCTCCGTCCTGGCTGCCGTGCCTGTTTGTTTTCTGGTACGCTCGTCTTGCTGGAATTTTTAACATTTAATTAGTCGAGCCAGCTGCTTCTGCTTTGCAAAGGGCTGGGCAGCTCTGCCTGCTTTCAAAGGCGGCTTTCTTTGTTCCCGGGATCCATCCAGGCTCCTGTGGAGGCACAGAGCCCGGTGCCCTGATCCCACTGCTCCTCTGAGCGCCGCGCTCCCATCGCTGGATCCAGGGACGTGCTGGGAGCCGCGGGCTCTGCTCGGTGCTGCTCCAGCCTGGCTGGGATAGCAGCGAAGCTCCCAGCTGCCACACGTCCCCTCTGCGTCCCTCTGCACTCAACTGGAGCTGAGAGCAACAGATTACCGTCCTGATGGAAACCAGAGGAGTCAGCCAGGAGGAGAGAGAGCCCCAGAGGCTCCGGGGACGAGCAGCTCTGGGCACGGCCCTTCCTGAGCCACCCTTCCTCCCCTGTCCTGGCAGAGCTCTCCCTCGTCCCGCAGCGCCCACCCGGCCCTGGAGGAGCAGGGAGGCAGCGGCCCCGTGCAGCGGCTGCAGGAGAGCCCTGGGTGCCGGGGCTGCAGCCCGATTATCACCACCGCTGATGGGAACACTCCTAGAGGCGTTTGCCGTCAGAAAAAGTCAGAGAGCCTCAAATGTCAGGTGTCAGCAAAGCCTTTCTGCAGCCCCGGGCGCGCTCCCCTCTCCCGCTTCAAGGGACACAAAGGGCCCTGCACGATTCTATTCAGCCCAGATACCATCTCCAGCCTTTAAAGCCCGGAGAATTTTGCAGAAAATAGAGATGTGATCTTTATTCCGATCGTTCTAATCATTCCTTTTCCCCCCGGGAAATAAATTTTTAATTGTTCTTATTCTTCCATAGCACCTTTGAAGTGCTTTTGCATTCAAAGTCCAGGATGGAAGAATACTTTAAACTATCCAATTTTCAGACCCTGGCAAACCCATCGCTTCTGACATAAACAAACAAAGCCCAAACATGTTTAATGAAACAGTTTCAGTTTTCAAAATGAACTATTTTGTTTTGATCAAAAAGCCATTTGTAGCTCCAATCCCGAAGACGTTTCCCCAAAATCCATTTAAGCCAGCTCTAAAGACCCCTTTGCAGGGAGAGGTGTGACGTAGGCTTCTTTGCCAGCCTGGATTTGCTTCCCCTCCTTAGAGCTGCCAGGAGTGAGACCTGGGGTTTGGGGGGATGGAGACCTCCTGTGCCAGTCACAGGTGATGGGGGGGACAGAGCAGAGCCTGGCAAACAGCATCCAGGGAACAAAAAGGTGCATCCTCCCTTTGGGCAGCACCGGGGAACAAAACTGCATTTTCTCCCCTATCCCAGTCCTGGCATCTCTGACCCCGCGCCGGGATTGCGGTCCCGGCCGCACCTCCCGCTGCTGCCACATCCAGCCCTGGGCTGGGGCCAGCGGCCCTGCTCTGGATGAACTGAAAATCCATTTCGAGCAGGCGCTGCATCCGAAAGTGCTGCGCATGCAGTTGTTGGTGCCAGCGAGCTCATTAGCACAGCTAACCCGCCCGGAGCCAGCGTGCCGGGGGAAGGAGCCCGGCCACGGCTGCGGAGGGACACGGACAGCTCCCTCCTGCCCGGCCAGGGGACAGCGGCCACCTTCCGAGGGCGGGACACCGACAGGGGCAGAGCCCGCGGGCTCGGGAGGGGCAGAGGGCAGAGAAGTGCAGCAAAAGCCGGGGGGTGTTTCTGTAGGAGCAAAGCTGTGACCTGACCGAAGGAGCCAGAGCTGCCCCACCGCCAGCAGGAGCATCCCCTCCCTGTGGCATCCCCTGCATCCCTTGGAGGTCCCGCAGCGCTGTCCCTGCAGGAACCCCCGGGGCAGTCCCTGCAGCCCCCCGGGGAGCTGCAGCCGCGGGGCAGGGCGTTCCCTGTCACCCATCCCACAGCTCTGCTCATCCCTCGGTGCTGGCCCTCCGGCCCTGCCCCCGGCTCCTCCTGGTGCCTGCAGCTGCGGCAGTGCCAGGAGCATCCTCCCCCAGCTCCCGGCAGGGCCGTGAAGGCTGTCACCCCCCCCTGCCCCGGCTTCCCAAAGGCTGCAGGAGCTCAGGGCAAGGCGCTGCCTGAGGCTGGTCACCGTGTCGCTGCAGGGCTACACCCGGCTAGCACTCCTCGGGCACTGCTGCCCTTCCAGGTGCCTCAGTAAAAGCAGAGGGAGGAGCAGTAAAGTCGAGTGGAAACAAATCCGGGAGGGTTTGGCAGGTCTGGCTTGTGGAGGAGATGAAGGAACCGAGCACAGGGGCCTGTGGGAGAGGACACGTGTTCCTCCTGTGCTCTCCACCCTGCAGCGTCCCGGGCTCCAGCTGTGGGAGCAGCGGGATGGAGCTGCAGGCACGGGTGTTTCCAGCTGAATCCAACCCTCCCCAGGCACACGGGCGGCTCTGAGGGGTTTTCATTTCCTCTGTCACAGAGCAGCCATGTGCCTCCCATACCAGGAGCCTTCAAACTCTTTGGGAAGCGGTTCCAGCGCGTTCTGTGGGCACGGGGAGGTGACAGAAAGCTCTGGAGGAGCCCTCTGGCAGGGAGAGCTCGACCTTTGTGGTGCCTCCTGCGCTCCCCGGGGTCTGCGCCCCAGCACCCCAACCACGCCTCATTCCCAAGGAGCTGAATTGCTCTCAGTGCCTTCCTCTGGCTTCTCTCTGAGGAACGCTCAGGGTTGAGCAGCAAAACCAGAGCAAGAGTCAAGCAAAGCCCTTGGCACAGGACAGACCCTGCTCTGGCTCCTGCAAGGGGGGAGCAGGCGGCTGCTCCTGCACGGCGCCCACGGGCAGAAAGGCTCTGCCAAGCTATTTTTAGCCCAAACGTTGCAGAACAAGAAGCAGCTCCAGGCAATTGTCTGTTTTCTTTCTATTTTTTCCCTTCCTTGTCTCTTTTCTCAGATCTATCCCCCGGGAGCCAGGGCAGAAGGGCTGTTCCAGGAGGAGGGGGCTCCATTTCTGAGCAGGGGGTGGGGACATTCCAGCCACCACCCTGGGGCCGTACCTGCTGCCCTGCGGGACCGGGGCCACAGAGCAGCTGAAGGGAGCTGCTTCTCCCTCCAGAGCACAGAGGGGGAGGGTGGGTGGTGTCTCACACAGCCAGGAAGATCCATTCCTGCTCCTGCTCCTGCTCCTGCTCCTGCTCCTGCTCCTGCTCCTGCTCCTGCTCCTGCTCCTGCTCCTGCTCTGCCTTGGGAGGCAGCTCAGGTGGAGGCGCTCAGGTGAAGGTCACCTGGGCTGGAATGTGGAAGCAGCCAGGGCCAGGGCCGGCACTTCCCTCCTGGAGCATCCCCGTGCTGCTGAGGGGCCCTGGTGGGTCTGCAGGGAGTTCGGCTGCTCTGTGCCATGGCAGCAGCAGCTCCGTGCCAGCTAATTGCATCCACGTTATCTCTGGTCCAAGGAAAAGCCTGATCTGAGCCCCGTTTCTATGGGAAGTGGCATTGCTGATGCACAGCCCTGCACACGCTTTGTACAGCCTCAGACAGCACGGCTTGACATGGAACAAGCCTACACAAAAATAAATTGTATTGTATTTAAATATTCCTTAAGTCATTTTAATGTATTTAAGTCTTAATTCATCTTCTCAAAGTCCCTTTTCCCTACACTAATGTGATGTATTTGACAGAAAGATGAATGACGTTATTAAAGAGCCTCTCTGGCAAATTTCAGTAATAAAATCTCCCTTTCCCCCGCCTCTCTCCTTTTCCACACACGCAGACCTCTGCCTCCTTCATCCTCACAGATTATTCCTGGTTACTGAAAGGGGCTCCAGAACATTTCCTGAATCCTTCCCCTGGGGATTATTTAACCTCCCGTGTCCGTGCCAAGGGGTAGGACCTGGCTGAGCTGTGCCACGTGCCCTGGGTGAGAGGAGCCTCCCACATCCCTGAGGGGCTCTCCTCATCCTCATCAGGGAAAATCATCCTCAGCCAGTCGGTGTGAGGGTGTCAGGGGCCACCCAGCCTGGCCTGCCCCTCCTCCACCCCAGCCCCACACAGACACCTCCCAGCTCACACCCTGCTTCCCCATCCCATCCCGATTTATCATCTCCAGCACTGGGAGAAGTCACACAATTAATCATCCCAGCTTTTAAACCATCCCCGCTGAACCATTTCTCACACTGGGAGCTGTTTGCCCCCAGCACGAGGCAGCCCCTGGGTGTGGCTTCCCAGCTGGGATGGGTGAGCTCCGTGCCCCGTCCCCAGCAGCACCCGTGGCTCTGCCACTGTGTGGAGGGGGTGGCACAGCCTTGTGGGGTCCCAGCTGGCTGGGGAAGAAGGGGAATCCCTCTGTCAGTGTGATCCCAAGGGCTGGAGGGCTCAGGCAAGGAGAAGGCAGCCTGGAGCCTGGGTGACTGTGGGGGCAAGCACGGCACGTGGGCAGCCCCGGCACAGGGGATCTTGCCTGCTCCCTCCAGCTCAAGGCTGGAATGTCTCCCAGTGTCTCATGTTCCTGCTACGTGAGGGATTCTGTTTCCCAGGCTTTTCCCTTTGCAAGTTCTGCCCTTTGCCCTGAGCAGGAGGAATTTTACTAACTTTATCTTCCAACCCCCGCACGCAGAGGAGAGGAGAATAAAAGGATGTCGTGACCTCATCCATCTGACCCGAGCAGCGGAGGCAGAGGCTGCCCACTGGAACGCTCCCATTTCTGCCCAGGCTGTGTGGAGCGGCAGCCACAGAGCTGTCAGAGCCCTGCCCTGCCCTGGGGCTCCCCGCTGGGCTGCAGGCTGGGAGCAGCAGCGCATCCTGGGGGCCCTGCCCTGATCCCACAGCTCAGGGTGCCTGCGGGGCAGGACAGATGAGAAGGGGGATTGCACAAGCAGCTCAGTGCCACAGAGGCACTGGGGGTGGCACTGGGGGAGGGCAGAGCCAGGAGCTGCCCCACAGGATTGCCAGCACTGAGGGAATTCCCCCGAGAGCAGCTCCGGGTCAGGCTGGCTGAGACCAAGGCCGACCCCCCCTGCAGAAGCACCTTGCTCGCAATGACGACGAGACCTGCTGCTCTCTGGCTGTTTAGACTCTCCAAAGCTTCAGTGATCTACCTAGATTAGGCCTCAACAAGCTGAATTTCTGCTCCAGGTAGTGCAGCTGCTCCTCGCTGAATAAAACATGCGCTCACGCTGCTGCGCCCCGAAGACGAGCTCCGAGAAACCTTTTATTCCTCTCTCTATTCATGCACACGCTGGCTTTTTTTTTTTGGCAAACTCCTGCAAAGAGGGGCCCCGCTTGTTGCTCCTCTAAGGTGATTCCATGCAGGGAGCGACGCTGCTGTTTTCCTTCCCAGGGCTCGGGAGTGCTGAGCCGCCGGCGGGTCCTGCCCGGCGCTGCCTTCCCGAGGGATGCACTCCCAGCTCATCCCGAGGGATGCACTCCCAGCTCACCCCGAGGGATGCACTCCCGGCTCATCCCGAGGGATGCACTCCCAGCTCACCCCGAGGGATGCACTCCCGGCTCATCCCGAGGGATGCACTCCCAGCTCACCCCGAGGGATGCACTCCCGGCTCACCCCAAGGGATGCACTCCCAGCTCATCCCCAGGGATGCACTCCCAGCCTGGAGCCACACGGGGCCGGGATTGCTGCTGTCCCCGGGTGCTCCTCGGGACCGGGGGAGTGGCAGGGACGATGGCAGCGCAGCTGAGATGGCCAGAGCTGGCAGCTGGGGTGGGATGGATGTGCCTGTGCCTGTGTGTGTGTGTGTGCCAGGGGAGCAGCACCGTGTTCTGGGCTGTGTTTGCACACCCACAGCCCCGGGACAAACATTATCCCTGTCCTCTGAACCTGCCAGGAGCCTGAAACCCCCGTGGCAGCTCTGCAGCAGGAGAGAGCCTTTCCATAAACACGCTGAGATCTGTTTGGCATCTGCTCCCATAATGACACAGCAGCTCATTACAGCCTGTGACATCCCACTGTAAACAGAACACTCTGCAACCCTGTAATTTCGGGAGCTAGATCAGGTACTCATGTGCTTGCATAATCCAAAACACAGTGGCTTTCAAGCTGAGTTTTCCCTTTCTTTTTCCTTTTTTTTTTTTTTTTTCCTCTTTCTTTTTTTTTTCTCTTTTTTTTTTTTTTTTCCCTGGCTTTCCATGCCTTCTCTTCTGGTTGACATGGTTACAGGATCCTGAGGATGGGGTAACAGGAGATACATGGGTTTGGGTAGACTCAGAAACCCACTGATACCTCCTGGAAAAGCAGGAAAAGCAGGAAAAGCAGGAAAAGCAGGAAAAGCAGGAAAAGCAGGCTGCTTTGAGACAATTCAGCTGCTTCTTCTTCTTCCATGTTCCTCCCTCTGTTTCTTATTTCCAAATAGCGATTCACACAAAGACATCACTTTCTTTCCCAAAGCCTTCCACCCACTGCTGCCTTTTCCCTGCCCAAGCTCACAATCCTCTGCTTGTGCCATCACCATCACCTCGCTGTGAGTCTCTGCTCTGGCAGAGGAGCCCCAGGTGGGGACAGAGCTGGTGGTGGGAGTGGGGGCTCACAGAACACAGAGATGCAGGCGAAACTGCTCCTGAGCTGAACGCTTTTCATGCTTCTTCCAAGCAGTGTCTGCAGTACTTTGAGATGATTCTCTCCCGGGGGGCTTTGTAAGAGCTGTAAATACTCCAAATAGCTTTCAAGGTTGGCCTTGTGACAGTTCAGTTCCCGAGTAAATTTATGCTGATGTGCTGCTCCGTCCCCATCCCGGAGCCCGCGCTGCCGGGCGCTCCTGCTTCCCAAGGAAAGATTTCAGATCCTGGTGTTTTGCTAAAAGTTAAACACAGCCGGGCTTTGAAGCTGCAATCACCTGGCAGTGGCTCCCTTCCACCACATCCCATCCCCAGGGTTTGTTCAAAGGCTGCAAGCTCAGCTTTGCAGGAGCTCTGGGTCCTGCTGGGGCTGGGTGGGAGTGGGCTGCTGTGCCCCACACCTGCTGACCTCCAGCCTGCTGAATTCCAGCCAGGATCTGTGTTCACCAGCCCTCCCTTTCATATCCATGGAGCTGAGACCACAGAGCTCCAAGTCTTGCAGAAAGCCAGGGAGACAAGGGGGTTCTGGGAGAGGGTCTCTGCTGGAGGAGGAGCAGGAGGTGGGAATCCCATGGCACTCCCTCAGCCACTAAAGGGAAATCCATCAGAGACAGCAGACATGGAAGTGGCAAAGCTCCAGTGGATTTGGGGCTCCTGGAGGTGGCCCCAGGTGGCTGATGGAGCAGCATCCACGGCTCCCCCTCACGGCAGGGTCTGTGTAAGGGAGCGAGCAGGGCCGCGGTGGGCAGGGTCAGGCTGGAGCACAGCCACGCTGCTGCCGGGGTGGCCTCAGGGGACACCAGGAGCTCCAGCCTGAGCCCAAAGCTTGAACCATCTTCCCTTCTGAGATGGGTTTGCAGCTCCCCTTGGTGGAGGGAAGTGGGGGGACAAGGGACAGCCTGCCCAAACTGGGACAAGGACTTTGGGGTTCCATGGGAAGAGAAGTCCTCACAGGCCGCCCCAGAAGGCATTTTACCCATCCAGAAGCTCACAGGGTTTGGGGATCCATGTGTCAGTCTCCAGTGTGGGACGTTGTGTGCAGCTGTCTGGGCACAGTGGTTTCTGCTGCAATCAAATTCTTCCACCCTGGTGAAAACCAGAAGTGCTGAGGCTGCACAGAGTCCCAGCTCCCCCAGGAACCCCTGCTGGGCTCAGCTCTGAGCAGGGTCCTCTTCAGGGGCCACCAGCTTCCTCTCGGGCTCTGGGTTGGTGCTGAAATTCCTCTCTCCCCACTTCTTCTGTATTGTCCTTTGCCCTCAGGCCCTGTCAGTGCTCGTGGTTGGTATCTGGCACCAGGACGTGCCAGGAGCACGCTCCCATGGCTCTGCTGGGATGAGGCACTTCCCACCTCCCTCAGAACCGCCAGAGCCACCCCACAGGGGGAGGCTGCGATCCCCAGGGATCCTGCTGAGCCTGCGGGTCCGGGGAGAAGGAGCAGTTAAAGGTTTCCAGCTGAGGGGAAAAGGCTCCAGCAGAGGAGAAGCCTCTTGTGAAGGTGCAGCTCTGTGGGAATAACAGCCCAAGCTGCGGGAATGCTGTGCCCAGGGGGGATCCCTCCCACCAGGACCCGACTCAGGAGTGCCCGGGATTAACAGATCTGCATCGATTGTTTTTGTTTTTGTTTTTGTTTTTGTTTTTGTTTTTGTTTTTGTTCAACATCCCATTTATTACAGCGCTGTGCAGAGAGATGAACTTCTGCTGATCGGTATTTATGATTGCTCCACCTGCTCTCCAACGGCAGCCCGAGGTAAATGAGTTATGAACGGGGAGCTCTGCCTGGCTGTGCCGTGGCTCCCTGGGATCTGGGATGCACCTTGGCCCCCTGAGGCTCTCCCTGAGCCCGGCCCCAGGGCTGGGCTGGCAGCAGCCGGAGCGGGCTGGCACCTCGCTCCCCCCGTGGATGGTTAATGATCATTGAGATGCATCCCTGCCGGGGTGGGAGTGCTGCTGCTGATTGATCGGGGGCGCCTGGGCCGAGCTCCGCCGGCCCCTCAGGTAATCAGCGCACCGCGCTGGAAAGAGGGGAATTGCTCCTGACACCGGGATTATATCTCTGCCAACAGCATCAATATTCTATTAAAGATATGTGATAATATAACACTAATTGCCGATCGAGGGCCATTAAAGGCAGCCTACAAACAGCGCTTCGATCTCACCTTTCAGATTAAAAACACCGCAGTGATTTCCTGCTCCTCCTGCTCGGTTCCTGTGTTTTCTGCCCATGCATAATGCAGCGATGCAAATTGCCAGCCGGTGCCCAGACAACTGCTGCCTTCCCCTGCCATCCAAGGGGAAAGGATTCCTCAGCCTGGAAGGAGGCAGGGAGGACATGAATCACATTCCCAAGCCAAGAGCAGGGCGGGAGGGAGAGTCCTTTCCCGTTCCCATTTGGCCGAGGGCCTGAGGGCATCATCACAATTGGCCAGGACTTAGCAAGGGGGGAAAACACAACTCGTGTGGGAAGAACCAGGAACAGCCCAGCCCTGCCAAGCTCTGGTGACTCCTCACTGAGCCTTTGCCTCTGCCAGATCAGCAAATCCCCATCGCAACGAGGAGCCCTCAGGGATTTACTGCCCCCTCTGTGCAAGGCTGGAGCGTTTCTGGGGCAAGAACAAGCCGGTTTGGGTCTCCCAAGGCTTCAGGGCTTGGAGACATTGGCCTGAATTCAAAGACGTTTTTAATTCCTTTATTTTTTCCTAAGGCTGTGCAGGGCGCAGTGTCGCTGTGGGACACACAGGAACGAGGCAGGGAGTGCATTCAGAAGAGGCTGCGTGATCTCTCCAAGCAAGAGAGACCCCGGTTTATTTTTCTGATTCTTGTTATACTTTCTCAGATGTGCCCACCTCAGAGGTGGGACCTTTGAGAACCATTGGTCAGACCCAGAGACCATCACAAAAGCCCCTCCTCTGGGAACAGATGTAGAAAACACACAATAGTTTACATTGCATGTCTTTGTGTACGAAAACCGTGCAATGGTGGGAATGGAATTTCCCAAAACCAAAACAGGCAGGCACGGGCATGGCAACAGCACAGTGGTCACAAAATCAGTGAATTTGAAACAAGGAGCATAAACTCCAAACTCCTCATCCCGCAGGGGCAAAGCCACCCCTACCATCGAGCCTCAGCGCCCAAAGCCTCAGGAAGTTTTGCAGAACGAGGGACTGAAAGACGAAACCAGGCTCTGGGGCATGTCCACCTGCAGCAGGCACAGCCCCCTGGAGATGGGGAGATGGAGCTCCCAGCCCCGCAGGGAACACTTTCCCGAGGAGAGGCAGGAACGAGGAGCTCCCTGTGCTGCCGGCTGCTGTGCACGGCCCGGCGTGGCCCAGCGCTGCTCCCGGGGCTGAGCTGGTGTGCAGGGAATGGGCAGTGATGGAGCAGGGGAACCTCCCTCGGCAGGGCACAGCCGAGGCTCTGCCCGCGCTGCCGGCGCCTCTCCAGGGCAGCCCCGGCACCGGGAACTCCCTGAAGGTTTCCTGGCAGAGGTGCCAGCCGTGCACGACTGTAATGAGACACGGGAATGTTCTCTCAGCTCCACCAGCTATAGATTGAAGCCGCAAAGAGAAATCGTCTGAACCTCCGTCTGATCAATCTTGTCAAAACACGTTCATTTAATCCCTTACAAATGAAAGGGAGATGTGTTTAAAATGTCATCCTTGGGGTCTGGGAGCCCCGTTCCTATAAATCAGTCAGCCCAGGTAAACCCTGTTCTTTAGGAGCTCTTTGACAGCAGACGTGCCAGAGACGCTTTTAAACTACGCACACGAGGTTTACATCACCTCAGACGTAAAATTATTCGCGTTCCCCTTTGGTTTTACCTCCCCGTGACTGAGCAGCAGCGCGGGGAGGAGCCGGATGGGCGGAGGTGGTGCAGGGACAGGGAGGGCAGGCAGGGTGAGCCGCAGGACTGAGAGCCCCCGGAGGTGCCAGCAGGGACAGGGAGGGCAGGCAGGGTGAGCCCCAGGACTGAGAGCCCCCCGGAGGTGCCAGCAGGGACAGGGAGGGCAGGCAGGGTGAGCCCCAGGACTGAGAGCCCCCCGGAGGTGCCAGCAGGGGCGGGAGAGGTGCCCGGCACTGCCCGGCTCTGCCTTCCCCGGGCTGGGGCTGCCGGCAGCCAGGTGTGCCCCGGGAGAGCCCACGGACACACGGACACACAGACACACGGACACACAGACACACAGACACACGGACACACGGACACACGGACACACGGACACACGGACACATGGACACACGGACACATGGACACAAAGACACACAGACACACGGACACGCAGCAGCCCACACACAGACACACCCTGGTGACAGCAGCCCATGGACACATGGACACACGGACACACCCTGGACACACGGACACATGGACACACGGACACACGGACACACAGACACACAGACACACAGACACACAGACACACGGACACACAGACACATGGACACACAGACACACGGACACATGGACACACGGACACACGGACACACAGACACATAGACACACGGACACACGGACACACAGACACACGGACACATGGACACATGGACACACAGACACACTGCAGTGACAGCAGCCCCTGGAACATACGGACACACGGACACACCCTGGACACACGGCTGCCCTCCCGCAGCGCGGTGCCTGCTCTCCAGCAGCAGCAGCTGACCCAGAGCTGCAGTCTGGGCAGGTTTCTGTGGCGCCTCCAGGAAGGGCTGAGCTGGCAGCGCTGCCCCGGCCTGGGCAGAGCTGCCAGCTGCAGTTTTTCTCTGCGGGGCTGGGCGAGGAGCTTCACCTCCTGAACCTCGCTGAGCTCCTGGGCTTGGTACCGTGCAGCCTTGCCAGAGCTGAGCTGTGAGGCAGCCCTGGTGCCCCTCACAGCACATCCCACAGCAAGAGCCCCCCCAGGTCTGACTCCCAGGGGATGCAGGGCTTGGGCTGAGCTCTCCTGGCCACCCCCTCAGTGTCCATTTAGCAGTGAAGATGTTTGACAGCTGTGACAATGGACAGGGATCGGTTGGGTTCTTTATTGGTCTTGAAGGTGCTTATATTTAAAACAATTTGTTAGTCTCCCCATGATTTACTGCTGCGCTGGAAAATGGGGCTGAGTATTGATTCTTTGCCTTTTCTATCGCAAATGGGTGTAATGTTTTATAGTATGTCAGAATAATAGCACCGGGCACTTTATCAATGTCAAATGTTAAAAATGATCAGCTATTGTGATGTAGGAGATTAAATATGAAAGCTTGATGGGTATATAAAAGCAAAATGGCAATAATAAAGGGATTTTTTATGTTCAACTCGTTGCTCTCCCAAATCTACCTGGGGAGCTATTAGAACCAATGTGCTGATCAGTGACACACAGCCACGGGTTAAAGGATGGCCCAGTCCTGCCTTGGATTCCCCTGGAGCCTTTGTGCTGCCCGCCTGGTTCAGGGGCCAGAAGTTGAACCCTGCCCTTCCCTGCCAGGGCTCTGCAGAGTTTTGTGTCCTGCGAGCTGTGCACAAACCCAAAGCTCGGAGCTGGGACACCCATCAGGCATCCCAGGGCCAAGCAGCATCTCAAAGCCCTCCCTGCCCAGAGGGAAGGAGCCACCAGGAGCACAGAGCTCCTCCATGGAGAAAGGGCAGCCCAGGGTTTGTGCAGAGGGAGCTGAAGGACCGAGAGGCTGCAAAGCCTGAGGGGTTTGGGGCACGGTGCAAGCAGAGCCCTCTGTGATGAGCCCAAAGCAGACCAGAAAAGTGCGTGTTCCTCATTGTTCCCACACTCCTGTAATCCAGACGAGCAAATTAATTGCAGAGTCACTTAATGCGTTGATTGGATGAGCTGCAGGAGCTGGTGCCAAGCAGTTGGCGAGGACACGACCCCGGGACCACAGCAGGATGCAGCTCCCACTGCAAGCGGCTGGCAGGGTGTCAGCCACACCTACACGGGATGTTTAAACTCACAGACCTCTCCATCAGGACATCTTCGAGACGAACCAGTTCTTCAATTTTTAACATCTGAAGGAGAAGCATCTGTGCCGTTGCTCTGCACCAAGCACAGCCCGATGAGTGGAGCTGGCTGGTTTCAGCTGGCTGCTCCAGCAGCTGTGCCAGGGCCCGCTGAGCACCGAGAGGCAGAAGAAGCTGCTTCAAGAGCAGAGAAGAGCTTCCTGCAGCACAAGTGCAAGTTGGAAACCTCAAGAGGAGTCTGGACTCGGTGAACAGGAAAGAGCCTCACCTCCATGCCCCGCTCTGTGCTCACCTCGGGGCTTCCTCGCTGCCCTGTGGTCTTGTCCAGAGGAATTGCTGCAGGTCTGCCAGCAGCCGCCTCTCTGCAGCCCTGTTATCTAATCCTGCTAAAAATAATCCTTCCCCGCTGCCGCTGCCCTCCCTGCAGCACTCAGAGCGCCCCTCAGCACTCCCCGGTGCTCCCAGCACAGAGCTTTTATAGCCGGGCGGGGCCAATCCCTGCAGCTGCTGCACGTCCTGCCCAGGGCACAGCTGCCCTGCCCCGCACCCGGGCTGCCCTCGGCTCCTGGCACAGGGATGGGGTGCTGGGTGTGCCAGGGATGGGATATTGGGGTGTGCCAGGGGTGGGATACTGGGTGTGCCATGGATGGGGTGCTGGGTGTGCCATGGATGGGATGCTGGGTGTGCCAGGGATGGGGTGCAGGGTGTGCCATTGATGGGATGCAGGGTATGCCAGGGATGGGGTATTGGGGTGTGCCATGGATGGGATTCTGGCTCTGCCAGGGATGGGGTGCAGGGTGTGCCAGGGATGGGGTGCAGGGTGTGCCAGGGATGGGATATGGGGTGTGCCAGGGATGGGGTGCTGGGTGTGCCGGGGATGGGGTGCAGGGTGTGGCAGGGATGGGGTGCAGGGTGTGCCAGGGATGGGATATGGGGTGTGCCAGGGATGGGGTGCTGGGTGTGCCAGGGATGGGATTCTGGCTTTGCCAGGGATGGGATGCTGGGTGTGCCAGGGATGGGGTGCAGGGTGTGCCAGGGATGGGATATGGGGTGTGCCAGGGATGGGGTGCTGGGTGTGCCAGGGATGGGATATGGGGTGTGCCAGGGATGGGGTGCTGGGTGTGCCGGGGATGGGGTGCAGGGTGTGGCAGGGATGGGATGCTGGGTGTGCCAGGGATGGGATTCTGGCTGTGCCAGGGATGGGGTGCAGGGTGTGCCAGGGATGGGGTGCAGGGTGTGCCAGGGATGGGGTGCTGGGTGTGCAGGGATGGGGTGCAGGGTGTGCCAGGGATGGGGTGCTGGGTGTGCCAGGGATGGGATGCAGGGTGTGCCAGGGATGGGGTGCTGGGTGTGCAGGGATGGGGTGCAGGGTGTGCCAGGGATGGGGTGCTGGCTGTGCCATGGAGGGGATGCTGGCTGTGCCAGGGATGGGGTGCAGGGTGTGCCAGGGATGGAATGCAGGGTGTGCCATGGATGGGATGCAGGGTGTGTCAGGGATGGAATGCAGGGTGTGCCATGGATGGGGTGCAGGGTGTGCCAGGGATGGGGTGCAGGGTGTGCCAGGGATGGGGTGCAGGGTGTGCCAGGGATGGGGTGCAGGGTGTGCCATGGCCCGTGGCCACGGCAGCAGCTGTCAGCAGCAGCAGGAGCAGGGTGGGGGCCGGGGGGTGTCAGTGCCGCTCTCTGGCAGGGTGACAGCTCCGTGGGCTGGCAGCTCCGCTCAGCTCCGCTCAGCTCCTGCGTCTGGGCCCAGGAGCAGAGCCAGCACGGCGCTGTCGCTGGCACGGCCGCGTCTGCTGCAGACACAGAGGCTCCCTGAGCGCGTCCCGCCCGGCGCCCGGCGGGGAATCAGCTGCTGGGGCTGCCTTTGATCCGTCCCCCGAGAGCTCCTGCTCCCCACGTCAGACAAAACAGCCGGAGAGAGCAGGGAAAGATTCCAGAACTGGATCACTAGAGGCGGCTCCCCCTAGAATCATTAACAGTCTCACCAAGAAAGCACCAAAAAAAGCCTTGTGATTCCTGAAGCCTGGACTCCAATTAATTTTTTTTTTTGAGTTGTCGTAAGCAAGAGGAAAAAAAATCTGCACAGGCAGGACAAATGTTCTCCTAATTACCTAAACACTTTATTAACCAACGCTAATTAAAGCATTTCTTGGAGTCTGACAAATGTCTGGAATTACTCAATTTAGAAGTTAGTTTTGTCTCCTGTAATTTATACAGCAATGGAAAGTTGGGGGGGGGGGGGGGGCAGGGAATATCTTTCAACCAATGTTTTTTTATTAAAGCTGACAGCAATAATTAGTTATTTGCTACTAATGGGGTGGCCCCTGGAGGGAAATTTGCTGAGATGGATGGCTTGGGCTCACGCCAGCAGTAATTGGTCTGAGCCTTGGTCAGGCGCTGGCAGGGCGTCCCGAAGGCAGCCAGCCCTGCCCCAGCCCTGCCCCAGCCCAGCCCCAGCCCCAGCCCTGCCCCAGCCCTGCCCCCAGCCCTGCCCAGCCCTGCCCCAGCCCTGCCCCTGCCCCTGCCCCAGCCCTGCCCCAGCCCTGCCCCAGCCCCAGCCCTGCCCCAGCCCTGCCCAGCCCTGCCCCAGCCCTGCCCCTGCCCCTGCCCCAGCCCTGCCCCAGCCCCAGCCCCAGCCCTGCCCCAGCCCTGCCCCAGCCCTGCCCCAGCCCCTGCCCCAGCCCCAGCCCCAGCCCCAGCCCTGCCCCAGCCCCAGCCCTGCCCCAGCCCTGCCCCAGCCCCAGCCCTGCCCCAGCCCCGCCTGCCCGCCCGGCCTCCCGCAGCCCCCGGGGATGGAGCCTGGCGGGAGTGGCAGCAGGAATGAGGCTGGAAGTGGGGAATTGCAGCTGGGAGTTCCCCGTTTCTCGGGGAATAAGGGGTTTGTGTTGTGCCGCCCTGGCGGGCAGCTGCTGGTGGGTAGAAAGAACCCACAACAAAACCTTCATCTGTTCTCTTCCAGGGAATACCTGGTTGTGCTTTTCAGGGAAAAGCATTGGGGCTGGATGTAAAGCTGTGCCAGAGAGAAGAGAAGAGAAGAGAAGAGAAGAGAAGAGAAGAGAAGAGAAGAGAAGAGAAGAGAAGAGAAGAGAAGAGAAGAGAAGAGAAGAGAAGAGAAGAGAAGAGAAGAGAAGAGAAGAGAAGAGAAGAGAGAAGAGAAGTTCAGTGCTGAGCACTTACCACTTTTACTTCGCTGTTTCTCATCTCTGGAGTCAACTGACTCCAGCTCCTTTTAAAAGTAGGTTTCTGGTTTTCATAGACAGAGAAAAAGCCCCAATCACAGGAAACTAATGAGTTCTGCAGGTTCAGAAATCAGAATGCGAAGAAAGAAGATCCAGATTTTCTTTTCATCTCCTTTTTTTTTTTTTTTTTGAGCTTGACATATAATTTTGAATGCTCACGTTGTCAATACCTTTTGTTTCTCATCCTTCCTATAAACTGCAAATGATCCAATTATAGAGCAAAAGGAACAGAGAAGGGGGAAAGCAAGAGGAGTAGAATAATCTGTGGGGGAAAGAAAGCAGCTGAGATGGAAAGCTAATGAAACAACAAATCCAAAGCAGTGTGGACAAATGAAAGGTGGTTTGGGGTCGGACAGGGAGGGGAGGGCAAGGCAAGGATCCCTTGGCCTCCTGCATCTCCACCTGGTCCAGGCTCCTTCCCTCTGGCTGACTCCTGAGCCCCCACGGGGCTCCAGCACACAGAGGCCCCGTGCTCCAGCCACAGCTCCAGGTCTGTGGGCTCAGCCAGGGCGATCCTCCGCAGCCTGGCATGGAGAGATCTCTTTTCCTTCTCTTTTATTTTCCCCCAGGAGGGAGAGGAGGAACCTGTCACAGGCTGGGAAAGGCACCTGCCCTGCTCTACATTACCAGGAATGGAGCAGCTCCCTGCCTGCCCTGCTCTGCACTCCCAGCTCCCTCCCTGTCCTGCTCTGCACTCCAGGAATGGAGCAGCTCCCTGCCTGTCCTGCTCTGCACTCCCAGCTCCCTGCCTGCCCTGCTCTGCACTCCAGGAATGGAGCAGCTCCCTGCCTGTCCTGCTCTGCACTCCCAGCTCCCTGCCTGTCCTGCTCTGCACTCCAGGAAAGGAGCAGCTCTGCATCCATGGACCTGCCGGAGCCTTTCCCAGGTCCTGGCAGCTCCTGCATCAGCTACAGACTGCCCCACCCCACCTGGGAAGGTGTTGTCTGGGGTTTTGCTGGTCTCCTCTGCCTCCTTAAGAAGTTTTCTGAAGTCATATTTTTAGCCTTTTGTAATGGAGACAGATACAATTTTATATAAATAACCTTTTGTTACTGTAAAATCTAACCACGTTTGCATTCTTCTCCCAAGGAGGAGGCTGCTGATGGGCTCTTGGGTTGCCCAGGGTGGTTGAAGGGGAAGATTTCCTTCCTCCAATCCACGGTCACTGCTGGAATCCTATAAATGTTGAAGCAACTGCCTCATTTCTGCCTTGGACATCCCAAGGTGTGGGTGTTGGTTCTTTGTGTGGGGTGTGCCAGGAAAGCTCACCATTCCCAGTTCTCCCTCCCTCCCCCTGGAGAATGCCCACGGTGGGCAGAGTGGCTGTGGGCACCCCCCAGCACAGCCCCCCGGCATTCCCAGTGCTGGCAACGCCACATTCCAGCTCCCTGCAGGCTCCCCCGTGCTGCAGAGCCCTGGAGACACCAAAAAGGCAACCTAAGAGCAAAAAAAAAACCAAAAAACCCACTTTATTTTAGAGCTTTTAAGGGAATATTGTGAAGAATGGAAAGGGGTTTTGATCTTTCTTTTTTTCCCCAAACTCTAAAAAGAAAAAAAAAAAAAAGCTTTTAAAATAAATAGCTGACAATGTCTCTTATTTGAGTAATTCTTTGCCGGCAATAAATGTGTCACTCTAAAGTGCTTTATTTAGAAATAAAAAAAAAATGTTTTTTTCTTTGTAGAGTGCTCCACGTTGCAGCGAGTTACAGGCTGGGAAGGAAATCCTCCTCCTCCTCCTGCTGCTGCTGCATCCCCCTCCCTGTGAGATACATTCATATATTCTCCTATAATCTGATCTAGGTTATAAAAATAATAAAAAAAAAAAATAGAGAGACATCTGGCTCTCCCACACATCTGACATTTCCCTTTATGCCTGGTTTAACTTTTTTATGACTGCCTGGGTTCGCTTCATTGGAGAATTTCTCCCTTCAAATGAGTTTCCTGTTTTATGCTGAAATTTTCCTTTAGACAAACCTGGTAATTTTTCAAGTTAAAATGTGTGTGTTTTAAGCACTTAGGAAGTTTAAGGATCCGACTGACGGGGACATAAATCCCGATTTATTCACTCTGGAGTCTCTGTGTCTAACTGATCCTTAAAAAAAAAAAAAAAAGAAAGAAAGAAAAAAAAAAGAGGCAAGAATGAGCCTGGCATATTTTTTACTTGTTTTACAGTAGGGAAAAAAAAAGCCTCAAACTGTCAATCCAGTGAGTAATTTATTAGTGCCTGCTCACACTTCCCAGCCTTCTCGTGCAAATCCAGGGAAGGCAGCACCTCCTCAAGCGCTCACTCGTTTAACGGGGGATGAAGAGGGCGCTGCTGGGGTGCCCCTGCTGCGGGGCAGCTCCTCCTCAGCGCAGGGATGGGGCTGCCCGGGGAGTCCCGGCTCTGCCCGGGGAGTTCGGGCTCTGCCCGGGTACCACGGCACCTCTCCCAGCCTCCTCATCCTCCCTGCAGCTCCCCGGGGATGTCTCGGGATGCGGGATCGGGTCCTGGACACTGGCAGGACCAGCCCTGGGCTTCGGTAACGAGCAGCAGCAGGAGGGGGAGGAGGAGGAGGAGGAGGAGGGAAAACAATCAAAAAGGCAGGAAAAACCCGTGGGGAGCAGGGAGGGAAAAGCTGTCATGGCCTGAGGTGGTGCTGAACAGCGCCGGCAGCTGCCTGGGCCCGCGGGTGGGCTTTGGGAGCCCGGGGGGTGCTGCAGGAGCCCGGGTGGGCTTTGGGAGCTCGGGTGACAGTGCCAGGAGCCCGGGTGGGCTTTGGGAGCTCGGGTGACAGTGCCAGGAGCCCGGGTGGGCTTTGGGAGCCCGGGTGGGCTTTGGGAGCCCGGGGGGTGCTGCAGGAGCCCGGGTGGGCTTTGGGAGCCCGGGGGGGCTTTGGGAGCCCGGGTGACACTGCCAGGAGCCCGTGCCGTGTCCCCAAGAGCTCTCGTGGCACACGGAGTCGCTCTCTGCCCCCCGTGGGGCTCGGGAGGGGACGCCGGCGGAGAGCAGCTCCGGGGGACAAACGCGCTCCGGGGTGACAAACCCGCTTCCATCTCCGGCCCGCTTCCTCCACCGGGAACACGGGCTGCTCACTGCTGGGGGCTGGCAGGGCTCCCGTGTCCCCCTGGGGGCTCCCGTGTCCCCCCTGGGGGGCTCCCGTGTCCCTCTGGGTGCTCCTGTGTCCCCCCGGGTGCTCCCGTGTCCCTCTGGGTGCTCCCGTGTCCTCCCCAGGAGTTCCCGTGTCCCCCTGGGTGCTCCCGTGTCCCCCCTGGGTGCTCCCGTGTCCCCCCTGGGGGGCTCCTGTGTCCCTCTGGGGGTTCCCGTGTCCCCCCCGGGTGCTCCCGTGTCCCCCTGGGTGCTCCCGTGTCCCCCCTGGGTGCTCCCGTGTCCCCCCGGGGGCTCCCGTGTCCCTCTGGGTGCGTCCGTGTCCCCCCCGGGTGCTCCCGTGTCCCCCCTGGGTGCTCCTGTGTCCCTCTGGGTGCTCCCGTGTCCCTCTGGGTGCTCCCGTGTCCCCCCCAGGGGTTCCCGTGTCCCCCTGCCCACCGCAAAGCGGCCTCAGGAGGGAGCGGCGGGGCCGGGGGGAGCCAGCCCCGGCCCGGGCTCGGCTCGCGGGTTCCATCCAAGCTCCCAATTAAACGTTCAGAGCGCGAACTGCTCGGGCTCCAACACCAACAGCTGCGGAAGCCAGAGGGAAAGCAGGGAAAAAAGGATGGAGTGGAGGGGGGGGGTGTGGGTCGGGGGCGGAAAGGAGGGAGAAACCTAAAACAAATCAATTAATTAAACAAATAAACAGGGAGGGAAATAACAAAGGGACAGCGAACTAAAAGCAGCGGCAGCCCTGGCAGCCCAGAGCGCTCATTAGCTGCGGGAGAGGAGCGAAGTGTCTCGCTGGCTGAGGCTGTCATCCTTCATCCTGACGAGCACTTAGAGAGTCGCGACCCCTTTCAGCATCGCCATACAGGCAATCAGCCCCTCGCATCGGTCACCGCCGCCGCGCAGCCCCCCCGCCCGGGCACGGCTGATCCTCCCCGCCGAGCAGGGATGGGAGGGGGCTGCCCGCCGCCCCCTGCCCGCCGCCCCCTGCCCGCCGCCCCCCTGCCCGCCGCCCCCTGCCCGCCGCCCCCCTGCCCGCCGCCCCCTGCCCGCCGCCCCCTGCCCGCTGCCCCCCTGCCCGCCGGCCCCCTGCCCGCCGCCCCCCTGCCCGCCGGCCCCCTGCCCGCCGCCCCCCTGCCCGCCGCCCCCTGCCCGCAGCTCCAGCCGGGGTGGGCAGGGGGGTGCCGAGCCTCAAACCCCCCCCGGTACCCGCAGCCCTGGGGCTGCCCCCGGCCCGGGAGGGGCTGCGGAGGGCACGGCCCTTGGCGCACACGCCGAGCTGTCAGCAAACACCCGGCGCGGCCGGGCTGGGAGGGAAATAAATGAGCCGGTGTCATCTGCCCAGGAGGAGCCCGGCAGCGGCCAGGGCAGCGGCGGGGGCGGCTGCGAGCCCGGCCCGAGGGAAGGGGCACGGCACACGGCAGGGGATGCGCGGGGCCGGGCGGGGAGCGGGGCACGGCTCCCCTCGGGCGCTGGGACAATCTGCAGCACGGCTGATGCTCTGCCCGGGCTGTCAGCAACGCATCCCTGCCTGGAAACGCCAGCTCGGGGTGCTCGTGGTGAGAGGAGGAGGAGGAGGAGGAGGAGGAGGAGGAGGAGGAGGAGGAGGAGGCGGCCGGCCCGGGCTTGCTCCGGTCGGGTTGGCCGTGACACGGAGGCAGCCGCGGCTCCGAACGCGCCGAAATCACCTCCGGATTCCCTCTGCAAACATCGCTTGTTCTGCTGGGCTGTTTGCTCCTCGTCAACACAGGGGAAATTTGTCCGGGTGCTTCAACACCTCGAGAGCAAACAGTGTGTGGTTATTTAAGAAAAAAAAAAAAAAAAAAAAAAAAGCAAACACCTCTTCCAGCGAAACATGGAGTTGAAAAAGGCAGGGGGAGAAAGGGATGTGCCTGTAACCCTGCGGGGGGATGCAGAGCATCAGGAACACCCTGGCAGTGCTGGGGGGGCTGAGGCAAGGGGTAGCACACGGGCCTGGCTGCTTTGGCACAGCCGTGCCCCTTTTTGGGAGCCTCTGCTTCATTCCATGCCCTGCCTGGGGTGCCACAGCCTTGGCCACCTCAAGGCACCACAGCTTGGGAGCCACTGCTGCTACAGCTCAAACCTTTCATTTTAATTTATTTCTTTCTCTGCTTTCACTAAAAAGAAACTGAACCTCTGTTTCGGTTTCCTCTGATTCCATAAAGGAATATCAGTTACACTCTGAGTCCAATTTATTCTTTGCTATGTATTCATTAAATTCCAGGTTGTTACTGTGCTATTTAATGGAATTGATGGTGTAATTAAGCTCCAGGCAGACATTAACCACCAGGACCGTCAGGGAGGTTTAGGATCCTTTACTGCTCTGTGTCCCGGTTTTATATGGCTCTGGTTTCATACCCGCGGCTCCAGCCAGCCACAGCCCGGTACCCCCCGGCCCCCTCGGGAGCCCAGACTCACCCCAGGCAGCCCCGGGTTCCACACCCTGGGAATGGTGACCTCACCCCGCAGCAAGGGGAGCCTGTTGTCTGGGTTTTTGCCGTTCTCCTCTGTCTCCTTTAAGGAGTTTGTAAAAGTCTTGTTTTTAGCCTTCTGTGTCTTTGGAGTCAGATACACTTTCATATAAACAAGCCATTTGTTATGGTGAAATCTAGAGATGTTTACATTCTTTTCATAAAGGAGGAGACTGTTGACGGACTGCTGCATGGTCCAGTGTGGATGGAGAAGAAGATTTTCTTCCTCCAATCCATGATCACTGCTGGAATTCGATAAATGCTGACTCTGTAAATAAAGTCCTTCTTCTTTCCACCTCGGACATCACAAGGTGTGGGTGTGAGTTCTTTGTGTCGGTTGTGACAGGAGCGCCCCGGGACAGTTTGCAAACCTCCCTGAGCTCCCCCAGGGGTGCCCGGAGTGCTGCCGGCAGAGGCTGCACAGCCAGCGGCAGCTCTGCCTGAGCCCATCCCCGCTCCTGTGCAGGGAGGTGCAGCCAGCCTGAGGCGGCCGACAGCCCCGCCAGCACTCTGTCCTGTGACAAAATCCTCCTTCCTCCTCCTTCCCCAGCCAAACCTGCTCTGCTCCCTTCCCTCCCCACCGAGGGGAGCACCGACCCCAGGCACGGAGCGCTGCCACCGTCCCGCATTGCCGGGACAAGGGCAGCAGCCAGAGGCTCCGAACCTCCCCAGCCACCTCTCCCGGGCTCTGAGCGCCCCCCGTGCTCCTCCAGCACCTTTGGCTCCTGTCGCAACCGACACAAAGAACTCACACCCACACCTGGCCATGTCCGAGGTGGAAAGAAGAAAACTTTATTTACAGAGTCAGCATTTATCGAATTCCAGCAGTGATCATGGATTGGAGGAAGAAAATCTTCTTCTCCATCCACACTGGACCATGCAGCAGTCCGTCAACAGTCTCCTCCTTTATGAAAAGAATGTAAACATCTCTAGATCTCACCATAAGAAATGGCTTGTTTATATGAAAGTGTATCTGACTCCAAAGACACAGAAGGCTAAAACAAGACTTTTACAAACTCCTTAAAGGAGACAGAGGAGAACGGCAAAAACCCAGACAACAGGCTCCCACCAGGGACACTGGAAACCCCCCAGCAGACAAACTCTGGAGCTGGCCTGCAGCAGGAGGAGCGGGGCCGGGCTCTGTCAGGAGGAGGAGATGCCCAGCTCGGGGTGGAGGCTGGAGCAGGGGACAGCTGGTGAGAGGCACCCACGCTCCGCAGGGCCAGCCGCAGCTCTTCCCGGCTTCCTGCCGGAGGCTGAACCTCGCAGAGGCCTTGGGGACGGAGGTGAGGCCATCCCAGGAACTGCCATTGCCTCCAGAGCTCCTTCCCCAGCCTTATCTGCCCGCAGATATCAGCGTCTGATCACACGGCCAGATTTGCACTAATTGGCTCTCTGGAGTAAAGTTACCTGGGATCTGCGTGCGCTGGGTGCTCAGCAGGCAGCGATTTACAGCCCGACAGCTTCTCTGGGATGCTGTGACAGGGATGAGCTGCAGCAGCAGCCCGGGAGCCGGGGACTCCTGCCAGCCGTGTCTGCAGGCTGGAGAGAAAAGACTTTTTAGGGGCAAACCGTGTCTGTGGGCTCCGCCCTGGGACTCCTGCCAGCCCTGTCCGCGGGCTGGAGGGAAAGGACTCGGTTTTTTAGGGGCAAACAGTGTCTGTGGGCTCTGCTCTGTGCCCCGGTGCCCTGCAGGGCACAGCCCTCCGTGTCTGCCTGTGGTGACCACGGTGGCACGGCATTAGAACCTGGAGGCTTTTCTGAGCTCCAAGGCAGGGCTGGGTGTGCTGTGGGGAAGGAGGGGTCCCGTCCCTGCCTGCGGGACAAGGAGGGCTGGGGGGCCTTGGGGAGCACAGCCCCACACCCCAGTGCTGAGGGGAAAGGATCTTCAGCCCCGGAGGCTCTCTGGGCTCCCTTGGTGGCCAGTTCTGCAGGGTCCTGCAGCCACCCAGCAGATCTTACCCCCACCAAGCTCAGCTGTTTCCTCTGGTGCTCCCTGGTGCCCCTGGAGTGGCTGAATGCCATCTTTCCCTGACTTTTTCCCTTGTTTTTCCTCTCTAATACCAGATCTTTTGGAGGGCAGGTATCTCGAAGGCACCCCAACAGGAAACCCACTGGTTAAACCTGGGAAATGACTCTTTTGTTTTACTGCAGCTTGGGCTGAAAACATGGAGACCAGGGAAAAACATGCAGAGCAGCCAAGTTAGGATTGGGGTTTTTTTTACTATTATTTTATAAGCCAGTTTTCTTTACTGAAAACACCTCAGAAAATCTCCGAATCATCACCTGGGTGATGGGAGTTGGTAACACGGAGAGGGGGCCCTTCTCCAGGGCAGGATTTTTAATAACTTCCTCACCACAGGAAGCTGTAAGAGAATCTCAGCTGGAAGGGGTTTTTTTTTCACCCAGCTGGATCTTGCAGTCTTCTTACATCATTAACTCAGTGAGATAATTTCTGAAGAGGGGTTTGTTAGGAGTTGGTTTGATTTCCTTCCTGACAAACCTTCCAGGTAAATCTCGGTGCTTTTTTTGGTGCGTTTTTCTGTTTTGTTTTGTTTTGTTTGTTTTCCAAGGGAGAACAAGGTCTCTGATGTGACAATCACCGTGTCCTCCCAGAGCAGCAGGCTCGATGACAAATCTTGTGGCTCCTTTGGGGCAGCAAGGGCCCTGCCCGGTGGATGCTGGCTGCTGCTCCCGGAGCTCGGAGCTGTCCCGGCGGGATGCTGGGGCAGCGGCAGCAGCAGCAGCAGCTCGGAGCCTCCTGGAGCCCTGTCCTGCTCCTCAGCTCACGCTTCAATTGGCAGGCTGGAGGCTGAGGAGAAATGTTTCTTTCACAGCACATTACCGGCAATCACAGCCTTTCTTTCTTCTTTATATCTAAAGAAATGCTCGCTATTGCCAGGGCCAGAGGTCAGCGCTTCCCTTTCTGCTGCTCTCACTGCCACACGGCTGCTCGGCTTCTCCTCTCCCACGGCTCTGAAGTTTGGAACAGGTTGGGGATTTTTTTTTTTTTCCCTTATCTTCAGCTGAGCACTTGGGATTCGATTTTTTTTCCTTTGTACTTCCTTTCAAGGGCCCTGCAAACAAGAACTCCAGACTCTGGCACCGTTTGGGCACCCATCCATCTCCTGAACCCTGTCAGCCTGGCCAGGTTCTGCTCCACAGAAGTGACACAAGGTCATATTTTAAGTCCCTAGCAAATTATGACCGGAAAATGACCCTTCAGCCATGAGTTTCCCAGGTAATCCAGCTGCTGCTCTTGCATGGCTTTTAAATGAGTTGCCTTTTAATTCCATCAAGCGCTCGCCTGATCTCGCAGCGCAGGGAAGGAGAAATATTGCTCCTGCTCCAGGAAACAAAGTGGCTTTGGCTGGGAAAATATGCCCTGGGGACAAATGGGTCTGGCCCGGCTGTTCTGGATGGCACAGGCGGAGAGGGAGCGGGGAAGTCTCTGTCAGGGGCTGCTCCCTGCACGCCGGGGCCTCTCCCCGGGACTCACCCCCGGCTGAGGGATGGCTGAGCACTGACAGGGGAAGCCGAGCTCCATGAAACCCAAACCGTCTGTCACCGCGCAAGGAGCAGCGACAGGAGGACAATTAGTGCGCCGGGAGGTGATGTTTGTGACGTGGAGCCGTGCCCATTAGCCGAGTGTTTATCACTGGCTGTCTGCCCATCCCTGAAGGGCAATGAGGGAGCCCGGTGGGGTCAGGGAAAGGCCTGGCCATCCTTCTCCAGAGCCTCAGCTTTCATTAAAGAGATCACAAAAGCAGAATATTGAAGCAGTTCTCTGCTGTCACTTGTGGCAAAGCCACCCTGGGGCAGCCGATGACACCTGGGTTTGCAGAGAGCTCGGACCAGGATTCCCCAGAGGAGGAGGCAGAGCCCGGGGTGGGCAGGGGATGCCCGTTTGTGGGTGGGGGGTCAGTCACTGGATTCTGCAGCTGTAGCCACCAAAGAGCCATCACACTGTCACTGCTTGCAATGCTCTGGCAGCACAGGGCACAGGAAGGGGTTAACTTCTTTAAGTGCAGCCTCCTCGTTTTGCAGATTTGGCTCAGAAAACGAGATTTATCCAAAGCAGAACAAAACCACGGGGTCACCACGAGGAAGAATGTGGCACCTCTTTCCTCCCCAGCAGCCTTGAGCCACTTGTCCCCAGAGGCAGCTGCTGGCCTTTGCCCCCTCGCTCAGTCCTTCATTCCGAGGAGCAGAGGAGCTGCCCACGTTGGGCACAAGCTGCTATCCTGCTCAGCCTGGGTTTCCCAGAGAGGCTGAGCAGAGACCTGCCCTTCCCAGAGACCTGGGCATCCCAGAGAAATGGGCTTCCCAGAAATCTGCCCTTCCCAGAGATCTGGGCATCCCAGAGATCTGCCCTTCCCAGGGACCTGTCCTTCCCAGGGACCTGCCCTTCCCAGAGATCTGGGCATCCCAGAGATCTGCCCTTCCCAGAGATCTGCCCTTCCCAGAGATCTGCCCTTCCCAGAGACCTGGGCATCCCAGAGACCTGCCCTTCCCAGAGATCTGCCCTTCCCAGGGACCTGCCCTTCCCAGAGACCTGGGCATCCCAGAGATCTGCCCTTCCCAGAGACCTGGGCATCCCAGAGACCTGCCCTTCCCAGAGACCTGGGCTTCCCAGAAATCTGCCCTTCCCAGAGATCTGGGCTTCCCAGAGCCCTGCCCTTCCCAGAGCTCTGCCCTTCCCAGGGACGTGTCCCATTTTCCACCTCCTGCTCCAACAGACCAGGGAGCCCCGGCAGAGGACGTGCTGGGGCGTTCCCTGCCCAGAGCTCCCCTGCTGCTGTGTTTGCTGTGCCTGTGGGTGGATGTGGGAGCTTTGATCACCGGGGATCACTGCAGCATGATGAGTTTCACTCAGCAGCGCTGCTCTGGATGCAGAAGTGGGTCACGCACGGGGCTGCGCCCGCCCGGGTGAGGCGCAGGGAAAGGGGGAGGCAGAGGATGGAGGGAGGGGCTGGGGCAGGGCAGGGTCAGCTCCAGGGCCTGGGAGCTTGGCTGGGTGCGCTGGCAGGGCAGCTCGAGGCTCCCTGGAAGTGGAGGATTGCTGTTTGCAGAGATAAAGGGGAGAGGAGGAGATGGAGGCTTTGCCATGCCCGGCTCTCAGCTTCCTCCTCTCCCCAGCCCTGCAGTGGAGCTGCCGGCAGCTGGGGCCGTGCATTCCCTCAGATGTGTTCTGCTAATGAAATCGTGTAGGAGACATCATTCCCCGTCACTTCCAGTTACACCCCCCTGTGCCAGAGCCTGCCAGCGTTCCCCTCCTGCGCCAGGGTAACAAACCTCTGCTCAAAAGAAAGGCCATTAATAATAATTACCACAAAGAAGAAAAAAAAAAATAACCCTCTCTCTTTCTCTCTCTCTTTTAATGAGTCCTAAAAAAAAAATAAAAAATAAAAGTTTCTTAATTGAAAAACTTTCTAGTTTGGAGTCAGCTCCAGCACTTCAGAGCAGCCCAGGCAGCACCAGCAAGGGAAGATGAAACAGAGGGATGGGTCAGACAGTGCCTGACGGGGCTGAGGGGCCGACCTCAGAGCCAGGGGCACACGGACACCATCACTGGCATTCACGGAACCACCAACAAAGCACTAATTGGATTGGAAGGAGGAGGCAGGTGGGAAGAACCAAGGGGAAAACAGCTTTGGAGCAAACATCATTAGGAGGAGAAGTTCGGGAGAGGAAGAGGAGCTGGTGGTGAGCGGTGGATCCGAGCAGAGGGGGCTCTCAGAGACCCCCAGCACTGCCTGTGCCCACAGCCAGGATCAGCAGGCTGGGACCTCCTCTCCTGCCTCTGCCAGGGCTGCAGGGGCTCGGGGGGATGGTGCCAGAGCAGGGAGGAGCCTGTGCATGGCGTGGGAGGGTGCAGGTGGCTCCCTGAGCAGGACCTGTCCCCACAGGGTCTGACGCAGAGCCTGTAATTCAATCCCGAGCGAAACTCCTCGAGGCCAGGCAGCAATCTGCTCTCCTCTGGAAGGGGCTGGAGGATTTATGAACCCACCTGTCTGCTGGTGAAGTGCCCTCCTGGTAAATGCTTTGCTAAGCCTGCGTTCATCTTCCTCCCCAGCAGCGAGGACAGGCAGCGAGAGCAGGGGAGGGAGCGGGGAGGGAGGGACGGGAGGGACAGCACAGGGACAGCAGGGACAGCACAGGGACAGCACAGGGACAGCACAGGGACAGCAGGGGCAGCAGGGGCAGCAGGGGCAGCAGGGGCAGCAGGGGCAAGAAGGGCAGGAAGGGCAGGAAGGGCAGGAAGGGCGGGAAGGGCGGGAAGGGACAGCAGGGACAGCAGGGACAGCAGGGACAGCAGGGACAGCAGGGGCAGGAAGGGCAGGAAGGGCAGGAAGGGCAGCAGGGACAGCAGGGACAGCAGGGGCAGGAAGGGCAGCAGGGGCAGCAGGGACAGGAAGGGCAGGAAGGGCAGGAAGGGCAGGAAGGGCAGCAGGGACAGCAGGGGCAGGAAGGGCAGCAGGGGCAGCAGGGGCAGGAAGGGCAGGAAGGGCAGGAAGGGCAGCAGGGGCAGGAAGGGCAGGAAGGGCAGCAGGGACAGCACAGGGGCAGCAGGGGCAGCAGGGGCAGCAGGGGCAGGAAGGGCAGCAGGGGCAGGAAGGGCAGCAGGGGCAGCAGGGGCAGGAAGGGCAGCAGGGGCAGCAGGGGCAGGAAGGGCAGGAAGGGCAGGAAGGGCAGGAAGGGCAGCAGGGGCAGGAAGGGCAGCAGGGGCAGCAGGGGCAGGAAGGGCAGCAGGGGCAGCAGGGGCAGCAGGGGCAGCAGGGGCAGCAGGGACAGCAGGGGCAGGAAGGGCAGCAGGGGCAGCAGGGGCAGGAAGGGCAGCAGGGGCAGCAGGGGCAGCAGGGGCAGCAGGGGCAGCAGCCTGCCTGGATGACCACTGGCCATTCCAGCCCTGCCTGCTGACCCACAGGCTGACGAGGGGCCCCAGCACAGTTCATTGAAGCCACTGCCCTGGTGCAGGAAGGCCGAAAGCCACGAGCCATCCGCACTCCTGGCACCAGCTCATTTCCTTCTCCAGTCCATAACTAACGAGCTAAAGCTTCATCAGCCGGCCAGACAGGCCCCAGTGCCCCCATGCCCACGGGCCAGGGAGAATGGCCACGGCCACGTCACCTCTGAGCTACCAGGGCTCATTTCCTGCTGCTCCCCAGCCTGGCAGCAGCCCAGCCCCAGGCAGAAAACGCTCCCACCGAGCCTGGATTGCTGGCATCACATTTGGCCACTCACCCGCTGGATCAGCGAGCCCTGGGACCCAGGGTGTGCCAAGGAGCCCTTCCCGAGGGCATGGCTGTGGCCTCTCTGACCCTGAGGGGACATTGCAGCCCACCCCGCTCCCTGGGCACTGTGCTGGGGGCAGGGGATGGCTGCAGCCACTCGTGGCACCTCCAGGAAGCCCCGTGTTTGGGAGACAGGGAGGTGCAGCACGGGCTCAGCCCCTGGGCACTCTGAGGTGCTCCTCTCCCACCCCTTTGCACATCTCCAGTTTTTGTGCCCTTGCTCGTTGCAGCCTAATTACAGCAGAGCCCAGGCAGAGCTGCCAGAAGCCCAAAGTACCCATTTCATTGTTGTTATGCAGGCAAATGTTTTTCTCTTCCAGCACCCCCGCCGCTGCACTGGCCCTTGAAGCAGCTCCACGAATCAGACGTTACCATCATTGGGATAAATGATGTAAGGAAGAGAAGGGATACAACAGTCTGTGGCAAAGTTACCATCAGGCTCTGCCTCCCAAATTGGCTCAGAGAAATTAGCAGGAAGGAAGGAAGGATCAGACAAAATGATAAACCTGCTTACCTGCTCATTAATTTAATCTCTTCTTTTTTTCCTCCCCTCTTTCAGCCTTGTGGTTTCTGTAACTGTAGAGAACAGCAAAGTCCTAGATGAAAGGGAGGCGACATCTGGAAGCACAAAGATTAAAGGAGAGTTTTTGGGATTAGCCTTTGATTTTTTTTTTTTTTTTTTTTTTTTTGTCTTTGGGTTGTGGTGATTATTGCTGCTGCTCTCCCAGCAATCCTTCTGGGGGCATCTGAGGGAGCACACGGGCTCTCCAGCAAGCTCTGGGTGTTTTTCCGAGGACACAGCAGCGAATGTGCATCAGCCCCTGCTCCCCTTGCCCCCACCAGGGCTGGGAGCGCTCCCCTGGGGCAGCTGAGGCAGTGGCTGGGAGTTTGCAAAGCCACTCCTAAATCCCTGGGGCTGGGATTGATGAAGCAGGACCCGGCTGGGGATGGCAGCAGCCCTGGGGCAGGAGGACTCCTTCCTTCAGCACTGCAATGCTCCTTCATTTGGAGCAGCTTTTCCCTGTTGAATCGGGCTTTTGAGTCCAGTCTGGACCCCATCCTGGGTTCTGGAGATGCAGAACCGATGCGTGCCGTGCCGTGCCGTGCCGTGCCAGTGGGGGCTGAGCCCAGCAGGGCACAGGCAGGATGAGGAGGGTGACTCCCCCCACCTGCACACCCCCACGGCGGCCAGGCAAAGCCCGGCAGCACCAACCGATCAGCTTTTGTTTTGCAAACATCCTTGGAGCCTTTCCAAAGCCCGCACCGGAACAAACAAATGGAACAGCAAGCCCTGGTGAATTGCCTTGCTGGAAAAGCAAAACCATTTCCCCGCTAAGGAAAAACAACTGGACGCGATCGCCGGGAGCCTGGCGCAGCACCTGCCCGGCACGGCTCGGCTCGGCTCGGCCCGGCTCAGCCCCCGTGTCCTCGCTGCTCGCCGGTGCAGCGGGCGCGGATCGATGGAGCGTGCCGAGGCAGGGCAGGCAGCGCCGGCCTGGAATGTGATTGATGATCTCAGCGCCGGCCTCAAGTGCTGCGCTTGGGCTCTGGCTGTGCCGGCGCTCGCTGAGCAGCCTCCAATTAGGTGACCCCCCAGGTCTCCCGATCGATTGGGGGGGAAGGTGTGCTTTTCTCATTACGCCTCCGGCAGCAGCGCCGGCAGGGCTGGGGCGGGAGGCTCTGCCGGGGGAGCAGCTCTGGAGCACAGTTCTCTGGTGGCCTGGCAGGGTGGGCGTGCACACAGGATGCTCAGGGCTGGGGCAGATGGGCACCGATGGGTTCCAGTCCCCCCAGCACCTTCACCGCTGCTCGAGGTGTCCCCAGGGCCAGGCCAGGCTGTGGGGTCACCTCTGCCTCCACCACGAGTCCCCCAGTCTGAGCCTGGCAGTAATCAGTTCATTTCTCAGGCAATGCTGCCTCCCCCTCGCTCATTAAACAAAGGAGGGGGAAGAGCCCGAGCAGACAGAGTTCCTGAATTAAGCAGCACGGTTCCCTAACGAATGCCCTTTATGTTTTACATAATAATATAAAGCTTTTTTCAGAGACTAGAGCCTCCTACATCAAAGATCCCTCTCTCCCGTTCTGAACTCTTGAGCCCTCCACCTTGGAATTAATGTGGAAATACCTAAATAGAGTTTGAGAGCAGCTCCGGAGCACCTCTGGAGCAAGGAACAAGGCTGACCCTGCTCAGCAGGAGCCTTCCTCTGGCTGTGTGTGCTCACAGAGAGAGCTGGAATTGCTGGGGCAGCCGGGGAGCTCTGTGTCCCTCTGAGAGAGCCGGCTCAGGGGAGGAGGGCTCCTTCCATTCTGTGACCTCCCAGCCCGTGCCTGGCTGGATGCTGTGCAAACACCGCGGGACAGGCTCCGGTGCCCGCATTCACCCGGCTCCGGGCCAGCCTGGAACGCTCGGGGAGCTCAGTGCAGGATAACGCCAGAGGGCAGGGATCGAGGGCACCCGCAGCAGCCCTGCCAGCCCTCCCTCGGCTGCTGGGGCACAGAGCTTTGCTGCAGCTCGACATTTCCCTCCGGAGGAGCGGGCCTCGGGAGGGCTGGGACAGCTCAGGAGCAGGATCTGCACGGTTTAGTGGAGATGGTGGTGCTCAGTCCGGGGCTGGACTGATGAGATCTTTTACAGCCTTAATGACTTTGTGGCTCTGTTGGGGATGAGGACTCCAACTCGTTCCCCTTCCTCCTTCTCCACACGTGCCGTGCTTTGGGAGAGCCTGGCCAGCCTCGGCTGCGGGGGCTGGGGCCGTGCTGAGCTCCCGAGCCCGCTCTGCCCCACGCCGGCATCTCCGTGCCTGGCTCCGGCCGGATGAGCTCCGCCACCGCTGCTCTCTTCAAAATGCAAATTGCTGCGCTTGACCTCCCCGGGATAACGAGGGGAAACCTCCCCTAATTAGCACTGCAGTCTGTGGGTGAGAGAAACCAAATGTTGACTGTGGAACGGCTGCACTCACTGTAAATTCCAACATATGCTGCGGAAAAAACGCCGCCCAAATACGGCTCGGGAAGCACGGGGTGTTGAAATAATAATGAACACTCGCTGCTGTTTATTGCAGAACACAACGTAATCAAGGCAAAGCTGCGGTGCTGCATCCTCCTCCTGCCAGGACGCCGTGAAGGGCCGGCGGTGGCGGCACGGGAATCCCCGGGACACGGAGCGGCTGCTGCGGGAATTCCAGGGGCGGGTGCAGGATTTACAGGCGCCGCTGACAAGGCCCGTGGTGTCCTTGGAGGGGACCCTGCGGGGCGGCTGCGGCAAGGACTTGCAGCTGGTGAGGTGTTCTCCACCACTCGGAGGTTTCTGCTGGTCACTTGCGGTAGTCCAAAGCGCATAAAATATTTATTTGCTCCTAATTAGGTGTAATTACCACTTAACCTGGAGGAGGGATGTGCCCAGCGTGCCCGGCAGCTCGATACACTTGCAGCTGCACAGCCTCCACCGCAGATAATTAAACGAGAAGGGCTCCTGCCTGCCTGGCCTCGGCAGCCGAGTGTTTGTTTTAGTGAGGAGAACCTCGTGTGCCTGAGCTCATCCCGGGGCTGCCGGCTCCTCTCACCTGCAATTTCCGTGTGATTATTCCCCTCTCTTCTGGGTAATTCAGCTCCGGCTCGGGCTGTCCTTCCCCTGCCCGTTTCCACCTCCAAGGACACCTGCACCATCCCCTGGGACTGGGCTCGTGGCTGCTCCTCGCTCATTCCTGGCCTGGTCCCTCTGCTGCTCCTCGGAGAGCTGGGAGGATGGGAACAAACTGTTTGTAAGGTGTCCAATTAACATTTCCTTGGTCAGAACCATGCCAGGAAAAGGAAACAGCCTCATCCACAGGGCCTCTGCCCCGCTGCTGTCACTGTGTCCTGCACAGGCTGGCCAGGGATCGCCTCTCCTCTCCTCTGAGCTCTGCCCGAGCCCCAGCTCAAGGGGACAGCAGGGTCACCCACACTGCTCCCTTTTCCATCCCCTCCTCAATGACAGCAGCAGCAGCAGCCGGAGCTTCAAGGACTTCAGCGTGTTTGGGCAGAGCTGTGCAAACCCCGCTCAGTTAGACCCCGGTGTGTGCACAGCAGCTCGGGGAACGCTGCTCCCCCTGCAGCAGCAGGGACAGAGCAGCAGCAGGGACAGAGCAGCTGCAGGGTCAGAACAGCAGGGTCAGAGCAGCAGCAGCAGCTGCAGGGTCAGAGCAGCAGCAGCAGGGTCAGAGCAGCAGGGTCAGAACTGCAGCTGCAGGGTCAGAGCAGCAGCAGGGTCAGAGCAGCAGCAGGGTCAGAGCAGCTGCAGGGTCAGAGCTGCAGCTGCAGGGTCAGAGCAGCAGCAGGGTCAGAGCAGCAGCTGCAGGGACAGAGCAGCAGCAGGGTCAGAGCAGCTGCAGCAGCAGCAGGGTCAGAGCAGCTGCAGCAGCAGCAGGGTCAGAGCAGCAGCAGCAGGGTCAGAGCAGCTGCAGCAGCAGCAGGGTCAGAGCAGCAGCAGCAGAGTCAGAGCTGCAGGGTCAGAGCAGCAGCAGCAGGGTCAGAGCAGCAGCAGGGTCAGAGCAGCAGCAGCAGCAGCAGGGTCAGAGCAGCAGCAGCAGGGTCAGAGCTGCAGCAGCAGGGTCAGAGCTGCAGCAGGGTCAGAACAGCAGCAGGGTCAGAACAGCAGCAGCAGGGTCAGAGCAGCAGCAGGGTCAGAGCAGCTGCAGCAGGGTCAGAGCAGCAGGGTCAGAGCAGCAGCAGCAGGGTCAGAGCAGCAGCTGCAGGGTCAGAGCAGCAGCAGCAGGGTCAGAGCAGCCCACCCAGAGCCGGGCTCAGCCCACCCAGAGCCGGGCTCAGCCCACCCAGCCCGGCTGTGCCACCCCCCCCAGCCCTGTGCCACGCCAGATGCCAGTCCCCTCCCGTGGGATGTCACCCAGGGCTGAGGATGCCGTGGCTCTGGGCCCCCTGCGGGACGAGGCCAGCGCAGTGCGTTCCAGGAGCAGCTGCTGCCGGCAGGCAGAGGGGTCCCCACCTTGCTGGGCCCAGCTGCTCCTGCCCGCTCCCGGCCATCCATCACAGCTGACAGCCTTCCCCCCATGGTCAAGAGTCTGCTTCTCACCTTAATTTCTTAGAAGGGCTTTTTCACCAGTTGGAAACTCATAAATACCACTTTGCAAGCCCAGGTAGGGCTAATGATGGATGGCTGCTTCACAGATATGCCAGAGGCTGTGACCTAATTGTCACCGAAATACTTCCTGATTAACTAATAGATAAAACCCAATTAAAACTTCTGCTCTTCCCAAAGTCCCTGGCACCTACTATTTCTCCCTTTCTCAAGCTCTGTCTTAAATTAGATCCAGCCTGACTGGGCTGCTCTGAACAGATGAGGATGCTCTGTCCACCACCTTCCCTGCAGCCTTGGGGGCTTTTGTGGGAGTCCCAGTGGGCCTAAAGAGGGATTTGCAGGCAGTCACAGGTTTGAAATCCCTCGGGAGAGATCCTTGAACCTTGACAGTGACAGCAGGAAGGGCACACTTCATTCCCCTGTTTAACTGGCTTCTTCCTGCACTGAATAGAACTGCTGCATGGAAAAGCTGCTTTAGCACATTTGCTTTGATGTGCAACAAGTTAATTACTGTAATAGGTTCATCCTTCTCCCCCAGTGCTGAATTGTGTAGAACATCCATATAAATTGCCATGGAGTTCCTCATTTTGACTCCATTTATTCTTTAAGCAGCCCTGGCAAGAGTGTGCCTGCAGAAGGATTTGCTCCAAATCCCATGTACCAGGTGTATCCTCCATTATTTGCTCTCCTGATACTCATCTCAATCCACCTTTGGAGGGCAGGGGGCTCGGGGATGCCTCACCCTGCAACTGCTGGGCTTCCAGGGAGCAATCCCAGGGAGCACGAGGCTCCCAAGCCCACCTGGCTGCTGGCCTGGGGCCCTTTTCCAGCTGCCAAGGAAACCCAACTCCTCATCTCTTGGTTTCAGCAGCAACCCCTCTGCCCAGGGCGTGGATCCTCGGTGCAGCCCAGCAGCTGGAGCAGAGCTGCATCCCCGTGTCCAGGCAGCTCCCGGCTCACCCAGCACTGCCCCACAGCTGCCCTGGCACCCTCTGGCCCCAGCCTGGGACCCCCGGAGCCCTCCCGAGGCCGAGCAGGGAGCCGTGCCAGCGCATTGCCGAGGCCAGGACACTAAACTGCCGTATTTTCTCCAATTTCCTGCTCTTGATCCGGCTCCACAGGCAGGATCAGCTTGACCGGGCTGATCGCAGCGGCGTAACCGCGGCAGCGCCGCTCCGGCGGCGGCACCGCAGGGGGGAAGGCGGGAGGGGAATGCCGGGGCAGGGAAGCTCTGGGGCAGATCCCAGAGCAGGGATCTCTGGGGCTGATCCCGGGGCAGGGAAGCTCTGGGGCAGATCCCAGAGCAGGGATCTCTGAGGCTGATCCCGGGGCAGGGAAGCTCTGGGGCTGATCCCGGGGCAGGGAAGCTCTGGGGCTGATCCCGGGGCAGGGATCTCTGGGGCTGATCCCGGGGCAGGGAAGCTCTGGGGCTGATCCCAGAGCAGGCATCTCTGAGGCTGATCCCGGAGCAGGGATCTCTGGGGCTGATCCCGGAGCAGGGATCTCTGGGGCTGATCCCGAGGCAGGGAAGCTCTGGGGCTGATCCCGGGGCAGGGAAGCTCTGGGGCTGATCCCGGGACAGGGATCCCTGGGGCTGATCCCGGGGCAGGGATCTCTGGGGCTGATCCCGGGACAGGGATCTCTGGGGCTGATCCCGGGACAGGGATCTCTGGGGCTGATCCCAGAGCAGGGATCTCTGGGGCTGATCCCGGGGCAGGGATCTCTTGGGCTGATCCCGGGACAGGGAAGCTCTGCAGCTGATCCCGGGGCAGGGATCTCTAGGGCAGATCCCGGGGCAGGGAAGCTCTGCGGCTGCCGGGCAGCGGCTGCACATCAGCTCGGTGCGAGCCGCCCCGGTGCCCTCCCCGGCAGCACCGCAGGAGCCGCGCTCCGGCCGTGCCCTTGCGCCGCTCTCGGTGCCAAATGAGCCGCGGGCTCCCGGCAGGTCCCCTCGGGCTCCCGGCAGGTCCCATCGGGCTCCCGGCAGGTCCCCGGGCTCCCGGCAGGTCCCCTCGGGCTCCCGGCAGGTCCCCGGGCTCCCGGGCAGGTCCCCGCGGGTTCCCGGCAGGTCCCCGCGGGCTCCCGGGCAGGTCCCCGCGGGCTCCCGGCAGGTCCCCGCGGCCGCCAGGCTCCGGCCCCGCGCTCGGCTCGGCCCAGCCCGGCTCGGCGGAGCGGCCAGCGAGGCTGTCTGCCGCTTTACACAGGCTATCATGTGCTGCGCCACAGCGGGGGACCGAAAATGACTTTATAGTTATTGTTCCTCAAATTGGACACCCCCTTGGAGCTTAGATAATATGAGATGAAACAGCCTGCGGGAGGCTGCAGTCAAGTGGAACAGCGATGGAGGATTTTTTTTTTTTCCCCTTCCCAAGAAGGAACATTCTCCACCTATTTACTTCTCCCGCACCCCCCTCCTCCTCCTCCTTCCCACCGCCAGCCTGTTGAGCACAGCCACACCTGGCAGAGCCAGGAAAGCGGGATAATATCCCCCAGCAGCCGGGAGGCCCGCGGCTGCCAGGGAGGAGGATCCCACACGCTGGGCTCGGGAATGACAGCGAGCCCTGCAGAGGGTGGCGGGGGCCAGCGCAGCTCCTCGCTCCGTTGGCCGGGGCAGCGAGCAGAGCTGCTCCCGCACGGCAGAGCCAGCATCCCGGGTCACCGTGCTCCGCCCGGCCCGGCCAGGGGGATGCGGCAGGGGGAGGGCAGGGGAGAGGCAGAAATGATGGGGGGCTCGGGGAGGGAGGGTGGCAGGGCTGGGAGCGGGGAGGGCAGCTCCTTCTGGGGAGAGGGGGAGCAGAGGGATGGGAAGGGGAAGGGGAAGGGGAAGGGGAAGGGGAAGGGGAAGGGGAAGGGGAAGGGGAAGGGGAAGGGGAAGGGGAAGGGGAAGGGAAAAGGAAAGGGAAAGGGAAAGGGAAAGGGAAAAGGGAAAAGGGAAAAGGGAAAAGGGAAAGGAAAAAGGGAAAGGAAAAAGGGAAAGGAAAGGAAAAAGGGAAAGGAAAAAGGGAAAGGGAAAGGGAAAGGGAAAGGGAAAGGGAAAGGGAAAGGGAAAGGGAAAGGGAAAGGGAAAGGGAAAGGGAAAGGGAAAGGGAAAGGGAAAGGGAAAGGGAAAGGGAAAGGGAAAGGGAAAGGGAAAGGGAAAGGGAAAGGGAAAGGGAAAGGGAAAGGGAAAGGGAAAGGGAAAAGGGAAAGGGAAAGGGAAGGAAAGGAAAGGAAAGGAAAGGAAAGGAAAGGAAAGGAAAGGAAAGGAAAGGAAAGGAAAGGAAAGGAAAGGAAAGGAAAGGAAAGGAAAGGAAAGGAAAGGAAAGGAAAGGAAAGGAAAGGAAAGGAAAGGAAAGGAAAGGAAAGGAAAGGAAAGGAAAGGAAAGGAAAGGAAAGGAAAGGAGGCTGTGTGCCTCTGGCAGGGAGGGAGCGGGGAGGCACAGGAGAGGCACAGGGGATGTGCCTGGAGATGCCCAGCCCGGAAAAGAGAGCTGGGCACAAGCAGGAGGGGACAGCAGCACGATGGGAAGCAGCACTGGGAGCTTGCAAGGACCCCAAGCCTCCAGGCACATGTGCTAAATCACGGCGTGGAAGAAAGACATGAGAATAAAATTCCAAGAGTGGCATTTCATGGGTTTCCCGAGAGGCTGGGCACTGCAGGGTGATGCTCCTGCCTGGCAGGGAGCAGCTCTGGGAGGCCCACACGAGCACAGACACCTGAGCACGTCCTTCACCCCCTTTCTTGCAGGGCACATGGAAATCTTTGTGTTTCACAGGCACGTTGGAGGTCAGGCAGAGGCAGCAGCTGCTCCTGGCTGCTCTCCGTGCTCCTGCAGCCCTGCCAGGGGAGCGGGTGGTGATGGAGGCAGCAGAGGGAGAGCTCCAGCTCTGTTTGCCTTCTCCACAGCAGATCTGATGATTTAAATTAGGTCTCGATTCTTGTTTAAATTATAGTTTACTGTTCTGCGCCCCGCTCAGAAGTGAATTACCTTAAGCAGCAGTATTAATAACACGGTTATAATTAAGCTTCATTACTGTAGGCAGTTTGCTGAAACAAATTGCTGCTTCATTATTATTATGGCACCTTTGGTAAAAAGACATTTCCCCAGAATGCGACCTTGATGCTTTATATAGCAAAAGCCAGGAGATGATAGAGATGTAAGGATGAATTAGCATCTTTTACTTTCTAGATCAAGCTCATTAAAAGGAAAGCAACTCCAGTCAAAACCAAGCAGCCTTGATGGAAATTTTAATCGGAGTGAAATGGGTAATGAATAGGTTTGAACTTTCCCTGACATTTTTATGACCATGCTTTATTTGTGTTATGCTTCTGCTGGAACATAAATAAATAAAGCAGGGGCAGGGTCGAGGCTGGACAGGGAGAGGCTGCACGGGGCTGCTCCCAGTGTCCCTGCAGGCTGTGAATCCACTGCCCCAGCCCTGCCAGGGAGCAGCAGCCACCCGAGAGCAGGCAGCTCCCCGGCAGGGCAGGGCTGGCTCTGCCGTGGGGCAGAGCTCCTGTCACCCTGCAGCCCCCACCAAAGGCAGGGAGCCCCAGGAGAGCTGCTGCTCAGAAAAGCAGATTTGAGTCCCCAGGGTCTCCCAGGACAGCCCAGGCTGGCAGTTCTGGGTCAGACAGGTAAAACCAGGGGACTCCCAATTAAAGTGGGGAGCCGGTCAGAGCAGCACACATATGGCCAACATGCTTAGATCATGGGTTCCCCCTTTATTCTCCTAAGGAGGGGGGTTAAATACAGTTTCAGAGAGTTTACAGTTACAGGTGTTTTCTAATTGGCATTCAGTGTAAAAAGAATGTAAACAATTTCACCCCTAAGGAAGCCACCATAACCAGACTATAACTGTGCTATCTAATGCTTAAACACACCTTAAAGTGAATTTCTAACTGCACCACAGGTCTGGCTGCTCCTAGACAGGCCTGACTCTGAGGCCCAGGTTGGGGTGGTTCAAATCTGATCCCAAAACACCTCATGGCCACGTTCCCTGAGGAGCTCTGCTGCAGACAGGAACCACCCCCTCCCCACACGTGTGTACACACGCCCTTGTTAAACAAATGCTGGCTATCCATTTCTCTGAGTGCTCCCCCTGATAATAGCTGTATTTATCATTTAGCATCTCTGGAAGCGGTTCAAGTTCAGAATCTATTACGGGTATTACGATATTTAATAACCACGGTTTATTTTTAAATGCAATAAAAAATAGAGATAAGGGGAAGTTTTTTAAAGCCCCCTCCTGGGCCCTGAATCCGTCTCTGTCACCAACACGCTGGGTGACCTTGGAGAGGTCGCTGATTCGCTCCAAGCTGGAGCTTCTGGATTGTAAAACGGGGATAATCACAGGATCGGCTGCCCGGGTGGGTGTGAAGCCTCTTCTTAATTAATGTTAATTGAGTGATTGATTTCAGCTCCTGGGATGGGAGGGCTGAGCTCTGGCTGTGCGGGGCAGCTGGACCCCTCTGAGGTGCCACACCAGTGCCAGGATGGGCCCTGTCCCCTGGGCTGCACTGGGACAGGGACTGAGGGATTGACGGGGCCGGGGTGGGACAGGGCCGAGCTGCACAGCCCCATGTCCCCCCTCAGCTGTGCCTGAGCACGGGAACATCGGCCCCGAATCACCTCCTGCACTGCCCAGACACAGCCCGAGCCTCCCCTCAGCCGGGGGGACAGGGAGGGGCAGCCCCTGGGTGCTGGGAATGGTCAGAGCAGCCCCAGGGTCCCTCCTGAGCCTGTGAGGACAACTGAACCAAATAACACCCCCATTTTGCTATTTTGTTCAATTAATTTATTAGTATCAGCAACAACATCCCTGTTATTTTGTTGAATTAATTTATTGGTATCAGCAACAACATCCCTGTTATTTTGTTCAATTAATTTGTTGGTATCAGCAATGCCCCTTTCTGCTGGCTGCCCCGGTGCAGCAGGGCAGATGAACACCTTGCACCCTCGAATTCAATCTCCAGCAATCCCCTGAATTCAATTCACAGCAATCCTGTCCTAGGTTCCAATGTAAAATTGTGCCCAGGGTCTGTATTCTATCCCCATGAGCCCTTGGAGCCAAGGTGGGGCAGTGTTTTCCTTATCTTCTGTTAATGAGCCCAATAATGCTTCCCCCAGGAGTTATCTCTGGTTAATGGGCCATCAAGGATGCATAGGATGAGATCATCTCATTGTGAGATGCTCCGCCCAGGGGGAGGAGCCAAGCATTCCCACCTGGATAGAATCCAGGGTTTGAGACCTCACAAGCAGCTTTTCATCCACTGGACTCCCAGGGGAGACGAGAGCTACCAGACAGAATCACTGCTTTGACAAGAACATCTCATCTGGACTGACACTACCACCCTAACTAACAGGGTGTCAGGTTGTATTCTGACTCTGTCAGTGGTTTTTTGTACCATTACTTTTATTTTATTTCACTTTCTTTTATTTCTTTTCTTTTTCCTCTCATTAAATTGCGTTTCTGACTTGGAGCTTTTCACTGGTTTTGCTTTCAAACCAGCACAAATCCCCAACCCTCCAGCCTGCGAGTGGTGGCTGCAGGGCCCTGGAGCAGCTCGGGGCTGCTGCTGGAGGAGCCCACTGCAGTTTAGCAAATGACGGGGAGGCGGGCGATGTCCTGGCTGTAATAATTCCCTGTGAATTATTTATACCCAGTCTGCAATTACGCCGAGCAAAACAGTGCATAAAGCACACTTAATTATCCAACCACCTGTTAGAGGCGCCAGCGCAGCCCGTGGCAGCCTCCCCCATGAATTTCCCTGCGGGAAGGGCGAGCCAGGGACCCGGCGGGGCCGGGAGGGGCTGGGAGGAGCCGAGAGGGGCTCAACCCCTGCCAGCCCCGGCAGCTGGAGGAAACCTTCCCAGCATCCAGGAAACGCTTCCATTGCAGGTCAATTCCTGATTGTTTTCCTGCTGGAAAGGTCCTGTTCGGTGGTGTTGTGTTTGCTTTGTTTTGGTTTTTTTTTGTTTTTTAACCTGGCTGGTGGTTGTTTTTCTAAGCTAATGCCTCGCAGAGCTTTCTGTGAAAGGATTAGCTGCTTGTGTTCCTCCCCGGGGACTCTCACAGGGCAAACAAAACTCTCCTCAGCAGGAATCCCAGGCAGGAGGCGGCCTCAGGGAAGGAAAATCCCCTCTGCTCCTGCCTGCTCCCACTTCACTCCTGGGCAGAGCTTTTCTGGGCCGTAACTCCGTGGTTTTTGGCAGCCCCTGACCCAGCAGCACATCAGCTCCTGGCCCCCAGAGGCTGGGCCGCTCCTGAGTGCTTAATGGAAAAGAAACGAGGGCTTTTTCTTTAAAGATTTACCACGTGTGAATGTATGAGAGTATTAAAGGCAACAATTAACTTTATTGGAAACTTTATATTCTCCAGCCTCATTAGAACTGCCAACAAGATCTATTATTAGTATTACTATGCAGATAATGTAATAAAAAGGGTATTTAAAGTGGATACTTTTGCACTGAAATGAAATAGCTTTTCTCTGGTGCTCGCTCTGCCTCTCTCCCTTTTGCCCTGCGCTGCACCAGGGACCTGGAGCGAGACCCAAATCCCTTTTAATCCCTTTTCCCAAACTCCCAGGCAGCTCAGTGCCCCGGGAAGGAGCCAGGGAGCTGCAGCCCCGCTCCCATCCTGCCCTGGCTGCTGGAATCACTCAGTGCAGCCACCTCTGGCCATGCTCTTAGTGCCCCCCAGCTGGGAACTGCAGGAGGAGGAAGAAGAGGAGGAGGAGGAGGAGGAGGAGGAGGAGGAGGAGCTGCTGAAATTCTGCTGCACAGCGACCTCGCAGCACAGGGCCAGGGCTAGAAACTGTCAGCTTTCTTTAAATAGCCCCAAGTACTCATTAAAACAGCAGGGACAGAACAAAGGACTGACATGTTTTTGCCACAGATGACCCTGGTAACCCAAAAATATTGTCCGTGGGCAGCTGGGAGGGGAGCGACGGAGGTGAAGAAAGCGCTCGGTGGCGTTTGGCTTTTTGCAGCAAGTCTGGGAGCTCTGGAGGGGAAAAGACACATCCCATCAGCCTGTTTATTTAATGAGTCCCCTGCTTCTGTGGGGAAAGGCGTCAGCAGAGAATCCCTCCTGACCAGAGCGGGTTCACAGCCTGGTCTGGCTGCCCAGAGGGAGGGTTAAGGATGCTGAGTTTTTTCCCTGTGTTTTAAGGCTCATCTCTGACCTCCCCCACAGGCTGCAAACAAAGGTCACAGTCAGGAAAACGTGTCTCTGGTTGGCAGAAAACTCTCTGGGAAAAGAGTTTCAGAGAAACCAAAACACCTCAGGCACCAACCAGGGCTACATCCTCCTCCTCCTCTTCCTCCTCGAGGACGCTCTGGACCCTTCACAACATCCCTGCAATCCCAGTTTCCTGCGGAGCCCTGGCTGCTTTCCCGGGAGAGCCGGCGCTCCCCGCGAGGCTGCGGGGCTGCCGTGGGACAGCCCCGAGCAATTATCCATGGAGAGCTGGGCTGTGCCGATCATTTGTTAGCTCCGCACAGATCCCTCTTAATTACAAACCTCAGCTGAGATTTGCATTTTTATGAAATGCTTGTGCTGGAAATCTTTATGGAGAAGCGCACACATTAATTCCACCTCATCTCGGTCACTCCGGGTTCTGTGAGGGAGCTCCCAAGCCAACTGCTCTGAGTTTGCACTTTCACCAGGGCGTTCCTCCAGCTGAAGCTGGACATTTATTTCCTCAGCCCTGCAGAGCCTCCAGCCTGCTCCTGGGGCCCTTAGCCAGGGCCATGGCCTTGCAGGGGTGCTCAGGGCTCTCTTTGCTGCAGGGGTGGGATGGAGGCTCAGGAGTTCAGGAGCCACCCCAGCCCCATGAGCCCCGTCCCACTTTTTGGTTATTTTCTGTTTAATCCCTGGCAGTGCCCGGAAATGCTGACACCCAGCGTGTGAGGCCTCACCACTTGTGCAAGTGACCTCCTCCCCTCTGCTGGGGACTCCTTGAGTGGGCCTGTGTCGTAATTCGACACAAAGGAATGACACTCACACACTGGGATGGATGTCCAAGGCAGAAAATTGGGGCAGTTTATTTACAAACTTCAGCATTTATAGAATTCCAGCAGTGACCATGGATTGGAGGAAGAAAATCTTCCTCTCCAACCACACTGGGCAACCCAACAGCCCATCAATTCTCTCCTCCTTATGAGAAGAATGCAAACGTGGTTAGATGGTTACAATAACAAAAGGTTTTTGATGTAAAATCGTGTCTGATTCCATTGCAAAAGCCAAACACAGAAGGCTGAAACAGAACTTTAGAAAAACTTCTCAAAGAGGCAGAGGAAAACAGCAAAACCCCAGCAACAGGCCTGTCCCACCCGAGGCTCAGAGACAGCCATCCATCAGCAGCTTGTATCTCCTTCCAAACGCCTCTGCCTGGAGCCAAAGGGGAAGCAGATGAACTTTTCCTCCCCGGAATGTGGCTGTGGGATGCTGGGGAAGGGAAACAAGCCCAGCAAAGTGCAGCTCTCTGCTCAGAGCTGGAGGCTCAGCCGATGGCAGCAGCAGGTGAGGAGCAGCCCTGGCTTGCTCTGTGTAGGCAGCAGAAATCCTGTTAAAGCACGAAGGAGGGTTGGCCACAGCTGACAGAGCCCACAGGGGCTGAGCTGGGAGGCACAGCGGGCTGAGGGGCCCTGTGTCTGTGGGAGGAGAGCGTCTGGGGGCAAGCTCAGGGGAAGGTCAGGAGCTTTGCCTCTTGCCTTTAACCACTGATGAGGGGCCCATCTTCAAAGGGAGGGGTGCCGAGGACAAAACCACCCCCGGGGAGGTGTCAGGAGCTGGGCAGTGCGGGGTGGTCCTGGGAGCACCAGCTCTGTGCCCCCCTTCACCTCCAGCTCCCTCAGCCCCCCGCCCAGCCTGCCTGCCAGGGCAACAGGGGCCCCTGAAGCTTCTGGCCATTTGCTGCTAATAAGAAACTCATTAGCTAATTAGTTAATATTTGATCCTTTGGACTGTGTCCTGGGGTCTGGCTGACGGCAGTGCCATCACCCTCGGGGAGGGACGCTGCCTTTGCTCCGTCCCCAGGACAATCCCCTCGCTGGTGTGTGCCCCCGGTGGTCCCGGGGGTGGCACCTGTGCAGGTGTCCCCTGCACCTCGGGGGGCAGTGGGTTTGGCACAGCACCCCCTGCCCTGGCCCTGCCACGGCTCCCAGGCTGGCAGAGGATGCTCTGGACAAGAGAAAACTCCCACCATCCTCATCCTCCTGTCTGCAGCACATCCCCGGAGCCCAGCTCAGGCTGTTCCCTTTCCTGCAAAACCAAATCTTCACTCCTTCCCAAAGAAAACCACGCCGCAGGGCCCCCTCTGTTGCCCCCTGAGGCCGGGAAGAAATGCGAGGGCTTTGCAAGCCCGGCAAGCGCTGCCCAGGATTGCCAGATGAGCTTTAGAAAAGCAGCAGAAGTTTCCAGCTTATCCACGGCGAATCTCCGGTCCCTGCGAGGTTTGTCCTTCACTCGGAATTAGAGACGAGTTTCCAGGCTTTCCTGCGCCATCTGCCCCAGCCGTAGTGGAATGCAGGGTTTTACTCCGGCAATCAGTAGGTAATCCTGTCAGCATCGCTTAGAGAGCCCGGCTCTGTCCTGCCCATCTGATGCTCAGTGCAGCAGAGGGAAAATCACGGCTCCCTCTTGAAAGGAGGGGAGAAATTAAGGTTGACTTTGGCACAGGAAAACAAGCAATCCAGAGATGACAGTGTGCCACAGGAGCTTAAAATAAGCATCAACTAATTCAAACAAAAACAAATCTGCATTGAAAACAGCCTCTTCCCCAGACCACATTCCCGCTTTAAAGTGCCTTTGAAATCTCCCCGGCGCATTTACAACACGCTCCCCCTCCGCCGCTCCGGCCCGAGCTGCTTTGCCTGTTTGCTGGCAGGCAAATGAGGGCTGATGCCTGGATGATGTTTTCTTATTAGCGCACATGCAAATACTCATAATCAGCTGCCCAGGCCCGCGCCGGGCCCCCTGTCCCCGCTCTGTCCCCGCTCTGTCCCCGCTCTGTCCCCGCTCTGTCCCCGCTGCCCCCCGCTCCGGGCACCCCGCGCCTCCGCCCGCCCCCCTTCCCGCAGGCAGCCGAGGGCAAAACGGGCTCTGGGAAAACCCCTCGGCACTTGGATGAACCGAGGGCAGGAGGCAGCTCTGCTCTGCCAGGGGCATCGCCCGGGCCGAGCTGCAGCAGCCGCAGCCCTGCCGAGGTGCGCCCTGGGCCGGGGCAGCAAAGGAAAAGGCTGCCAGGGAATGTGTCAGGGAATCTGGGAATCTGTCAGGGAATCTGGGAATCTGTCAGGGAATCTGCAGCCTGCAGGGAATCTGTGAGTCTGTCAGGGAATCTGTGAATCTGTCAGGGAATCTGGGAGTCTGTCAGGAATCTGTGAATCTGTCAGGGAATCTGCAGCCTGCAGGGAATCTATCAGGGAATCTGCAGCCTGCAGGGAATCTGGGAATCTGTCAGGGAATCTGGGGAATCTGTCAGGGAATCTGCAGCCTGCAGGGAATCTATCAGGGAATCTGCAGCCTGCAGGGAATCTGTCAGGGAATCTGTGGATCTGTCAGGGAATCTGTCAGGGAATGTGGGAATCTGTCAGGGAACCTGCAGCCTGCAGGGAATCTGTCAGCCGTCCTCCAGGGGAGCTGATGGACCCGCAGACCACCAGAGCTCATCTGCAGATGGGGATTGCTGTCTGGGTTTTTGCCCTTCTCCTCTGTTCCCTTTAAGGAGTTTGGTAAAGTCTGACTTTTAGCCTCCTGTGTTTTGGAGTCAGAAGCAGTTTTATATAAATAACCTTTTGTTACTGTAAAATCCAGCAACGTTTACATTCTTTTCATAAGGAGGAGGCTGCTGATGGGCTGTTGGGCTGTCCAGTGTGGCAGGTGACAAAGATTTTCTTCCTCAATCCACGGTCACTGCTGGAATTGGATAAATGTTGAACCTGTAAATAAACTGCCTCTTTTCTGCCTGGGGCACGGCAAGGTGGTGGGTGTGAATTCCCTTATGTCCTGTGTGACAGGGGATATTTGGGTTTCCTGGCCCTTTGCTCCATAAGGGCTGCAGTGTCCGAGCTGGGCTCTGAAAGGAGCCGAGGCTGGCACGGGAACACCTGGACAGGGCTTGGAGCAACCTGGGCTGCCCCTGCCCATGTCAGGGGGCTTGGAATGAGATGATCTTTAAGGTCTCTCCCCGCTCAAACCATCGTGTGATTGGTTCTGTGATTTTTTTTTTTTTTCCTTGCTTGCTCCAGGTTCTGGAGCAGATTATGAATTGTTTGATATGGAATTTCAAATGATCACTTAAGTAGCTAATTAGCTCGTAGCAACTTCCAGCAACCTGGGTGTAGTGTGTATTTAAGTGTTTAATGCCTTTTTTTTTTTTTTCTTTCCCTCTCTCTCTCTCTCTCTCTCTCTTCCTTTCTAATTGGCATTTAATTAAAAGAATAAATAAAAAGAAGAAAAGCAGCTTTGCCTGGGCCTGCTTGGGTTTAAATATTAAACTGCTTGGGGTTGAAATATTAAACAGTTGCTGCTGTTTGGGGCCTTGCAGCTGAGGGGAGGCAGAGGGGGGGTGGCACAGATCCCCAGAGGGGGGTGGCACAGGTCCCCAGAGGGGGGTGGCACAGGTCCCCAGAGGGGCAATGCAGGTCCCCAGAGGGGGGTGGCACAGGTCCCCAGAAGGGGGTGGCACAGGTCCCCAGAGGGGCAGTGCAGGTCCCCAGAGGGGAGTGGCACAGGTCCCCAGAGGGGGGTGGCACAGGACCCCAGAGGGGGGTGGCACAGGTCCCCCAGAGGGGGGGTGGCACAGGACCCCAGAGGGGGGTGGCACAGGTCCCCAGAGGGCAGTGCAGGGCCCCAGAGGGTCAGTGCAGGACCCCAGAGGGGGGTGGCAACAGGACCCCAGAGGGGCAGTGCAGGTCCCCAGAGGGGCAGTGCAGGTCCCCAGAGGGGTCACTCCACGTCCCCTGCTCCTGGGTGGCCAGGCAGCACCTCTGGAAGCATCAATTAAAAGCCAGCCTGTGAAGGGCTGCCAGGAGAAGGCAATGTCCCCAAGTTTAACTTTGCACGTCAGAGTCCGGGGGGGGGGGGGTTTGCTGCCCAAAACCCAGCCCAAGCGGCCGCCTGTGCATCCCGGAGCGTTAATGGGGCAAAGTAAACCCAAAGCAGCGTTTGAAAGCCGGGAGATGAAAGTAGATCACAGGGCAAGGATCAAACAATCCAGAACCACTTCTGAGCCTGTTGGTGCCGGGCGTGATTAGCATTTGAAAGTGAGGAGCATTAGCGGGGGCAGGGGATGCGGGGCCGGGGTAGGAATGTCTGTTGGGCAGGGAAGTGAAGGAAGGGAGAGGGGAAGGAGAAGGATGGAAATGGTCCGGGTTCGGGAGAGGTGAGCCGGGCACTGGGGCAGCGGCACGGTGGTGGAGATGGCAGGAGGGAAAGGAAAGAAGGAAAGGAAAAAGGAAAGTGAAAAAGGAAAGGAAAAAGGAAAGGAAAAAGGAAAGGAAAAAGGAAAGGAAAAAGGAAAGGAAAAAGGAAAGGAAAAAGGAAAGGAAAAAGGAAAGGAAAAAGGAAAGGAAAAAGGAAAGGAAAAAGGAAAGGAAAAAAGGAAAGGAAAAAGGAAAAGGAAAAAGGAAAGGAAAAAGGAAAGGAAAAAGGAAAGGAAAAAGGAAAGGAAAAAGGAAAGGAAAAAGGAAAGGAAAAAGGAAAGGAAAAAGGAAAGGAAAAAGGAAAGGAAAAAAGGAAAGGAAGAAAGGAAAAGGAAAGGAAAGGAAAGGAAAGGAAAGGAAAGGAAAGGAAAGGAAAGGAAAGGAAAGGAAAGGAAAGGAAAGGAAAGGAAAGGAAAGGAAAGGAAAGGAAAGGAAAGGGAAGGGGAAGGAAGAGAAGAGAAGAGAAGAGAAGAGAAGAGAAGAGAAGAGAAGAGAAGAGAAGAGAAGAGAAGAGAAGAGAAGAGAAGAGAAGAGAAGAGAAGAGAAGAGAAGAAAAAGGAGGAAGGGAGGTCGGTCCTTGGCACAGAGCTGCCCGTGGGCACTGCCCTCCTGCCTGCTCCAGTGGCAGGAATTTGGGCCAGAGGAGCAGGCGGGGCAGGGCCCTGGGGGTGCCCCAGCAGCTCTGGGATTTCAGGGGCTGGTTCTGAGGGAGGCAGAGCCGGTGGTGAGTCTGTACAAAACACCAAAGCTGGCTGCTCCCAGAGGGGACCTGCTGATGCAGGAGATTGCTCAGCGCAGCGTAACCACCCAAGGGCTCTACACACAGCTCTGACTAAACTCCCCACAAAATCAATCCAGCTTTTCCACCACTTTTGACAGGGTGTTCTAATATTAATCTGCTCCCCTTGTCAGTCAGCCCTGCTAACAAAGGCTCTAATGATCTTTAACCAGGCACCAGGAACACTGCACAGGTGGGTGGACGGCTCCTGCATTCTTCCAGACGGAAAAGAAAAAAAATCCCACCCTTTGCATTGGTGAAGGGTTTGCATTGCAAAAAAACCAATCACCCTGTAATTATTATCGATAATGAAGCCGTGAAGGTGCCAAGAGCAGCGGGGCAAGGCTGAGCCCAGGCAGTGACACGGCCCGGGGAGGGGTGAGCCCGGCTGGGGAAGGTGCTGGGGAGGAGGAGGCGCAGAGCCCGGCGGTGCCAGGGCCCGGCAGTGCCCAGGGGCACGGCAGGCTGATCAGCACCCTGCTGCCAGCCGGGCTCTGCATAGCCCCGGGGCGAGCTGAGGCCTCCCGGAGCTCCTGCCCCTCTGATCAAGGCTCTTCCCTGTCTCCTGCAGAGTCTCCGTGCCTCTGACTCAGGGCGAGCTGCTCATCCTCCTGACAGCTCCGCAGACACCTCGGCAGACGCCTCTCCTCTCCCTGGCTGTAATTAGGCAGGTCCAGGGCGTGTGGGGCCTGGCAGGATTGTGGGGAAAATGTGAATTAGAAAAGGGACAGAGGCGCTGCGGAAGATAAACCGGTTTGTCACGGGACAGGGCAAGGCACGTTCCTCCCCAGAGATAACTTTATCTCAAGGACACAAACCCCTCTCTCTAGGCATACCAGTACTTTTCCATTACCCTTAGGAAACTAGTAAGACCCCCTATGACGTAGCGAGACCCAGAAAGTACTTAAACCCTGTGTTTTAGATAATAAACGCTTTTCTGACAATCCACCATATTGGCGCTAGCTGAGTCATTTAAGCCCGAGCCCCACACGTAGCATGTGGAGGCCATGTCTCTATCTAACCCAGGCCACCAGGGTGGTGGCTGAATAAGCCACAACACAGGATGGAACTGCTCTGTGACAGAGGGGCAGGGAAGGCTCTGTGCCCCTGCCCGAGTGACCACTGCCCTCACACCCAGCCCCCATCACCTCCCACCCTCCATCCCCCCGTGGGCTGGGGGCTGCCAGACCTCATTTGGAGGTGTCCAACAGCCTGGCTTTGGTGCTAGATGTGTCGTAAAGTCTAATCACAGGCTGTGGCCAGGTTTCTCCAGGCAGAAATTGGTGTTTTCTCGCGTGCCTGCCCTTCCCTCCAGCAGCCACAGGCAGCAGCGTGCCCCCAGCCCCCATGGAGCATCCCTCACCTCAAACAAAAGCATCACGATGGACACGGGGCAGTGCTGAGCTGATCTCAGCCCCAGCCAGTGTTTATTTCTTCATTTTTATGCACTGGGAGATGCCTTT